>OY728160.1:1108010356-1109260356 GCA_963277665.1 Viscum album
AGGCAATGTCCGCCTTATTTCAGTGGGTCTTATGATCCACTTGTTGTTGAACAATGGATCAGTACCACTAAAAAGATATTTTCAGTTCTTCAATGTTCTGAACATGATAAAGTCATCTTAGCTGTATATCATTTGGAAGGTGAAGCTGATCAATGGAGGAATCTTATCAAAAATATGAGGCAAAGAGATGAAATTGAGTCCATGGAATGGGACGAGTTCAAGAACTTATTTTTCAATAAGTACTTCCCTCGTATTCTTCGAAAAAAGATGGAGAAGGAGTTTCTTTAACTAAATTAAAAGGATGATGAATCTTTTGGTATATACGAAGCGAATTTTACAAGGCTTGCAAGGTATGCATCTGGATTTATCATGCAACCTGAAAGTAAAGTTGATCGATTCTTCAGTGGCTTAAAACCAAATTTTTGAAGGGCATTAGCTATAAGATACTTCAGTAGCTATGAAGAAATTGTGCGTTGTGATATCAAGGTAGAAATGGAAGTTGGTGTTACTTATCCATCTCATAGTTTTGACAAGAAACAAAATATAGAGTTCAAGGAGAAATCTCAGAATAATGGTGAAAAGAAGATGAATGTTTCCTTATGCTCAATGTGTGGAAAGAATCATCGTGTAGATTGTCTTAAAGGGACAAGTAAATGTTTCAAATGTGGAAAGGAAGGTCATCGGGAATTTGAATGCCGCAATGATGGGAAGAAGATGACTAATGATGCAAACAAAGATACACAGAATGAACCTAATACACTTCAATGCTTCAAGTGTAAGGAAATGGGGCATTATGCTAATAAATTCCCTAATCTAAGAATTAGTGATGATCGACATGAGCACCCACTTAAGGAAAAGGACAAAGGTAAGTCACATGCGATCACTATTGGTGATGTTGAATATTACAACGATGTGGTGGAATGATTAAGTGTTTATGTAATGGGATTCCAAAATAATGTTGTATATAGTATCATGGAATATTGGAATATTTATGTATTGTTCTATTGTGGTATTCAATAATTTTATGGTACCGGTAACCATGGAAAGTGATTGAGATATTTTTGGAAATAAGATGATATGCGCATAATGAAGGGAAAACGAGAAAATGAAATGTTTGACAGTATTCATGAGCTCATGATTGATATAAGGACTAAGTGATATCATGGTTTGAGTATATAAAATTTTGAGGATTTTGGTATGTGGAAAGTGTTAACTTTTAACTGCATTCACGTTTTCACTATGGTTCAATGGGTATTCAAGAGAACACATGATTAAGGCCTTTGAATGTTTGGAATGTGACCAACAAGACATATCTTATGATATATGGGGATCAACGATGGTATTAAATCTCTGGTAATCGTTTTCACAATATTATGAGAGTGGACTGCAGTATTATGGATAAGCCTAAAGATTGGAATGGATTATGTTGGACATAAGTTAGTATTGTTTAAGGATAGAAGTTTTTTTGATATGATTTATGGGATGTTATAGTAATATAATTTTAGAAAAAGGACAATCTGCAGGACGGGCGACAGCCCATTGCGTCGGACAAGGCCGTGGGAATCGAACCCACAACCGAAGTGCGACTGGCCTTTATCGCCTACCACTGGCCTACAGGAAGTCCCTGTTTAGTAGAAACTAGTTTTATTATATTAATCAGTATGATATATGAAGTATTAGTCCATTTTAGGAACCATATATCATTAATCTCACTATAGATGGACTTATGTATATTTTGATAAATTTTCAAACCTTTTGTTTGAGACAGATGGAATGACCCATCATTCTATCACATGATCTGCTAACACATCACGAATGACAAATTCAACTTCATTTCCTTAAGAGATCAAGTGGAAATTGTCCAAATAATGACCAACGGTGAGACTATTCCGAAATCACGAAAGTATTTCTTCTAATTTCAATTTCATCAACTTTAAGGAAACGATCTTGAAAACCAAAAATGTTGTTCTAGTGCTCTTATATCTGATGAATTAGATGGTACCTTAGATCGTCACAAATTTATGGCTTTGTGATTGCTGGCTTTTCCATAGCCATGTTCTCTACCACTCTCCATCAGAACATGATAGTTACATTTCTCTTCCATATCCATATTTTCACCTATGTGGAAACCCAGTGATTAGTTTATTTGGGTAATCATTACGTTTCATACTTTTGTTTTTAAAGATTGGTTTTGGTATTACTTTTTACGATGTGGGTTTCTATTAAAGAAACTTTTGAATAGTAAACCATTTATAACCCCGACGAATTTCGAGGGTGAAGTTCATTTTATGGGGGGTAGAATGTAACACCCCGATATTTTATGAAAAATATTCTTTTTAATTTCATTAATGTCTTGTGTTGTACGCTACACAAAAAGGAGCTTTCACAACACGCATCCTTGACTTTCCTTTCATTAGACGCAATCACGACCTTCCTCGATAGCGTGTGTAGTACACAATACCGAGTTTCAATAAACAACGATATGCTATTAAAATATTATTAAAACTAGCCGTTATGAATAGTAATAACCACTTTTTAAATTTTTTAAATTTTATTTTTCAAAATGGACTTCATTTTTGGTTTTGGAATATCGAAATTAGCTTAGGGTGAAATTTTGGTACTTTTCGGATAACTTTCATATTCTGATGAATAGTGAAAATTACTAAATTTTAATTAAAAACAACTTTTTTAATAAAAATAATTAATAGTGATAAATTATTAATTTGAATGGTTTTAAAGTATATTTAGAATATATTTTTACAATTTAATACAATTTTGGTCATTGGATGTAATTTTAAATTTAAAAAAGTTATAAACAAGTGACAATCTTTTGATAGTTATTATCTCTTAAAAACACGCCATTTGTTTTGACGACAGGAATTAATTTTTAAATTAGTTAATGTGACTGATATGTTTTGAATTTGGTAAAATAGAAATCATTTTTGAGTTCATAATATCAAATATAGCTAAGACCTAATTTTTGGTATTTTTCTGGAAACTTTCATTTTTTTGATGAATAGTGAAACCACTAAGTGGTAGTAAAAAAATGAATTTTTAATAAAACTTAATTTTACCACTTCTGTGAGTGGAATTTCAAAAATACGAGAGACACAATTTATGTCAGTAAGTAAAATGTGGTTCAATGAGATGAAAATAATTTTTGGTGAATAGTAACTTTTTACTTTTTTTTACCACGGTTAAAAGTAAATAGGGTAAGTAAGGGTAAAAATGATATTATTATTACCCTAACACATGTCCTAATTCTATTGGATAAGTGTTATTCGACCAAAAACAAGATTAGGAATAAAATATGACCATTTAGGCCCACTTGGATTAGATTAGGACATTTATTAATATTTAATTCAAAGAAGAGTTAAAAGAGTTAAAATCAAAGTTTATTTACTAAAACATTTATAATATAAGGTTATACATAAGATAAATTCTATTGTAAATATTCATTAGAAAGATAATAAAATTTCCTACATAATGACAGTTTATTTATAATTTTTAGACATTAAATAATTTAATTTATTTATGACACAATGATGATGCAGTAATTACCATAATAGTGAACAAAATTAGAATAATTGATATTATAAATACCGAAATAAATATAATTTGAGACTTTTTATGAATTACACTAATTTTATAGGTTAGTATTAAATGTTATTATATATTTAATTAACTTTTTTCGAACTAATCATTATGTTATGATTTTCACAAAAATCAATTACTAAATAGTGTCAAAATTGACATAAAATAGTTTTTAAAACAAATATTATATTATTAATTGTTATTTTATTCCTAAAAATCTAAGGTTCGGCCAAATGACTTAGATAAGGTTATATATATTAATACTAAACAACTTTGGGTTCGTTTGGCTTGATATAGTATGTTTATTAACCTTATAGTGTAAGAAAACAAGAAGACACGGTAAAAGTAAAATTATCTAACTTAAAGTTAAATATAAATGATAAGGTTAAAATAGGAACCTAAACTTGTCTAAATTATATTGGATGAGAGGATTTAGACCCATCCCCACCTTAGATTCGAAATAAATCAATTTGGAGCTATTTAAAACCGAATTTGACTTTATAATAAAATAATAGTTTTTGTTATTCCAAAGGTACCCCTCTCCTCCCTTATAAAAGGGCACCTCCTCCTTCTCTTCCTCACACAACTTTCAGCCTTAAATCTCGGCCAAACCCTGAAAAACTCTCTTCTCCACTTCCCTAGAAACATCCTAGAGGTTATAGTCTTCCTCAAAGAACAATTTTAGTGCCCCAAAAGGAGATCTCAAAGAGGTGCTTCAAAGAAGAGGTAATGTCCGTTACCGATTCATTCAACTTTATTTCTTCTTCCACTTCTTCTTCATAGGTTGTTTCATTATGAAGTAATAACATCAGTATCACTCATATACTGATATGTTATTATAAGTATGAAACAACCCTATTTCACCATCTGTCCATCCTACGAAAAACGAAATCACCGCGCGTGCGTACGTACGGAATACCGTCTCCACGCAGTGGTGTAATCTATTTTCCACCACCACCTTACTTGGATGGGTATAATGGTATACATAATAACTATATATGATTATTTTAAAGTGATATTGATTCTGAAATATTATACATACACTTCAATACAATTCAACGATCATGAGAATGATATCATCGCTCGTGCGTACGTACGGACTACCGTCTCCACGACGCGATGAGATTCATTCTCCACGTTAACCATTCATGAATGATTATAAAGTATATATAATAAGTAATAATGAAATATATGACATAATAATGATACTATATTTATGTGTATATATATGTATGTCATATACTTAATTCCATTCAACTCAATAGGGAAACGAAAACAGCGTTCATGCGTACGTACGGACTACCGTCTCCATGAACGGTGTATTTCTTTCCATTTACTAATTTATTATATATATGTATATTCTGAATATATATTATATATAAATAATGTTTTATATTCTGTAATTAAGTAATTATGATCTAAGCAATCATATGAATAATTACAAGTCAAAACACGGACGACAAATGAAACAATTTTACCCAAAATGTTCTTTAACATGGATTTTATAAAAGAACGGGTAATATAAAGTCATAAGTGAACCATATATGATATCATAACAATGAGTATGATTCTGGAATAAGTCAATGACATTATTAAAATCATTATACAGGAGGTTTGGACACTTACGAAGCAAATCAGACCTAAGGTAAGGGAAATATCACAATCTCATTTTTATCCGAGATTGTTTATTCTTTGGTATTTACTGGGGTGTATTTTATCATCCACATCCATGTTTCCTCAATATGTAATATTTATATCATTCTACAATAGTTTATATCAAAATTTACCCTTCAGTGATTTTTTAGTAAAAGATATGAAAGGAATCTTTTGTCATTTTTCGTACGAGGTACTTTTTTGACTTTTCCGAAAAAAGTATGAGAAGAATGTTTTTTTAACTTATATGGCATGAATGGATTTAAAAAAAAAATATTTCCAAGAATATTACTTTACCAATTTTCAAGTTCATTTTTAATCAACTTCTTTTAGTTTAAAATTCCATGACATGTTAAGAAAGGAAAAATGTTTTTGCAGTAGGAAGGATATTTTCCTCAAGAATGTAGTTCAAGTGTTTTATCAAAATTATTTTCCATCTAAGATAATAAAGGGTTCTGTTTCTATCCCTATTATTACATAGATTTGATTATGTTGTAATGGAAATATTTTTATGAATTCCTTTATCTTATATGAATTGTTTTATGATGTCATGTTGTTTAAGAATCCCATTTTTATTACACGGGTTATGCTATGATGTATGGTTTATGATTTTGTGGCACACATAAGAATGGTATCATTATGAGATGGGTTATAACGACCCATACTTTACATACATTGTTAATACTTCAAAATTGAAGCACACTTATTACAACATATGACAAAACCACAAAGGACCGTATAGTTATAGTGTCTTTAGAAACTGGGAAACATAAACAACTGGTTCATAAATCTTCTACAGTGTCTCCCCTTTATTTCATCATATCTGGGGTCCCTTTTAGCATATTCTACTTAATATCCATCTTCCTGACCTGGGGAAAAGAAAACATAAAAGGGTGAGCTCAAATGCTCAGCAAGGGCAAATAAAGGAAATAAAAATCATATCATATCTTTTTGAAAATCATAACCTGCAAAAGAGATCATAAAATCTTAACATGGAATAAATCATAGAAGTGAAAATGAGATCCCCATAATCATAACATGAAACTTGAAACTTTGTGGCATGCACACATAATCATGGAAAATCATTTCTTGTTAGTCATGACTCATTGCCAAGACTATCTTAGTGGACAAAGTCCCTTTCTGAACCGAGTCACCCTCGTTCCAGTCCTGTTTCACTGAACCGGTATAACCTACCGTTCCAGCCATGTATATCTCATGAGATATAAAACCTTTACCCAATGCATTGGAGGGATATATAGGTCCCACCCATCTTATAATGAATCCTTTCTTATGTGTGCCACATAATCATAAACCATACATCATAGCATAATCCACGTAATAAAAATGGGATTCTTAAACAACATGACATCATAAAACAATTCATATAAGATAAAGGAATTCATAAAAATGTTTCTATCACAACATAATCAAATCCATGTAATAATATGGATAAAAACATAACCCTTTTATTGTCTTAGATGGAAAATAATTTTGATAAAATACTTGAACTCCATTCTTGAGGAAAATATCCTTTCTACTTCAAAAACATTTTTCCTTTCATAACATGTCATATGACTTTAAAATAAAAGAAGTTGATTAAAAATAAACTTGAAAACTTGTAAAGGAAGCTTCTTGGAAATAATGTTTTAAAAATCCATTCATGCCGTATAAGTTAAAAAAAACATTCTTCGAACTTTTGTCGGAAAAGTCAAAAAGTACCTCGTACGAAAAACGACAAAAGATTCCTTTAATTTCTTTTACTAAAAACTCACCGAAGGGTAAAAATGGATTTAAACAATCTTAGGTGGATGGAAATAATATTACATATTTATGAAACATGGATGTGGATGATAAAATACACCCCAGTAAATACATACGAATAAACAATCTCGGATAAAAATGAGATTGTGATATTTCCCTTACCTTAGGTCCGATTTGCTTTGTACGTGTCCGAAGATCCTGTATAATAGTTTAAATAATGTTATTGACTTATTCCAGAATCATACATATTGATATGATATCATATATGGTCATATTCTTAGCTTCTTGTTAGTAATATTTCATTGTTACTTGTTACTCGGGTCTTTATTGCCTTTTGTTCTTATGCGTGTTTTGCCGAATACATTCTTATTCTTCTTTTAAGGTTGTAGATACCTTATATCCAGAATGGTATTAGTGTAACATATATCATATTTATTCATTCAATTCATTTATATAATTACCATGTAATTATGATCATGTAGAACGAGTCGCATCACATCGTGGAGACGGTATTCCGTACGTATGCACGAGTGATGATATCGTTCCTATGATCGTGGAACTGTATTGGAGTATATATATATTATTTCAGTATCAATATTACTTTATAATAATCATAAATAGTTACTCATTACACCATTATACCCATCCTTGTAAAGTGATGGGGGAAAAATAGATTACACCACGGCGTGGAGACGGTATTCCGTATGTACGCACGCGCGGTGATTTCATTTTTCCGTGGGATGGATAGAAGGTGAATTAGTGTTGTTTCATATGTATAATAACATATCAGTATGTAAGTAATACTTATGTTATTACTTTATCATGAAACAACTAAAGAAGAAGAAGTTGAAGAAGAAAGAAATTGAAAAGATCGGTAATGGATATTACCTCTTCTTTGGAACGCCTCTTTGAATCCTCCACTTAGGGAACTAAGATTTGTCTTTGAAGAAGACCAGGACCTCTAGGATTATTCTAGGGAAGTGGAGAGGAGAAAATGGCAGGGGTTGGCCGAGCTTGAGTGCTCAAATTGGTGTGAGGAGGAGGGGGAGGAGGTGCCCTTTTATAAGGGAGGAGAGGGGCACCTTAGGAATATCTCAAAATATTATTTTATATTAAAATCAAAATCGGATTATAATGGTTACAAAGGGTCTTATTTCGAAGCTAAAGTGGGTATGGGTCGAAATCCTATCAACCAATAGGATTTAGACAAGTTTAGGGTATTATTTTAACCTTATCAATTAGATTTAACTCTAAGTTAAATAATTTAACTTTTACCGTGTCTTTTTGTTTTCTTTCACTATATGGTTAATAAACTTACTATAACATGCCAATCGAACCATAAATTGTTTATTATTAATATATATATCCTTATCTAAGTAATTTGGCCGAACCATAGATTTTTAGGAATAAAATAACAATTAATAATATAATATTTTATTTAAAAACTATTTTGTGTCAATTTTGACACTATTTGATATATGATTTTTGTGAAAGTCATAACAGAATTATATGTTCGAAAAAAGTTGATAAAATCAACATTAATATATCATAGTAACCTACAAAATTAGTGGAATTCATAAAAAGTCTCAAATTACATTTATTGTGGTGTTTATAACATCAATTATGTCAATATTTCATTAATAAGATAATTACTACATCATCATTGTGTCATAAATAAATTAAATTATTTAATTTCTAAAAATTATAAATAAAATACCATTATGTAGGAAATCTTTTTAGCTTTCTAATGAATATTTATAGTCGAATTTAGCTTATGAATAACCCCATATTAAAAATTATTTACTTATTAAACTTTGATTTTAACTATTTTAACCCTTCTTTAAATAAATTAATAATAAATGTCCTAATCTAATCCAAGTGGGCCTAAATGGTCATATTTTTATTCCTAAGTTTGTTTTTGGTCGAATTACACTTGTCCAATAGAATTAGTACATGTGTTAGGGTAATATTAATATCATATTTACCCTTAGTTACCCTATTTACTATTAACCACTGTAAAAAAAGTAAAAAGTTACTATTCACCAAAAAAATATTTTTATCTCATTGAACCACATTTTACTTACTGATATCAACCGTGTCTGTCGGATTTTTGAAATTCCATTCACAGAAGCGGTAAAATTATGTTTTATGCAAAATTCAGTTTTTAACCTACCACTTAGTGGTTTCACTATTCATCAAAAATTGAAAGTTTTCAGAAAAATACCAAAATTTCACCCTAGGCTAATTTCGATATTCTGAGTCCAAAAATGAAGTCCATTTTGAAAAATAAAATTTATAATATTTCAAAAAGTGGTTATTACTATTCATAACGGCTAGTTTTAATAGCATATTGTTGTTTAGTGAAACTCGGTATTGCGTACGACGCAAGCTATTGAGGAAGGTCGTGATTGCGTGTAAAGTAAGCCAAGAAAGTGTGTAGTGAAAGATTCCTTTGATGATATATAAAAACAAAATATTACTCATAAAAATCTCGGGTGTTACATTCTACCCCCCTTAAAAAGAATTTCGCCCTCGAAATTCGTCACTTTGTAACAAACAGATGAGGATACTTCTGCCTCATCATATCCTCAAGCTCCCATGTAGCTTCTTCTAATTGGTGGTTCCTCCATAAAACTTTCACCAAGAGAGTGGTCTTGTTTTGTAGGACTTTTTCACCACGATCCAGAATCTCTATCGGCTGTTCTACATAAGAAAGATCTTGCCCCAGCGGTACAACTTCTGAGCTGAGTACATGTGAAGGATCTGGTATGTACATTCTCAGGAGAGATACATGGAACACATCGTGAACTTGAGAGAGATTCGGTGGAAGCGCCAATCGGTAAGCTACCTTTCCAACATGATCCAGTATTTCGAAAGGACTGATATATCTAGGGCTCAACTTCCCCTTCTTTCCAAATCTCATAACCCTCTTCCAGGGAGATATTCGTAAGAACACTTTATCGCCCTCTTCAAACTCTAGGTCTTTTCTTCGGTTGTCGGCATAACTTTTCTGTCGTCTCTGAGCTGCTCTTATGTGTTGTTGAATAAATCTGACCTTTTCTGCCATTTCATCAATGAGATCAGGTCCTAATAGCTTTCTTTCCCCAACTTCATCCCAGCAAGTTGGAGTCCTGCATTTCTTTCCATAGAGAGCTTCATAAAGAGCCATCTAAATACTGGAGTGAAAGCTATTATTATAAGAAAATTCCACCAAAGGTAGGTGTTGATCCCAACCTCCTTTGGAATCCATAGAGAAAGCTCTCAACATATCTTCTAGAGTTTGAATTGTTCTTTCAGACTGACCGTCTGTCTGGGGATGATAAGCAGTGCTGAAACTCAACTCTGTATCCAGAGTATGCTGAAGACTTCGCCAGAACTTCGAGGTAAATCTCGGATCCCGATCAGAAATAATAGAAAGTGGTACTCCATGTAATCTTACCACTTCCTTTACATATATCCTGGCAAGCTGATCTAGAGAGAAATCCTCTCTAATAGCAATGAAGTGTGAAGACTTTGTAAGACGATCAACTATGACCCAGATAGCATTATTGCCTTTGGATGTTTTAGGAAGTCCTGTGACAAAGTCCATAGTGATGTTTTCCCATTTCCATTCAGGTATGGGTAATGGTTGTAACATCCCCTTAGACTTTTGTCTCTCAGCTTTAACTTGTTGACAAACCAAGCATCGATAGACATATTCAGCAACATCTCTTTTCATGCCATCCCACCAGAAGTACTCTTTCAGGTCTCTATACATCTTCGTGCTTCCAGGATGAATAGAGAATGATGAACTATGAGCCTCATCCAGCAGCTCCTTCTTTAATTCGGGGATGGGAGGAACACAAACCCGATTCCTGAACTTTATTATCCCATCACAATCAAGGTTGAATTCAGGAACATTTCTCACCTTCTTTTGTAACTCGTCATCTTCTTTCTGTGCCTCTTTAATCTTCACATGTATAGATGGTTGAACATTCATTTGAGAAAGATAATATTTTTCCCCTTCCATTATAATTCCAAGATCCATCCTTTGTAAATCCATAAATATTGGATCTTTTGTGATCCTCATCATGGATAAACTAGCATGGTCTTGTCGAATTAATGCATCTTCCACCTTGTTTGCTTTCCCAGGGTTGTAATGGATTGAGCAGTCATAATCCTTAATCAGCTCCAACCATCTTCTTTGGAGAATATTCAGCTCCTTTTGTGTGAAAATATACTTTAAACTTTTATGATCAGTATAAATATCACACCTTTCACCATAAAGGTAATGCTTCCAAATCTTTAATGCAAAGATTACCGCAGCCAACTCCAAATCATGTGTTGGGTAATTTTGCTCATGGATTTTCAACTGTCGTGAGGCATAAGCTATCACCATATCATTTTGCATAAGAACACACCCCAATCCCTTATTGGATGCATCACTGTAGATCACAAACCTTTCTCCACTACAAGGCAGTGTGAGCACAGGTGCACTGGATAACCTTCTTTTCAACTCCTTGAAATTCTCTTCACATTCCTCTGTCCAGACAAACTTAACTCCTTTCCGAGTCAACTTGGTGAGTGGATTATATAATCATGAAAAATCTTTTACAAAACGTCGATAATATCCAGCCAAACCAAGAAAACTTCGAATCTCAGTTACTGTTGTTGGTCTCGACCATCTTTCGATAACCTCTGTTTTTGCTGGATCCACAGATATCCCCTCTTTTGAGATTATGTGACCCAAAAATGAAGCTTTTTGAAGCCAAAATTCACACTTGGTAAATTTGGCATAAAGCTTCTCCTTTCTCAGGGTCTTCAATATAATTCTCAAGTGATCTTCATGCTCTTCCTTGCTCTTTGAATAGACAAGAATATCGTCTATAAAGACTACCACAAATTGATCAAGATAGTCTATAAAGACTCTATTCATTATATCCATGAAGATAGCAGGGGCATTAGTAAGACCAAATGGCATAACTATAAATTCATAGTGTCCATACCTTGTACGGAAAGTCTTCTTTGGTATATCCTCCCTTTTGACCCTTAATTGATGATACCCTGAACGAAGATCAATCTTGGAAAAGTATTGATCTCCACGTAGTTGGTCAAATAAGCCATCAATGCGTGGGAGAGGATATTTGTTCTTGATAGTGATCTTGTTAAGTTCTCGATAATCAATGCAGAGTCTCATTGATCCATATTTCTTCTTAAAAAATAGAACAAGTGCTCCCCAAGGTGACGCACTAGGGCGTATGAATCCCTTATCAAGATTCTCTTGGAGTTGCTTCTTCAATTCTTGCAACTCAATTGGGGCCATTCTATAAGGTGTCTTTGAAATAGGCAATGCACCCGGTTTGAGTTCTATTGAAAACTCAACTTCACGATTTGGTGGAAGACTCGGTAATTCCTCCGGAAAGACATCATCAAACTCCCGTACAATGGGCATATTCTTAATCGTGAGTTTCTCACCAACCATTTGAGATAAATAACCTTCATTTAGTGGAATCAAGACCCATAAGATGGAAGGAATTTCCACTGGAAGGTTATGTTCATCCTTGCATTGATAGACGATCGTAGATTGATCTGGAATATGAAATGTGACTTCCCTTCTTTGGAAATTGATATGAGCTCCATGTAGAGAAATCCAATCCATACCAAGAATCACATCAAATTCCACTAAAGGAAGGATCACAAGATTTGCAGGAAGCACTTTCCCACAAACTTCGATCGGAGAAGAATTATAAACTTTTGATGCGACTGTTGTGCCATTAGGTGTTGTCACAGCTAACTCAACAACTAATTGTTGAGGTAATACGATGATACCCTTAGAAAATTCTTTAGAAATAAAAGAGTGGGTGGATCCAGAATCAAATAAAACATTTGCTACTTTAGAGTGGATGGTAAGTGTACCTTTCACCACTTCGTTATCATACTCCACATCGCTGATAGAAATTGCATGTGAATTTCCTTTTCCTTTAGCCTTAAGATTTTGTTGACGTCGACCATCATCATCAACCCTTGGATTTGGGCATTGATTGGAATAATTCCCCATCTCCTTGAACTTGAAACATTGAAGTGTAGTAGGTTCATTCTGTGTATCCCTTCCTTTGTTTGCATCATTAGACATCTTCTTCCAATTATCGCGGCATTCAAATGCCCGATGACCTTCCTTTCCACATTTAAAACATTTACTTGTCCCTTTAAGACAACTCCCTCCATGTTTCTTTCCACACTTTGAGCATAAGGGAAAGTTCATCTTCTTTTCAGTGTGCTCTTTAGATTTTCCTTTGAATTCCATCTGCCTCTTCTTATCAAACCCATGTGACTGATGGGTTACTCCAATCTCCATCTCAACTTTGAGAGCACATCGAACGATTTCCTCGTAGCTATTGAAGTCCCTTATGGCTAACACCCTTCGAAGACTTGGTTTTAAGCCACTAAAGAATCGATCGATCTTACTCTCAGGTTGGATAATAATACCAGAAGCGTACCTTGGAAGTCTTGTAAAATTTTCTTCATAGGTACCAACAGATTCATCATCCCTTTGCTTCAGTTGGAGGAACTCTTTCTCCATCTTTGTTCGGAGAATACGAGGGAAGTACTTATTGAAAAATAAGTTCTTGAACTCGTCCCATTTCATAGACTCAATTTCATCCCTTTGCCTCGTCTTCTTAATAAGATTCCACCATTGATCAGCATCTCCTTCCAAACGATACACTGCGAGGATGACTTTATCATGCTCAGAACATTGAAGAACAGAAAATATCTTTTCAGTAGTACTAATCCATTGTTCAGCAACTAATGGATCAGTAGACCTGCTGATCGAAGGTGGACGCTGCCTCATGAAGGATTCAACAGAATGTTGCTCCTTCCTTTGCTCGTTTGGAAGTCCTGCATGACTCATAGCTTGAAAAAGTTGTGTTAGCATGGCTACAAGATTTTTCATTCCAGCTCCCATATCGTTTGGTTGCTTAGGGGGACAATCATTGCATTTCCCATCGCATTCCGCATTAACACGGTTCCTTCGGGTTCCAGCCATTGACTAAAACCAAGAAGAATTGTGTGAGCAACACTAATTATAATAGGAAACCACATAATTCAAGAATAAAATTTTCATGTTTAAGGTCTTATCCTAGGTTATTAAAGGCCATTTCTAAAACACTAAGATTGTGTTCTATGCTTAGACTTATCCTTAGGGTTCTTACTAAGGCTTTCACATCCTAGTTTCCAAAGGTTGACTATACCTTTCCTCTGATACCAACTATAACGACCCATACTTTACATACATTGTTAATACTTCAAAATTGAAGCACACTTATTACAACATATGACAAAACCACAAAGGACCGTATAGGTATAGTGTCTTTAGAAACTGGGAAACATAAACAACTGGTTCATAAATCTTCTACAGTGTCTCCCATTTATTTCATCATATCTAGGGTCCCTTTTAGCATATTCTACTTAATATCCATCTTCCTGACCTGGGGAAAAGAAAACATAAAAGGGTGTGCTCAAATTCTCATCAAGGTAAAATAAAGGAAATAAAAATCATATCATATCTTTTTGAAAATCATAACCTGCAAAAGAGATCATAAAATCTTAACATGGAATAAATCATAGAAGTGAAAATGAGATCCCCATAATCATAACATGAAACTTGAAACTTTGTGGCATGCACACATAATCATGGAAAATCATTTCATGTTAGTCATTACTCATTGCCAAGACTATCTTAGTGGAAAAAGTCCCTTTCTGAACCGAGTCACCCTCGTTCCAGTCCTGTTTCACTGAACCGGTATAACCTACCGTTCCAGCCATGTCTATCTCATGAGATATAAAACCTTTACCCAATTCATTGGAGGGAGATATAGGTCCCACCCATCTTATAAGGAATCCTTTCTTATGTGTGCCACATAATCATAAATCATACATCATAGCGTAATCCACGTAATAAAAATGGGATTCTTAAACAACATGACATCATAAAACAATTCATATAAGATAAAGGAATTCATAAAAATGTTTCCATCACAACATAATCAAATCCATGTAATAATAGGGATAAAAACAGAACCCTTTTATTGTCTTAGATGGAAAATAATTTTGATAAAATACTTGAACTCCATTCTTGAGGAAAATATCCTTTCTACTTCAAAAACATTTTTCCTTTCATAACATGTCATACGACATTAAAATAAAAGAAGTTGATTAAAAATAAACTTGAAAACTTGTAAAGGAAGATTCTTGGAAATAATGTTTTAAAAATCCATTCATGTCGTATAAGTTAAAAAAACATTCTTCGTACTTTTGTCGGAAAAGTCAAAAAGTACCTCGTACGAAAAACGACGAAATATTCCTTTCATTTCTTTTACTAAAAACTCACCGAAGGGTAAAAATGGATTTAAACAATCGTAGGTGGATGGAAATAATATTACATATTTATGAAACATGGATGTGTATGATAAAATACACCCCAGTAAATACTTACGAATAAACAATCTCGGATAAAAATTAGATTGTGATATTTCCCTTACCTTAGGTCCGATTTGCTTTGTACGTGTCCGAAGCTCCTGTATAATGGTTTAAATAATACTATTGACTTATTCCAAAATCATTCATATTGATATGATATCATATATGGTCATATTCTTAGCTTCTTGTTAGTAATATTTCATTGTTACTTGTTACTCGGGTCTTTATTGCCTTTTGTTCTTATGCGTGTTTTGCCGAATACATTCTTATTCTTCTTTTAAGGTTCTAGATACCTTATATCCAGAATGTTATTAGTGTAACATATATCATATTTATTCATTAAATTCATTTATATAATTACCATGTAATGATGATCATGTAGAACGAGTCGCATCACATCGTGGAGACGGTATTCCGTACGTACGCACGAGTGATGATATCGTTCCTATGATCGTGGAACTGTATTGGAGTATATATATATTATTTCAGTATCAATATTAATTTATAATAATCATAAATAGTTACTCATTACACCATTATACCCATCCTTGTAAAGTGATGGTGGAAAAATAGATTACACCACGGCGTGGAGACGGTATTCCGTACGTACGCACGCGCGGTGATTTCATTTTTCCGTGGGATGGATAGAAGGTGAATTAGGGTTGTTTAATATTTATAATAACATACCAGTATGTAAGTAATACTGATGTTATTACTTTATCATGAAACAACTAAAGAAGAAGAAGTTGAAGAAGAAAGAAATTGAAAAGATCGGTAATGGATATTACCTCTTCTTTGGAACGCCTCTTTGAATCCTCCACTTAGGGAACTAAGATTGGTCTTTGAAGAAGACCAGGACCTCTAGGATTATTCTAGGGAAGTGGAAAGGAGAAAATGTCAGGGGTTGGCCGAGCTTGAGTGCTCAAATTGGTGTGAGGAGGAGGGGGAGGAGGTGCCCTTTTATAAGGGAGGAGAGGGGCACCTTAGGAATATCTCAAAATATTATTTTATATTAAAGTCAAAATCGGTTTATAATGGTTCCAAAGGGTCTTATTTCGAAGCTAAAGTGGGGATGGGTCGAAATCCTATCATCCAATAGGATTTAGACAAGTTTAGGGTTTTATTTTAACCTTATCAATTAGATTTAACTCTAAGTTAAATAATTTAACTTTTACAGTGTCTTTTTGTTTTCTTTCACTATATGGTTAATACACTTACTATAACATGCCAAATGAACCCCAAATTGTTTATTATTAATATATATATATCCATATCTAAGTCATTTGGCCGAACCTTAGATTTTTAAGAATAAAGTAACAATTAATAATATAATATTTGATTTAAAAACTATTTTGTGTCAATTTTGACACTATTTGATATATGATTTTTGTGAAAGTCATAACAGAATTATATGTTCAAACCAAGTTTATTTAATAAACATTAATATATCATAGTAACCTATAAAATTAGTGTAATTCATAAAAAGTCTCAAATTACATTTATTTTGGTGTTTATAACATCAATTATGTCAATATTTTATTAATAAGATAATAACCGCATCATCATTGTGCCATAAATAAATTAAATTATTTAATGTCTAAAAATTACAAATAAAATACCATTATGTAGGAAATCTTTTTAGATTTCTAATGAATATTTATAGTCGAATTTATCTTATGTATAACCCCATATTAAAAATTATTTACTTATTAAACTTTGATTTTAACTATTTTAACCCTTCTTTAAATAAATTAATAATAAATGTCCTAATCTAATCCAAGTGGGCCTAAATGGTCATATTTTTATTCCTAAGTTTGTTTTTGGTCGAATTAAACTTGTCCAATAGAATTAGGACATGTGTTAGGGTAATATTAATATCATATTTACCCTTAGTTACCCTATTTACTATTAACCGCGGTAAAAAAAGTAAAAAGTTACTATTCACCAAAAAAATTATTTTTATCTCATTGAACCACATTTTACTTACTGATATCAATCGTGTCTGTCGGAGTTTTGAAATTCCATTCACAGAAGCGGTAAAATTATGTTTTATGAAAAATTCAGTTTTTAACCTACCACTTAGTGGTTTCACTATTCATCAAAAATTGAAAGTTTTCAGAAAAATACCAAAATTTCACCCTAGTCTAATTTCGATATTCTGAGTCCAAAAATGAAGTCCATTTTGAAAAATAAAATTTATAAAATTTCACAAAGTGGTTATTACTATCCATAACGGCTAGTTTTAATAGCATATTGTTGTTTAGTGAAACTCGGTATTGCGTACGACGCAAGCTATCGAGGAAGGTCGCGATTGCGTGTAAAGTAAGTCAAGCAAGTGTGTAGTGAATGATTCCTTTGATGATATATAAAAAAAAATATTACTCATAAAAATCTCGGGTGTTACATGGGTGGGACCTATATCTCCCTCCAATGCATTGGGTAAAGATTTTATATCTCATGAGATAGACATGGCTGGAATGGTAGGTTATACCGATTCAGTGAAACCGGACTGAAACGAGGGTGACTCGGTTCAGAAACGGACTTTGTCCACTAAGATAGTCTTGGAAATGAGTCTTGACTAATGAGATATGATTCTCTATGATTATGTGTGTATGCCACAAAGTTTCATGTTTTAAGTTATGATTATTGGGATTTCATTTCACTACTATGATTTATCCCATGTTATGAAATTATGCCCTCTTTTGCAGGTTAAGATTTCCAAAATGTTATGTTCTTATGAATATGATGTGATTGATATTTATTTTGTTTACCCTTACTGAGCATTTGAGCTCACCCTTTTATGTTTTCTTTTCCCCAGGATATAATGAAAGGGTTTAGGTAAAAAAAGGAAGATCTTTATGGGAGATGTTGAAGATCTTTCACCACGATTAGAAGATTATATTCCGAGTTTCCAAAGACACTAAACTATTACGATCCTTGTGTGTGTGTTTGTTTATGTACTAAGTATTCCGAAAAAGTAATGTAATGTCAATGTACGTCAGGCTTCGGGTCTCTACAGGCTTAAACTTATATCCTAATCTATCACGATGCGTGGATTGCCGGCGATTGAAGATCCAAATATTGTGTGTGAGGCATGTATGCTCAGTAAGCAAAAAAGGAACTCCTTCCCAAGTGGAGTGTCCAAAATAGAAAATGAACCACTTTAGTCGGTTCAAACTGATATATACATACCACTTGAAACACCCTCACTTGGTGTTAATAGGTATTTTATTACCCTCATTGATGATTTTAGCAGGAAACTCTGGGTGTATTGCATCAAAGAAAAATCTCTTGCATTTGTGATCTTTGAAATGTTCAAAACTCGTTTTAAAGTTGAAAGTGGTTATAGAATCAATGTTCTCATATATGGAAGAGGTGGAGAATACACTTAAAATGCATTTCATGATTTTTTAGGGAATAATGTATCAAGAAACAATATACTACTGCCTACACGCCATAGAAGAATAGCATTGCCGAAAGGAAGAACCACACCATCCTCGACATGACGAGGACCATGCTAAAATAGAAAGGCCTTCCAAATATATTCTGGGAAGAAGTAGTGTCATGTACTACCTATCTTCTCAATTGGTGTCCAACCAAGAGCGCAAGAAAATTGACACAAAAAGAGGCATTGAGTTTCCATAAACTGAGCGTAGCGCACCTAAGAATCTTCGGGTGTGTTGCATACACTCATGTTCCAGAAGTGAGAAGAAGGAATATTGATGATCATGGTGAAAATTTTATCTTCATCTGCTACAGTTAAGAGTATAAATCCTATAATATCTAAAATCTACTAACCAATAAATTAGTGGTGAGTAGATATGTGGTCTTTAGTAAGGAAGAATCTTGGATATAGAATGATGAAGAATCAAACAAAGAGACTCCAGTAAAAACAGAAGATCCTAAAGAAAGGTATGATGATCCAAAGAAAATTTCAGTAACACCTTCCTTAGGTGCATCATCAGTACACAGGAGTCACGGAGAAAATTCCATCACTCCTGAAAGGAATCCATGTTACGACCCAAACTTTTGTTAATGAAAATTCCTCTTGATCTAATTAAATGTCTTAATATGTGAAAGGGTTATACAACATATGCACTTCATTTGATTTATGTTTTTTATTTTAAAATACCATTAAGAATTTTGATTGTTTCTATTATAGCCGTTGAATAGTGATCACATGATTAATATAAATATGGGCTTTAACAAATCCAATTTACTCAAACAAATGTAGTGATGACCTCTTCCTGTATACTTTCCCCATATGAATCCCATTTTTTGAAGCTCAAAAAGGAGTTGGAATCATTGGGATTCAATCTTGACCAAGCTCATGCTGATCTTGAACACATTAAGCTTGAGCGAAACTGCATATGGGAGGAGTGGAAGTTTATAGAGATTACCACACGAGCGATGTTATCCGAGCCACCCCAAGAGTCTGTCACCAACACACACCTCACCCTTTGGTCTTGTGCGGTTGTTTTAAGGGGTTATGTAACAATACCCTAGTACTATGGTTATTTACATTTCTTCTATATAATAATGAATATACTTTCATTTTATTATTATTACTTTGTAAATAGTTTTTAAATCATAAATACTATTTTTAGTTAATATTCAACAAAGAAATCTATTATGATGAATTAATGGATTTTAGAATTAAATAATATTTTAATAAAATTGTATTATTATTATTATTATTAAATTAATTTTTATTTAATATATATGATCGTCTAATTTTATTAATGCAATTGTCATTTTTATTAAGGTTTGGAAGCCATTTTCGTCAAAACCCATGATTTTTCGATAAATGTCAGTTTTTATTTTAAAAGTGAAAAATAACATATTTAGAAAATTATTTAGATAAAATGATTATTATTTTTGGAAGTAGGATATCAAAATTATCCAACGGTAAATTTTTCATAATTTTATGAGACAGTCAAATATTTTGGTAAAAATTAAATACCGTTTAAATATATAATTTGTTGTATGACATCATAATGACCCAATAGTGAAGTAATAAAAAGATAACAAATTTATGTTCACACAATATATGTTTTAAAATTAAAATAATGTGATTTTGGGTTTGTTTGATTTATTTTACAAAGCTTTAGTGGACCCCTCAAGACTTATTAAACATTTTTTCTTTTAAATTGTTTTCATTGGGAGTGTGACTCACCTCCACATAATCAAACATATTATTTTTAGAAGTTAGGACTTTGGCCTTATAAAATATTGTTTTCCACTCCCCTTTAGAAAAATTCATGGGCAAATACCATGGGATGGTTTGTGGTTTTGATTATTTTATTGTGAGGCATCCCAAACCTAAATAATAAACAATTCCCTCTCCTTTCCTATATAAACCCACCCAAGATCCCACTTCATCCTCACTCAAAGCCTTTTGAGTTCGTCCAACCTCTACCTTATTCTCTCTTGAATCCTCCCAAGGCACCACAAGCTCCCAAGAAGCCTCTCTCAAGCCTCTCTCCAGCCTTTGGAAGCACACTTCCAAGTAAATGTTTTTCTTCCTTTCTCATTTTTGTCCAATATTCATTAAGTTGTTATGAACTTTTAATTTCAATTATAAATGTTGGGGTATGGTTTCTAACCTCCCCCATACTTTCCAATTTATGTTTTAATGATGGGATACCCCTTTATCTCTAATTAAATTCCTCCCATGTACACCCATTACTATGCCGAAATTCCGAATGGAATTTCTCTCTCCTCATTTACATTCAAGAAATTATTTTGTATCATGAATCTAAATTGCATTACATTTGTTGGGACATGATTCTAAATGACCCCATTATTTTCCATGTCATGTAAATAATATGAGACACTCCTTTCTCTCTCATCAGCCATTTTTATGAGTTCTTATGTCACACTGTTATGCTGCCGAAATTGCACCGCATTTTTACAAGCCAAAGTCATTGTGTAGTGAATACCATTCCCATTTTTCTGTCAAGGGTATTCACCTTTATGCACATTTACTTATTTTTTAAAGAGTCTAAATTATGTATTCTACATTATTTTATCATGTAATAAATTATGATGTTGAATGATTTAATTTTTTATGATCCATGTCTCACACTTATGCATGAAGTGAAATGTTTAAGAAGGGTGGGCCCTGATAGCTCTCCAATCCATTGGGTAAATTATAGAATCATGATACGTCATGTGCAGTGGGTGTTTACTCATTCAAATTTAGGTTCAATGAGGGTTTACTCATGCTTCATGTGCAATGAGGGTTTAATCATTCTCCATGTGCAATTAACATTGGCTCATGCTAATTCCATTTTAAGTGTTGTTTCCACATTTCAATGTTATGATTATCATGATTTATCATGACTTTATGTATATTCTTCTCTTGTGCTCTATTGATATTCCTATTGTATAACTTGTATTGTATTCCTCATGTTACTCTATGTTTATTCCCTTATTGGGCTTTATAACTCACCCTTTTCTTATGCATGTCCTCAGGTTATCCCATACAATGCTAAGTATGAGGGAATGTGGTGGTCATGTAAAGGATGTTTTCAATAAAGATGTTGTATTTCATGTTTTAAGTTGTTTTTTAATGATCCTAAGCCCCAAATACACTATACCTATCGATCTTATATGTTGTATCAAGTGAAGTTTATGTAATAAATTAGGTATAATTGCGTAATAAAAATACAGGGTTGTAATAGTTGGTATGAGAGGAAAGGTTTAGTAATTTTTGGGATTAGGATTAGAAAACCCTAGGAAAGCCTTAGATTAAAGAATAATAAGAACATCTATATGTTTTGGTGAGTATTGATTAAGTTCTTTATCAAACAAATACATCCTGGTCAAGATACGAACCTGTAGAGGTGGCTCTGGCACAGATGTATCCTAGGGGTAAAACCCGACAACACCTCTTTAAGCTAGACTCGAATGGGAACTGGTGCATCACAACGGGCCATGTTGCACACTTGGTTACGACACTCCTGGGAGATATGATTTGGTAGATTAATGAGCTTGGTAAAAACTATTATTAAGGGACAAAAACATCTCATAATAATATAAGTTAATAAATTGATTGAGGATAACCTAGATTTAAACCTAAGAAATCAGAAGTTAGGATATACTTATTCATTATAAGTTTATACTTTTATGTTCAAGGTTTCCTTTTTAGCCTCAATGGATAAGTATTTAAGACCTCTAATTATAAGTTCTTTTTCTTAGTTAATGGTAGGAAATAGAATAACTTGTTCCAACAACCAATGTGTTAGGAAATGTGAAGATTTCCCTAATGATATGCCTAATATGATGGGAGCAGGTGCTCAAAACATCATGACAGTACTTTCTCAGCTGGCTCGAGTTATGAATAATAACTTGAATCAAGAGGAACAACCTCCTCCTCCATGGAAAGAGCAAGTTGTCGTAGAATCCTTCACGTGGAAAATGCCTCACATTTTTAGCGGATCTTCTGATCCCCTCCTCGCGGAACAATGGATTAACTCCATTGAAAAGATATTCTCTGTCCTCCAATGCTCAGAAGAGGAAAAGGTTGTACTGGTGGTATATTGTTTTGATGTGGAAGCTGATCAGTGGTGGACACTAATCAATAATACAATGTCCCAGGAGGAAATTGATTCCATGAATTTGGAAAAATTGAAGAGGGGTTTCTCAACAAATATTTTCCTCTAACACTATGTCTCAAGATGGAAAGAGAGTTCCTCAGACTCAAGTAGAAGAAAGATGATTCCATCGAGGTGTATGAAGTAAACTTTACAAGGCTTGAAAGGCAAGCCTCCGTCTTTTTCATGAACATCAATATCAAGGTGGATCGCTTCTTTAGAAGACTAAAGCTGAGTCTACAAAAAGCATTGGCAATTCGAGACTTCGACAGTTATGAGGATATTTTCTGTTGTGACCTCATGGTTGAAATGGAGATTGGAGACTCTCAGGGGTCTCATGGGCCCAGTGACAAGAAGCAGAAAATGGAGAACAACATGGGTGGTCCATCAAACCAATCCCATGATGGAAAGAAGCCGGAATTTTCCCCCTGCAAAAATTGTGGGAAGAAACATCCTAGTAATTGTCTCAAGGGAAATAGGAATTGCTTCAAATGCGGAAAGTTTGGTCATCTATCCAATAAATACCAAAGGGATATAAAAAAACCCACTAATTTTGAAGAAGAAAGGAAGTTTCATATCAACACTCAGTCGACAGTGCAGTGTTACAACTGTAAGGAGGTTAGGCATTATGCAAAACAATTTCCCTAAGTTGAGGGTTTTCAGAGGCAATCAACAACAACATCTGATGCAACAAGGAAGGGCCTATTCTATCACTACCCCTGAGGTGGATTCGAAAAACGATGTGGTGACATGTAGGCTAGTTATTCATTCAATAACAGATAATGTACTATTTGATTCTGGTTCTACGCATTCTTTTATATCTTGCATGTTTAGTAGAACAATTAAAACACCACCTCTAAATTTATAGGAAAAGTTATCTCTGATAACTTCGAATGGGGAAATAGTTGCATCCATGGTTTATAACTCCTCCCCGGTTAACTTTTGTGGACTGAACCTCCCAGAAAATCTCTTCATACTTCCTTTAGTGGAGTTTGATGTAATATTGGGCATGGATTGGCTATCATTATACAAATCCACTATCAACAATTGGGAAAGGGAGATCACTATTCACATCTAGAAGCATTACCCAATTCTTTACAAATACAAGGAGGAAGATGAATCTCCTTTCGAATCATCATCTCAATTGTGGATATTGCTGCCTTATGAGAAAGAATATCTATCTCAAATGATTGAGACAGAGAGAATCATGCTTGAAGACATTCCCATTGTGAGGGATTATACTGATGTATTCCCTGAAGAGTTGCCTAGTATTCCTTCAGACCGAGAGGTTGAGTTCTCAATTGAACTTATCCCTAGATCTCTACAAATCTCAAAGACACCTTAAAAAATGTCCACCATAGAGCTGGAATAGTTGAAGAAGAAGTTACAGAAGGATATGGAGAAGGGTTTTATACGCAAGAGTGCTTCACCGTGGGGTGTGCCGGTCCTCTTCGTCACGAAGAAGTAGGGATCAATGCGCCTCTGCATTGATTATTTTTTAGCTCAATAAAATTATGATAAGGAACAAGTATCCCCTGCTAGGGATAGATGAATTGTTCGATAAGCTTCATGGGGCTAGTTATTTCTATAAGGTAGACCTTTGGTCAGGATATCACCAATTAAAGGTGAGAAAGGAAGATATTCCCAAGATTTCCTTTCGAACAAGGTATGGACACTATGAGTTCATAGTGATGCCCTTTGGACTCCCTAATTCTCTGAAAATTATCATTGATTTAATGAATAGAGTCTTTAGAGATTACCTTGACTAATTTGTGGTAGTCTTTATTGATGATATTATGATATATTCCAAGAGCAAGGAGGAACATGAGGAGCATTTGAAAAAATTGTTAAAGACCTTGCGAAGAGAGAAGTTTTATGAAAAGTACATTAAATGTGAGTTATGGATGGAGGAAGTATCATTATTGGGGAATGTTATCACCAGAAAAGGGATATCTGTCAACCCTACCAAGACGAAGGCAACTGAAGAGTGGTCGAGGCCAACTTATTTAATGGAGATCCGCATCTTTTTGGGTCAATATTGGTATTATAGACAATTTTTGAAGATCTTTTCAGGATTTTCAAACCCAGTGAACATGATGACACAGAAGGGATTAAAGTTTATCTGGACACAAGAATGTGATGATTGTTTCAAGGAGTTAAAAGAGTGGCTTATCACTGTGCCAGTACTCACACTCCCTACAAGTAGAGAAATATTTGTGGTGTATAGTGATGATTCTAAGAAGGTATTAGGACGTGTGTTGATGAAAAATGATAAACCAATAGCCTATTCCTCAAGGAAGATGAAAATCCATGAGAAAAACTATCCAACGCATGATCTGGAGTTGGTGGCTGTGATCTTTGCCTTGAAAATCTTGCGACATTATCTCTATGGGGAGAAATGTGAGATATATACTGACCACAAGAGTCTCAAATATATATTCACACAAAAAAAGCATAACATGCGCTAGAGAAGATGGATAGATATCATCAAGGATTATGAATACGCAATCCACTACCATCCAGGTAAGTCAAACAAGGTGGAAGATTCTCTATGTAGAAAGGATCCAGCATCATTATCAATAATGAGAATTGAAAAGGATCTGATCTTCTTATATTTCAAAAGGATCGACATGGGAATCATTAAGGGAGGAACATCATCATTCCTTTCTCAAATTATTTCTCAACCATCCTACTTTAAGAGAATAAAGGATCCTCAAAGAAAAGATGTGGAAATTCCGAAAAGTGTGGAAGCTGTTAGAAATGGGAAATCCTCTGATTTCAAAGTTGATGAGGAAGGAGTTGTAAGATTTGGGATTCGATTATGTGTACCATCCGATCCAAAGATAAAGAAGGAGATATTCAATGATTCACATAGTTCAACCTTCTTTATCCAACCAGGGAGCACAAAGATGTATCAAGATCTTCGAGAAAACTTTTGGTGGGACAATATGAAAAGGGATATTGTCGAGTATACATCAAAGTGTCTAGTATGTCAACAAGTGAAGGCTAAGAAACAAATGTATAAGGGGATGATTCAACCACTACCCATACCAACATGGAAGTGGGAGAACATTACCATGGACTCTATCACTAGACTTCCAAGGACATCCAGAGGAAATAATTTTATATGGTTCGTTGTGGATCATCCTATAAAGACAGTTCACTTTATCGCGGTTCGAGAGGACTTCTCATTGGATTAACTTGTGCAGGTTTACGTCAAAGAAGTGGTAAGGAAACATGGAGTACCACTATCTATTTTGTACGATCAAGATCCAAGATTCACCTCTATGTTTTGGAAGATTCTTCAGCATGTTCTAGATACTGAGCTAAACTTTATTACATCTTATCATCCTCAAACTGATGGACAATCTGAATGGACAAACTAAACAATCGAGGACATGTTGAGAGCGTTCTCAATGGACTTCAAAGGATGGTGGGATCAACATCTTCCTCTGGTTGAGTTCTCTTATAATAACATTTTCCACTCAAGCATCCAAATGGAACCTTATGAAGCCCTATATGGGAAGAGGTGTAGAACACCGGCATGTTGGGATGAAGTCGGTGACAATATGCTGTTGAGACTAGAAATGGTCGATGAAATGATGGAGATGGTGAACACCATTCAGCAGCATATCAAGATAGACCAGAATCTACAGAAGAGTTATGTAGATAATCATCAATGAGACCTTGAGTTTAAAGTTGGAGAAATGGTATTTCTACGCATATCTCTATGGAAGAAGGTCATGAGGTTTAGAAAGAAAGGGAAGTTATGTCCTAGGTACATCGTCCCCTTCAAGATTCTTGATCGTGTCAGGGTTGTGGCCTATCAACTAGAACTTACACCTATCATGGACAAAGTACATGATGTCTCTCATGTATCCCTCTTAAGGAAGTATGTACCAGACTCTTCACATGTACTCTCTTCAGAGGTAGTACATATAGAGGATGACCTTTCCTATGATGAGCAGCCAGTGAAGATATTGGATCATAGAGACAAAGTTCTACGCAACGAGACTACTCATCTGGTCAAGGTACTATGGCGAAACCATAAGTACGAAGAGGAAAAATGGGAACTAGAGGAAGCAATGAAGGAAAAGTACCCACATCTGTTTGTGACCTAGAATGTAAAATAAAATTTCGAGGGGGGAATTTCTTAAGGGGGGAAGATTGTAACGACCCAAATTTTTTTTAATGAAAATCCCTCTTGATCTAATTAAATGTCTTAATATGTGAAATGATTATAAAACATATGCATTTATTTTGTTTTATGTTTCTGGATTTTAAAATACCATTAAGAATGGTGACCATTTCTATTGTAGTCGTTGAATAGTGATCACATGATTAGTATAAATATGAGCTTTAACAAATCCAATTTACTCAGACAAAGGAAGTGATGACCTCATCCAGTAGACTTTCCCCATATGAAGCCCATTTGTCGGAGCTCGAAAAGGTGGTGGCACCATTGGGCTTCTCTCTTGACCAAGATCATGTCGAGCTTGAACACGTTAAGCTGGAGCCAAACTACCTATGGTAGAAGTGGAAGTTGATAGAGATTAACACCTGAGCGATGTTATCTGAGCCACACTAAGAGTTGTCACCATCACACACCTCACACTTCAGTATTATGTGGGTGTTTTGAGGGGTTATGTAATAAGACCCTAGTAATATGGTTATAAACAGTTTTTTATATAATAATGAATATACTTTCATTTTATTATTGTTACGTTGTAATAGTTTTTCAAGCACAAATTGTATTTTTGGTTAATATTCAACTACGAAATCTATTTGGATGAATTAATGGATTTTTGAATTAAAAAATATTTTAATAAATTATTATTATTATTATTAAATTAATTTTTATTAAATATAAATGATCATATAATTTTATGAAAGCAATTGTAATTTTTATTAAGGTTTGGAATCCATTTTTGTCAAAACCCATGAATTTTCGACAAATGTAGGTTTTTATTTTAAAAGTGAAAATTAACATATTTAGAAAATTATTTAGATAAAATGAATATTATTTCTGTAATCAGGACATCGAAATTATCCAATGGTGATTTTTTCATAATTTTCTGAGACAGTCTAATTTTTGGGTAAAAATTAAATAATGTTTAAATATATAATGTGTTTTATGACATCATAATGACCCAATAGTAATGTAATAAATTACTATAAACTTTATTTTATGCCAAAATATGTTTTAAAATTAAAATAATGCGATTTTGGGTTTGTTTGATTTATTTTAAAAAGCATTAGTGGACTCTTCAAGACTTATTAAACATTTTGTCATTTTAAATTGTATTCCTTGGGAGTGTGACTCCCATCCACATAATCGACCCTATTATTTTATGATGTTCAGAATTTTTCCATATAAAATATTTTTTTAAAATCCTCTTTGGAAAAAACCATGGGCAAAAACCGTGGGCTGTTTTGTGTTTTTGATTAGTTTAATGTGAGGTGTCCCAATCCTAAATAATAAACAATTCCCTCTCCTTTCCTATATAAACCCATGAAATATCCCACTTCCTCCTCCCTCAAAGCCTTTGGAGTTCATAAAAAATCCACCCTCCTCTCTCTATAATCCTCTCAAGGCTCCCCAAGCTCCCAAGAAGCCTCTCTCAATCCTCTCTCAAGACTTTGGAAGCACACTTCCAAGTAAGGATTTTTCATTCTTTCTCATTTTTGTCCAATATTCTTTAAGTTGTTATTCACTTTTAAATTCAATTATAAATGCTGGGCTATGGTTTAAAACCTCCCCCATATTTCCCTCTTTATGTTTTAATGATGGTATACCACTTTCTCTCTCATTAAATGTCTCCCATGTACACCTGTTACTATGCCAAAATTCTGAAAGGAATTTCTCTCTTCTCATTTACATTCAAGCAATTATTTTGTATCATGAATCTAAATTCCATTATATTTTTTGGGAAATGTATCTAAATGACTCCCTTACAGTCCATGTTAGTTAAATATCATGAGACACACATTTCTCTCTCACAAACCATTTTTATGAGTTCTTATGTCATGCCGTTATGCGGCCGAAATTGCACCGCATTTTTCAAAGCCAAAGTCATTGTGTAGTGAATACCATACCCATTTCTCTATCAAGGGTATTCACCTTTATTAACATTTACTTATTGTTTAAAGAGTCTCAAGTATGTATTACACATTCTTTTATCGGGGAATAAATGATTATGTTTAATTATTCAGTGTTTTATGATCCATGTGGCACACTTATGCATGAAGTGAAATGTTTAAGAAGGGTGCGCCCTGATAGCGCTCCAATGCATTGGGTAATGTATAATATCATTATATGTAATGTTCAATATGTGTTTAATCGTGATAATTCAAGTGAAATGAGGGTTTACTCATGCTTCATGTGCAATGGGGGTTTACTCATTCTCAATGTGCAATGAGCCTTTGATCATGCTAATTCCATGTTAAGTGTTGTTTCCACATTTCCATGTTATGATTAACATGCTTTATCATGCCTTTATGTTTATGCTTCTATTGTGCTCTATTGATATGACTATTTTAGAACATGTTTTGTATTCCTCATGTTACTCCATTTTTATTCCCTTACTGGGCTTTATAGCTCACCCTTTTCTTATGAATGCCCTCAGGTTATCCCATAAAATGACAAGTACGAGGGAATGTAGTGGTCATGTAAAGGAAGTTTTCAATAAAGATGTTGTATTTAATTTTTTAGGCTATTATATAATGATCCTAATCCCTAAATACACTAGAACACTCAATATTCTATGTTGTATCCATTGAAGATTATGTAATAAATTATGTTTAATTGTGTGATAAAAAGCAGGGTTGTCATACTCCATCACGTCAAAATATGGAGAGATTATCCTCACCCATGGAACCCATAAAAATGAAATTCTTAAGTGACATTTATGGGAAAAACAAAGAGGTAAATATTTTTTTCCTGTATACTGATCAGGATCCTCTGACGTTTCCAGATTCCACAAGGGAAGAATGTTGGAGAATGGATATGAAAGAAGAAATCTGTACCATAGAGAAAAATGAAACATGGGAGCTGACCACACTTCCTAATAGCCAGAAAACCATTGGTGTAAAATGGGTGTACAAGATAAAGAGATATTTTTATGGTTAAATTGATTACTACAAGGCAAGGCTCATATAATAGGGGTACAAACAGAAGTACAGGGTCGACTATGAAGAAGTATTCACTCTTGTTTCTTGTCTTGACACTGTGAGGATGATTATCTCCCTTTCTTTTCATCATAGTTGGATGATCTAAAAACTAGATGTGAAGTATGAATTCCTGAATGGGATTATAGGGGAAGAGGTCTTTATTGACCATACTGAAGGCTTTTTTATGCAAGGGGAGGAAGACAAAGTGTATCGACTGAAGAAAGCTCTCTATGGGTTGAAACAGGCTCCTCATTCTTGGAATGCATGCGTTAACAGCTATCATCAAGAGAACGGATTCGCCCAATTTCCATATGAGCATGCATTTTACATCAAGAATAATGGTTGTAGTGACATATATATCATATGCTTGTATGCTGATGATTTTCTATTTACAGGGAACAACAGATCGATGTTCGATGAATTTAAGGAGGCCATGTTCAAGGAGTTTAAGATGATCGATGGAGGTCTCATGTCCTTCTTTCTAGGAATTGAGTTAAAGAAACAACATGGAAACAATTATATATATCATAATAGGTGTTCCAGGGAGTTTCTTGAAAAATTCAAGATGGAGAATTTCAATACGGAAAACACACCTACAACAACAAGCTTAAAACTGAAAAAAGATGGAGAAAGCATAAACATTGACTCGAATTTGTTCAAGAGGGGGATTGGAAGCTTGAGGTATCTCACAGTCACAAGGCCTGATATTTTTTAAAGTGTTGGGATTATAAGAAGGTATATGGAAGCACCAAAAGAGTCACATTGCCTAGAAGAAAAACGTATCCATAGGTACGTTAATGGAATGATGGACTTTGGACTTTTTTATCCATTCAATGAAGAAGAAAATCTGCATGGATACTCAGACTGTGATTAGGGAGTCAATCAAGATGAAAGAAAATCACCAATAGGTATGTATCTTTTCTTGGATTGACTGCTTTCACATGGAATTCAAGGAATAAAAGTGTGGTTTCCTGGTCCACATGTGAAGTCAAGTATGTGGCGACATCATCCACTATTTGTAAAGGAATCTAGTTGAGAAATATGCTGAAGGAGATGAAGCATCCACATGATGGATCCCCAATGATATATGTGGAAAACAATTTGGAAATATAACTTTCCAAATATCTGGTGCAGTATGGAAGAAGAAAGCATATTGATACCATATTCCATTTTTTGAGAGATCATGTGAAGCAGAAAATGATAATATTAGAAATTGTCATACTACAGAATAGGTGGATGATATTTTCTCAAAGGAATTACTGAAAGATGCATTCAAAAAAATCAGAATGATGCTCGGGATGTAGTCGGTTTTTGTTTGAAGGGGAGTGTTGGAAATGAAAACAAAAACCCACACATCAAGCATGCCAAATTTATTTTCCCCTCGTGTCCATTTAATGTGGTTGTTTTATTTCATTAATGTTTCTGTTTAATGTGGCTATTTTATTTCATTAATGTGTCCATTTAATTTTTATATTTAATTCCTTTGTAAATTCCTATAAATTTTTGGCAATTGTAGTTCAAAAAATATGTGAAATAATAACCTTGAAAGCTCATTTGTGTTGTGTGCCAATTTTATTCCTCTCAAATTTCTCAGATTGTATACCCAACACATGTGACGACTTTGATCGTTATCGAGGGATCTTGTGGAATTCTTTGGTGTCTAAATTTTGGATCTTGTTATGGATCATGTTAATCATCTCGAACATTCATGCAGTGTTAGAGATAGAAGATGGAGGTCCTACGCTACGTGGGATCGGCCGAGTTCAAAATTACATAGTCGTGAGATCAGTCTAATTCGAACTTGTGAGTCGCTAGATTGAAGAAGACAAATGAGGTCAGTGGGGGGGGCTTTATTGAATGGTCTTGATTTGATATTCACATAAATATTGTGACCTACATTGAATTATTGATGTTCCTCCCCTCCAGTATATAATCTATGTGGCGTCTTTCACTCAAATGAGCTAGAAATAGGGTAGACACCCATACCACACACAACACCTCTATCACAGGCTTCGGTCCATTGAATCTTTGACTCAGGCTATGCACACGCCTTCATGATCACAATGTAAATTCCCCATACAGGGGTTCGTTTTCCTATTTAGGGAGTTTTTTTCCTCTTCTAGTCCTTTGGTTGTGTAACATGCCAATATTTCTTAGTATGTTATCTCTTTAAAGTAATTCACTAGCATGAGCTACACACAACACTGAGTTCAAGCGCATCATGGCCAATCAAACTAGCCATTTAGAAAGAGGCTATAAATAGTGTTAACCTCACATTAAATTGTATGTATATATCCAATATAATTTTAACATTAATCTTTTGTGTTTCTTAGACATAATATAATGACAAATTCTATTTTTCAAATAAAAGAAGTATTTTTCAGAAAATGCAGTTTTTCTACCTTTTAATGGAGAACCCTATTTAAAACCATTATTTGAGACTTATATATTAAATTTAATGAAATTAAATTATTCTTTAGAATCGGGACAAAAAAATTTAGTTTGGATAATGTTTTGGTACTTTTATGATAACTTTCACATTTTGATGAATAGTTAAAAATAATAAATTTAAATTAAAATCAACTTTTTTAATAAATATAATTTTTTAGTGTTAAATTATGAATTTAAGTGGTTTTAAAGTATAATAAGATTATATTTTTATCATTTAATATAATGTAGTTCATTTGATGTAATTTCACATTTAAATTGTATATAAACACATGTAAATCTTTTGATAGTTTTTACTTCTTAAAAACCAGCTTTCTGGTTTTGACAACGGGAATTAATTTTAAATTAATTAATGAAACCTCTATATTTTTAATTTGGTAAAATTGACATAATTTTTGAATTTTCATTATCAAATATATCATTGGGTGAATGTTTTATATTTTTCTAAAAACAATCAATTTTTGACGAATAGTGAAAAAAACAGCGTTGTAGATAAGATCCGACTTTTTCATTTAAATAATTATTTTTAATTAAAAATTTATCTTAAAGTAAAAAATAGATACATAATTCATATATTAGTCCAATTTAATTCATTGGAGTACTTTTATAATAAGATTAGATATATAAAATGTTATGAACTATTTAACGCCATTTACCCACCGTCTAGGCACATTTGAAAATTTTCATAAAACGTAATTTTACCACTTTTGTGAATTGAATTTAAAAAATCTGAGACACACGGTTGATATCAGTAAGTAAAATCTAGTTCAATAGAATGAAAATAGTTTTTGGGGAATAGTATCTTTTGAATTTTAATTACCATTGTTAAAAGTAAATATGGTAATTAAAGGTAAAAATGATATTATAATTACCATAACACATGTCCTAATTCTATTGGATAAGTTTTTTTCGACCAAAATAAACCATAGGAATAAAATATGATCCTATTTTATCCACTTGGATTAGATTAGGACATTTATTATTATTTTATTTAAAGAAGTGTTAAAAGTGTTGAATTCAAAGTTTAATAACTAAACAATTTTTAATATAGATTTATAAAAAAGATAAATTAGTCTATAAATATTCATTAGAAAGATAAAATTATTTCATAAATAATGGTATTTTATTTATAATTTTTAGACATTAAATAACTAAATTTATTTGTGACATAATAATGATGAAGTAATTACCTTATTAATGAAAGATAAAAATAATTGATATTATAAATATCCAAATAAATGTAAATTGCGACTTTTGATGCATTACACTAATTTAATAGGTTAATGTGACATGTTATGATTGATTTAATTTTTTTTAAGTAATCATGTTCTGTTGAATTTCACAAAAACCAAATACTAAATAGTGTCAAAATTGACATCAATGAGTTTTTAAAACAAATACTATATTATTAAATGATATAATATTCTTAAAAATCAATGGTTCATCCAAAGGACTTAATTAATGAAATAAATTTCATTAATGAACCACTTGAGGTTAACATTGAATTTTATAGTATGTTTATTAACCATGTAATATAAAAATACAGAAAACATGGTAAATGATAAACTATTTAACTAAGAGTTAAATATAAAAGATAAGGTTAATATGGTGAACTAAACATGTCTAAAACCTATTGGTTGTAAGAATTTTTACCCATCCACACCTTATCCTCGAAATAAATCCATTTGGTTCCAATAAAAACCGAAAATGATTTTATAATAAAATAATATTTCAATTTTTTCCTAAAGTTCCCCTCACCTCTCTTATAAAAGGGTACTTCCCCTTCTCTTAATTTCACACCTCCAAAGAAATTTTTCATGGACAAACCCTACTTATATATCCTCCTGACTACCCTAAATTCATCTTAGAGGCCTTAATTTTATCAGAAAGCCAACCCAAGGAGCCCTATTTATCAAATCAAAAGTAAGCGGTCGAAGAAGAGGTAATTATTTCATCACCTCTTTCAAGTTCTTTTCTTCTTAAAATTCCTCTTGCTTTGTCATTTCCATACTAAAATAATAACTCATGTACCTTCTATATACTATGATGTTATTATAAATATAGTAAAACCATATTAATTATTCTATCCATCCTATGAATGTCAAATTCATCATACGTGCATACGTACGACTTACCATCTCCACATTGTGGTGTTGTTTGTTATTCAACACTAATTTTTTTGGATGGGCATAATAATGAGTATAATTGATACAAATAAAAACCATAACATGTTAATCATTATGTATATATGGTATACCATCCAATTACATATTATTTCACCATCAATAGAATGATATTGTCGCTCGTGTATAGGTATGGATTACTGTCTCCATGAATGTGATGAGATTCATTCCCCATTGTAACCATTCAAGAATAATTTTCATTTTATGATTAAATTTTTTTTAATAACATAATATCATTATTGATATGAATTAAAGACATCTTATCCATAAAAAACACGACTTACATAACAAAACATATAAAGTAAAAACGAGTTAGTTAACACTCCAAAAAATGATACTACTGAAATATCATTAAAAAAGCATTATGAGAAGATCATATATGATATCATATTTATGTATGTGGTTCTTGTATAATTTAATAACAATGATATAACTATTATACAGGAGGTTAATGTACCCTTGACTATGAAAATGTACAAGTTAAGGGTTAATTTTACAATCTCTTTATTATCCGAGGTTGTTTATATGTAAGCATCTACTGGGAATTTTTTATCATCCTCATCTGTGTTTCTTAAAAATGTATTTCAAAACATTTTTAATATTTCCTAGAATATGGGTTTAAGTCATTTATACCTTTTTATCTAATTTTTATAAAATGTTTTGAAAGGAATCATTCTGTCATTTTCTCAACAAGGTACTTTAGGACCTTTTGGACAAATTAAGGTAAGAATGTTTTTTTAACTAATACGGAGGGTGCAGTAATTTTCTGCTATTATAACACCTTTGAAGATTCCCTTACAAGATTATAAGAATATTTTCAAAATAAATGTTTTCTTTTATAATTATGTGACTTTAAAATGATTTGAAAATAGAAAGAGATATTTCTCTCAAATAGTTTGGATTTCATCTATGTCAACATCCTTTGATGGATTTTACACTTGATAGAAGTTGATTTATTATAAAAAATATTCCATATTGTATTGAATGAGTTATGTTTGACTGTGGATGTGCTATTTTTATACCATTCCTTGTTTTTGGTTAAAGTATTTACATTTTGTATGCTAGTTTTAAAACGAATATTTAGATTTTGTTTCACACTTTTCATATGAGGAATGAATTGGACTTAGTAAGTGACGGGCGAGGCCTGCTATAACCCCTCGATGCATCGGTAGGTCTCATGAGACAAAATAGTGTCTTGGAATAACGCCTTGAAAAATCGTATTTTAAGTCTTGGAACGAGGCCTTGAATATGTGGTTATGATGTCCGACATTATGCATTCCATCATTATGAAATTAGCTATTGATATTACATGTGATTATTCAACTAGTAGAATATCCACGTGAATAAGTAAATTGAATTATTTGATTTATATTTTTCATATTATGATGAATTTTTAGTTTAAAATACTCGTGTTTTAGTATTATACATTTCATTAAATGATTATGCTTATTTATGATAGTTTCTGCTATATTTTCATCCTTACAGAGCATCTGAGTTCACCCCATTCTATGTTTTATTTTCCCCGGGATAAAACAAATTATATTACAATTTACCTAAAGGTATAGTCTAAGGGATATGAGTGTGTTCAAATGGGATGTAATGTTGTTGTTTTTACATTTCATAATGTAATGTAAAACTTATTTATGTATATAGTACTTCCAAGGATAATAATCTAATCGGTATTTCGAGACTTGATCTCTTGTGATCATGTCAATGTTATGTAATAATGCACCGACTCTTGGTAACTAGGTTCTGGGCGTTACAGTTGGTATCAGAATAATTTTAGTACAAACCTTGGAAACTAGATTTAGTAAAACTATAATTAGAGAACATTACCCTAAGATAGACTTTGGGGATTAGTATAGAAGAACATCCAAAAAATTTGGTAGTGTAAATATTATATGGGTTTTCTAAGAAAATACATCGCTATATGGATAAAAATAGGTAGAGGTGGCTCTGGAAAAAATGTATCTATGATTGAAAACTCTGAGAAGGATTTTCAAGATTGACCCGAGGTATCCTAGTACATGAGAATGGGCCTTGCTACACTCTTGGTATTGACACTCCTAGGGGATATGCTTATGGTAATTCACTTTTTCTTTTCAAAACATTATGAATGATTTATGAGTAAATACTTCCTCAAAGAAAACATTTTTATTATTATGAATTGTATTCATAAACTTTTCAATTTACCTTTAGTATTTCACATGTTTGGAATTATGCATTGGATTTCAAAAACTAACATAGTGCCTAACATTTTTCAGAAATGATTCCCAATATAAGGAATGAGAACTCCATCAATACGCATGATCCAAAGATTAATTTGGATCATATCTTTCATGGTATTAAGCCAACATTTAGAAGGGAAATAGTCTCCCATGTATTCTCACCATATGTAGAAATAATATCTTGTGTTAATAACATAAGTAAATAATTACTTAAGTCATATGGATTTGATGGAAATCCAGAGAAGAGAAGGATGATAGAGAGAAAGTTGGATAAAGGGAAGAAGGGAAAGAAGGATTTTTCCCATATGTGATAACTGTGTAAAGAATCTTTTTGGTAAATGTTTGAAGGGAATGAGAGTTTATTATAAATGTAGAGAAAAAGGACACAAATTATGTTATTTAAAGGGTAAGAAAAAGGTTTCAAATGTACAATGCTTCATCTCCAAGGATTTGGGACACTATGCAAATCAATGTCCCAATCATCAGAGTATACCGTAAATTATGCTATTGGATAATAATCAAGTTATAAAACTACCGTAGATGAAGAGGAATAATTATTGTTCTTATATTTTTATTAATGAGATATGTAATTTGAGTTTTGTATCAATTATGTGCTAGTTATATGATTTTTGTAAATAAATAAGGATTGTACAAAAGTACTATTTCATTGGGGATTTGAGATTGTATAGTACTATGAAATGTGACTCAATAGAATGTTAAGAATTTTTGGAAAATACATGGTTCAGGGAAAGATAAACCATAATATGGTCCTAATACCGAGATAAGTGATATGGATTATGTAAATTGGGTATTATTGACATCCTTGGAACTGATTAATGGTTTGTGTAAAAAGTGGTTCATACCATCAATATTGGGATTTTTTAACATTTTGGAATTTAATGTGTATATCCATTATTCTATTTTTTACATAAGGAATGAGGAATAATTAACGCATTCAATATGGTTTTATAGTAATTCAGTTTATTACTATGTTTTAAGAGAATATATGATGAAGGTACTCATAGGTTATTATGTGGCAAAAAGATATCTTCATTATGTTACGTTGACCTTCCTTATAAATTTTTGGACTATGAGTTTGGACACAAGTATTTTGGATAATTATAAAGGTTGGAAGGGATTATTTTGGACATTGGATACTATGGTTTAAGGTTAAAACATTTCTTAAGATTATTTTTGGTTTTTTTATAAAAAGGACAACCTTAAGGTCAGGTGACAACTCGTCGCGTCTGGAAAGGCTGCGAGACTTGAACCTTCAACCAAAAGGGTGATAAGAGTGCATCACTTAACACTAGCCTACGTGAGGTCCTAGTTTTTATTATGATGCTTTTAAAATTATCTGATATATTAATTATAAATTAATTTTTTTTGAAACACTATAAGATTAGGATAAATACAATATTTTTGAGTTCTATTATCTTTTGGACTGAAAGATGAGTTTGTGGTAGAAAATAGTTAAAGGATGGAACTCTACTTGTCAAGTATTTTTTTCTTGTTATATGAAGAAATTAATTCTTAAACATTAGGGAAAGTATCTTAAAACCAAAAATGGGTTATCCTAATACCTTATCTTTTGATAAACTAATAATAATTTAATTCATCTTAGATTTATGGCTTTGAGGCCCTCAATTTTTTATTGTTCACTTATTTTCGATTGATGAAATCAATAACTCCCTATAAATATTTGTGTTTTTTCTCCAAATATGTGTCTCAAATTACAACTAATGTTCTCCTGTTCAAAATCCTAATTTGGTGGTGAATTTTTCATTTCAGTTTCCCACATATTAATACTAAATTTTATTAAACCTTTTTCCGATGTGGGTTTTCCACAAAGGTATTATCTATTTTCAACCTTTTATTTTTGAAGAAAATTTTCAAATTTTTAGGATTCAGTTTATTGAATAAGGGGAGAATTTAACACCCAAATATTTCATAGTATGTTATCTCTTTAAAGTAATTCAACAGCTTGCGCTAGGTGCAACACCGAGTTCAAGCACATCACGACCTATCAAACTAGTCGTTTAAAAAGAAGCTATGAATAGTGTTAACCACACTTTGAATTATATATATATCCTATATAATTTTAACATTCATCTTTTTTGTTTCTTAGACATAATATAAGGAAAAATTCAATTTTATAGATAAAAGAAGGGATTTTGAAAAAATGATGTTTCCCACCTTTTAATGGAGAACCCTTTTTAAATCCAATATTTGACACTTTTATATATTTAATGTAATGGAATTAAATTATTCTTTAGAATAAGGACATAAAAATTTAGTTTGGATAAATTTTTGGCACTTTTCTGATAACTTTAACATTTTGATGAATAGTGAAAAACACTAAATTTTAATTAAAAACATTAATCAAAATAATGTATAGTGTTTAATTATAAATTTTAGGGTTTTAAAGTATCATAAGATTATATGTTTATCATTTAATATAATTTAGTTCATTGGATTTAATTTGAAATTTAAATTGTACAGAAACACATGTCAATATTTGGATAGTTTTTTCTTCATAAAAACTCACTTTCTAGTTTTGACAACGAGAATTAATTTTAAATTAATTAATGAAAATTATTTGTTTTAAATTTGGTAAAATTTAAATCATTTTTGAATTTGTAATACCAAAATTATATTTGGGTGAATTTTTAGTATTTTTATGAAAACAATAAATTTTTGAGGAATAGTAAAAAAACTACATTGTAGATAAAAACCGACTTTTTCATTTAAATAATTATTTTTAATTAAAAATTTATCTTAAAGTAAAAATATGTAAAAAATACATATATTACCCCAATTTAATTCATTGGAGTCATTTTATACTAATATTCGTCATATAATATGTTATTGAATTATTTAACGACTTTTACCCACCTTCTAGGCACATTTGCAAATTTGCATAAAATGTAATTTTACAGCTTCTATGAATTTAATTTCAAAAATATGAGAGACACAGTTGAAATCAAAAAGTAAAATTTGGTTCAATAGGATGAATATAATTTTTGGTGAATAGTAACTTTTGAATTTTATTTACCACGGTTAAAAGTGAATAGGGTAATTAAAGGTAAAAATGATATTATAATTACCCTAAAACATGACTTAATTCTATTGGATAAGTGTTTTTAGAACTAAAACAACCTTAGGAATAAAATATTATCCCTTTTTATCCACTTGGATTAGATTAGGACATTTATTATTATTTAATTTAATGAAGAGTTAAAAGTGTTAAATTCAATGTCTAAAACATAAACCATTTTAATATAGGGTTATATATAAGATAAATTAGACTATAAGTATTAATTATAAATATAAAAATATTTTATACATAACGGTATTTTATTTATAATTTTTAGACATTAAATAATTAAATTTATTTATGACACAATGATGATGAAATAATTACATTATTAATGAAATATTAAAATAATTGATATTATAAATATCAAAATAAATGAAAATTACGACTTTTGATGCATTACACTAATTTTATAGGTTAATATGACATGTTAGTATTGATTTAATTTATTTGTTTCGATGTAATAATGTTTTTTCACTTTAACAAAAACCAAATACTAAGTAGTGTTGAAATTGGCATAAATGATTTTTTAAAACAAATACTATATTATTAAATGATATAATATTACTAAAAATCTAAAGTTCATCCAAAGGAATTATATAATGATATATATGTCATTAATGAACCACTTTAGGTTCTCTTGGAATTTTATAGTACGTTTATTGACCATGTAATATAAAAATACAAGAAGACATGGAAAATGCTAAACTATTTAACTAAAAGTTAAATAAAAAAGATAAGGTTAATATGGTGAGATAAACTTCTCTAAAACCTATTGGTTGAGAGTATTTCTACACATACCCACCTTATCCTCTAAATAAATCTATTTTGATTAATGAGAAACAAAATGTGATTTTATAATAAAATAATATTTCAAGATTTTCCTAAAGTGCCCATCACCTCTCTTATAAAAGTGACTTCCCCTTCTCTTAATTTCACACCTCCAAATCCATTTTACTTGGCCAAAACCTACTCATATATCCTCCAAAATACCCTTAATTAATTTAAGAGGGTTTATTTTGATCATAAATCCAACCTAAGGAGTCCTTTTGATCAAATCAAAAGGAAGAACCTGAAGAAGAGGTAATTATTTAATCACCTCTTTCAAGTTCATTTCGTATTCCTCTTCCTCTAGATTTGTTGTTTCCAAACTAAAATAATAACTCTAGTACCGTCTACATACATATATGTTATTAAAAATATTTTATAACCACATTCATTATTCTATCCATTCTATGAATGACAAAGTCATCATACATGTGTATGTACGGCTTACCGTCTCCATGTCGTAGTGTAGTTTGTTATTCAAAACATCATTATTTGGATGGGTATAATAATGATTATAATTGATGTAAATAATAAATAAAGTGTTTTAGTTATTCTATATATATATTATATAACATCCAATTACATATGATTTCACCAACAATAGAATTATATTGTCACTCATGTGTACATACGAATTACTGTCTTCATGAGCGCGATGAGATTCATTCCCCATCTTAAACATTCAAGAATAATTTTCATTTTATCATAAAAAATAATATTTAATAACTTAATATAATTATTTATAAGAATCAAATTCATCCTATCCATAACAAACATGACTTACGTAAAAAAACATATAAAGGAACACGAATAAGTTAACACCCGAAACAATGATACAACTGAAATATCACTAACAAAGCAATATTATAAGATCATATATGATATCATTTTTATTTATATGGTTCTTGTATAATTTTAAAACAATGATTTAACAATTATACAGAAGTTTAACGTACCCTCGACTAAGGAAAATTACAAGCTAAGGGTTAATTTTACTATCTATTTATTATCTGAGTTTGTTTAAACGTAAGCATCTACTATGAATTATTTATCATCCTCATCCGTGTTTCTTAAAAATGTATTTCAGAACATTTTTAATATTTCTTAGAATATGGTTTAAAGTCTTTTATACCCTTGTTTTACTTTTTATAGAAAAAATTTAAAGGAATCTTTCTGTCATTTTCAAAACATGGTACTTTAGGACCTTTTTGAAAAATTAAGGTAAGAATTTTTTTTAACTTGTACTACAGGTGCAGATATTTTCCACCATTATAACACCTTTGAAGCTTCCCGTACAAAATTATAAGAAAGTTTTCAAAATAAATGTTTTGTTTTATAATTATATGACTTTTAAATGATTTCAAAATAGAAAGAGATATTTTTTCCAAATAGTTTTGATTTCATCTATGTCATCATCCTTTGATAGATTTTACACTTGTTTGAAGTTAATTTATTATAATACAATCTTCCATATTGTATTTAATGAGTTATGTTTGACTGTGGATGTGCTGTTTTTATACCATTCATGTTTAATGGTTAAATTATTGACAATTCGTCTACTAGTTTTAATACAAATGTTTAGATCATGTTTCACACTTTTCATATGAAAAATGCATTGGACTTAGTAAGTGACAAGAAGGGCCTGCTTTAGCTCCTCAATGTATCAATAGGTATCATAAGACAAACTAGTGTCTTGGCATAAGGCCTTGAAAAAATGTTATTTGTAGTTTTGGCACAAGTTCTTGACTATGTGGTAATGATTTACGACATTATGCATTCCATCATTATGAAATTAGCTATTGATATTACATTTGATTATTTGACTAGTAGAATATCTATGTGAATAAGAAAATGGAATTATTTGATTTATCTTTTCCATATTATGCTAAAGTTTAATTTTAAAAGGCTTTTGTTTTAGTTTTATACATTTCCTAAAATGTTTATGCTTATTTATGATAGTTTCTGCTATATTGTTATCCTTTTTGAGCATCCAAGATAACCCATTTCTATGTTTTATTTTTTCCAGGATGCAAAGAATTATATTATGATTAACCTGCTGTAATAGGCTAATGGATATGAGTGTGTTCAAAGGGGACACAGTGTTGTTGTTTTTCCATTTCATAATGCAATGTAAAACTTATGTATGTATCTAGTACTTCCAAGGCTACTAAACTAATCAGTATATCGAGACTTGATCTCTTGTGATCATTAAAATGTTATGTAATAATGCATTGACTCTGGGTAACTAGGGTCGGGGTGTTACAGGTTGGCCCAGGACGACTCCAGCTGGGTGTGGTTGACCTCTGGTCCCACATGGGCCTGTGGTCGAATTTTTCGGGCTGGCCATAATTTTTGGAAAATGAAAGTAATAAAATTCCATATTGGAGTCCAAGTTATCTTCTTAAACCAAACATAATATCTCAATGCATTCAATTCCCATGATCATTCATGCAAACCATATTAATGTTTTCCACAGTCTTTACACCCCTTGGGTCTTCGATGACAGTGTGAAAAATGAAAAAATATCAGTGCTAGAAAGGATCCCCTCTTTAGGATGAGGTTCATTAGAGTGAAAAGAATCTAATTGTTAGGTAAATTTAGAACAGGTTTCTACATAGATGCATGTCTAATTATCCATGATACTGAAATTTCTTAGAGGGTTTTCCTGAATATGTCAGAGTAACTCTCAAGTTTTATAAAGATGATACGTTTGGCCACAACTTCTCAGCTGAATCCATTATAAGAAGTATATTTTACTTGGTGCATGAATACCCAAAAATTGGAATGTATATGCATTCTAGAATGGAATAGGGATTGGGTGTAAAGAAACTTGTGGTTGGATCTTATGTAAGATACATTTATGTCATTACATATCCCATGAGGATGGGAATCAAGCCACATATATTTCTGAAATATATCACTATGTAGATCAAAATCATGTATGGGAGATATAGGTTCATAGATATAGAACTCTATGATTAATTTCCTTATGTATAACTATCTCATATGTAGGAGGAGAAATATCACTATTTTCTGATAAAATCCAAGGTAATGATCCATTTTTAGGTAGAGACGTTTCTTGAATCAACCATGATTCCCATCCTTTGTGTGTAACACCAAATAGATACAATTTCCTTGATTAGAGTGCTGAATTTCAATAGGTTTGTCTTACAGAAATGTTCATCAATTCACACTGACAGGAAATATTTTGTTGATACTCCAGATCTAGCAGTCTTGAGATCTTCTGATTTACAATGCAAATCTGGACATGGTATCCTGTCCGAATGATCTAACTTCTTCCTAAGTCAAGAGACTTGGTGAGCATTATATTATTTTTATAAGACCATATATTGGTCCCCATAAAATTTGTATCTTCTTATTTTTCCCCCTATATTTTTCCTAATATTCATATGGAGGATGAATTAGAGGTAATGGAATTGGATTTTCCTCAGACCACCTTCTTATAGGTTTTCAACAAGACATATTTTTATTCCTATTTCATTTTATAAATGATCAATATTTATTGGATCATAAGAAAGTGCATGTCCAACAAGAAAGTAAATATAATTTTTCCCATGATTCCCTTATCGGGTTCTCTTTATAGATATCATTAAGTCACTTTTAGTTGGCTATTTCAAGGTCTTTTATACTAGAACATCATTGTGTGGTAGTTTATGTAAAGACCCGTAAAATTCAAGGAAACTTTTTTCTTAATTTTCTTTGGGATTTTACAAGAACGCAGTTTCTGACGGCACTTGATTCCGAGGCCCGGTGTGCCCAGAATTTCTATATGAAGTTTAGCTCGGGTACGTTCAGTGAACGAATGAGCGAGAATTCCTATCTTTTGAACTGCTGCTCAGAATTGAATTCTGAGGGCACCGATAGAACCGCATCACCAGTAATTTCTTAGGAACACCTATTCCGGAGTTGTGTTTTCATGAGAGATGATGATAAAAATTGTGGAAGTTTAATTTATAATTTAACTACAATTTTTTTTATTTTTTCTTTAAGTGGTTTAAGGATTTGGGTGGAAGTTGGGTAACTACCCAAATTCCCAAGAGAGGTTATGAGGGTGGTGGGGCCCACCCGAACCCCACCCCTTCATATTCTTAAACCCCCTCAACTCACCATTAATTTTTGACAACTTATGTTATTAATTAAGTGAGTTAAGTGTGGATGTTTGAATTTCAAACACTTAAAATTCTAAAGTTATGTTATGTCAATAAAATAAGAGGTGAGATTATTTTATTTGGTGTTGGAACCTTGTGGTCGAGTTTTTGGGAGAAAAGACTAAGGAATTGAGGAACTTCTTCATCTTCGACGAAGAACGCAAAGAACACATCGGTCTCCGACGAAGAACGCCGAGTTCTCGGAAACCGATTACGCAACGTCATGTACCGCAACGCCGACGCGACTTCCTCCTTCCGTGAAATCTCTTTCCGCGATGGTTTTTCCATGAAAAATCCTCATTTGACGAACCTCCGTTCAAGATCGCACGAGGTAGGGGTTTGTTTATTTTATTTTTGATTCGTGAATACTACTTTGACTTTCTTCATGTAATAAGACCAAATGCTGTCAATTAACGAGAGGGGGGTCGGACCGGACAAACACGGAGGACCCACATCCTTTATCCTTGTTGGTTCTTTTGTGGATTGGAACGGAATGGTGTGGTGCCGACGCACCGCGCGGAATCGTGCGGTAAAGAATGTGCGACGCTGTCGCGCCACGCCGTGAAATCGAACAAGGACGCGACGCCGTCGCGCCGTGTCGAAGAGAACCGAAGACACCGCGACCGGAGCGGGGCCGCGGTGGAGGGGCATGGTGTCGTCGCGCTGCGCCGGACGAACCAAGACGAGGTTGGTTCCGGGCCACGGCTGAGCAGGGTGACCGACGGCCAGTTCCAGGCCCCCGGTGTCGGAGCAGGGAGGGGACCGGCCGTCGTCGGTCCCGTGGTGGCAGAAACCGGCCGGCCGGGGTGGGCCGGCTGGACAGAAGAATAGTCGGGGGTTCAAACCCCCGGCTGGCCAGAAAGCGGCCCCCATTAAGGGGGGCCGCGGTTACAAATCGTGGGGGCAGCCCCCCCCCCCGCTAAACAGAACGGCTCGGCCGTTCGGCCGAGCCAGCTGGCACCGCGCGCCAGCGCGCGGGACCGCCAGGCCGGGCGTCGAGCCGGGCCGCGCCCAGGCCGGGCTAGGCCACGCCAGCAGGGCCGGGCCGCGCATAGCCACGCCGACCCAGACCCGTGTCGGGTCGACCCGGTTCGGGTCGGGTCGGTCCGGGCCTGAAACCCCCATTTTCGGAACCTTTTTGGTCTTTTGCCCATATCTCGGGCTACAGACCTCCGATCGACGCGCCATTAGCGGCGATGCGATCCTTGGATCGAGACGGTCATTTCGGTATATCATTCTAAAGGTTTCGGAATACTTTGAGTTCGGACGGGTTGGTTCGTACACGAAACCAACCAGGCCTTCACAGCGGAAACACTAATATCTTAAGCTCCGGACGTCTGAATGATGTGCCATCGACTTTTTTGGATTCCTCTAAGTGATACGGATCTTTTGGCATACTCTGACCGAGGTTTGGACGCAGGTGGAGTATGGTTGGGTTTGTTTTGCCTTAAAAACCAACCGATCCCCTCGGACGAAAAAGAAAATAACTCTCAGACCGGGCGTCCGATTGATGCGCCGTCTACGACATTGAGTTCATGTTGACGATACGGGACATTTGGATACATCAACTCTGGACTATGTGTCAGTTGATGTATCAGCCTCTCGGCTCGTGGAGCGGACCCTCTCGAACGAGCTTGCTGTGTGCAGGAACCCTAGAACTGGTTGCGTTTGCGACCGTGACGACGACGGCGACTATACAGAGATCCTCAGTGGATTCAATGGCGACGACTACAACACTCAGTGATCCTATGTGGATCAGTGCTACCAATCCTGTGTGGGTCAGCGCTCAGCGGTTCTGTGTGAGCCAGCGCCTACAGATCCTATGTGGGTCCGATCCTGTGTGGGTCTTTGCGGGGGTTAGTTACCTATCGATACTTTGTTGGTCAGACCCTTTTTGGGTCATTGTGGGGGTTAGTACCTATCGACCCTTTTTGGGTCCAACGACTTAGATGAAACAGTGGAAATACCTGATCATCTCTATCGTCATACGAAAAAGTATACCTGTGTGAGATGAATCATGTTTTACATTCCTATGTAGATTGTGTTGTGCTATCCTGTGTGGATTTACGTTTTTCTTTCCTTTGTGGACTGGGTTGTACTTGGGTTTGGATGTTGGAGCCAAACGAGAATTGATGACTTAGGTATATGTATGGGCATATACCTAAGCAGTGTCGGATGTTACTTCGTGATTGTATCTTTCCTTTGTGGATTATCCTTTGTGGATTCTGGGAGACCTTCGGGGGTCTCGGGGTCCCTACTGAGTAGCTTATACTCACCCCTGCACGGGCTATGCCAGCACTACGTTGTGTTGGTTACAAACGACGGGAAGCGCTGATCATGGTTGAGGATTGCAGAGCAGGACGATACCTGGAGGTGGACCACTGGACGGGACGTACTCGGAGCGGTCGGTTGTACCCAAGGAGCAGAGGAGGCTATCTGTTCTCACCCTTCAGGAGGGATTTCTAGTGGAAAACTCGGTGTTACGGCTTTACTTTACGGTTGTTGTTTTCCCCTTCCAGTTGTACTTTACTTTCAGTTTGGGTTTGTATACTGGCCCACTTAATTTTCTGCACTTACTCTTGTACCAGCTTTTACTTAGTGTTTACTTCTACTGCTTGTTTTCTTTGTGGTGTTTGTTTACTTTACAAAGGCAATGCCTTCCCTTTTTACCAGGATTTATGCTTTGGTGCTAGTTGCCAGCCCCTGGCCTATAGAAAGTGGGCTTGGGGTTGTCACGGCACAGGCCCCAAGGATGGGTTGTGACAAATTGGTATCAGAGGAGTTCGGTTCTACCACAGAACAAGGGACTCTGTTCTTTTTCTATGTGAAGCAATAGTGTTAACCGTATTGGGTGTGGTTATCAGTCCAGGGAGTCCAGTGTTGGTGTGGTGGCTGACGTATCCATACACGAGGACCCTGACTTCTGATTTCCAACTTAATGCACGAAAACATTGATTGCATGTGTGTTTTAATTTTTCTATGTGATTACTTTGTGTTAGCTCACCAGGTATACTGTTTTGACCGTGGAACACCTGTTTCTTTTCAGGAAATCCCTATGACGGCATCCAGTTAGGGTTCCGAGAGTTGAGCGTGATGACAGCCCACCGAGCGACGAGGCCTCGGTGCAAGGCCCTTTCTCAGCAGTGGCACCGGCGATAGATCTACCTGCCAAGCCACCGATGCTTCCAGCCCCAGCCGCTGTTGATGCACGTCTCCTTAGTGCACTGCATGAGTTCCAGCGCCAGCGACCGCCCGGGTTCCGCGGGGAGACGGACCCCCAGGAAGCCAAGGACTGGCTGGAGCCAGTGGTCTGAGTTTTCAGGTTAGTGAGGACACCAGCAGACCTCATGGTGTTCCTCGCGGTGAGCATACTGCACGCAGCAGCAGGCAGATGGTGGAGCTTGATGCTCCAGGTGCAAAATGAGGCATCTCTCTTCTGGAAGGACTTTGAGAGCCTCTTCTGCTCGATGTTCGTCCCAGCCACCCTCCATACGGTGCACATCCAGGAGCTTCTTCAGCTGCGGCAGGGCAGCTTGACAGTCGCCCAGTACTCGGTGAGATTTATCGATCTCTCGCGCTACTCGACAGACATGGTACGAGACCCATTCTTCCGGGCCCGGACCTTTGAGTAGGGATTGAGGCACGAGATCAGGGAATCACTGATCTCCCTCAGCATTCCGACTTAGGCAAGAGTACTGGAGAGAGTCCTTTTGATCGAGATTTTTCTTGCTGATCCTTCTTCAGCAGCGAGACCTACCACGGGGCGGCACGTAGCAAAGACTTCTGCAGCAGGCAGTCGACGGATGATTCATGGGTCCAGGCAGACCAGACCCTCAGGCAGACGACCTCAGGACACTAGCTCAGCAGTGCGGGGCACACAGCGCAGAGCCAATCTTTCGAGAGGAAAGCAGTGCTACTCATGCGGCGGGCAGGGCCACATGGTTCATGACTGCCCGACCCCCCATGCCGAGGAGCAGCAGACAGTTGAGGGACCACCGAGGTAGAGGCAGAGGGTCGACCGTGGCGGTCCGCAGGGAGCAGGCGGACGAGGCAGGGGAGTAGGCCAAGCATCAGGTGGTGGGAGATGCTTTGAGGCTCTACCACCACCACCACCAGGAGGTCCACCCCGACCATAGGGAGTTGGCGGGCAGAGAGAGGCATTGCTCCAAGCAGCGGAGGCCTACGACCACGGTGCGCCCGAGATGATTCGAGGTACTATTTGTGTCTATTCCACCCTTGCTGCAGTTCTTATAGACATAGGAGCGCGTCACTCTTTCAGAGCCGCTGCCCTTGTTCGGAGCTTGGAGATTCCGACAGAGCCATTGGCTCGATCCTTACGGCTAGAGACTCCTACGAGAGCAGACTCGACGATTACGCACTAGTTCCGGCAGTGTGAGATTACTCTAGGAGGCGAGAGCTTCGGCTGGGATCTTCTTGTAGCGGCGTCGAGGCCTTACGACGTCATTTTGGGCATGGATTGGTTGTCTACAGTCCATGCACAGATTGACTGTATTAGATACAAGGTGTGATGTGTACGCACCGATGAGAGCATGTTCACCTTCACCGGTGAGAAGGGAGCCTTTGCAGCACAGGATGGACTCTCGCAAGGGAGAGGACAACCCATCACTCATCAGTTGGCTAGCCTCATCCTAGGAGCAGTTGACGTGCGGAGTCCTAGTTTTCTTGCAGTGGTGGATCAGTATGCGGATGTCTTTCCCGACGACGTTCCAAGGCTACCTCCTCGTAGAGAGGTATACTTTTATATCGACCTGTACCCCGGGACAACCCCGATATCGACTCCAGCGTATCGGATGGACCCCACCGAGCTTCGAGAGCTATGGGTACAGTTGGAGGACTTGCAGGGCAAGGGATTCATCTGACCCAGTGTTTCACCCTGGGCTTCCCCAATTTTGTTCGCCAAGAAGGAAGACGGGAGCTTGCGACTTTGTGTCGACTATCGTCACCTGAACCAGGTGACAATGAGGAATGATTATCCACTACTGAGGATTTATGACCTCTTCGATCAGCTCAAGGGAGCACAGTGGTTCTTGAAGATAGACCTCAGGTCAGGCTATCATCAGCTAAGAGTTCGAGACGAGGACGTGCAGAAGACGGACTTCAAGTGTCGGTATGGCCACTATGAGTTCTTGGTTATGCCATTCGGTGTAACCAATGCTCCAGCAGTATTCATGGCCCTCATGAACAGGATCTTTCAGCCATACCTCGATCGATTTGTCCTGGTCTTCATCAACAACATTTTGATTTACTCGACGACTGAGGAGGAGCACGCCTACCATTTGTGGGTTGTGCTAGAAACACTCCGAGAGCACCAACTTTATGGAAAGCTCTCGAAGTTTCAGTTCTGGATATGTGAGGTCCACTTCTTGGGTCATGTCATCTCTGAGGAGGGAGTTGCAGTTGATTCTACGAAGATCGAGGTAGTGCTAGCTTGGGAGACACCCAGGAGTGTGACAGAGGTGCGGAGTTTCTTGGGACTAGCTGGATACTACCAGAGATTTTTGTCAGACTTCTCTAGATTTGCGGCACCACTCTCAGCTTTGAAGAAGAAGGGGAAACCCTTTGTGTGGTCAGACAGTTGTTAGCAGAGCTTCCAGGATTTGAGACATAGATTGACCATCGCACCTATCTTGAGGTTACCTGAGGAGGGAGTAGGGTACGTAGTCTACTGCGATGCATCAGGGACTGGACTCGGATGTGTCCTAATGCAGGAGTGGGCCGTGATCGCCTATGGATCATGTCAGTTGAGGCCGCATGAGCAGAACTACGCTACCCATGACCTGGAGTTAGCAGCAGTGGTCTTCGCTCTGAAGACATGGCGACACTACCTGATGAGAAAGCGCTTTACAGTCTTTTCTAACCATCAGAGTCTCAGATACATCTTCTCTTAGAAGGACCTGAATCTGAGACAGCGGCGATGGCTCGAGTTCCTCCAGGACTATGACTTTGAGATAATCTATACTCCTGTGAAGGGGAACGTGGTATCCGATGCTCTCAGCAGAAGGACGGGAATTCAGCTACATGAGGAGGCGACAGAGCAGCTAGCCTCTTTGCAGATATCCTTCGTGGATAGAGATGGAGCGGCCTTCCTTCAGTCTCTCACAGTCACCCCTCCACTACTGTAGTGGGTCAGAGAGGCACAGTGTGGGGATGCTGACTGTGAGACGCAGCGTGCACATATATCCTCAGGACATGCACCTGATGGTTTCTCCTTTGGAGCAGAGAACGACATCCTTTTCAGAGGACGTACCTTGGTACCAGTTGCTTTACAGAAGGAAGTGATAAGAGAGTTTCACACTTCTCCTTTGGCGGTACATCCTGGAGTGGCGAAGATATACCAGGATCTCAGACGACAGCACTGGTGGCCGGGCATGAAGAAGGCTGTGGTGGAGTTCGTTTCTCGATGCCTCACCTACCAGCAGGTGAAGGCAGAGCACCAGGTACCAACAGGCTTGGTACAACCTTTGGAGGTCCCGAAGTGTAAGTGGGACGACATATCTATGGACTTCGTGACTGGACTTCCACGCACTTCCAGAGGTCACGACTCCATTTGGGTGATTGTCGACCGACTCACCAAGTCATCACATTTCTTACCCATCAGAGAGCAGGGCTCAGTGGAGAGCTTGAGACGACTTTACGTTTAGGAGATTGTGTGGCTTCACGGTGTGCCATCATCTATCATCTCCGATCGAGATGCTCGCTTTACTTCCCAGCTTTGGAAGGGGTTGCAGGAGGTGTTCGAGACGCAGCTACGTCTGAGCACCGCCTTTCACCCTCAGACGGATGGTCAGACGGAGATGACCATTCAAACTCTCGAGGACATTCTCCGCGCATGTGTCCTCTACTTTGGTCGCAGCTGGGAGGACCACCTACCCTTGGTGGAGTTTGCGTACAACAATAGCTACCACTCCACCATCGGGATGGCACCATACAAGGCGTTGTATGGACGAACTTGCAGATCTCCTTTATGCTGGACAGACCCTGGGGAGTCAGCACTCGTGGGACCAGAAATGGTCCAGGCCATGACAGAGAAGGTCCAGGTCATCCAGGAGCGGATGAGGACAGCTCAGAGCCGGCAGAAGTCTTATGCTGACAGGAGGCGGAGGCCACTAGAGTTCGAGGATGGCGACCACGTCTTTTTACGTGTCTCACCTCGACGTGGTTTACGAAGATTTGGCCGAGGCGGCAAGTTGTCTCCACGCTTAATCGGACCATTCCAGGTCCTCAACAGGATTGGCGAGTTGGCTTATCACCTGGCTCTACCACCTTAGTTGCACCGGGTGCACGACGTCTTCCACGTATCTCAGCTGAGTAGATATGTGCACGAACCAACACATATCATTGACCATGGGGAGCTAGAGGTTGATGATGGGGAGACTTTCGCAGAGGTTCTGGTGGGAATCGAGGATTTATAGGAGCGGTTCCTATGTGGACGGTCGATTCCTCTGGTGCGCATTAGATGGCAGCACGGGAACCTCCAGAAGAGCACTTGGGAGAGGGAGGCTCAGATGCGTGCTCAGTACCCACATTTTTTTCCCTAGTCTTTGATGTATCTTTACGGGGACGTAAAGCCCTGAGGTGGGAGTAATGTAAAGACCCGTAAAATTAAAGGAATTTTTTTTCTTAATTTTCTTTGGGATTTTACAAGAACGCAGTTTCTAACGGCACTTGATTCCGAGGCCCGGTGTGCCCGGAATTTCTATATAATGTTTAGATCGGGTACGTTCAGTGAACGAACGAGCGGGAATTCCTATATTTTGAACCAGTGCTCGGAATCAAATTCCAAGGGCACCAATGGAACCGCAACACCAGTAATTTCTTAGGAACACATGTTCCGGAGTTGCGTTTCCACGAGAGAAGATGATAAAAATTGTGGAAGTTTAATTTATAATTTAACTATAATTTTTTTTTCTTTATGTGGTTTAAGGCTTTGAGTGGAAGTTGGGTAACTACCCAACTTCCCAAGAGAGGTTATGAGGGTGGTGGGTCCCACAGGAACCCCACCCCTTCATATTCTTAAACCCCCCTCAACTCACCATTAATTTTTGACAACTTATGTTATTAATTAAGTGAGTTAAGTGTGGATGTTTGAATTTCAAACTCTTGAAATTCAAAAGTTATGTTATGTTAATAAAATAAGAGGTGAGCTTATTTTATTTGGGGTTGGAACCTTGTGGTGGAGTTTTTGGGAGAAAAGACTAAGGACTTGAGGAACGTCTTCGTCTTCGATGAAGAACGCAAAGAACACATCGTTCTCCGATGAAGAACGTCAAGTTATCGGAAACCGATTACGCGACGCTGTGTACTGCGATGCCGACGTGACTTCCTCCTTCCGTGACATGTCTTTCCACGACGGGTTTTTCCACGAAGAATCCTTATTCAACGAACCTCCGTTCAAGATCGTACGAGGTAGGTGTTTGTTTATTTTATTTTTTATTCGTGAATACTACTTTGGCGTTCTTCGTGTAATAAGACCAAATGCTATCTATTAACGAGAGGGGGGCCGGACCGCACAAACACGGCCGACCCACCTCCTTTATCCTTGTTGGTTCTTTTGTGGATTGGAACGGAATGGTGTGGTGCTGATGCACCATGCAGAATCGTGCGGTAAAGAATGCGCGGGGCTGTCGCACCGCACCGTGAAATCGAACAAGGACGCGACGTCGTCGCGCCGCGTCGAAGAGAACCGAAGACACCGCGGCCGGAGCGGGGCCACGGCGGAGGGGTGCAGTGCCGTCGCGCTTCGCTGGATGAACCAAGCCAAGGTTGGTTATGGGTCGCGGCTTAGTAGGGTGACCAGCGGTCGGTTCCGGGCCGCCGGTGTCGGAGCAGGGAGTGGACCGGCCGTCGCCGGTCCCGTGGTGGCAGAAACTGGCCGGTCGGGGCGGGCCGGACGGACAGAAGAATAGCCGGGGGTTCAAACCCTCGGCCGTCCAACAAGAGGCCCCCATTAAGGGGGGCCGCGGTTACAAATCACGGGGGGGCAGCGCCCCCCCCCCCCCCCCCGCTAAACCGAACGGCCCGACCGTTTGGCCGAGCCAGCTGGCGCCGCGCACCAGCGCGCCGGACTGCCAGGCGCAGCGCCGAGCCGGGCCGCGCCGCGCCCAGCCGGGCCGACCCAGGGGGTCTCGGGTAGGGTCGGTCCGGGCCCGAAACCCCCATTTTCGGAACATTTTATGTCTTTTTCCCATATCTCGGGCTACGGACCTCCGATCGATTCGCCGTTAGTGACGATGCAATCCTGGGATCGAGGTGGTCGTTTGGGTATATCGCGCTCAAGATTTAGGAATACTTTGAGTTCAGCCAGGTTGGTTCGTACACGAAACCAAACGGGCCCTCGGAGCGGAAACACTCATATCTTAAGCTTCGGACGTCTGATTGACGTTCCGTCGACTTTGTTGGATTCCTCTAAGTGAGACGGATCTTTTGGCATACTCTGCCCGAGGTTTGGACATAGCTGGAGTACGGTTGGGTTGGTTTTGCCTTAAAAACCAACCGGGCCCCTAGGACGAAAAAGCCAATAACTCTCAGACCGGGCGTCCGATTGACACGTCGTCTGCGACGTTGAGTTCCTGTTGACGATACGGAACTTTTGGATACATCAACTCTGGACTACGTGTCAGTTGATGTATCAGCCTCTCGGCTCAGGGAGCGGACCCTCCCGAACGAGCTTGCTGTGTGCGGGAACCCTAGAGCTGGCTGCGTTTGCGAATGTGACGACGACGATGACTGTACAGAGATCCTCAGTGGATTCGACGGCGACGACTACAGTACTTAGTGATCCTACGTGGATCAGTGCTACTGATCCTGTGTGGGTCTGATCCTATGTGGGTCAGCGCTCAGCGGTTCTGTGTGAGCCAGCGCCTACAGATCCTGTGTGGGTCCGATCCTGTGTGGGTCTTTGCGGGGGTTAGTTACCTATCGATCCTTTGTGGGTTAGACCCTTTGTGGGTCATTGCGGGGGTTAGTACCTATCGATCCATTATGGGTCCGACGACTTAGATGAATCAGTGGCAATACCTGATCATCTCTATCGTCATACGAAGAAGTATACTTGTGTGAGCTGAATCCTGTTTTACTTTCCTATGTGGATTGTGTTGTGCTATCATGTGTGGATTTACGTTTTTCTTTCCTGTGTGGACTGGGTTGTATTTGGGTTCAGATGTTGGATCCGAACGAGAATTGATGACTTAGGTATACGTATGGGCATATACCTAAGCAGTGTCGGATGTTTCTTCGTTAATGTATCTTTCCTTTGTGGATTATCCTTTGTGGATTCTGGGAGACCTTCGGGGGTCTTGGGGTCCCTACTGAGTAGCTTATACTCACCCCTGCACGGGCTATGCCCGCACTACGTTGTGTTGGTTGCAGAGGACGGACATCGCTGATCATGGTTGAGGCTTGCAGAGTAGGACAGTACCTGGAGGTGGACCACTATACGTGACGTACTCGGAGCAGTCGGTTTGACCCGAGGAGCAGAGGAGGCTATCTGTTCTCACCCTACAAGATGGATTTCTAGTGGACAACTCGGCGTTGCGGATTTACTTCATAGTTGATGTTTTCCCCTTCCAATTGTACTTTACTTTCAGTTTGGGTTTGTATACTGGCCCACTTACTTTTCCGCACTTACTCTTGTACCAGCTTTTACTTAGTGTTTACTTCTACTGCTTGTTTTCTCTGTGGTGTTTTTTTACTTTACAAAGGCAATTCCTTCCCTTTTTACCGGGATTTACGCCTTGGTGCTAGTCACCAGCCCCTGGCCTATAGAAGGCGGTCTTGGGGTAGTAACAGCACGGGCCCCGAGGATGGGTCATGACAGTTTAGGGTATTCTAGCTCAAAAATTTGATTTACTATAGTGTAGGGTATTATATCTTGGACCATTACTTTAATATATATTTGCTTCTTCTAGCTCATACCTTTTAGATTCTATGTAGTTTAAATTCTAACTAATAGGAAATTATGAAATTTGGGGCTGGAAAAACATGGAGAACTCAAAACACTATAGGTTGATGAGTTTTGTTGTGGTGATTCTAGGGATCATGAGGAATGGAGTTCCTTTCTTGAAAGGAGGAGATTTCTTTAGTTTTAAGACTAAGTCCCTTATGAATCAATATCACAACCAAGATAAACTAATATCCACTCTTTTCCAAGAGATGTGGAAGATTTATCAAAGGAAATATGGACAAAGGTAACATACTAGGGATACTAGGCCCACCTGGATAGTAAGAGTGTGGGTGATATAAACCATAACAAAAAATCTTGAGTCTGCAAACATGGGATGGGGAAGATATGTTAGGTATGTCTCATAACATTTTGATATTTTCAATTCCACCTCGGTGTTGTTGGGGCTCACAAGGATTAGAAGCTCCTCTCTTGCAAGGAGTAGATTCCTTTGGTTGGTGGGTTAAATCCCTTATGAATCAATAGCATGTCCAAGAAAATCTTGTCTCCACTTCTTTCCGAGGGTCATGAAAGATTTTTGAAGAAACAAATGTCTAGATGACACATTTGGGTATGGAAGGAATTCTATCCAGGAAGGATTATGAAACCCTAGTTAAATCCTACTCTTATGTTATGAATCTCAATCCCTATACCCTACGGTTTTGAATCTTGAGTTGTGGTCCATCAATTGTTTGAAAATAGAGTGTTGCATTTCGGCCTTCAGAAAGGGTGAAGAATATGGTGATTCAATATCAAAGATGTCATATCCACTAGAATAGTCTTGTACATAGATTCTAAATCATAGTCTAAACTGATCAGGTCAAGAGGAATGTATGGGGCAGTCTCATGAACGATATGCTAAAACACTATCAGGTGCTCAGTTCCACCGTAATGACACCAGACACACAATAATTAGAAATCCATTTATATCAGACTACGTTTTATCAAGTTGGTGGCTCTGAGCCCTTTTTCATTGATATCATGTCCAATTAGAGAGATCTCATTTTTCAGGGGAAATGAATGGTTTGTGATGACCCAATATTCTTTAAATCATGAAGTGTGATTTATGGAAACCAAAGATCCAAGAAGGGTTCGAGCACCCTAAATGTTGCAACACCACCTAGCGAACATATTCTTATGGAAAAGAAATGTGAAAAATTATTTCTATTACTTTTTCCAAGACCAGGGGCTCCAATGAGCATAGATTGGCTTTTACTAGGGCTATAGAGTAGACCCTGTGAGCTTTATGCTTTTTATTTTACCTCTATTTTTTTATAAACTCTTGAGATGAAGAGTTCAGAAAGTAAAGACTTGAATTTTTATTAGTCCACCCTTTATAGCTTTTCAACTAGATATGTTTTTCTCTCTTTCATTGGAAATTTAAGGTCTTTTGATATGGATCATTATAGGTAGAGTTTAAGGTTGTATAACTTTGACCAAATCACTGGTAGTTTATGTTCATGAATCACATGGAATTAATACCAGAGATTTTACACAAGAGCCTAATTTGGAGAACCAGGGTCAATAGTTCTCTAACATCCTTCAGAGTGTGAGGTGGAAATTTTGTAAATCATGGATCGATTTCCACAGATGATGATAAATGATACGGGATAGTCATACCAGGTATGTCCTATACAACTTTAAGATGTTCGGTTCTACCTAGGTGACGTCAGGGTTACAAGAATCAGAAGTTTCTTTATATTGAACCAAGATGTCTCCACTTAGTGGGTCTAAATCCTTTCTGCATCCATAGAATGGCCAACTAAGAGATCTATTTTTTCATTTCAAGGCCAATAAAAGGCTTGCGAAAACCAGAGGAATACAAGACATGAAGGGTGGCACATGGATTAAGTTGATTTTAGAATATGGTGGAAGAACCTCGTACTCTAGATGATGATGGTTTGTCAATTGTGGTCCTTCAATAAGGAATGAAAAATGGGATATGGACTGCACAATTTATTTTTATGTGGTGGGGACATTTTTCATATGGTGTTAATGTCATGTGACTAAGATTTTTTCCTTACAGTTTAACATCGTGTGGTACAAATGTATTCTTATATAATTTATTGTCATGTGGTAAGGAACTAATTATATGAATTTTAAGGTATTGTGGTGAGGAAATTGATCCAATGATGTGAAATGGTGGAATTGTGGCTAGGTCCATGAATGGAATTATGGGGGTCTCTATGTGTCTCATGAAAAATGAGAATCAATCCATACATAGTTCTTGAAATCCCATGAAGTTTATCATCATGCAGTGAGGAAGAAAGTGAACCGAAAAAAATTAAATGGAATATTGTGGTTAGGCCCAAGAGTGGAATTCTAGGAATCATTATGCATCTCATGAGAATGCGAATAAAAAAACATAGTTCTGAAGATCCATGATGTTTAACATCTATCTGTGAGGACCGATGGTATGCCTTTAAGTTCTTGTATTCCATACCAAGACAAGGCTGTCGAAACTGATATGCCTTGTTTGTATGGGGAACCCCTTGATAACATTCCTAAGCCCACACGATCTATGATTGGTGTGAGAAACATGGAATGACAAGGGTCCCATGGAGAGGAATTTTAGAGCAGGACATGGGAATTTTGTATCTTGTGGTGGTTTTATTAAGAGATCGGATCACGAAGTCCCTATGTATCTCATTGAAAATGAGAAGCAAGCCATAAGTAGGTATAGAGAGTTGTTCTATTTAAAGTCACATGGTAAGGAAGTTGGTGTATCGGTATGAATGAATATTGAAATTATGGATCCATACAGTTTTATGTCATGTGGTAAAGACACTAGGTCACCCATAATGAAGGGGGGAGTTCTTGATCGATTTAGTTTTACATTATTCAGTATATAAATTAGATCACTCGATGTGAAAGGAAATTAATCCTATGGCTCTTCCCAATAATAAAGATTTAGGAATCCCTATGTATCATATGAGAGATGGAATGAATCTATACATAGTTCTCAAGAAACCATGCAGTTTAACATAATGCAACCAAGTTGATATCTGTATATTTTAATTTCAGGTGGTTAGGATAGGTTTTTACAGTTTAACGTCATGTACTCAGGATGAATTATGAGGCATACTATGATGTGGATCCCCTTACCACTATTTAATGAATGATATGGAAGATTTACTCTCTAGGATCAGTTAGGATTGTTGATACATTAGCCAATGTGTTGGTGTGAACATAATGCAACATGGGATCAAAAGGGAACTCTATCCTCAGTCCCCTATCATAGCCAGGAATGGGGTCTATTTCTTCCTTTTTAATGGAATATTCACCAATGATATTCATTATCACCAATTCCGAGTCCCCTTGGATATTCAGGTAGGATATGTGTAGCAGTAGGGCTAGTTCCAATCTAATGATTAGATGTTGGTATTCTGCCTCATTAATTGTATATCCTTTAGATAATGAGAATGTGTAGGGAAAAAACATATTTGTTTGGAGAGAGAAATAAAATCCCTAGACTAACCTGGCTGAGCTTTGAGTTTTCTATCCTCGCGCCAACATGACTCTAAGAGACACAATAAAAGTACATCTCCCATATCTAGGGAGTGTCATGGGAATATAATACCTCTTCATTTGGGAGCTCAGTGTCATTTAGTTTAGTTTAAGGGGTAGGATGTGTTGTGAGGAAATAATCCATGGGTTGTCCTTTCACTGACTTCTGAGAAGATCAATATGAGAGACTAGATGGACTCAATGGTATTATCATCATTTTTCTGAGGTAGTAAAGACCATTCTCATGTCCTACAACATTTTTTTGACATGGAGGGTGCCCAATGATTATTCCATGGAAGCCAAATATAAGATGAGTGAACTCCATTCTTCCATAGGCATCAGAACTGGTGGGTGTGGTATGTACTGCTTGAGATTTTCGTCAGTTTTTTTGGAAGGAGAGGGTTGATTCCTCCTGGATTCCTGTTTGAAGCATCGATGCTCATTGGGTAGTCCTAGTTGGCTTGTATCCATATCTAGATTCATTTTAGTCCTTTCTGTATAGTTCCAAGAGAATATATATTGATGTTGCTTCAGAAATGCAATGTACATATCTATCTCTTTGTGGGGCATGGCATCACTTAATTAGAGTAGGACATGGTTCCTCTTCTATTCCCATATTTACTGACCTGATATCATCTATGATTGTGGATAAACCTTTTAGTTCTTAATATCATCTTCATCTTCCTCCAATTCTGATTCTATGGAGGCATTTTTAGATGAATCTGGAAATCTTGGGCTTCCCCTTCACTATAAGGGTGTGGGAGTCTATTAGAAGATACATCATCATCCCTTTCTATTTGAGTCATCGTAGTGATATGCTAGAGATGGTTTTATTTTTCACAATCACTATGGACAGAAGGAGCTCAGACATCTGGTAATAGATATTCTACCTCAATAATACTTATAGGGAACACATAATTGCTTCCGAGAAGACTCCATGGATTAACATTAGTGGTCACCAAGACATTGAAAGTTGCAACATGTATATCATCATCCACCATTGTTTTCTTACCTTAATTATAATAAAAAATATTCTTTAGTACATGTTGCTCCACAAGGATTGAAGGGGGGTTCGAACACCATGTTTTATGCCAACCTTTCCATTTGATTCTGACAATGTCACCCAGAGATGGAGATGCCACACAATTTGTCGTCATATGACTAGGATGTGTTCCATGCAATTTTTCTTCATGCTGTAAGGGTGTAAATATAGGTGGTTGGGCCAGGATATAGAATAAAAGATTCCCTAAATATTTCATTATGATGAGAATAAATCTGTATGTAGTTCTTGAATGTAGGTGCGTTAGGATACCAACACCAGTAATGATATTCCTCTCGAGCGAGATCTATATGGATGTATAGTTTTATGTCATGAAATGGGCATTAACCATGCAGTTTACCGTCATGCGGTAAAGACTCATGGTATTCATTTTATCTTATTTCATTCATGACAATAATGATCTTATCTCAAGCCTCAATTCCTTGTTTTGTGTGGGGAAACCCTTACCAAACTTCCTAAGCTCACGTGAACTATGCTCGGTTCATGAAAAAAGGAATGAAATGTGATTCTTCATCATTAAGAGGAAATGGAGGGAATGATAAGAGTATTTTACATCATGCGGTGGATGAACCAAGATATAGGTCCAAGGTTTCCATATGTATCTCATTTAAAATGAGAATCATGTAGTACATAGTTCTATAAGAACCATGTTGAGTAACGTTATGCGGTAAGAATGTCATCCATGTAGTTAAACTCCTTAGGGTAAGGATGAGATCCATTAAGTTTAATGTCTTACGGTAAGGAAATTAGCTCTGTATTTTAGCATCTATCGATAAGGGAAATATCATTATAGTTTAATGTCTTGAGGTAAGGATAATATTTGTGTAGTTTAATGTCTTGTGGTAAGGAAGAGATTCATGTATTATATCATCTTGTGGTAAGGATGATATCCATGTGGTTTAAAATATTACAGTAAGGATGATATCCATGTAGTTTAATATCTTGCAGTAAGGACAATATCTATGATGCTTAACATCTTGCGGTAAGGATGATATCCATGTAGTTTAATGTCTAGTTGTTTGGATGATATCTATGAAATTTAACATCTTGTGGTAAGGATGAGATCCATTTAGGTTAACATATTGTGGTAAGGATGATATCTAGGAAGGTTAATATCTTTTGGTATGTACTATATTCATCCAGTTTAACATCTTGTAGTAAGGATGATTTTCATACAGTTTAACATCTTGTTTTAGTGATGATATCCATGAATTTTAATATCTTTAAGTATGGAAAATATCCATACAATTTAACATCTTGTGGTAATGATGATATTCAAGCATTTTAATGTCTTGCGGTAAGGATGATATCGATGTAGTTTAACGTCTTATGGTAAGGATGATATCCATTCAGTTTAATGTCTTGTGGTAAGAATGATATCCATATAGTTTAATGTCTTCTGGTAAGGACACGATCCATGTAGTTTAATGTCTTGTGGTAAGGATTATGGACATGTAGTTTAATGTCATGCGGAAAGAACAATAGACAAAGAGTTTAATTTCTTATCGTAAGGACATGAGCCGTGTAGTTTAATGCCATGAGGTATGTACAAGATCCATGCAGTTTAAAGTATTGTATTATGGACATTTTTCATGAAGTTTAATGTCATACATTAAAGTTAATGGCCATGAATTTTAATGTCTTTCAGTAAGGACATCAGTTATGCAGTTTAACATCATGTGGTAAGGAAAATATCCATGGAGTTTATCATCTTGCAGTAAACAAATTTTCTGTGCAGTTTATTGTCATGTAGTAAGGACAATGGTGAATAACCTATCATGAGAGTATCTCACCTAAAGGATATTGGAAAACTCTTATGCATATTGCATGATTTTCAGGATCTTTCAACTATATCAATCCCGCATATACATGTTCCTCCAACCAAAATTTAAATACAAAGTATATTTTTATTGTGTTTTCAAGATTTCTATGGTATGGGAAATATTTTTCATGGCCTATCAACCCTTATTAATGTGGATAACTCATTTTTCAGAGTTTTATCAAACCATTTTACATGGAATAGTTGAAATACCAAGAAACATTTGTTGATTGGAAGTAATATACCCTTCACTACCTGTCTTCAAGATATGGGAGACTAGGCTGCTTCTCCCGCATGTTATCTATGCCACCATTGGTGTGGTTTATGGTTTATTCTTGAGTATAGGGTATAGAGTCTCAGTCTTTATTGACATGGGGGTGTTTTTTGAAGCATTAGGGGTCTTGGATGACGCAGATGCATCCCATTGATTAAAAGGCCTCGACTATTTTGAAGGTTTTATGGTGACACCATGGGTTATATGGTTTTTAGAATATCCTCGATCAGGAGGTGGAATATATAAAAATTCCCTGAGACCTATGGGCTGGGGTGAAGTGGAACAATCTTGGGATTTCACTTGATGAGGGGATGAAAAATATGAATATTCCCCCAACCCTGTGGGTTAGGGAACTTCACTGCAAGGTTGGATTTCATAGGAAGACACTGGATTCTCAAACTGAGGTAGAGACCTCAGTATTATTTCAACAATTATTTCCCAAATATTCCTATTACATTGTTGGAGTTGAGAGATCCATTATTATTATGAAATTTCAATATCATTTTGAAGGGGTTGGCTAACAGGATCCAAGAAAATTCTTTTTTCTCTATCAGTGTCAGGGTGAGTGGATGTTGATGGGGGTTCTTATGTGGACCCCAAAAACTGAATCCACTACTTCTAATGTCCATATGATACATTTTTACCTTATAAAATACAAATGTGGTCGGTAACACCTTATATAGGTGATCAAAAAAATAACGGCAAGACATTCTTTCTCCATGCAAGAAGAAGAATGTAGGACAAACTGTTATGTCCCAGATGATTTTGGAATAGTATAATTGTACTTTTCAAGAGTGTTTTAATCCATATTTTAAGAGAAATATTCTATTTTGACTCATATCACATTGACTGAGACAAAAGCAGTTTGGTGATCCTCTTTGACAGAGCATCCTGTTTGACGGGTCGGTGCCCGATTTACCATTTGGGGGGTTGGTGCCCGTGATACCATTTGAGGACTGGTTCCCAAGATATCATTTGAGGGGCCTATACCTATGATACTATTTGGGGGGTTCTTTCCCAGGATAAATATGATACCATGGTAGAATATGGTAAAAATTCCCCCATCCCTATGGGTTGTGGGTGTTCACTGGGATTCCATATACACTGAGGTTTGATGTGATGAAGACATAGTCTCCTGGCTAGCAGTGATATGGGATTGATTCTGGGACACTGTTAGAATACACTATTTGACCATAGATATATTAGAATTAGTAGGTATATGAACCTACTCTAGATATTCCTTGTTTGGATACCCCGGGAGGGCTCTCCTGTTGGGTTCCCCATCTTGGATTGTTGGTGCAGGCACAACCTTCTCTTCAACTACTTGTGTAATCATGGACACATATCAAATTTTTTTATTAGAATGTATAGGATCCCTCCTAGGAATCTCTTGGGTTATTGAGTTGACTTGATGATTGTCATCATCCATCTCCTTGAGGTAGTGAAGGTATGTGTCATTTCATTCTAGTGATAGGCTCCCAAATCAGTTGAATGTGGCGATGAGGGTCACTTCCTATATTGCAGCCTATCATTGGAAAGATGGGTAGTCAGAACTCATCATCTGAAGGATTTAATGATCTAATTCCATAGTCAATATGGAATTTTTGATGTGGTATTCCCATCTCAAGACATTCACCAATTGATATTGGAAGTGGTAAGTTGGTGATAATGCACGTTGGGGCCTTAGGGACAAAGCATCTTGTCTAGTGATGTTAGATTCTGTTGGCATGTTTGATGATGTCATTTTGATTTCTAGGAATCTTGATAAGTACAAGGGAATGAAACAATACACATTATCAGAGTATAATCATATATAATAGTATATGTTCGATCATTTACTTTCACAGTTAAAGGATAAATATAAAATACCTTTTTATGATAGGTTTAGTGCGGTTAAAAGAAACATGTCGGGTTCATAATTTTGTTGTGAAATGAAAACAAAATATATTAGCCTAAAATAGACTAGGAAATATATCATTTTTTACCGGTGGAAGTGATGAAACAGTTAATGGATTTCACATTGGGTTCACCATTTTTGTTTTATTAGGTTTTGGAGTGATGGATGGGTTTCTATTGATGGTTTGGTTGAAGGGGATCATAAGGTTTAAATTAATTGCATGAATAGGGTTTTCAATCAATTTCATCTTCCCTAGAAACTCCCAATGGTTCCCTCATCTATAGCTAGGTATATACCCGGTTTCCAAAGGCCAGCGGTCAGCTAGGTTTTCAGGCCCAGTGACTCTTCGGGACTTACAGTAGTCGAGAGGATGGGAGGTAGAGCTTATCAAAAAAAATTTGAGAATTATTTCATAATCCATGGCTCTCTTATAAATTTAAGATATGTTCGTGAAGTCCTTCCCAAATCCTAATTTGGGACTGGTTCCCCTTATTCCAATGTCTTGATTGAGAACATGTATCGATATGTACAATCACACATATATCACGGGTTCTATATCACTCTCTTATTTAATAATGATGCTTTAGACCATGCCCATTTTTGAGAACACTAGAGTTTATTGCAATCCAGGGAGATGGATGGTGTCTTGGAGCTGGGATTTAACCTATTTTAGTCATCCTACATATCTTGTGAAAAAAAGAATCATAACCCATGTAGTTCGTTTGATGTTGTTTAAGTTCGTATGACCGGACCCATCCATTTAGTTTAATGTCATAAGGTAAGGATGAGAATAAAAAGTTCATACCTCAATAATTTTTCGACATATCATATTTAATAAAAGAATTAGAGTCCACGTAGTTCTTGTAATGGGAATATGTGTCATGAGAGGTATTATAATTGATTCCCTAGGTGGGACTTATGCGTATGAGAATGACCTAGATTTCTTCTTCAAGAATGCATCCCTTTGAGTGGAAATGAGATGTAATGAGACTTACATCCCAATGGTGGATCCATGCTAGGAGAATTATTGACATTATTTTAGTGCAATCATCACTGATCTCTAAGCCCACGCGATCTATGATCGATGTGAGAAATAGGAGAGAGCAGTAAACTGGACACTTTGCAGAAGATCATATCCATACGAGGCATACACATTAAAGTTACCGATTAAGAGGAAGGCTACAACCATATCAGGGAGGATATGGTATAGAGTTCGGGGCTTAAGAAGGACTCTTACATATCTCTGAAGTGAAGGTAATTAGAGTATTCGTAAATCAGTTTATCCCCAACATGCTAATGTATTTGAGGTGTTCAAGGGAATAACTGTGACATATACTTAAAATGATTCCCATATATAAGTCTTCTTCTAATCTGATGATAGACAAGGAATAATGGAAGAACTATGGGAGGATTTAATCTAATAAATTAGGTTTACTAGGGATACGAAATGACATACACTGGGGTGGATACCTATTAGAGCTCAGGCTATACAAAGGAATCCTATGTATCTTGAATATGGTAGGAATCAGATTTCTTGTAGTCCACTTATCTCTTAACCCACTAATGGGTTACGGTGGGTGATCACGCTCATGGGTATTATTTTTCTCCTCATTGTTTTGGGGATGCTAGGGTCTTATACCTAGATGGATTCCTACTTGAAGTTGAACCTTAGAATGGTATCCTATGTATCCCAGTTATAGAAGGATTCAGAGTCCTCATAGTTCAGTTATTGCTTAACCCACTGACGGGTTATGGTGGATGATCACACTCAGGGGTACTATTGTTCTCCCAGAGGGTTTTGGGATGATAGGGAATTATACCAAGATTTATTCCCTATTGATAAGGGACATGTTATATGATGTCGGTAGTTGTGGATTTCACACTGAGGATGCCCAATTAGTTGGGGATTACATTATGAGGCTGCCCGTGATTGTGGATTACACACTAAAGATTCATGTAATTGGGGACTACACATTGAGGATGAAAAACTATTTGGGGACTACACTCTAAAGATTCCCAATTTTTTTACTAATTCTTTATCTTCCAACAGGTCAAAGATAAGTGGTGATGACCATTATGGTCTGTCCGAGAGTATGATATTAGTTTGTTTATATGAGTTCATGGCCCTAGATCATAAAGTAAACTCCCCTTTTCTAAAGGGAATGCAGTTGAATATTCTTAGTTGGAATCCACCTGGCATGAGTCTATGTATGTATGTAGGACATGGTTGAATTTTCCTATAGGATATTTCTGACATGTCTTAGATGTCTGGTTGACTAGTCTTGATTTTCCAACAAACATGTTGGGGCACCAATCCAACATGGAAGACACATCTGATGGTGTTTTCCAAATCAATTGGCATGCCTTGGATGACATCAAATGGGTGAATAAATCTTGTCCATGATGCTTTGTATTACCAAATCCAACTCTTCTGGGGCCTCGTGCATGATCAAATGACTTGTATCAGATGATTTCATGCATGGTCAAAGTAGACATGACTATATGATGTTGCATGATTGGTTTGACTTGTCTTCAGGATCTTCCATGTCAATATGGAATTGTCTATGGACAATCACATGATCACGTCGACATGTCAATGAATCCTTCACATGATCAAGGTGTGTGGTCTAGGATGTCTTTTCATTAGCAAAGAGAATAACTCCACGGTTCTTTTCATGATTAAAATGACATTTTCTTAAGCTTGTCACGTGACAATTCATAAATATCAAGGGATTATATCCTAACCAACTTGACTTTCCCCTAGATCATAGTATGACAATGGTGACATGATAATGTATTTCTTCGAGATCAATCTGACACACCTAAAGCCTATCTCTTGATCAAAGTGACATGTACAAAGCTGCTAAATCGTGTCGCGAGTGAAATGAGGACTTTTAAAATCATGTTTTATTAAACCCTTCACATGGCATGGTCTCACAGATATGTTTAAAGTCTTTCATTTGTTCAAATTCTGTAATTTCATGTCCAAAAGGATCATTCCCTAAGTCCATATAAGAAATATTTTCCTAGTAAGAGTGATGTATGGTTATGTAAGGGTCTTCCCATGAATTATTCTGCGAGTTAAGGCCTTGTACTTTCTAGTGGATGTTCACATGAGTAGCCACATGAATCTCTATAAATCATGTGATTATCATGACCCTAAAGGGATCTTGAGAGGGGTTCTACAATCATGATTTGATCTGTGTAAACACAAAGAGGGTGAATATAATTTGGTTCGCATGTCCTTATTGATTGTTCTACATGGAGGAGGTTTCCCCGAGATCAAGAAAAGGAAAACCACAAGATCAAGGGTGATGTTGTTTAAGTACCCAAGATAAGGAATTGTTGTCCTATAATTTGTATTAGAACCATGTGCTCGCATGATCACCTTGAAACCACATGATCCACGAGGGATAATATGTGGGACTCTATATATATGGGCTGGAGATGTCTGCAGGTGTTGTATACAAAAATAGGGACTCTTGATCAAGGAAAATTGATCCATACTTAGTGATGGGGTTCAAATCCTCAGTATTTCCTCCACTAGACTAGGGAATCACGATTCATTGCTTATTGAAGTTATGGTTTCTACGATTGTGTTCGAGAATTCAGGGACAGATGTTTCGTGCATGCCTACTGATATTTGGGTTTCATGGAAAAAGGATTCCAACACCCATAATTGAGGGCCTACGTATCCACTATTATAAACTTGTGGATACCTCCATGGATATCATCTGATCAAAGGAGTCTTCTCAGGGAAAACCAACAAGATAGGATCGTCCCAAACTCAATACCCTATATGCAATCACGTGATCTCCAGAGAGTTTAGAGGTGAAATATTCTGAGTACAGAAATACTATTTTATCCACGATTGTTTGTAGGTGTTTCAACACAAAGGGAATCACCTGAAATTATTTTTTCCAGTGATCACATGATCTGTTAGAGATCGCACTATGGGTTCTTACGAGGAAAACCCATAGAAGTTTCTCATAGGGCGGTTCTCTTTGATTACTTAGAGATGATCTCTGAGAGGGTGGTGGCCAACCCCTACATTTTCTACATTTTTGATCCCCACTATTCCTTATTTTATGAAGTTCCCCTCCTCCTACTTTTCATGGGTTATTTTTTCAAGGGATAAGGGTGAGTTTTTTTATATTTTGTATTTTTTTTAAGTGTGTAGGTTAATTTTTTTAAGAATGTGTATTAAAGGTTCCATGGAACCTACCATATTCCCCTCACCACAACCTTTTCCATGGATTGATGACATGTAAAAGGTGATGGGGGTGGGGGGGGGGTGTTACTGCCTTTCGACTAAAGATAAAGTTAAAGGAAGCAACAAGGGTTCCACCTTTCACCTAATGTAAAGGCGAAAGGAGTCACCCCCTGCTGTCTTTGCCTCAACACCCTATAAAAGGTATCCCCCCTTATCCTCTATTGCAATTTCCATCATCTCTCTATATTCTATAGCTTTTCTCTCTATAAAAATTCATTTTCACGTGCGGTGGATCCTGTGGTCTAAAAGAAGTATCTGTTTTTGGTGATGAATCATTTAGAGGAATTTTCTCATTTAATTTGAAGTAATTTATTTATTTAATTAAATTATTTTTAGTTAGTTCTATATATTTCATTCATTAATTAGTTTAGTTAATCCTAATTATTTTATTTATTAAATATTTTATTTAATATATTTAGTTTGAAATAAAAGTTATAATTAGTAATGATTTAGTATAGATTAACTAATGAATAACTTAAAATTTAATGTTCTAAATTTTATAGCATAAATATTATGTGACTATCTAATAAATCAAATCCCTTTTTAGATAAAAAAAGGTGGATGTGTCTCTGGTATATACTTACCTCAGAGTAACAACTCCTAAAAGGTGTTTCGGGCTGACTCGGGGTAACCTATTACATGAAAATGGGCCTTGCTGTACTGCTGGTTTGACACTCCTAGGGGATATGGTTTAGATTATTCATATTTTCTTTATAAACTAATGAAATTCCTATAAAAATAAAAAAAATAAGTATACTTATTAATGATAAAATTATATTTATGACGATATAAAATGAAATGTACATGGACAAAAACATTAAAGAATGAAAATTGTTATTAGTAATTGAATTATTTTTAGTTAGTTTTAAAGGTGTAATTTATTAAGTAGTTTAATTTGTTATATATAGTTTATAAATAACACTTATTATTAATAATGATTAAGTATATATTAATTAATGAATATAATAGGATTTAAAAATGAAAACATATCATTATTATCTAATAAAAATTTAATAATGAATATAATATTATTAATGATTGAATAAGGAATTATTATAGAGTCATTGGATAATTATTTAAAAATTAATAACATATTAAGGATAAAATAGTGATTAAAGAATGATTAACTAAGTAAAAATTGTAAGAAGAAACATTAGAATCACAGTTTAAGAAATTAGAATTTTTTTTAAAATTTTAGTATCATAAAGCTTATATAGTATAGAAATAATATTTTTTTATTAGTAATGATTAATTATAGATTAATTAATTAATAACATGGAATAAAAAAATAAATACATATAATTATTAGCTAATAATAATTATGATCATACAATGTGGAATGGATAAGAACAAACACATTAAATAACACATGATTTCATTAAGACATACAAGAAATACCTTGACATTTTTCAATAGATCAAGGTTTGGATAAGATGATCCTAACTTCGGATTTGAGGTAAAATACATCTTATTTTTGCTTGATAGCTTAATAATATCTTCAAAAGTTTTGTTCAGAACTTTAAAATTTTGAAAATCTTTCATCCTTCTAATAAGATCTAAGATAACATATAAGATATGTTATTATTAGGACAAAAGATTTTCAAATTCCAAATATAAGTACACACCATTCGAAGAAGTTATTAAGCTACCAAGTGAAAATAAGGTGGATTTTACCTCATGTATGAAGTGAGGCTCATCTCATCCAAAATATGTTCTATTAAAAAATTTCAAGGTTTTTTGTAATTTGAAACACATTAATGTGTTATTTAATGTCTTTTTTTCTTCTCTATTTAACTTTATTTGATCAATATTTTCATTTTATCAATTATAATTAAACTGGTTTGATGTTTTCTATTATTTTTACCTCGGTTTCTAATTTTTTTTGACATATATTCTAATAAAAATATATAAAACAAAACATTTGTATCATATTTTAGGGAATAAAAATAGGTTCTAAAATTTCAATATAAAAATTATTATATGGTTAACCATCATTTTCAATATTATTTACACTATCAGAATCATGATCAAAACAAATTTTTGAAGTAGAGAGTCATGTTTCCCCATGTGTATTACTATGGGAAGCTTATTCAAACTGAGAAAGATTATTATTATAGTACCCAACCAAAAATAGTTGTTAGTACATCATATATTGTAACCCTAAGTGAACTTCAAGAATGAATTTGTGGTTCCTTAAATCTGGGATATAGTCAAGAGATAAATTCTATGAGCTATAGAAATTTACCATTCCTAGCTAAACTATGGCATCTAGCTTGTCCAATTGTTGATGATGTGCAGTGGGTCCAAGAAAAGAAATTATTTTCCCAATGGTCATATGGTACCATTATGGGGTTATATGTTGATATTTCTACTGTACAACAACAACAACATAAATTTGTATGAAGATGTAGACTTATAAGTGTGGAAGAATATCCACACCTTGAAATTGATCCTATTACAAATGATGTAGAAGAGGACCGACTAGATGATTTCTGGATATACATGTCAATCCAAATTCTACTGATGATTTTCATATTGATGGAATAAATGGTTACAATAGTGCTAATGAGGAGGGAGCAATGGAAGGTTGGGAGGAAGTTTCTATAAATTCTTTAGTTGTACATCAGCCTCGACCCAAAATAAATCATCCACCACTCTTTGAATCTTGGTCGAAAGAAATGAGACATGTTCCTGAATTTGACTGCAATTTTATCAAACCTACAACTGAGTTTCCTAGAGTTGTACTGAATATGTTTAGTGAGATGGAAAAAAACTTATATGATAGAAGGTATTTTCCAAGTAAGGATTCATTACAAAATTTTCTATAGAGATTTCATATTTAGAGGGAATTTAGATATATAGTTCAGGAAGAATTACTTAAAAAATACCTCATATGGTGTGACAAGTATGGTGATGATTGTAGATTTTGATTTATGGTGATTTCGAACATTACATTTGGAGGTCAGAGGATCTCAAAGATTTTGGAAGCTCATACTCACATTTAGCCAAACCTGACATAAGATCATACCTCATTGGATGCTGAATTTGTTTCATCCATCATCATTATGATGATTAGGACATTCCAAGATGTTCCTATAGCCCTTGTGGAAGAGAGGATGAAAAAAATATCAATTATAATATTTCTTATAATGTGGCATTGATGGAGAAACAAAAGCCAATTGTGAAGGTCTATGATGATTTGGATGACTCGTATCGGGTGTTTCCACAATTTCTATACATAATGATACACAATAACCATGTTTTCTTCCATCATAATGGGGATGAACATGTCTCTCAATATAATCAACTTGATCTATATCGTGTTCAATTTCATCAGTTGTTCTAGGAATTCCACTCATACAAATCCACATTTCATTTCAAAAAACTATTCATACAGATTGATAGAACATTTTTATACCGAAAATAAAAGGGCGTATTGTTGATTATGGAAACCAAATAGGGAAACCATTCACTTATTTTTCTTTCCCTTTCTATTGTGGAAAAGTAAAACTATGAATCATGGAGTTGGTGTTTGGCATGTATTTGCATCCATTTCACCGACACTTGAGGTGTTTATTTGAAATATGATCGATATCTGGCAATAAATAAGGAAATAAATGTATACACTGATACATAGAGACCCCCTAATTCACATAATCTCTACCGCATCAAAAAAATTTCTTGAAACATGCGGAAAAAATTCCATAACGAACCTATGAAGAAATCAATCATGAGGCTCAGTACTATTTGTCTTTATTGTTTTCTACTATTTTAATGTAAATATAAAACCAATTTATTTGAAATATAATCACTTTTATATAGAATATGAGTTAGATCAATGGATTTTTGAAGAACGTTTCCAACAAATATGTAAGTCTAATAAATAATTGTCTGATTATATGAAGTAGATTACGAAAGAAAAATGGACATTGGCATATGATAGGGGGAAGAGGTACAAACACATGCCCACAAACATTGTGGAGTGCATAAATGGTGTCTTTAATGGGATTCACAAGTTACCTATAAATTCCCTAGTTCAGGAGACATTTTATCATTGTGTGAAGTACTTCGTTGATAGAAAAACACTAGCATTAGATAGGATTTAGCAAGGGATAAGGTTCGAAAGGCACTTTCAATGCGAGATTGACAAGAAAATTGAATAATCTTCTAGTTATCATGTATTCCTTTTCCAATAAGAAGACTCTTGATTTGAAGTTCAAGAGAGTTCAAACCCCATCAAAATTAGCATGAGATTAAAATGGTCATATTACAGGAAGCGAGGCAATGCCAAATTGGTAACTTTATGGCCTTACAATTTCTATGCGCACACGCCATTGCAACATGTGCCACTGTGAACATATCATGGGATGTATATGTTGATCCAGTGTACTAGATGTACCCCATTGATAATTGTTATGATGCAACATGGAAACCTATTGGGGTGTTTTGATATTTCTTAATGCCCAAAGGCCAACAGATAGTGATCCCTGACATCAATCGGTTACATAAACATGGGAGACTGAAGGCTAGTAGGCTGTGAAATGAGATGGACTAGCCTCAAGAATAGAGGAAATTTTTGAGATGCACCAGATGTCATCAATAAGGTCATAATAAGAAAACCTACCTAACATTGACGGTCTGAGTTCACAGTCTCATCCATAATGATGTATTGTTTCTATTGTGATATTCTCATATTGTAAATTATATGGTGTTATTTTATGTGTTTTTTCTTCTCTATTTCACTTTATATGATCATAATTGTCATTTTATCAATGATAATTGAACTGATTTGGTTTTTTCTCTTCTTTTTAGCTAATTTTCCAAAAAAAATTCTATTAGTGATGTTATAATAAAATTTTATATAACGAATTATCAGTATCATATTTTAGGGTGTAAAAACATATTATAAAATTTCAGTATAACAAATATTATATGATCAATCATCATTTTCAATATTAGTTACACTATCAAAATCGTGATTAGAAATTTTTTTTGACGTAGGGAGTCATTTTTTCCTATGTGTACTACTATGGGGAGGTATTTCAAACTGAGCAACGAGCTTCTTATAGTACACAACCAACAAAAGTGGTTAGTACAAGTGATTCTAAAACCTTAAGTGAACATTAAGATAAAATTCATGGGAAATGAACCACGACATAGTTGGATCGGTGAAAATAATGATGTTGATGATGTAAAACCATTATATAACCGAGAAGAGGAAGAAAGTGAAGAAAGCGATGAAGGTGGAGAAGGAAAAGAAGGAGAATAAGGCAAAGAAGGTGAATAAGGTGAAGAAGTTGAAGAAGGAGAAGAAAGTAAGCATGTGAGATAATATTCATGAAACATACCATAATGTGGAAAGTGATACATAAATTAGGAAGCACACCATTTTCTAATAATATGTTAGATAACAGAGACAAAATGTTTATATTTAAGAAAATATAAAACCATATTTTACAAAACACCATTTTCTAGGTAAAAACATATCTCATAAATACTTTACATCTACACTTTAATAAACATGAAGACATACCCTTTTATTTGGATAAAAAACAACTTCATAAAATAATGTTAATAAACATGACTTGTCTTGAATTCTACAAGTCATAACATTCAGTTGAACATAATGTTATGTTTACATTTTACACTTATGAATCATTTCGTTTTTTATATACAGATGGAAGATACTATACTACAAACTGAGAAGACTGAGCATATTTCCTAGGTCGTGCTACTGGGTGGTGTGTTTTGACATATTAGGGTTCGTCAAGTGCACAATTGTCATCACAAGTTGCCTCCACCGGCCACTATACCATACCTCTTCTATGCTACCTTCCATGGTGTTGTAGTATCTGATTTCACATTTTTTGGCCATTTCATGCTTCCAACCCCGTAGAGATGTGGACACATGAGACACACACATTCCAACTATTAGAGGGTGAGATGACCACCACCCTTGAAGATGTTACAGTCATTCCTGATCTTCCCATCTAGGGGGAAGCCTTTATTGGAACAACCTGTGCATACTGGCTTGACCTTTTTCAGAGATTTATAGGTGTTAACGTTTTTTCCAAACCTAGTGATATAGATGGAGGATCAATATCTATTCTGTAGATTGAAATGTATTTTCATCATTTAACCAATGATGTTGATGAGAAGACTGTCATGCATCATACCCATGCATACATATTATGGATCATTGGAGGGACCCTGTGTGTTGATCACTCGAGAGAGCATGTTCACATGATGTATCTATCTATACAGGAGCACATTTATTGGGCAGGTATGTATAGCTTGGGATATGCCTTCTTGGCTTACATATAGAGGGAATTATAAATGGCATGCCATGTACACCACATAGATATCTGGGGATGCATCATACTTCTTCAGATGTGGGAATGGGAGCATATCCCCATAGTCTTTCTTGGTCTTACTAGAGAGTTGATTCCTAAAGAGGTGATGCATGACGCTCCACATGGATCTTGAAATGATCACTCATCTCTATTGTTTTATGATGCTAGTAAGAGTTATTGAATTTAATTTCTTATTATTTATCACTTTTGATGTTGTATTTTATTGGTGGACTCAGAAACACAACTTTGACAAGATTTTGAAACACCATTTGGGCGCATACAGTCTCAAGTAGGAAAGTATGCTACCTGGCCAGGTAAATATATACAATATATCAATTTCTAACAAATTTAATAATAGTATCAATTTTGGTTTTTAATAATGAACTTTTTGGGAAAATTTGACATGTCATTTTAGATTACATGGATGCCATATTAGGCTATATTGGATCAATTTCCAACATACTACACTGCAAAAATTCATGATTCTAAGGCTATAGTTCTACTCATTCATGTTCATATAATTGAGTGGAACCACCAAGATAGAGTTATTCTACAGTTTTTATGTGTTCGCCCCATTCCATTTCTACCACCATAGACATAGAAGCTTCAAGATTTGAAGTTGACGGGGAGGTAGGATGAGGACTGGCACCGACGACATGCCAACTCTCTTGACCTTTGGCAAGATGAGTATAGCATCTTATCTAGGGTATTACTAGGATGTGATTCCATCATTCATATTAATTTGAGTATGTGTGATGATATAGACTAATGTCTATATTTTATCTCACCCAGCATGACAGAGCGCTTCATGAAATTGTAAGTCAATAAATTTCTATTAGTTTGTTTTTAAAATATTTTCAAATTAATTTTGAATCTATTTCCATCATTTCCATTTAGAGAAGCCTATTCACATGACCGTTCCCACGTAGGAGTGGTTTTGAATCCTTGTAGTGATCCATGACACTACACTGGTGATGAGTCCAACATATGAGACAATTTACAAGAGCATATTTGATTGGACAGCCAAGATAGAGGAGGATCTAACTTAGGAACCTCCTACAGTAGTTGATGATGCCGAGGATCCATGAAAATAATGATGTAGATCGTGTCATCCTACATGTGATCCCCCACCTATTCCACAGGAAGGGTTTGGCCCACTAGTAGTCCAACCTCATCCGATTATGGATGTGCATCATGAGGCAGAGGATCTGTCTTTCTTGATAGGATATCTGCACTTCTCTCCAACTTGGGGTCCAGATCCATCGTTGGCCTGGGTTCCAAATACATAGTAGTCTTGGTTCCCCATTGAGATGATAGAATGTCCTTCTAATACACGAGTGGGAGAAGGATAAAGAGCAAGATACAATGTTTAATTGAAACCTCCTCCCACTGACAAATAAGTGGAGCATGCGGCATTCAACACTCCAGTTCCTGAGGATCATCCCTCTCTAGGTCATCAGACTCCACCCCAACATGGAGCTCGGTGATCTCGATACATTTTTACCCTTTGTAGAGTACCATGTGGGGTGAAGTCTCCTCCCCATAGATATTTATTGTACTTGTTCATGTATATATTTTATGCCTACTTAAATGAAGATATTTTTATTACTATCTATCATTTTAACTTGTTTGTATAGTGTTTTAGTTTTCATTAATATTAGTCATAGTTTATATTTTAAAATATTTCAAAGTTGATTACTCGAAATATAAGAAAACTAATTAAATTTCATGTAGGTAACATTATAATCTTATATAAAATAAAAAATATAATTATCTAAATATAATATAAAACATAGATTAATCATTGAAAAGTAGTTGAAAATAAAATGAATATCATGAATATAATAAATAATTTCTATTAAATTAGTTTTTAATGACCTAGATCTCATATACAAATTATTACATCATATTTGTCATAAAAATGTATATAATACTCCAAAAAATCTTGAGGTACAACATATTTGGAAATTGGGTACATGATAAAAATAATAACACAATCTTTTATTCTAATATCCATACTTTTTCCTAGACCTCACCTTACTCTTTCTACATGGAATATCTTAGAGAAAAATAATGGAATAAAAAATGGAATGATTATAATACACCACCTACAAACATGACATAAGAGTCAAATATCATAATATCATAGAAAACATAAGAGTGCATGAATTGTGGCACAATTATAAGAAATTTCATCATAATGTATATATTTATAAAGTATAATAATATTATAGTCTAATAATGAAAAAATAGCATTTAACTAAAAAATGAACAATAATATCTAATATAAGTGATTTTTGACAATATACATATAAATCATAGTATACAAACTATTATATTAATAAATATAACAAAATGAATAATTTTTTTTCATAAAGGAAGAAGTGGTCTTACAACATTTAATACACATTTTTTTTAAAAAAATTACCTACAATTTTTTTAAAAAAAAATTATTTCAAAAAAATTATAAAAAAACATGAGAAGGGTATATATAGGCCGAAAGAGTCTGAGCTTGATGCCACTTTTTATTAGATGGATGCCCAATACATTGACTGAGGAGATGGAGTTTTTTGTATGATATTCATTTGCGATGCCACATGATCTGATAAATCCGAGTTTATTCGAATGGAAAATACACTGGATGCGGAAGGTCTTGCAGTCATAGATTACTTGAAATGCCTCCATTGATTATTTTATTTGTTCATATGATCAAATAATGATCATGGGACGGATTTTACTCCCTTATATGATTCCACATGTTCCAAATAAATCATATTTAAATTGGATTAACATATGTTGAAGGCAGAAAGGGTTTGTGGTCGTTGAATCTCTTGTGATCCCTTCAGAAGTTTTCTTTAGTTTGGTCACATGATCAAAGGATGGTCATGAGATAGATTCTATCCCTATTGTAGGATCTCATGGAAGGATCTGGTGTTTGTGCTTGGGATCTCATGATGGCTCACATTCATTGTCTTAGATTTGCACAGTTGTCGGGAAAGGATTGATGGTGGTGATCCTGATGATCACTCTTTGGTCACGTGGTCATCATTGAGTCTCCATGTCGAACCAAAAATATTAGAGATTAAATATGGAGGTCCCTCACTATGTGGGATCAATTGATTTCAAAATTTCATAGGTTTAGAATTGGTTTAATTTCAACTCACAAGGTGATGGATTGAAGTGGATAGCTGAGATCAGTAGGGGGCATGATTGAATGGTTCAGATTTGATATCAACATAAAAATTTCATCCCACATCGAATTCTCGATGCACCTCCACTACAGTATATAATCCATTCCATATCAATCACTCAAATGTTGTGGAAATTGGGTCAGAATTCATACCACAAACATCACCTCCATTATGAGCTTCAGCCCACCAAGTCTTTGGATCGAGCTATGCATGCACCAATGGGCTCGCGAAGTATGGTCCCAATACATGGTCCTAGCTACATCTTATGGGAGATATGCTCCTCTACTAGTTTTATAGCTGGTCCATGTTGGATCGCAATGGTAATGGTCAACCTCTTGTCCCACATGGGCCTATGGAAGAATTGGCTTGGCTGGTTAGTGTTGTAAGAACCCATACCTTCTTTTCAGGTATGTTTTCCTTTTCTGGTTGTTTTTGAGAAAAAGAGAAAATTTTGGAAATTTTTGAAGTACACGCCATGTACATTAATAGTACAAGCCGTGTACATGGTTTTTGCAGGTATCCGGGTGTTAGCCGTATAGCAGCCATGCACACGGCCGTGTGGGGTGGCTTGGAGGCTGCCTAAAGCGGAGTACGGAAACAGAGAGTACATGACGTGTACTTCAAAAGAACATGATATGTACTTTCTTTTTTTCATTAAACACACCAAGGTCACATCTAATTTCTAGAACCATCTTCTTTTAGGTTTTCTTCGTCCGAGAGAACCTGTACGACTGTGATCCTTCTCTAAGCCCCTAAGCCTCCATCCAATCTCCGATTCTAACGTCGTCGATTTTGTTGGGATCTCCTCGTTAAGCTCTCTCTTCTTCTTGATCATCATTTCATGATTCCTCTTCTTCCTCAAGTTATCCTTCATTGAACTTTTTTGACATTTTTGTAGACCTACCATGTTTTAGGTCGATACAAGGGCCGACACCAGAGTATATCGATCTCACAGCACCAAGGTAGGTGGTTTGTGCCTTTCCATTGAAAGTCATTGAGTATTATGTGAAATTATGCCCAATACCCTTGAACGGGGTATTGTGCGTTTACCGTTTTACCACTGTTGATTTCCTTCCATGATTGTATGCTTGTTTAGAGGTTAATTGGATATGAATAGGGTTGATTTCTAGTCTTTGGATTTGTTTCCCATGCATGCTCTGTTTACGACCGTTGGTCCTACTTATCTTTTTGGCCGCTTGCCTCTTTTCCATGCCTGTTTCCATAGGGTGGAGAGTCTGTACTCTGAAAGGCTTGAAATGTTGTAGACTAGTTATCCAAGTAGTTATGTAGGTTTACGTTGGCTATATTGCACTACTATACTCGTTGACGTACACAGGGCTGTGAGAACCTGGTGTAGTAGACTATAAGGAGAATTGATGGAGTGAGCTTCCTCAGAGAGTCATTGAGCACTTTAGGCTATAAGGGGGATTGAATGAGTGAGATTCCTTAGAGATACTAGGACCACTTGGTAATATAAGGGTAATTGACCGAGTGAGCTTCCTCAGAGAGTTCTTGACTGCTTTAAAATATAAGGGAAATTGACCAAGTGAACTTCCTCAGAGAGCCTTTGAATTACTTAAACAACTTTGGGATATAAGGGGAATTGACCAAGTGAGCTTCCTCAGAGAGTCCTTTACCTTGGGGATATAAGGGGAATTGACCGTGTGATATTCCTCATAGATTCCTTAACAACCTTAGACTATATGGGGAATTGATTGTGTGAGCTTCCTTAGAGAGTCTATTTATATATTCTTATAATAGAACCAGAGGGGTTAGAATGAGTATACTACCCAGAGGGTTTCTTGTACTTGTTAGGTAGGACCAGAGGGGATGGGCTGTGAGTACTTCTCAGAGGGATACCTGTTCGGGTTTAGCTGCTTGTTTAGATGTTGCTTGATATTTGAATTGTGGATTTTTACTGCTAAGTACTTTCTTGTTTACTGCTTTCTGTACTTTTACCTACCGTATATTCACTGACTATTAGGCGTAGATATTTGGGTGGTTACCTACTGGGATTTAGTCTCACAACCTTTTTGGGACATGATTTTGGGCCCAAACAGATTATATTGCTGCAGGTATAGACAAGGGAAATCGCCCTTCTACTTCAGGTTCTTGACTTGCTATGGAGCTAGAGAGCATGGGACCAAGCTTTGGCTTGCGATGTTGAAGAGCTATTTATATATTTATTTTGTAATTTGGTTTAGTACTATTTTTATTCAGCATTGTGACTTGTTTGGCTATTTTCTCAAACTTATTCATCATGCATCATTTTATATATATGTGCTCCAATTGTTTCTTATTTTAGTATTCCGCTGTTTACTATTGTTGGATATTTACTGTTTCCGCTATTGCAAATTTGTTCTCTTTCACTATATGACTCTACCAATGAGGGAATAGTTTCACCACTATCACACCCAAGGCCCTCGATGCTAGTTGGTAGCCTCTGGATTTTGGGGAAATGCGCTTGAGGCCATGTGACCAACCGGGTTCAGGGCGCCTCTGGGTGGCTTCTAGAACTAGGACATTACAAAGAGGCATCAGAGAAATTCTTTTCTTCTTGACTTACTGTTTGGAGCCTATATCTAGGGATAGGACAGAATGGGTAGTTAGTAATAAGTTGTCCATGGGAGTAACTAAACCATGTGTAACGACCCAAAATTTTGAATAAATCTTGTTTTCTAATTTTGTGTGTTTTTATTATATTTTATTTTTATACCCAATAAAAATGTTTCATTTGATAACATGAGTATAATTAAAATGATACCATTGGGTTTTGACTGTTATATGACCATTGGTCAATATGACTGCTGGAAACTAAACGTTTTGATTATTGTCTCTAAATACAAGTAATCATGGTTAATTAATATAGAAAAAAGATTCGATGGCCTCACCCAGTAGTCTTGGACTAATCGAAGCCCATCTAATAGAACTCAGGAAGGAGGTAGCACCACTGGGCTTTTCTCTGGACCAAACCCAAGCTGAACATCATCGTGTGAAGCTATAACGGGATCGCCTTCGTGAGAAGTTCAAACTGATAGAAATTACTACTCATGCGATGTTGGCCGAGCCTCCCTCGGATTCTCTCACCTTAGCACACCTTACACTTAGGTCCTATGCTGGTGTGATAAGGGGCTATGTAAGGAGACCATAAATACCTTGTGTAATCCTTTGTTTTAAATAAAAAAATTGGGATTTCTTCTTATGATGAAGTTTATGAATTTTCAAATGTCCGAATAAATATAGTATGCATATTTTTTGTGAATTTTAGAGAAAGGATATTTTAAAATAATGTTTATGTAGACCTTAAATATTTAAAAATGTGTAATGATTTTCAAAAAATGGTCTTCTACAATTATGTCCATTACGAAATTTAGAGTCTAGTAAGATCAACATGATTTTTGATGAATAGTAAATTATGAATAGTGATTTTATGATTAGGATTAGAAATGTGTCCAAATGGATTAGTAATCTCACTTAAAGAAAGTATTAATATAATCTAGGCACCTTGATTAAGTGATGTGATTCAATAAAATGGTTAAATAACGGTTTCATAAATTATTAATCAAGTATTAGTTTTTTTGGGTGAATAGTGTTTTTTAATTAAAAATTAGATTAAAAATATTTATAAAAATATTTTTATAAAATGGATTTCATTTTTGAACTCAGAGCGTCGACATTATGTTAAGGTAATTTTTGGGAATTTTTCTGAAAAAAAATGAATTTTCGGTGAATAGTGTGTTTATTTAAAAAATAAATTAAAAATATTTAGAAAAATATTTTTTATAAAATGGAGTTCATTTTTGAAATCAGAGCATTGATGTTTGGTTAAGGTGAAATTTTGGGATTTTTCTGAGAAAGTTGAATTTTCAATGAATAGTAAAAATACAGTTTTAGGGTTTTGGTATGTTTAATGACATCATAACAGTGTCATGATGATGTCATGAGATATTTTATGGGTTGGCCGACCAAAGTTGATGAATTATTGTATTGGGGGCCCCATGTGGCCTAACTTCATGGGAAATATCTTGGGAGAGAACATGGTTTTGAGAAACCCACTTATGCGGTGTCCCTTGGCCATTAATGTCTTGTCCCCTCACTTTCCCTATAAATACCAAGACATTATCTCATCCTTTGGACTCCAAAATAATTCTCAACGAATTTCTGGTCTCATTACCTCCCAAGGAGTCCTCCCAAGGTTCCCCCAATCCCTCAAGGTCCAACCATTTGAGTTTTAATAGTTACGTTTTAAGGTAAGGGATCCGACCTCTCTCTTTCTTTTCAAGTAATCTCTTTTATGTCATTTCTTTTATACTAAATGTTCTTATGTTGGAGGATGTTCTCCTATATTCATATTACTTCCCTTTTCATGTTCATATGATGAGAGACCCTATCTTTCTCTCATCAATTCGTTTTAAGAATGTTTAAGTGGCGCCGTTAGGCTGCTGAATTTTTAAGAGGATTCTTTCACCCTTCTCATTCTTTTCAAAGTTCTACTTTCATGTAAAGTTTTCCAAGTTCCTTTTTATTATTTTGGGGTATGATCTCTATATCTATCATATTTATCTTTTATGATAATTTGATGAGAGACCCAAATTTGATCTCTTCAATTCAGTATTTTGATGTTTTAAGTGGCGTCGTTAGGCTACCGAATTTTTCAGTGGTTCTTTCACCTTTCACCTTTTTCAAAGTTATATTTCCATGTCAAGTCTTGAAAGTTACTTTTTATTATTTTGGGGTGTTATCTCCATATATATCATACTGATATTTTATGTTAATATGGTGAGAGACCCTATTTTATCTCATCAATTCATTTTTGGTTGAAGTTTATGTGATGTCGTTAGGCTGCTGAATTTTCATAAGAGAAATCTTATTTTTGTCTTCCTTTCATGTTCTTAATTTCACGTGGTATATTTTCAAATATCATTAACATCCCTTATATTCTTTCCCTCTACTGTTTTATGGGACATTTATGAATGCTTGACCCATGTCCCCTCTCTTTTCATTGTTTTCTAAAACCCTGAAGCATAGCCGTTATGCTGCAGAATATTCGTCTCAAAATGCCTCTCTCTTTTATCAAAATTATTTTATGTTATAAAGTGAATACTCAAAGCTCTTATTTCTAAAATGGAATTCACATATATATCAAAATTTTATATTTTATATTATGGGATTTACATACATGAAACCCACTTTCCCTTTCCGTGGGTTTAAAGTGACATTAAGATCATGTATTTAAAGCAGTTTTTAAAATGTTATGATTATGAAATGAAACCAATTTATTTTATGCTATATGGGTTATTTATGAAATGTTTTATGATGATATATTTGGATCACATGATAATAAAGGCAAATTTAAGGGTGCTCCCTGATAGAGCTCCAATGCATTGGGTAATGATGTAACCACTAGAGATTACAATATTCACGATATCTTGGTGAATAACCTTGGTAATTTTCAAATGACACCTTAGGGATGGACCTTGGTGATATGTTCATGACTGTCTATGTTAAATGATGTAGCCACATCTTAAAGTTATGAAAAATGTTATTTTTATTATGATATGCCTCATGATTTCTTTCTCATGCCTTAAAGTTCTTTTTCATGACATTATTGAAGTATCTCAAGTTTACATGTAAAATGTTTCTCTTATTTCCCTTACTGGGCCTTCTTCTCACCCATTCTTTTGATGTATGTCCCCAGGTTATGAGATGCAGTAATGAACCTAGGATGAACATGAGGATAATCCTTTCAAGTGTCTAAGAAGAATGTTTTATGTTTTCATGTTTTATGTTCCTGGTTTCCAAGACACTAAACATTAAAGATCCTCAGTTTTGTATAATGTAATGAAAGTTTCTGTGACAAAAAAGGAGGGATGCTATAGTTGGTATCAAAGGATGGTTTAGTTATTTGTGGAAATTAGGATATGAAAACTCTAGGAAGAACCATAAATAAAATTTTAAATATAGGAAATCTTCCTGGTATTTTGGTTAGTATTGAGTAAGGGGTTCCCAAGAAAATACATCCCTGTCTGGATACGAGCAGGTAGAGGTGGCTCTGGCACAGATGTACATAGGGGTAAAACCCAAAAACACTACTTTGAGCTAGACTCAAATGGGAACTGGTACACGATAATGGGCCTTGCTGCACACTTGGTTACGACACTCCCGGGGGATATGCTTTGGTAAATTCATAATCTTAGTATGAACCATTGTTAAAGGAACAAAGATAAAATAAAATAAAGATTCACATAAGAATATATGATCATTGATAACCTATATGGGAACCTAGGGGATCACAATTTCGGGTATACTTTTCTTCTACAAGTTATCCTTATATTCTTTAAGTTCCTTTTCATGATTATTGGATAAGTACTTAAGCCCCTAATTATACTTTCTCTTCTTAGTTAATGTTGGGAAACATAAGAACATGTCCCAACAACCAATGTGATAGGAAATGCGACGATTGCCATATTAATATGACAGAGATTATTAGGGTATTAAAAGATGATTATTATTTTGGAAGATGTTCACTATTTTTGGGGACCCTATATGATCGAGGTAAATAGATTACTATGGTATTTTCATTGAGGAGTAAGGTTGACTTATATTTTGAAGAATCGATGAATTTAAGGTGGAATTATAGTAATTTAGGTTACTTATGGGAATGATTAACCTATCTTGAGTAAAATATGTTTAGGTTATATAATTTTGTTCTAAGATGTTAGGAGTGGTTGATGTTGTTTGGAGATGAACAATGAAGTTTATTTTGGAAGACTATGTTATCAAATCCTTCTTGTATTTGGGTTTCAATCTTAGTTTGGTTTATTTTGAGGAATTTTAAGGACCGTTATTTATGGAATGGTCTATGATGAACTTTGGGTAGTACCATGGAACTTTGAAGATTAAAAAGTAGTTTCCATTCCTATGGGATTCTTTCTTTTTGAAGAGTTGTTTTACCTTAACCTTTCTATTTTTGGGATAATGTTTAAGGATAGAAGAAATAGATAGTTAATCTTTTGTGGATTATGTGATTCTCTAGAAGATGATTCTTGTGCTTTTGATGAGACCAAGTGTTTTTGTATTCTCATCAATTGGAGAAATGTTTAGTTTTGGTAGAGACTTATTAAAGGATGAAACTCTACTGAAAGGTAGGTATATTTTCTTATGTTTTTGTTCTATGTAGTAAATGAATTCCACAAAATTATGAAAAGGAACATAAAACAAAAACGTTTTTGGTTTACGTTTTTTCCTAGGTAAGCAAAGAACGTTTACACACATCTTAAGTTTGGGATTTTTTCGTGGTTAACTTTCTCCTAATCATGTTTTCTATCACTCTCCCTTAGAACGCGACCCTTGGTTTTTTCCTCCATGTCCATGTTTTATTACATGGGATCCTAGTATGGGTTAACTCGGGTGACCTTTTTACTTCCCTTTCTTTCATTTAAAGTAATAGTTTTACTGAACCCTTTTCCGATGTGGGACTTTCAATGAAATTTCAAAACCCAATTTTTAAAAATTGCGAGGATGCAACTTCTTAAGGGGGGAAGATTGTAACGACCCGAAATTTTGAATAAATCTTGTTTTTTAATTTTGTGTGTTTTTATTTTATTTTATTTTTATACTAAACAAAAATGTTTCATTTGATAACATGAGTATAATTAAAATGATACGGTAGGGTTTTGACTGTTATATGACCATTGGTCAATATGACCACTGGAAAATAAACGTTTTGATTATTGTCTCTAAATACAAGTAATCTTGGTTAATTAATATAGAAAGAAGATTTGATGGCCTCACCCAGTAGTCTTGGACCGATCGAAGCCCATCTAACAGAACTTGGGAAGGAGGTAGCACCACTGGGATTTGCTCTGGACCAAACCCAAGCTGAACTTCATCGTGTGAAGCTAGAACGGGATCACCTTCGCGGGAAGTTCAAACTGATAGAAATTACTACTCGTGCGATGTTGGTCGAGCCTCCCTCAGATTCTCTCACCTTAGCACACCTTACAATTAGGTCCTATGCTGGTGTGATAAGTGGCTATGTAAGGAGACCATAACTGCCTTGTATAATCCTTTGTTTTAAATAAAAAAACTGGGATTTTTTCTTATGATGAAGTTTATGAATTTTCAAATGTCCGGATATGTATAGTATGCATATTTTTGGTGAATTTTAGAGAAAGGATATTTTAAAATAATATTTATGTAAACCTTAAATAATTAAAACTGCGTAATGATTTTCAAAAAATGGTCTTCTACAATTATGTCCAGTACGAAATTTAGAGTCTAATAAGATCAACATGATTTTTGATGAATAGTGATTTTATGATTAGTATTAGTAATGTGTCCAAATGGATTAGTAATCTCACTTAAATAAAGTATTAATATAATCTAGGCACCTTGATTAAGTAATGTGATTCAATAAAATGGTTAAATAACGGTTTCATAAATTATTATTCAAGTATTAGTTTTTTCGGGTGAATATTGTTTTTTAATTAAAAATTAAATTAAAAATATTTAGAAAATTATTTTTATAAAATGGATTTCATTTTTGAACTCAGAGCATCGATATTATGCTAAGGTAATTTTTGGGAATTTTTCTGAAAAAAATGAATTTTTGGTGAATAGTGTATTTATTTAAAAAATAAATTAAAAATATTTATAAAAATATTTTTAATAAAATGGAGTTCATTTTTGAAATCAGGGCATTGATGTTTGGTTAAGGTGAAATTTTGGGATTTTTCTGAGAAAGTTGAATTTTCAGTGAATAGTAAAAATACAGTTTTAGGGTTTCAGTATGTTTAATGACATCATAACTGTGTCATGATGATGTCATGAGATATTTTATGGGTTTGATGACCAAAGGTGATGAATTATTGTATTGGGGTCCCCATGTGGCCTAACTTCATGGGAAATATCTTGGGAGAGCACATGGTTTTGAGAAACCCACTTATGAGGTGTCCCTTGGCCATTAATGCCTTGTCCCCTCACTTTCCCTATAAATACAAAGCCATGCTCTCATACTTTGAACTCCAAAATCATTCTCAATGAATTTCGGGTCTCCTTTCCTCCCAAGTAGTCCTACCAAGGTGCCCCCAAGCCCTCAAGGTCCAAACCTTTGAGTTTTAAGGGTTACGTTTTAAGGTAAGGGATCCGACCTCTCTCTTTCTTTTCAAGTAATCTCTTTTATGTCATTTATTTTATACTCCATGTTCTAATGTTGGAGGATGTTCTTATATATTCATCTTACTTCCATTTTCATGTTCATATGATGAGAGACCCAATCTTGCTCTCATAAATTCGTTTTAAGAATGTTTAAGTGGCGCCGTTAGGCTGCCAAAGTTTTAAGGTGATTCTTTCACCCTTCTCATTCTTTTCAAAGTTCTACTTTCATGTCAAGTTTTCCAAGTTCTTTTTATTATGTTGGGGTATTATCTCTATATCTATAATATTTATCTTTTATTATCATTTTTTGAGATACCCCATTTGATCTCTTCAATTCATTATTTTTATGTTTTAAGTGGCGTCGTTAGGCTGCCGAATTTTTAAGTGGTTCTTTCACCTTTCTCATTTTTAAAATTTCTATTTCCATGTCAAGTCTTTAAAGTTCCTTTTTATTATGTTGGGGTGTGATATCTATATATATAATAATGATATTTTATGTTCATATGATGAGATACCCTATTTAATCTCATCCATTCATTTTTTGTTGAAGTTTATGTGACGCCGTTAGGCTGCCGAATTTTCATAAGAGAAATCTTATTTCTGTCTTCCTTTCATGTTCTTCATTTCATGTGGTATATTTTCAAATATCATTATCATCCCTTATATTCTGTCCCTCTACTGTTTTATGGGTCATTTATGAATGCTTGACCCATGTCCCCTCTCTTTTCAATGTTTTCTAAAACCCCGAAGAATAGCCGTTATGCTGCAGAATATTCATCTCAAAATGCCTCTCTCTTTTCTCAAAATTATTTTATATTATAAAGTTAATACTCAAAGTTCTTATTTCTAAAGGGGTATTCACATATATATAAAAATGTTATATTTTAAATTCTGGGATTTACATACATGAAACCTGCATTCCCTTTCCATGGGTTTAAAGTGACATTAAGATCATGTCTCTAAATCAGTTTTTAAAACGTTATGATTATGAAATGAAACCCATTTATTTTATGCTATATGGGTTATTTATGAAATGTTTGATGATGATATATGTGGCTCACATGATAATAAAGAAAAATTTAAGGGTGCTCCCTGATAGCGCTTCAATGCATTTGGTAATGATGTAACCACTAGAGATTACAATTTTCACGATATCTTGGTGAATAACCTTGGTAAATTTCAAATGACACCTTGGGGATGGACCTTGGTGATATGTTCATGATTGTCTATGTTAAATGATGTAGCCAAATCTTAAAGTTATGAAAAATTTTATTTTTATTATGATATGTCTCATGATTTCTTTATCATGCCTTAAAGTTCTTTTTCATGACATTGTTCAAGTATCTCAAGTTCACATGTAAAATGTTTCTCTTGTTTCCCTTACTGGGCCTTCTGCTCACCCTTTCATTTGATGTATGTCCCCAGGTTATGAGATGCAATAATTAACCTAGGATGAACATGAGGAGAAGCCTTTCAAGTGTTTAAGAAGAATGTTTTATGTTTTCATGTTTTAAGTTCCTGGTTTCCAAGACACTAAACCTTAAAGATCCTTAGTTTTGTATAATGTAATGAAAGTTTATGTATTAAAAAATGTGGGATTCTATACCATGTATATGGAAAATCTAATCTACCCTATTTATTGCATGTTTTCTAGTTTGCAATTTTACAGCTGATTTGATTTCACCGTTGGGTGATTCACATGTTTTGTGTTGTTACCATTGATTTTATTGAGGTTCTATTTCAATCGCAACCTGATGAGATGAGGGTATACCATATCATGCATCATATAGTAACTTTCTATAAATCACATGCCATTCATTCTTACCATTCCATCTAGGGTGAATTAGAAATTGCTTGTTGTTGTGATAGATGTTGTGTAGAATATTCATGTTTTTGTGATAAATGCCTTGATAAAATACATGTTGTTTGATAGGGTATTGTTTGGGTAAGGTTTTGTTTGAATGAATGCCAAAATGTGGTTCTTGAGGTGTTGTGGGCCCTCATGGACTAGAATTTGGTGGATCATTTCCTTGTTTTCCTTGTTATAATGTGTATAATATTCCAAACATTGATTAGCGGGGAGTATGAGCCCTCACGGATCGGAATTTGGAACTTTAATGTTAATTTTAGTGTTTTTTGGGTTCCTGAGTAGTTTCTAAGGCTTACTATATAGAAAAACCCAGAATACACGTCGTGTAGTTTTGACTACATGCCATGTGTTCTTATGTTCGGGAATAATTTTTTTTCTTAAGTACACACAGTGTACTTTATGTACACACCGTGTAGTCTCTAAACATGTCATAGGCCGTGTGGGCAGAGACACTAGATGGGGAAAGCCTGGTGGGAACACGTTGTGTACCAGTTGAACACGCCATGTAGTGTTGACCCTGTGTCTGCCCGTGTAACCAAAAACACAGACGGATAAACCTTAAGCTATACATGTCGTTTCCTCCTTGAACTCTCCATGCAGTGTGAGCCATGTGTTAGGTCGTGTCACTAACAACACAGGCCAAGTGAATCTTGTCTAGAACACACCGTGTCTACCGTGAACACGCCGTGTAGTCTCGTATTAGGAGAGTCGTGTGGCTTAACTATGTAGAAGGACTCGGGTAGGGAAACATGATTCAAGTACATGCTGTATATTATGACAACATGCCCTGTGTTTGGGGTGTTACACGACCAGTTAGTCAGAAATACATGCCCATGTAAATGACTTAAGGGAACTTGCCGTGTAGGTTCGATACACACCATGTATTCATTTTTTGTAAAACTTGAGATATTTCTTTCTCCTATTCCCTTCTTACACTTCTGGTTTTTATTCCTTGATAATCTTGATCTATGGTGTGTGCTTGACCATGTAGAGTCATGTCACTGAGACGTCCTCTGTTTGTACGCTAGTTTCCAGGCGGTGATCAGACACCCGATATGGCTAATCAGGGACTACCTGTAGATCCTCCAGTTGTGCCAACCTTTTCACCAGCCATTATACCCGACATAGGATATGATTCATAGTTTAGAGAGGGAATTTTGAGGATAATTCAGACCTTTTAAGGAGCACTGCCTCCTGCCCCATCGATGGTAGATTTGACGCGGGTTTTCCAGCAGCAGCATCCTCCCACCTTCTCAGGGGATGGGGGGCCCTAGGCTATAGAGTCATGGCTAGAAGCCACACTGACAATTTTCAAGCATCTAGAGATACCTCCAGATAAGAGGGTGAATCTCGCTACCTACATGTTTCGAGACTCCACCAAGAGGTGGTGGGATGTGATCTCATAGGCGGGATGCCAGTAGAATATGTCTTGGGATGAGTTTTCGTGCATCTTCTACAATTACTTCTATCCGAAGACCTTGAGGGCCGATTGAGACCAAGAGTTCGTGAGTCTGGATCAGGGTACTCTTATTATTATAGAGTATTCCTCTCGCTTCATAGAGCTACAACGTTTCACACCTATTCCAGGAGGTGATAAGTTGTTCCTTGCACAGAATTTTGAGGATGGTCTAAGGCATGACATCTGATCTTAGGTGAACATCTTCAGGTTGACTTCGATATCCTCTATCATCAACCAAGATATGATTACAGATCATAATCTGAGTGATTCTGGAGCTGTGATCTAGGGAAGTTCGGCATCCAGAGTTAGTATTCCTCCTACTGATAGTAGGAAGCACCGTAGGGAGACTGCACGTAGAGATCAGAGTAGGCGGGAAACATCTTCCAGTTGCCAGGTGGTGTGCTACCAGTGCAGGAAGAGTTGGCATATGAGGCCACATTGTCCTAGAGACCGAGTGGAGTGACGATCTTGCAGGAAGAGGGGTCACCTTCAGTGCTACTGTCAGTTCTTCTCACCAGAAGCTTGTGATAGGGGTTCTTCAATGACTCCACGTTCGGGATCAACACCGCAAGTTTCTCAACAGTCTGGGAACTAGAGTTCTTCCAGACGTTCAGGACAAGTTGGAGGTCATGTCCATGGTGGTTAGTCACCGGTCATTCAGCAACAGCAGGGTGAATTAGCTTAGAGTGGTCAGTGAGGGTTGCAAGGTCGTAGAGTAGGAAAAACTTTTGCAGTGGAGCATACCCAAAAAGAGAAGGATCCCGGACCTTCTACCATTCAAGGTACGATCTTAGTAGCCTCAGTTTTTTTATGCACTTTTTGATACAAGGGATTCCCATAGATTTATATCTGTTGTGGTTTTGGAGATCCTTGGTCTCTGTACCTTTTCCTCCACTGATATCTTGATGCTAGACACTCCGTTTGGGACTAGAACGACTAGTGTATGTCAGTTCAGGGAGTGCCCTCTATAGGTTGGTGGCTATCACTTCTTATGAGTCCTCTATATCCTAGAGATGAAATGTTGTGATGTCATTCTTGGAATGGACTAGTTAGTTCCCTTCCAGGCAGTCGTCTATTATTATCGACGTGGGGTGAGTTTCGTATCACCTGAGGGTGGATCCTTTCTTTATAAGGGTGACTGGGATGTCCAAGCGAGTAGAGAAGGACTTTAGAATCATGGTTTGGGAGGCGTTACATCCTAGATTGCTAGTCTGTATATGTATGACCTGGGGACATAAAAGATAGACTTCCCCCAGTGGTGGATCATTTCAGAGATGTCTTTCCAGATGACTTTTCAGGTTTGACTCTGGAGCATGGGGTAGAATTGTTTATTGAGCTTGTTCCAGGAGTGGCATTGGTGTCCATTACTCCTTATAGGATGGCTAAACCTGAGTTGCAGGTTCTCAAGAAGAATTTGGAGGAGTTGCAGGCAAAGGTTTTTATCCGACATAGTACTTCTCCTTGGGGTTCACATGTTCTGTTCGCGAAGAAGGCAGACAGTACCCTTAGGCTTTATGTGGAGTATAGGAAGCTAAACCAGTTGATGGTCAAGAACCGATATCCCTTTCCTAGGATTGATGATCTCTTTTATCATCTTCTAGGATCCCGAGGGATCTCAAAGATTGACTTGACATCCGGTTACCATCAGTTGCGCATTACACCATCAGATATACCTCTTACAGCCTTATAGAGTAGGTATGGTCTATACGAGTATATGGTTATGCTTTTTGGTCTCATGAACACGCCTGTAGTTTTCATGGAACTAATGAAACGAGTGTTCCATCCATACTTGGATTCTTTTGTGGTTGTCTTCATGGACTATATCTTGGTGTACTCTCACACTCGACATGACCATTCTACTCATCTTGAGATCGTTTTGAGTACACTGAGGGAGCATCATTTATATTCTAAGCTCTCAAAATGCCACTTTTTGAGGGATCAGATTCACTTCTTGGGTCATGTTTTCTAAGAGACATAAGTATCAGTAGACCCAGAGAAAGTGAGAGCAGTAGTTTCTTGGGAATAGGAAAAGAATGTCTTTGAGGTGAGAAGTTTTCTGGGGCTGGATGGATACTATAGACGCTTCATACATGACTTTTCACGCATAGCAGCACCACTGCCGGGTCTGACTATGAAGGGTGAAAATTTCTTATGGTCGTATTTTTGTGAGTCAGCCTTTCAGGCACTGAAAGGGAGGTTGACTTCAGCACCGATACTAGTATTTACAGATCCAAGAAAGAGCTATAATTTTTATTGCGATGCTTTAGGTATTGGTCTAGGAGCTGTGCTTATATAGGGGGAAGGAGTCGTTGCGTATGGGTCTCAGAAGTTGAGGCCACATGAGAGGAATTACACAACACACGATCTTGAGTTAGTAGATGTTGTACATGCCTTGAATTGTTGGAGACATTGTCTTTGGGGAGAGAATTTTTTGGTTTTCACCAACCATGAGAGTCTCAATTACATCTTCACTCAGCGTGATATGAATCTGATACAGAGAAGGTGGGTTGAGTACCTTCTGTCCTTTGAATTTGAGGTTGCCTAAATTCCTGGGAAAGGCAACCCAATGGCTGATTCGTTGAGTAAGAGGACACAGATACAGGAAGTTTAGGAGACCAGTGGTGAATTGAAGCTTATGGATCTATTTTTGGAGATGCATTTGGAGGTGCACGAAAATCAGGGGAAGACATTTATTTCTTCTATAGTTGTTACCTTTACTCTTCTTCATCGAGTGCAAATGAGGCATCTATTAGATTCAGAATGCCTAGTCCCATGGGAGAGTGTGTTAGGAGAGGACCCTATTCCAGGATGGACTATAGGCAAGGATGATATCTTGCATTTCTAGGGGCGCGTATGGGTGCCAACAGATCTACGCAAGGAGATGATGGAGGATTACCATTCCTCATTTTGGTCAGTTCATCTTGGTGTCACCAAAATGTATCGTGGTTTACACCATCAGTATTGGTGGCCAGGTATGAAGGGTGATGTTGCAGGTTTTGTCATAAAGTGTTCCACCTATCATCAAGTGAAGGAGGAACATCATTAACCCGTAGGGAATTTTCAGAAGTTACTTGTTCCTGAGTGGAAGTGGAATGATGTCGCGATGGATTTCATAACAGGGTTTCCGAGGTCACCTTGAGGGAATGATTTTATATGGGTTGTCATTGACATACTTATGAAGGTATCTCACTTCTTTTCGATCAACTAGACCTTCAGTGTGGATGAGCTAGGACGGTTTTACATCCATGAGACTGTACGTCTGCATGGAGTTTCACACTACATCGTTTCAGACAGGGATGCACATTTTACTTCTCGGGTCTGGAAGGGGCTACAGAAAGCTTTGGGTACACAAGTGCTTTTGAATAACAACCTACCACCCTCAGAAAGATGAATAGACCGAGCATACGATTCAGGTTTGTGAGGACATGCTCCGAGCATGCATCATGGATTTTGGAGGTTCTTGGGAGAAGCACATACCTCTTGGGGAGTTTTCTTACAACAATAGTTTCCAAGACGAGACTTGGGAGAGTGAGGCCGATGTACGAGCACAATGGCCAGAACTATTTGAGGTTTCTTCTTCTATGTCGCGCTAGGGAAATTCAGGGACGAATTTATTTAAGGGGGGATGTTTGTAATAACTCGGACATTATTTTCATGTATGTTCTCTTTTTCTAGTCATTTTTGAGAAAAACAGGATATTCTGGAAATCATCAAAGTACACACTGTGTACTTTATCAGTACACGTCGTGTACTTTATGATTACACACTGTGTACTCAGTTACCACAGGTAGCCTGGGTGCTGGCCTTATAGTGGCCATGCACATGGCCGTGTGGGGGTGACTTGGAGGCCACCTAAAGCGGAGTACAGAAACAGCGAGTACACGCCGTGTACTTCAAAAGTATATGTCGTGTACTTTATTTTTTTTATTAAAGGTACTGGGGTCCTGTCTAATCACCATAACCATATTCTTTTAGGTTTTCTTTATCCGAGAGAACCCGTACGACCGCGATCCTTCTTCGAGCCCCTGAGCCTCTATCTGATCTCCAATTTGACTACCGTATATTGAGCTGGGATCACCTCAGTACGCTCTCTCTTATTATTGATCCTCGTTTCATGATTCCTCTTCTGCCTCAAGTTATCCTTCATTGAATGTTTTAGACGTTTTTGTAGATATACCGTGTTCTAGGATGATCCAAGGGCCGACACCGGAGTATATCAATCTCACAACACCTATGTAGGTGTTTTTTTCCTTTACATTGAAATTCTTTGAGTATTATGTACAATTATCCCCAATACCCTTGAACGGGGTATTGTGTGTTTACCATTTTACCCCTGTTGATTGCCTTCCATGCTTGTATGATTATGTAGAGGTCAATTGGATATGAATAGGGATTATTTCTATGCTTTGGATGTGTTTCCCATGCATTCTCTGTTTACAACTGTTGGTCTTGCTTATCTTTTTGGATGCTTTCCTATTTTCCATGCTTGTTGTCGTAGGGTGGAGAGTTTGTAATCTGAAATGCTTGAAATGTTGTAGACTAGTTAGCCAAGTAGTTCTATAGGTTTACTTTGGAAATATTTCACTGTTATGCTTGTTGACCTACAGAGGTCCGTGAGAACCTGGTGTAGTATACTATAAGGGTAATTGACCGAGTGAGCTTCCTCAGAGAGTCGTTGAGAACTTTAGGCTATAAGGTGGATTGACCGAGTGATCTTCATCAGAGAGACTAGGACCACTTGGGACTATAAGGGTAATTGACAGAGTGAGCTTCCTCAAAGATTCTTTGAATTACATGAAGGACTTTGGTCTATAAGGGGAATTGACCGAGTGAGCTTCCTTAGAGAGTCCTTGACCTTGGGGCTATAAGGGGAATTGACCATGTGAGCTTCCTCATAGAGTCCTTAAATACCTTAGACTATAAGGGGAATTGACTGTGTCAGCTTCCTCAGAGTGACTATTTATATATTCCTGTGCAAGAACCAGAGGGGTTAGACTGAGTGTTCTGTCCAGAGGGTTGCTTGTACTTGTTAGGTAGGACCAGAGGGGATGGGCTGTGAGTACCTCCCAGAGGTTTACCTATTTGTGTTTAGCTAATTGTTTATATATTGCATGATATTGGAACTGTGTATTGTTACTGTTGAGTACTTTCCTGTTTACTGCTTTCTGAACATTTACCTGCCATATATTCACTGACTGTTAGGCACAGATCTTCTGGTGGTTACCTAATGGTATATAGTCTCACACTCTGTTTGGGCCATGCTTTTGGGCCCAAACAGATTATATTTCTGCAGGTATAGACAAGGGAAAGTGCCCTTCTACTTTAGGTTCTTAACTTGCTGTGGATCTGAAGAGTATGGGACCAAGCTTAGGCTTGCGATGATGGGGATATTTTTATATATTTATTTTTTTACTTTGGTTTGGTACTGTTTGTATTCGGTATTGTGACTTGTTTGGATATTTTCCTAGACTTATGCATCATGAATAATTTTATATATATGTGCTCCAGTTGTTTATTATTTCAGTCTCCCACTGTTTACTGTTGTTGGATATTTACTGTTTCCACTATTGTATATTTTTTCTCTTTCACTTTGTTACTCTACCAATGAGGGCATAGTTTCCCCACTATCATACCCAAGGCCCTCGCTGCTAGTCGGAAGCCTCTGGCATTCGGGAAAATGTGCTTGAGGCCATGTGACCAACCAGGTATGGGGCGCCTCTGGGTGGCTTTTGGAACTGGGATGTTACAAGTGTGCTGGCCATATTTTTTGGCAAAGGCAAGTAATAAAATTTCATGTTAAAGTCCAAAGTATCTCATTATACCAAACCCAAGAATTCTATGCATTCCATTCCCAATGTATTTCATGAAAGATATATCAATGTTTTCCATGGTCCTTAAATACCTCAGGTCTTCGATGAAAAAGTGAAAAACGCACAAATATTGGTGTGAACAATTATAAACTATCACATTTTAATATTCCACAAAAAAGAACGTACTTTAGAAAAATTCATAAAATTCACCAAAACCATTTACAAATGTGAAGAATTAAAATATGAACTACTTTTCATAAAAATAAATTTATAAAAATGAGAAGTTTGATATTTAATTAAAATCATCATTTACTTGGAAAATACTGATTTTGAAATTATAACCGATTTTATAACAATTTAAAAAATTAATTATGGTCTCAAAAAATTATCATATAATTACAAGACAAAAAAAATTAATTAATGAGTCTATTTTATGAAAAAAGTTCAAAATAAATATATTAATTATAAAATTATAAATAAAAATTTATGTTTTATAAAAATACCAACACCTAATTAAATGTTTTAAAAATATTTTTTTTACTTATATATGATATAATTATATCATATTATCATTTTTAGTATGGATAAATTTTTTAATACTTTCATAGATGAGGTTACTATTCTATAGGCTGAATTACTATTCCTAATGGTCATGTTACTATTCCATGGTCTATGTTACTATTTCATTGAGATAAGTTCCTTAATTTCAAAAAATACCTCTTATTTCATTCATTCGTTGTTTATAATGTTTGTATTGTGTTCTAATAATGATTTAATGTGGTTTATACTCTATGACCTATTTATAATAGGGGAATTTCAATTGATTAATATTTGGGTTGTTATATTCCCCCCCCCCCCCCCCCCGTATGAAATTTTACCCTCAAAATTTCATTTTAAATATTATAGTGAAAAACAGTTAGGGTAATTCTCCTTCATCATTTCCTCGGGTTCCCATGTTGCATCTTCGTACGTATGGTTCTACCATAGTACTTTGACTAGGTGAGTAGTGTTGTTGCGTAGAACTTTATCTCTATGATCCAAGATCATCACTGGCTTCTCCTTATAATAGAGATCATTTTCCAACTATAACACCTCTAGATTTAGTACATGTGAGCGATCTGGTATAACTCCCAAACCCCATAAGCGGGGAGCTGGTGCATTATTTTAATAAATTAGCATGATTAAAAGGACTAAAATCATGAAGGATCTATTATTTTAGTAGTTTTGGAAATAAAGATACATACATAAGTTTAACATTACAACATGAAAATAAATAAAACATATACGTTTTATTGGGAACATCCACTACCCTAATATTATCCTTGTAGGTCAATCATAAAAAAACTGCTTTATATCATGAGAAAATGAAACCTAAGAAAGGGGTGAGCTCAAATTCTCAGTAAGGGTAAGAAATAAAGTAGAATGTATCATAAAAATAAATAATAGTAATGGTGAAAAATTGAAGCCACATGCCTCTACAAATAATAAACTTGAACACATTAAGGAAGGAATATTAGCTGAGTAAATAATGTCGTAATAAAACATAACCACAAGAATTCTACCAGTTGAATAACCACATGAACTTTAAATTACTAGATTCATAATGAGGGAAATGAATATGATGTATATTCTAAAATATACCATCAATGCCTCATCCAAGATGTCTAAAAATGATTAAGGCATCAGCCAAAACCGTAAATATTCATTTTGTCAAGGCATCACACCAAGACCATAATTTGTCTCATGAGACCTACTGATGCACTGAGGGGATATATCGGGCCCCAACCAATACATATTAACTCTAATTAATTCCTCATATAAATGGGGATAAACATAAATAACAAATACTTTCATATTGAAACTAACATATGAAATGTAAATAACTCTCCCCAAACAATAATCATAAATACTAACCATTCAGAGTAAATTAGTGAATGGTTTTAAGATAGAAAATCCATAGTCAAACTAATAATAAACCATTAAATTAAATATAGAATATTATATCATAAGAGATAAAACTCAATGATGTACTATATTCAATAAGGATGTTGTCATAGATAAGATACATTTAAATGATACCATTGAAAATTTCTTGAGGAAATAATCTTGAAACATTCCAAAGTGTCCCACACCACCTTGAAATATTCAAATAATAATCGCTTATAATATCATTAGATTAAGGATACTCTTGATATGATATACCAAAGGGTAGTACATACACCACATTCAAGGAATAAGTAGTGAACAAGGCGTATATCTCATAAAAGTTAAAGTGAGATGAGAAAAATCCATTTTACTTTGGAATGAAGAGTTCTTTTGGAAAATCATATGTATATTCCATAAGATTAGTTTTAAACACATATATCCCAGAAAATAAAAGATAATTAAATTGATAATACATTTGAGGCACAAGTGATGTCTCACTGAAGTGAAATCTTGTAAGAAGTGTTTTTAAAGAAGCTTTAGAATTAAAACATTTTAGTGTTGTTTAAGAAATTCATTAAAGATATTTTAAAGTGAAAAGGAATATTTTATTTCATAAAACCATAAATGAACCAAAATAACTTATTCATAGTAAAATTTTTGACTTTAGAAAGATAAAATGGATTAAATAGATTATAGGGAGAAATTCAAAATTGGTAAGAATCCGAGAAGTTTCTTGAATCGAGCTCGTATTTCGGGAATAATTTTTGAATGTACATTTTAAAACATATAAATACCCATATTTTAAATTAGGATACTTATTGTTACACATATATATATGAAATTAAAATATAATTTTGAGGAGTACATAAGAAAATAATATCATTGAGGTGAGTATAGAATAAGAGCAACCCGAATGAAAATAGAGGTTCAGGTAGAAAATACATACAATTTTGTAATCAATTGAATCGTATGCCCCAAAATTGATAATTATTAAATGATAAATTGAATATCATGAAAATAAAGATTTTAATTATTTGAAACATCAATGGGGATTATAAATACACGAAACACAAGTAGTAGTAGTGAATACGGAATATCTCACAAAAATGGAAGTGAGATGAAGAAACCCCTTACCATATGTTCGATGGTGTTATTCACTCAGTCTTAGTGTCATAGATAACCAAATTAAATTCATTAATTAATATTTTACATAACCTAATATGAATTTAATTGATTTATTATAAAATTATTAAGCTTATTCATTTCCTTTTTGATGGTTTAAAAGGATCAATTTCAATGTTCAGGTTTGTTTGTTTCAGGCTCGGTATACCTATATACATGAACGGAGAATCATGTAAAATGAGGATTTTTTTTCCAGAATTGAATTTGTATGTTATTATTTAACATAAATAAGGTTACATGGTTGTAAATTTAATTTGGTTACTTGGAGTGAATATGAATCATTATTTAAATCACTTAATGAAAATGGTTTGGGTTAATTTGTGGTTTTTGAACACAACAAACTCAATTTTCATTATAAATCAAAACCATATATACAAAAAGATTAATTAACCATAGATGAGACATAATAAATATATTATAGTATATCGCAACCATAATAATGGTTTCATTATCAGAATTTAATATGGTAATAGAAATTAAAAACCCATCGTCCTTGAATGTTGTAGATTAGCACATCTTAGGTGGTGTTTTTATTTTTAGCATAACAAATGTCAAAGGATATATGATGAAAAATTATTCCTTTATCATGAAATTATTAAATAATATGTAAGATACCGGAGTCATAAAAAATTTGGAAGAAAGTATGAGATGAAATAAAAATAAAGTAACTTGAAATAAAAGAAAAGTTGAGAAATCGCTTATGAAAATCCTGCAGCATAAAGACATCACTTAAAAATTCATAAAACATACTGATGAAAGAAAAAGGGAATAAAATAATTATTACATAATATATAAAGTAATGGGGATATTTAATTACATATCCCAACATAATAAAATTGAAACAAAATGATAATAACATAATAAGAGTGCTTGAAAAAGTTAGAGATTTTGGGATGAAAAATTCTGCAACATAATGGATATGAAACATGGTTTTAGAAAACATTAAAAAGAGAGGGTAAAGGCATAACACATTCATAGAAGACTCATAAAACAGTAGAGGAATAGAATAAAATTGAAATAATAACATGATATGAAAACTTGAAATATGTACCACATAAAAGAGAAGATGAAATAAAAGAAATGAAAAGAGGAATTTACCTCTTGAATCTACCTCTTTGAGGATCTCTTTAAGGGAAGGGGTTTTTGAATTTTGGAAATACCAATAGATTATTGAACGTGGGGAGTGACTAGTGGAGGTTATTTGGTCATAAAATTGAAGAGTTTCAAGGAGTACATGAGTGAAGAGAAGAGGGAGTGAGGGGGGTTTTTATAGTGGAGGAGAAGAGTGCATTTTGAATATTTTATTCATTATTTTATTATTTCCATCAAGACAACCAATAATAGTTGCTTCATGTGACCCATAATAGTGATAGGTGCATGTGAGTTCTAATCAAGTGGCCTTAAATCATTCATATTGTCATAAATAGTGTATTTAATTGATAATTTGTATATACGATATTTTACCATATTTCACAATTCATCAAAAAATAGATTATTTGAGAAAAATACCAAAAATTCATCCAAACCATTTTTTGCTGTGTAGAATTAATAAATGAAATATATATTTTTTAAAATTAATTTCCTAAATATTTTAGATTTAACTTATAAATAAAATAAAAATTTATTCCAAAAGAAAACTACTTCCAAACTATAATTTGGTTTATAACACATCGAGAAATTAATCAAGGTCCTATAAAATTAGCTTATAACCATAAGAAAATAATGTAACAATTCATGATTAAAATTTATGAAAATAAATTTCCATTTTAAATTATTATGTTAATCATAAATTTGTAATTAATTTATTTACGACATACAAAAATAACAATACTTATACTATGGTCATTTTTTCACTTTTAAGATGTCTAAATTGTTTTTATACATTCATGGATAAAGTTTCTATTTTTTTGCTGATTTAATATTCATTACTATTCATTACTATTAATAAGGTTATGTTAATATTCATAACGGTATGTTACTATGGACTAAAAATTAAGTTTGTCTTATCAGACTCTAAATATCTTACTGAACACAACTGTGTATGTCATTTTTTCAAAATTCAAATCACATAGGTGGAATAATTATGTTTAGTTGGGTAGTTTATAACAAAGTGGTGTTTTTTTGGAACTCAGTGTTTCATACATTCGGTATCAAATCTATTTGTAAATTCTTGGGGTGTTACTTTATCCTCTCCTTACAAAAATATCATCCTCAAAATTCAAAATTAAACTTCTAAAGTGAATGGTTGATACTTGAAAATTACCTTGCGGGAAACCAACATCAAGAATATGGTTAAAATATCCTATTAATAAGAGGAAAGGGAAATGCATCAGTTACTACAAAACAACACATTCTAATTGGACAACATTGTCATGGAAGAATAATCAAACCATCACTTAGTGACATTAAACTCTAAAACCCCATACAATGATCAACTTAAACAATTTTGTAAATGCTTAAAATTTAAAAATATAATTATTCAACAAATTATAATAAATGTCTTTAAATTTACATGATGAACTTATTCTTAACCCTTAATTAACAAGTAGATGCTCTAAAATTCACATTCTAAACATGTGAATAACTTCATCATGTATCCTCTTGAAATATGGTTACAACATGAATTATCGTAAAAATCATATTGGAAACATGAATTCTTTCATATTCCTTAAGTAAGATACATTTTATTGGATATATTACTTAAAATAAAAAGTGATGTAGACTCCCTTGATGATAGAATATACCATTTCTTGACAAGTCAATAATCAGTTCCAATGTAGAAAATATTTATCCGAATAAATCATTTCATCATCATTATCTCATCATAAGATATATATATATATATATATATATATATATTAAGGGTTGTCGTTCCCTCAATCATATTTTATTTCTAAAAAGTTAAACTTTTTCTGAATCACTTTTCCTTTGTACCATTCATCATATGACTAAAAATCCTTCATGAAAGAGTACTCAAATACAATCCTTATATATCTCTTAATTCATACAACCAGCTCATTACAAACTAAATATTCAAATGGAATTATTCTTGACTAGGAATATTAATCATTATACTTCATCTAAGGTAGCATCATAACTTGATCATTATCCAAAATCATAATTTTGGGTATATTCCTTTGAATCTTGGGACATTGATTCGCATAGTGTCCCATATCCTTGTAGTTGAAGCATTGAATATAGGAATGTTCATTCCTTGTCTTGGAATTATGAGCATGGTGGCCTTTTTCTCTACACATGAAGAAAAATCCTTTTCCCCTCAAGCATATACCAAGGTGTTTCCTTCCATAATTATCACATGTGGTAAAATTCAAATTTACCTTCTTCCATTTATCCATGTTTTTCCCTACCATCCTCTTTTTATTTTTCTTCCCTTAAAATCCATAGGACTCAGAGAAGTCTTTAGATACCTTGTCAAGACATGATACTATTTTATTATATGATGAAGATACTTGGGAGACAATATTCCTTTGAAATTATGGCTTGATACCATTAGAGATATGATCCTTCTTACTCTTCACATAACACGCATTAGTGAAGTTCACATTCATTCTTCTAGGTTCCATTTCTAATCAATTCCATATTATATATTAGCTGGTATCATTATAAAATCTCTATGAATCTAAACATGGTATAACACATGAAATAAATTTATTCATCATAAATCCTAGAAATATATTAATTGGTTACTTTGGGGGAATAAATCCTTCATAATGGTGGGTAAATAAAATTTGAATTATCCTAAGAATATCCCCCACGAGTTTCAAACCAGGTGCGTAGTAAGGCCCATTTCCATGTACCAGGATACCCTAGTTCAAGCCCTAAACTCCTTGTCGGAGTTTTCACTCCTAGGTACATCTGTGCTAGAACCATGTCCACTTGTAGTATCCATACATAGTTGTATTTTATAGTATGATCCACATAATGTATTCCTTACCAAGATTATCGGATTTTCTTGTATATTTATCTTCATAGACTATCTTAGTGGTTTGTTCCCAAATCTATGTTTTCTAAATATAGTTTCGATGTTTTCTACTAAAGTTACATTGAATCCAACTATAACGCCCCAACCCCAAAAGCCTGGAGATGGTGCATTATTTTAACACAGTGGATTGATTACAAGGAATCAAATCCCGAAGGACCGAGTAGTTTAGTAGTTTTGGAATTCCAGACATAGACATAAGTTCAAAATTACAACTTGAAAATAAATACAACATATATGTTTTATTGGGAAAATCCACCACTCTGAGATTATCATTGTAGGTTTGCCATAAAAAAACTTCTTAATGTCCTATAAAAATGAAACATAACAAAGAGGTGAGTTCAAACACACAGTAAGGGTAAGAAAAACAGCAGATCATATCATAAACATCAACAATAGACATGGGTAATAATTGAAAACAAATGCCTCAACAAATAATAAACTTGAACACATTAAAGAAGGAATATTATCTGAGTAAATAATTCCATAATAAAACATAACCATGGGTATTATAATAGTCAAATAATCACATGAACATTCAATTAATGGATTCATAATGAGGTAAATACATATGCTGGACATTCTAAAATATATCATCAAGGCCTCAACCATGACGTCTAAAAATTATTAAGGCCTCGGCCAAAACCATAAATATTCATTTTGTCAAGGCATCGTGCCAAGACCATAGCTTGTCTCATGAGACCTACTGATGCACCGATGTGCTATAGAGGGACCCACCCGACACTTACTAAGTCCAATTAATTCCTCATATTAATGGGGATAAACATAAATAAAATATACATTCATATTTACACTAGTATATGGAATTTAAATAACTTTCCCCAAACAATAATCATAAACACAAACCATTCAGAGTAAATTGGTGAATTGTTTTAAGATAGAACATTACCAATCAAAAAAATCATAAATAATAAACTTAAATATAGTATATGATATCATAAGTGATAAACATCAATGAAGTACAAGATTACACAAGGATTTTTACATAGATAAAATACATTTTAATGATACCATTGAAAATTTCTTGAGGAAATAATCCTTAAACATTCCAAAGTGTCCCATACCACTTTGAAATATTCAAATAATAATCCCATAGAATATCATGAGAATAAGTAGACTCTTGATATGATATACCAAAGGGTAGTACATACAACAAATTCAAGTAATAAGTAGTGAACAAGGCATATATTTCATTAATGTTAAAGTTAGATGAGAAAAATCCATTTTACTTTGGAATAAAGAGTTTTTCTGGAAAATAATTTTTATTTTTAATAAACCTGGTTTTAAACATTTATATCCTAGAAAAGAAAAGGTAAGGACATTGATTATAAATTTCAGGCATAAGGGATGTCCCGATGAAGTGAAATCAGGTAAAAAGTGGTTTTAATGAAGCTTTAGAATTAAAACATTTTAGTGCTGTTTAAGAAATTCATTAAAGATATTTTAAAGAAGAAAGGCATGTTTTATTTCATAAAATGAGAAATGAACCAAAATATATTTTTCATAGTTATATTTTTGACTTTTGATATATAAATATGTTTTAAAATAGATTATAGGGTGAACTTGAAAACAGATAAGAATTTGAGAAGTTCCTTGAATCGAGCTTGTATTTCAGGAGAATTTTTTTAAATATCTTTTTAAAACATATAAATACACATAAATGAAAGTAGAAATATGATTAGTACACATATATATAAAATTAAAATATAATTTATAATGATTACATAGGAAAATAATATCATTGAGGTGAGTAGATAATAAGATAAAACTGAATGAAAATAGAAGTTCGGATAGAAAATACTTATAATGTTGTAATAAATTGAATCAAATGCCCCAAAATTAATAATAATTAAATGATAAATTGAATATAATAAAAATAAAGAGATTCATGATTTGAAACATCAATTTTCAGTATACATGCATTAAACACAAGTAGTGGTAGTGAATAGAGAATATCTCACAAAAATGGAAGTGAGATGAATAAACCCCTTACCTTAAGTTCAAGGGTGTTCTTCACTGGGTCTTAGTGTCCTGTATAACCAAATTAAATTAATTAATTAATTTTTTCATAACCTATTATACATGTAACTGATTTATTATAACATTATTAAGTTCATTTGTGGCAGTTTTGATGGGTAAAGAGGTTCAATTTCATTGTTTGGGTCCGTTTGTTTCATACTCGGTATACTTATATACATGAATAGAGAATCTTGTGAAATTAGGATTGTTGTCTGGAATTGAATTTATATTTTATTAATTAAAATAAAAATGGTTACATGGTTGTAAATTTCATTTGGTTACTTGGAGTCAATATGAATAATTATTTAAAAAATTTAATGAAAATGGTTTGGGTTAATTTGCAGTTTCTGAACACAACGAACTCATTTTGCTTTATAAATCAAAACGATGTGTACAAAAAGATTTGAGAACCATATATGAGACATAATACATATATTATAGTCCGGTTAAACTATAATAATGGTTTCATTACAATAATTGAAGGTGGTAATAGAAATTGAAAACTCATCATCCTCGACTGTGGTAGATTAGCACATCTCGGGTGGTGTTTTCATTTTTAGTATAAAAGAATGGGAAATGAGAGATGATGAAAAATTATTCCTTTATCATGAAAAAATTAAATTACATTTAAGATAATGGAGTCATAAAAACATTTGGATGAAATGAGTAAATGAAAAAAATAAAGTAACTTGAAATAAAAGAAAATTTGAGAAATCCCTTATGAAAATCCGGCAGCCTAACGACGTCTCATAAAAATTCATAAACATATTGATGAAAGAAAAAGGGTATATCATAATTATTACATAATATAGAAATTAAGGGGGATACTGAATTACATATCCCAACAAAAGACAATTAAAATTAAAAGATAATAACATAAAAAGAGTGCTTGAAAAAGAGAGAGATTTTGAGACAAAAAATTCGGCAGCAAAACGACTATGCAACATGGTTTTAGAAAACATTAAAAATAGAGGGGAAAGGGGTCACACATTCATATAAGAATAATAAATAGTAGTGTAACAGAATAAAATTGAAATAATATCATGTTATGAAAACTTGAAATACATAACACATAAAAGAGAACTTCAAATAAAAGAAATAAAAAGACGAATTAACGTCTTGAATCCACCTCCTTGAGAATCTCTTTAAGGGATGGGGTTTTTGTATTTTGGAAATACCAAGAGCTTCTTGGACGTGTGTAGTAACTAAGAGTGGGGATTTGTGATGAAATTTGAGGAGATTTAAGGCTTATATGAGTGAAGAGAAGAGGGAGTGAGGGGGGGGGGGTTATAGTGGAGGAGAGGAGTGAATTTTAAATATTTTATTCATTATTTTATTATTCCCATTGAGATAACCAATAGTGTTGTTTCATGTGACCTATGATAGTTATAGGTGCATGTGATTTCGAACCAAGTGACCTTACATCACTCATGATGTCATAAATTGTGTATTTAACTGATAATTTGTATATACGGTATTTTTCCGTATTTCACTATTCATCAAAAATTTGTGTATTTCAGAAAAATACTAAAAATTCACCGTAACCTTTTTCTATGTGTATAATTCAATAATTAAATCATTTTTTAAATTAATTTTCCAAATATTTTTAATTTAATTTTCAAATAAAATCATAATTTGTTCAAAAAAAGAACTTTAAAACTATAACTCATTTTATAACACATTGAGAAATTATTCAAGGTCCCATAAGATTATCTTATAACCATAGGACTATAAAGTAAAAATTAATGATTAAATTTTTTGAAAATATATTTCCATTTTAAATTATTAATTTAATCATAAAATTTTAATTTAAATATTTATGGCATATAAAAATACCAATACTTATACAATGATCATTTTTTCAATTTTAAGATGTCTAAATAGTTTTTATACATTCATGGGTGAAGTTTCTATTTTTTGTATGATTTAATATTGATTAATATTCATTTCTATTCAAAAATTAATGTTAGTATTCATAAGGGTGTGCTACTATTCACCAAAAATTAATTTTTTCTTATCAGACTCTAAATATCTTACTGAACGTGACTGTGTATGTTAGTTTTTCAAAATTCAAATCATAGATGTGGAAGAAATTATATTTACATGATTAGGTTTTAACAAAGTGTTGTCTTATAGAGACTCGGTGTTTCATGCATTCTATATTAAATCTATTTTTAATTTCTTAGGGTGTTACATTATCCCCTCTTTACAAAAATTTCATCCTTGAAATTTGAAATTGAACTTCTAAAGTGAATGGTTGATACTTGAAAATTCCCTTGTGGGAAAACAACATTAAGAATATGGTTAAATTATTTTATTAATAATAGGAAAGGAAAATGCATTAGTAACTAGAAAAAAATGCATTCTAATAGGACAACATGGTTATGGAAGATTAATCAAACCACCATGTAGTGACATTAAACTCTAAAATCCAATACAATGATCAACTTGAAACCATTTCATAAATGATTAAAATTCCAAAATATAATAATTCAACACATTATAATGAATGTATCTAAATTTCCATGATTAAATTATCATTAAACCATAATCAACAAGAAACTTCCCTAAAATTCACATTCCAAACATGTGAACAACATCATCATGTATCCTCTTGAAATAGGGTAATAACTTGAATTACCATAAAAACCATATTGGAAACATTCATTCTTCAAAATTCCTTAAGTAAGATAAATATTTTTGGATATATTCCTTAAATTCAAAAGTGTTGTAAACTCCATCTATAATAGCATAGACCATTTCTCGACAAGTCAATAATTAGTTCCCTGATATTCAGTATTTATCTGAATTAATCATTTCAACATCATTATCTCAACATCAGATATATATATTAAGGGTTGTATTTCCCTCAATCCTATGTTTTTATAAAAAGATTAAATTTATTCTGAATCACTTTTCCTTGTACCATTCATCATACGACCACAAATCCTTAATGAAAGAGTACAATAGTACAATCCTTATATATCTCAAAATTCATAAAACTAGTACATTACTGACAAAATATTCAAATGGAATGATTCTTCACTAGGAATATTAATCATTCTACTTCATCTATGGTAGAATCATAACATTATCATTATCTAAAATCATCATTTGTGGTATATTCCCATGACTCTTGGGACATTGATTCACATAGTGTCCCATATCCTTCCAGTTGAAGCATTGAATATAGGAAAATTCATTCCTTGTCTTGCAATTATGAGCATTGTGGCCTTTTTCTCCACACTTAAATTAAACTCCTTTTCCACTCAAGAATATACCAAGGTGTTTTCTTACATAATTATCACATGTGTGAAAATACATCTTTCCATTATTGCATTTATCCATGTTTTTCACAGCCATCCTATTATTCTTTTTCTTCCCATCAAATCCATAGGACTTAGAGAAGACTTTAATTACCTTGTCAACACATGATATTACTTCCTCATATGATGAGGATACATGGGAGACAATCATTCTTTGAAATGATGGTCTGAGACCATTAGAGACATGATCCTTCTTGCTCTTCACATCACGTGCATTGGTGAAATTCACATTCCTTCTGTTAGGTTCCATGTATAATCAATTCCATATTATATATTAGCTGGTAACATTATGAACTCTCTATGACTATAAACATGGTATATCACATAGCATAAATTTATGCGTTGTAAATCCTAGAACAATATACTTTGGTTACTTTAGGGGCATAAATCATTCATAATGGTGGGTAAATAAAATGTGAATTATCCAAAGCATATCCCCCATGAGTTTCAAACTAGGTGCGCAGTAAGGGACATTGTTGTGTACAAGGAAACCCCAGGTCAAGCCCGAAACTCCTTGTCAGAGTTTTCACTCCTAGGTACATCTATGCCCAAACCATGTCCACTTGTAATATCTAGAGAAGGTTATATTTTCTAGGATGATCCACATAATCTATTCCTTACCAAGATTCCTGGATGTTCTTGTATATTTATTCACATTGACTATATTAGGGGTTTGTTCTCTAAACTATGTTTTTTTAAATCTAGTTTCCATGTTTTCTCTAAACTTCCTTTAATACCAACTATAATGCCCCAAACCAAGAATACTGGTGTCATTGCATTATTTTAATACATTTTCATGATTATAAGGAATCAAATCCCGAATTACTGAGTAGTTTAGTAGTTTTGGAAAGTCGGATATATACATAAGTTCTACTATAAAACTTGAAAAGAAATACAACAAATAAGTTTTATTGGGAACATCCCCCTCTCTACGATTATCCTTGAAGGTCAATCATTAAAAAATTTGTTCATGTCCCAAGAAAATTAAACATAAGAAAGGTGTGAGCTCAAAATCTTAGTAAGGGTAAGAAATACAGTGGAAGATATCATAAACATAAACAATTGGCATGGTGAATAATTGAAAACAGATGCCTCTAAAAATAATAAACTTGAACACATTATCGAAGGAATATTAGCTGAGTAAATAATGCCATAATAAAACATAACCATGGATATTCTACTAGTCAAATAACCACATGAAATCTTAATTACTGGCTTCATAATGAGGGAAATGAATATGCCAAAGATTCTAAAATATACCATCAAGGCCTCAGCCAAGACATCTAAAAATGATTAAGGCCTTAGCCAAACCCGTAAATATTCATTTTGTCAAGACATCATGCCAAGACCATAATTTTTCACATGAGACCTACCGATGCACCAAGGATATATAACAAGCCTCAACCGACACTTACTATGTCCAAAACATTCATTTTATAAATGAAGATAAACATAAATGACATATACATTCATATTGAAACTATCATATGAAATGTAAATAACTTTCCAGTAACAATAATCATAAACACTAACCATTCAGAGAAAATTGGTGATTGTGTTTAAGATTGCACATCCACAGTCAAACTAATAATAAACCATTAAATTAAATATAATAGATGATATTATAAGAGATAAACCAAAATGAAGTACAGGATTGAATAAGGATGTTGACAAAGATAAGATACATTTAAATGATACCATTTAAAATTTTGTGAGGAAATAATCCTTAAACATTACAAAGTGTCTCAAACCACATTGAAATATTAAAATCATAATCCCTTAGAATATCATGAGAATAATGAGACTCTTGATATGATATTTCAAAGGGTAGTACATACACCACATGCAAGGAATAAGTAGTGAACAAGGCGTATATTTCACAATAGTTAAAGTGACATGAGAAAAATCCATGTTACATTGGAAGAAAGAGTCACTACTACAATTTTGGGCTTTGAAGCACCCTGACACAGGCGACCCCCTATGGAGGTCGCTGATCTATGCCAATAAAAGGGGCTTCAGTGCCCCCGTTTCCGCCCTCCCCGTCACCGCGTGCCCTCGCCGCCCTCCACTTCTCGCCGCCCTCACCGCTCGCCATTCTCCTCATCGTACTCCGCCCTCCGCACTCTACCCTCCAACTCTGGCCGCCCTCCAGCTGCCCTCTGACCTCCAGCCTCTGACCTCCTCCCCCTCTGGTATCCGACCCCTCTGCCCTCTGGCCTCAGCCCTCCACCCCTCCCCCCCACCCCAGACGACCCCCCACCCTAGATAGCCCCCCACAACCCGGACAGCCCCCCCGCACCATTGACAACCCCCCCCCCCGCACCCCGGACGCCCCCTCACCCCGGACAACCCTCCCCGCACCCCGGATATCCCCCCCCACCCCGGACATCCCCCCCCCCCTCGCTGCCCATCCCCCGTCCCCTCACTGCCTTCTCTCCTCTGGCTCCCCACCGCCGCTGTCGCCCGTCCCCTCCCTCTCTGCACCGCCTCTGGCTCCGAATCCCCTTCACTGCCTCTACTCTCCCTCAGAGCACCACCTTGGGCTCCCCTCCCTTCCAGGTTTGTAGCGCAATCATGTATGACATGGGATTTTACTTACATTATTATTTTATCAATGGTTCAAAAACAATTGATTAGTATTTATTTTAAATATAGTTGATTTTAAAAATGAAAATGTAATAAGTATTGTGTAAATGTTTTTTATATAGATATTATTATGGATAATAGTTGGATTGACATTTCAAATCGAACATCTAGAGAATATTTCAATGGAATTATGCAGTTTATTGACTTCACCAGAGGATTTAAAAGTGACTATTTTCCATGTAGGAAATGTGCTAACAGATATCAATTCACACGAGATACTATGAGGGAGCACCTATTCTTTAATGTAATTCTGAAAAATTATAAGAGTTAGACTCGTCATGGAGAAGAATATGTTCATTGTCAAAATACGGATGCAGTTCAGATGGATGTTGATGCAAGGATGAATGATCCAATGCATGAACTGCTTACTGAAATGGTACGTGGGTTGGATCCTGAAGGTATTGACATCCAAAATCTTGAGACTGGTGAGATAAATCTTCACTCTGGTGTAGATCGTTATTCGAGTAGGTTTTATGAAGCACTTGATGATGCGAAAACTGAATTATATCCTGGATATACTTCTTACAATAAACTGTCATTTATCGTGGAGTTTTTGCAATTGAAGACTTTTAATAATTGGTTAGACACATCATTCGACATGCTTTTGATGTTATTGAAAAAGGTTCTTCCTATCGACACTAAGATTCCCGAGTCATATTACCATGCTCGTATGTTGACAGAGAACTTAGGTTTTACATATGAGACCATAGATTCATGTGCAAACAACTGTATGTTGTTTTGAAAGGAAACTGCCCATTTGGATATTTGTACGGTTTGTGGTGCTTCTAGGTGGAAAAAGAACCGGGAAAAGCATACTCATCAAAGCCAGATTGCAATACAGGGGAAACCGATTGTCGTAAAGAAAATGCGTTACTTTCCCCTTAAACCGAGGATGAAAATATTTTTTATGTCATATAATGTTTCTAATTTAATGAGATGGCATGAAGAAGAGTTCATGAAAGTGATATGTTAACCCACCCGGTAGACACTCATGTATGGAAGGATTTTTATAAGATACATCCCGAGTTTGCTAAATATGTTCGTAATGTCTGATTGGGATTGGCAACAGATGGTTTCAATCCATTCAATTATATGGTTGGTGCAACTCATAGCACATGGCCTGTGGTGTTGGTTCCGTATAATCTTCCTCTGTGGCCTTGTATGAAGAAAAAATTTATATTACTTTCCACTCTTATTGATGGACCTAAAAGTCCGGGGGATAAGATTGATGTTTACCTTCAGCCATTGATTGATGAGTAGAATGAATTTTGGGGCGTTGGTGTGATGACTTATGACTTATGACTATGAAACAAATGAAATGTTCAAAATGCTGGCTGATATATTGTGGACAATCAATGACTTCCTAGATTATGAATATTAATTAAGATGGAGTATGAAAGTGGAATTTTCTTGCCCTTGTTTCAATAAAAGTAAAAAATCTGTATGGCTTAAACATTCCAAATAATGGGAATACATGGGTCACATAAATTTTCTCCCCCCTCAGCACAGGTTCAGAAAGGACAGAGTGGGATTTGATGGTTCTAGAGAGTTCATCCCAATACCAAAGATCATGATAGGAGTCGAAATGTTATCGCAGAATGAGGAAGAAAACAGCTACACGGTATATGAAATTCAGGATTTGGTGGCTCCTCCAGTACGTAATATTCGTGCTGCGGGTAGGCAGCGTAGTCACAATTTGAAAAAGAAAAGTATTTTTTATAGTCTTCCGTATTGGAAAACTAACATGATGAGGCATAATTTAGATGTCATGCACATTGAAAAAAATGTTTGTGATAACATATTGTGGACCATTTTAGGTGTCAGTGGAAAATCAAAGGACCATGTTAATGCATGCCGTGATTTGGAAGAAATGGTTTTAAGGAAACAGTTGTATTTACAGTTAGCTGAGGGAAACAAGGAATATATGCCTACTACACAGTATATGATGACTACAAGGAGAAAGAGACATTTCTTTCCATTTTGAAGATGCTCAAGGTGCCTGATGGTTACTGTTCTAATATTTCAAAGTGTGTGTATCTGACGAGGAAGACATTTCAAGAGTTGAAAAGTCCTGAAAATCACATACTACTTTAGTAGTTGATTCCAATCGCAATTTGTGATTTCTTATCCCCCAATTTTGTTCATCCGTTGATTGGGATGAGTAATTTTTTAGACATATTTGTTTAAGAAATCAACAAATGAGTGATTTAAAAAGTTTGCAAGACCGAATTGTATTTACGCTTTGTCACATTGAGAAAATTCCCCCCCCCCCACCATCATTTTTTAATGTTATGGTCCACTTGACACTGCATCTAACTGATGATGTAATGGTTGCTGTTCTAGTGAAATTCAGGTGGATGTATCCTATTGAGGGGTATTTGAGTAGATTGAAATGATTTGTATGCAACATAGCTCGTCTGGAGGAATCAACAGCCAATGGTTATTTGATGGATGAGTGTACTACTTTTTGTGCAGAATATCTTATGGACGTTGAAACAAAATTAGATAAGCCCTCTCAGATTCATGATTGTCCAGTTTGAGAAGGAACCACATTTGATATGGACAACATTGAGTGGATACAAGCACATCGATATATCTTGTTCAATACACCATCAGTTGCACCATTAATGCAATAAGTATCTTATCACTTTTATTGTTTAACTTTTTCATGTTTTTTTCATATGTTGATCATTTAAACATCGCGTTATCATTTGCAGGAAACACATTAATGAGATAAAAGAAGGGATGTATTGTGCCACTAAGTTTCAAATTCAAAAATATCATTATGCGTCATTTCATGATTGGTTCAAGGATTATGTACGTATAAATTGATTTACATTATGAGTGAAGTATTATACTAATTTATCTCTACATATATCAGTATTGAATTTTATAAATTATGTAGGTTCATAAGCTAAGCGAGTTAGGGGACCCCACGCTAACTAAAGAATTTATCCAACTGGATGAGGGTCCATCTATAACAGCTCGTCATTATAAATCTATTGATGCTAATGGTTTTTGATTTCACATTAAAGATGTTTATGACAAACAAAAAACACAAAATAGTGGCATAGTTTGTCTATTTGTTGATTCTGGTTCTTACTATGGTCAATTGATAGACATCATTGATGTTTTATACACACACGGTTTGAAGTACATATTGTTAAAATGTAATTGGGTTGATCCAGTGTGTGGATGTAAAGTCGATCAATATCAGTTTTCATTAGTGAATTTTAAAAATATGTTATACAAAAATGAATGTGTTGAGAATGAACCTTTCATTTTGACATCACAAGCGGAATAAGTATTCTTCGTTACTTTGCCTTTGAATCCAAGTTGGCAAGTTGTTGTCAAAATGTCTCGATGAGGAGTGTTTTTATTTGAACAAGATGAACCCGAGACTATTTTGTTTTTTTCCCAACAGCTTGATCAACATACCATAGTTCAACGTAAAGAAGATATTTGTTGGGTTAGAGTGGCTATTGATAGAGAAACTGTCGATTTTCATGCTTAATGAAAGGTATAACTATTTTCCTTCTATTCAGTATTGAATGTCCTAGGATATCATAAATTATCTAACCATTTTATAAATCCTTGTATGTTATAATCCTCACTTTTTGAAGTTTATTAAGTTATCAATATTTAGGGTGATTTAACTCTTGGTATATTGATGTTATTGTCGGTGTGTCTTCCCTTTGCGGTATTCTTCATCTGGTTCATGTGCTACTTGAATTTTTATTAATTCAATTTGAAATTTGTCTATGCATTGATTGGTTTTGTACATAATTTGTATATCTGTTTTGTTAACATTATGATTTTTTAAAATTCATTCACAACTAATTATTCAATCCCTTTTTGTTTTATTAACAATTGTACAAGTTTGATTTTTTTTAAGAAAAATCCAATTTATCTTTTAGACACTTTGGATAGTCCCCTTACTAAGGTTTTCTATGACTGCAGGCATGTTAGGGGAAGATGCAGTAGATCCACATCATCCATTTGAGGAATCTATGTCTCAGGGTTGAGGTATGTTTGAATGTCATTGTCTCTATTTTTTATGTAATTGATAAACACACACACACACAGATATATATATATATATATATATATATATATATATATTTATAACATCTGTCAAATTATATATAAAATTTCAACAGGATCAGACTCGACTACTTCTTCCTCTCACAAGGGAGGCCCCAGTTGTGGAATTTTATCATGGAATTATGACACGACGATTAATGTTTCCTTTGATGAGGTATTTCATCCTATGGGACTGAATGCCCCTGCATTTATTCGTCAGATGGGTCATATCATAGTGACCCACATCGATTTCCATTGACCACGCGTGACAGGGCTTCTATCCCTCATGACACATTAGATCATCTTTGGAGGGAGGTTCAGGTAAGAAGACCATTTTACTTTATTCTCTATGTATAAACAATACTAATATGTGTGATTATTTTATTTAATAGAAAAATTTGAAAGTATGCCCTGATGATTTTCGGCCCGTGTGTATGAGAAAATGTCGTAAGATGTGGAAAGACTATAAATGGAAAGTGAAGAGGGACCACTGGGTACCAAATGTGGGTGCCCCAGACATTCTGAAAAAAGTTTTGAGTGGTGTCCTCCCAGCTCAGTGGCGTGACTTAGTTGCATATTGGTCTACTGAGGGTGTTTCGGTTTTTATATTTATTTTTGTATATATATTTTCAAGAATGTGTGATTTGTTTGAAATTTGAATGAATTTAATGTAGGAGGTGTCAGCACGCCATTCTGAGAATCGAGAATCTCAGGGACCACCTCATAGGCTCAAGACTCGTCACGTGTCTCAGATCCGACATGAGGTATTTATTATTCATTTTTTAATTTATTAATTAATACGGTTTTGTGTTTATATTCTATTCATATATAGTTGCGGGAGCAAGGTGCACCGACTGATAAAATTTCGGTGTGGATGAGGACTCGTGATCACAATGATCCAAAGGTTGCGGCATTGATAGTAAGTACTTGTACTTACCAATACTTACATAAATCTGTATATTAACATATATATATGTATATATATTTAAATATTTCATAGGATCAATTTGAACCTGATTTAGAATATCTTCCAGAGGACCAGCGACAACTTCCCATGCGAAGGGATGAGATATTTCATCGCATTGTTGGACGGGATGGGAATAGATATAGTTTGACCTATGGAACATGGATTCCTCATTCTGTAGTGTCACGTGCTGTAGTTTTCGGTCCTGCTATTTCTAAGATGACACAACAGTTGTCAGATTTCAAGGGACAGCTGCGCGCTTCCGATGAGGTAAATGCGCAATTGACCACTAAGGTTAGAGCACTGCGAGAATATGTGCGTCCAGGTGATGGTGCAGGGGATCATACGATGCAGGTTTATACTATATTTATTTATTTAATTTATATTATTTTTTTTATGAAAATATTCATAATGTTTATTTGTTGTAGGCCCATGGCCCACCAGATGGAGGTAGCAGTCATGACCACACATGACACATCATATTCACGAGGTGTGTTTCTGTTTTTACTTGTGGGGTTGTTATTGATGTTTTGGTTGGGTTTCTACTGAGATTTTTTGTGATTTGAGGATATCATGTGTTTTTTGGCCAGATGCAATGTTTTTGTGCATGAATCGAGAAGTAACCATGTAACCAATTAATGATTTGAATTTTTTTGTTCATTTAATTCTTTAATGTTTTAAATTTCATGTTCTGTAATAGTTTTGAAAAAACCATGTGATTCCTAATATGAACCATGAAACTTGTTTTTGATGACTGGGCCTAGGTTCCCTATTTGAAGTCCCCGAACAGACCCCCCACCCTTGCACCCCCATACAGCCCCCCCGCCCCCCGGACAACCCCCCCACCCCCCGGATAGCACCTCGCACCCCGGAAACCCCCCCCCCCCCCCCCCCCCCGCACCCCGGATAGCCCGCCCCACCCCCGGATAGCCCCCCACCCCCGGACAACACCTCCCACCCCGGAAAGCCCCCCCACCCCGTATAGCCCTCCCGAACGCCTGAAAAGCCCCCCCCCCCCCCGCACCCCCGAACACCCCCCCCCCCACGCACCCCTGGATAGCCCGCCCCACCCTCGGACATCACCCCCCGGACAACCCCCCCCCCCCCCCCTCACCCCCAGACATCCCGCCCCACCCCCAGACACCCCCACCCCCGGATAGCACCCCCACACCGAATAGCCCCCCCACCCCGGATAGCCCCCCCCCCCCCCCCCCGCACCCCCGTACAGCCCCCCTGCACCCCTCGGACAGCCCGTCCCACCCCCGTAATCCTGGTGAATCTCAAGAATCATGCATAAAGAGAAATAAAAATAAAACAATGGTTTTAGAATCATCCACAACTGACCTCAACATCTTATCCCAACCAGGATTCCACATCAATTCAGATTATAATGTAACACTCGCAAGCATCACTACCTAAACACACACACCAACTCAGGATCATTCTATCAATAGGGAACCCACACGAGTCCTTAGTTTCAATATGTATGAAGATTCATTCCTCTTGGGATCCTCAAAAATAGTATGCTAGTTGAGAAATCCCTCATAGAATCATATTGGTTTGAACATAAGAGTAGGTATTCCTTTTGGGATCCTCAATCATAATTAGTCACTGAGGCCCATGCCCATCCCCGAACAGCACCCCGCACCCCGGATAGCCCGCCCCCACCCCCGGACAGCACCCCACACCCCAGACACCCCCCCCCCTCGGATATCCCCCCGGCTAGCCCGCCCCACCCCCGGACAGCCCCACCACCCCCGGACAGCACCCCTCCCCGGAAAGTCCCCCCACACCCGGACAACAACCCCACCCCGGACAACCCCCCGCACCCCCGGATAGCCCATCACACCCCCAGACAGCCCCCCCACCCCCGAACAGGACCCTGCACCCAGGACAGCCCCCCCGTACCCCTGTAAATCCCCCCGACATCGTCAGACAGCCCCTCCCCTAATTGTGCAACTATACAGTAGACCAATTGGCCGTTAGGCTGTTAGGCCATTAGGGAAATTGTCCAGTTGGCCAATTGTTCAGTTGGATGTTAGAACAAATGGCCATTAAACCATTATTCCATTATTCCAATTGTACAACTATACAATAGGCCAATTGGCCGTTAGGCCAATTAGTTCGATGCGCTCTAAAAGGGCGTGTTGGGTGGTCAAAACCACCATAAGGACCTCAGAATGCCATGAAATCATACGAAAATAACCCCAGTGTGAATTGTGAAATGGTCGGCCTGACGGCACGTCAATCAGAGGTGTTGTTTGACCGCAATGACCGGAAACGCGTTTTCGGAGTCACAAAAGACCAAAACAGTGTGTCACGGTCGAATTAAGAGAAAACATGCTCCGAATGACCTAAAATCACACGAAAATTGTAGGAATATTATTCGTGACATGCAGAAGGAGATGACACATCCATTGGACATGCGGTGCGCGCGGTACGACTGAATGTGTCATTTTCAGCAGTTCGACGCGCTCTAAAAGGGCGCGTTGGGTGGTCAAAACCACCCGAACGACCTCCGAATTCCATGAAATCATACTAAAACAACATTGATGTGAATTTTGAAATTTTCAAGTAGACAGAACATTAATCAGAGTTGTCGTTTGACAGTGGTGACTGGAAATGTGTTTCTGGAGTCATAAAAGACCAAAACGGTGTGTCACGGTCAAATTAAGAGAAAACTTGCCCTGAATGACTTGAAACCACAGGAAAATGATAGGAATATTATTCGTGACATGTAGGAGGAGACAAAACATCCATCAGGTGTGCGGTGCGTGTTGTACGACTGAATGTGTCGTTTTCACCAGTTCGGCACACTATAAAAGGGCGCGTTGGGTGGTCAAAACCACACGAACGACCTCGAAATGTCATTAAATCATACGACAACAACCGCGGTGTGAATTTTGAAATGATCGAGCAGAAGGCACACCAATCGTACATTTCGTTTGACCATGGTGACCGGAAACACATTTCTGGAGTCACAAAAGACCAAAACGGTGTGTCACAGTCAAATTAAGAGAAAACGTGCTCCAAATGACCAGAAACCACACGAAAAAAATAAGAATATTATTCGTGACATGAAGGAGGAGACGACACGTGCATCGGATGTGCGGTGCACATGGTACCACCGAATGTGTCGTTTTCAGCAGTTCGACGCGCTCTAAAAGGGAGCGTTGGGTGGTGAAAACCACCAGAATGACCTCAGAATGCCATAAAATCATACGAAAAAAACCGCGGTGTGAATTGTGAAGTGGTAGGGAAGAAGAAACATCTACCAGAGGTGTCGTTTGACCGCGGTGACCAGAAACACGTTTCCGGAGTCATAAAAGACCAAAACGGCGTGTCACAGCCGAATTAAGAGAAAAAGTGCTCCGAATGACCTCAAACCACATAAAAACGATTGAAATACTATTATTGACATGTAGGAGGAGGCAGCACATCCATTAGAAGTGCAGTGCGCATGGTAAGACCGAATGTGTCATTTTCAACAGTTCGGTGCGCTCTAAAATGGCGCATTGGGTGGTCAAAACCACCCGAAAAACCTTGGAATGCCATGAAATCATACAAAAACAACCGCGATGTGAATTGTGAAATTTTCGGGTAGACGACATGTCAATCAAAGGTTATGTTTGACCGCGGTGACCAAAAACGCATTTCCGGAGTAAAAAAAGACCAAAACGGCATGTCACGGTCGAATTAAGAGAAAACGTGCTCCGAATGACCTGAAACCACATGAAAAATATAGTACTATTATTCGTGACATGCAGAAGAAGACGACATGTCCATCGGACGTTCGGTGCGTGCAGTACGACCGAATGTGTCGTTTTCAGCAGTTCAACGCGCTCTAAAAAGGCATGTTGGGTGGTCAAAAATAGTCGAACAACCTCAGAATTCCATGAAATCATACAAAAACAACCGCGGTGTGAATTTTGAAATGGTCGAGCAGACGGTACATCAATCGAAGGTGTCGTTTGACCGCTGTGTTCAAAAATGCGTTTTCGGAATCATAAAAGACCAAAACGGCATGTCACTGTCGAATTAAGATCAAACATTCTCCGAATGACTTGAAACCACACGAAAACGATAAAAATATTATTCGTGACATGTAGGAGGAGACGACACGTCCATCGGACATGTAGTGCGTGGGGTACGACCGAATGGGTCGTTTTCAACAGGTCGGCGCGCTCTAAAAGGGCGTGTTGGGTGGTCAAAACCACCCGAAGGACATCAGAATGCCATGAAATCATACTAAAATGAACGCGATGTGAATTGTGAAATGGTCGGGTAGACGACACGTCAATAAGAGGTGCGGTTTGACAGCAGTGACTGAAAATGCGTTTCCGGAGTCAAAAAAGTTCAAAATGGCGTGTCACTGTCGAATTAAGAACAAACGTGCTCCAAATGACCTGAAATCACATGAAAATGATATTAATATTATTCGTGACATGTAGGAGGGGACGGAACTTCCATTGGACATGCGGTGCGCGTGGTACGATTGAATGTGTCGTTTTCAGCAGTTTGGCGCGCTCTAAAAGGGTGTGTTGGGTGGACAAAACCACCCGAACGACCTTAGAATGCCATGAAATCATACGACAACAACCGCAGTGTGAATTTTGAAATGATTTGGTAGACGGAACGTCAATCGGAAGTGTCGTTTGACCGTAGTGATCGAAAAAATATTTCTGGAGTTATAATAGACCAAAACGACGTGTCACGATCGAATTAAGAGAAAATGTGCTCCGAATGACCTAAAACCACACGAAAACGATAGGAATATTATTCGTGACATGTAGGAGGAGATGGAACATCCATCAAACATGCGGTGCACACTGTACGACTGAATGTGTCGTTTTTAGCAGTTCGACGCTCTCTAAAAGGGCGCGTTGGGTGGTCAAAACCACCCGAACGACCTCAGAATGCAATGAAATCATACGACAAACCACGGTGTGAATTTTGAAATGGACGGGTAGACAGTACGTCAATTGGAGGTTCCGTTTGACCGCGGTGACCGGAAACGCGTTTCCGGAGTCATAAAAGACCAAAACGTCTGTCACTGTCGAATTAAGAGAAAACATACTCCGAATGACCTAAAACCACACGAAAATTATAGGAATATTATTCGTGACATGTAGGAGATGACAGCATGTCCATCGGACGTGCGGTGCATGCGGTACGAACGAATGTGTCGTTTTAAGCAGTTTGACGCGCTCTAAAAGGACGCGTTGGGTGGTCAAAACCACCAAAACGACCTCAGAATTTCATTAAAATCATACGAAAATAACCGCGGTGTGAATTGTAAAATGGTTGGGTAGACGACACGTCAATCAGAGGCGCCATTTGACCGCAGTGACTGGAAACACGTTTCTAGAGTCACAAAAGACCAAAACGGCGTGTCACGGCTGAATTAAGAGAAATCGTGCTCCGAATGACCTGAAACCACACAAAAACGATAGGAATATTTTTCGTGAATGCAAGAGGAGAAGACACGTCCATCGGACTTGCATTGCGCGCGGTACGACCGAATGTTTCGTTTTCAGCGGTACTGCGTGTTCTAAAAGGGCACGTTGCGTGGTCAAAACCCCACGAACGACCTCGGAATTCCATGAAATCATACGACAAAAACCTCGGTGTGAATTGTGAAATGTTTGAGTAGATGGAACATCAATCAGAGGTGTTGTTTGACCGCGGTGACCGGAAATGCTTTTCCGGAGTCATAAAAGAGCAAAACGGCTTGTCACGATCGAATTAAGAGTAAACGTGCTCCGAATGACATGAAGCCACATGAAAATGATAGGAATATTATTCGTGACATGAAGGATGATACAACACATCCATCGGATGTGTGGTGCACACAGTACGACCGAATGTGTCATTTTCAGCAGTTCGATGCTCTAAAAGGGCGCGTTGTGTGGTCAAAACCACCTGAACGACCTCAAAATTCCATGAAATCATATGACAACAACCGCGGTGTAAATTTTGAAATGGTCGGGTAGACGGAAAGTCAATCGGAGGAGTCGTTTGACCGCGGTGACCGGAAACATGTTTCTGGAGTCATAAAAGACCAAAACGGAATGTCATGGTCTAATTAAGAGAAAACGTGTTCTGAATGGCTTGAAACCACACGAAAACTATAGGAATATAATTCGTGACATGCTGGAAAAGACAGAATGTCCATTAGACGTGCGGTTCGTGTGGTACGACCGAATGTGTTGTTTTTAGTAGTTCGGGGCACTCTAAAAGGGCGCATTGTGTGGTCAAAACCACCCAAACGACCTCGGAATGCCATGAAATCATACGACAACAACTGCGATGTGAATTGTGAAATGGTCGAGTAGACGGAACGTCAATCAGAGTTTCCGTTTGACCGCGGTGACCGGAAATGCGTTTCTGGATCCATAAAAGACCAAAATGGCGTGTCACGACCAAATTAAGAGAGAGCATACTCCGAATTAACAGAAACCACACAAAAACTATAGGAATATTATTTGTGACAAGGAGGATGAGAAGACACATACATCGGTCATGCGGTGCGTGCGGTACGACTGAATGTGTCATTTTCAGTAGTTCAGCGCCCTCTAAAAGGGCGCGTTGGGTGGTCAAAACCACACAAATGACCTCAAAATGCATGAAATCATACTACAACAACCGAGGTGTGAATTGTGAAATGTTCAGGTAGAAGACACGTCAATTGGAGGTGTTGTTTGACCATAGTGACTGGAAACGCGTTTCCAGAGTCATAAAAGACCAAAATGGCGTGTCATGGTCAAATTAAGAGAAAACGTGCTCCTAATGACCTGAAACCACATTAAAATGATAGGAATATTATTCGTGACATGAAGGAGAAGATGACACATCCATCAGACGTGCGGTGCATGCAGTACGACCGAATGTGTCATTTTCAGCTGTTCAGCGCGCTCTATAAGGGCGCATTGGGTGGTAAAAACCATCCGAACGACCTCAGAATGCCATGAAATCATGCCACAACAACCAAGATGTTAATTTTGAAATTTTCATGCAGATGGAACATCAATCAGAGGTCCCGTTTGACTGTGGTGACCAGAAACGCGTTTCAGGAGTCATAAAAGACCAAAACGGTGTGTCACGGTCGAATTAAGAGAAAACGTGCTCCGAATGACCTGAAACTACACAAAAATTATAGGAATATTATTCGTGATATTAAGGAGGGGACGACACATTCATCAGATGTGCGGTGCGTGCGGTAAGACCGAATGTGTCCTTTTCAGCAGTTCGGCGCGCTCTAAAAGGGCGCGTTGGGCGGTCAAAACCACCTGAACAACCTCGGAATTCCATGAAATCATACGAAAACAACCTCAGTGTGAATTTTGAAATGGTCGAGTAGACGGCACATCAATCGGAGGTTCCGTTTGACCTCGGTGACCGGAAACGTGTTTCCAGAGTCATAAAAGACCAAAACGGCATGTCACGGTCGAATTAAGAGCAAATGTACTCCGAATGACCTAAAACCACACGAAAACGATAGAAATATTATTCGTGAAATGCAGAGGAATATGGAACATCCATCATATGTACGGTGCATGCAGTACGACTGAATGTGTCATTTTCAGCAGTTCGACGCGCTTTAAAAGGGTGCGTTGGGTGGTCAAAACCATCCGAACGACCTCAGAATGCCATGAAATCATACAACAACAACCGTAGTGTGAATTTTGAAATGTTCGGATAGACGACACATCAATCGGAGGTTTCGTTTAACCGCGGTGACAGGAAATGTGTTTCCAGAGTCATAAAAGACCAAAATGGTGTGTCACGATCAAATTAAGAGCAAACGTGCTCCGAATGACCTAAAACCACATAAAAAATAGGAATATTTTTTGTGATATGTAGGAGGGGAGGGCACATCCATAGAACGTGCGGGGTGCATGGTATGAACACATATGTCATTTTCAGCAGTTCACCGCGCTCTAAAAGGGACTATTGGGTTGTCAAAACCACCCGAACGACCTCGGAATGCTATGAAACCATACAAAAACAACTGCGGTGTGAGTTTTGCAATGTTTGGGTAGACATAATGTCAGTCAGAGGTTCCGTTTGACCACGATTTCAGAGTTATAAAAGACCAAAATGGTGTGTCACTGTCGAATTAAGAGAAAACGTGCTCCGAATGACCTAAAACCACTCGAGAATGATAGGAATATTATTCGTGACATGCAGGAGGAGACGACACATCAAACGGACGTGTGGTGCGCACGGTATGACCGGATTGTCATTTTCAGCAGTTCATCGTGCTCTAAAAGGGAGCGTTGGGTGGTCAAAACAACTCGAACAACCTCAGAATTCCATGAAATCATACGAAAACAACCACAGTGTGAATTCTGAAACGGTCGGGTAGACGGCATGTCAATCGGATGTGCCGTTTGACCGCGGTGACTGGAAACGCATCTCCAGAGTCATAAAAGGCCAAAACAGTGTGTCACGATCAAATTAAGAGAAAATGTTCTTTGAATGACCTGAAACCCCACGAAAACGATAGGAATATTATTCGTGAAATGTAGGAGGAGACGGCATGTCCATCGGACGTGCCGTGTGCGCGGTACGAAAGAATGTGTCGTTTTCAGCAGTTCGACGTGCTCTTAAAGGGCGTGTTGGGTGGTCAAAACCACCCGAACAACCTTGGCATGCCATTAAATCATACGATAACAACCGCAGTGTGAATTTTGAAATGGTCAGGTAGACGACACGTCAATCGGAGGTGCCTTTTGACTATGGTGACCGGAAACGCGTTTTCAGAGTCAAAAAAGACCAAAATGGCGTGTTACAGTCGAATTCAGAGAAACCGTGATCCAAATGAATTGAAACCACAAAAAAAATTATAGGAATATTATTCATGACATTTAAGTAGAGATGACACATCCATCAGAGGTGTGGTGTGTTCGGTACGACCGAATGTGTCATTTTCAGCACTTCGACGCACTTTAAAAGGGTGCGCTGGGTGGTCAAAACCACCCAAATGACCTCGGAATGACATGAAATCATACGAAAAAAACCGAGGTGTGAATTGTGAAATGTTCAGGTAAGCGACACGACAATCAGAGGTTCCGTTTGACCATGGTGACCGAAAACGCGTTTCTGGAGTCATAAAAGACCAAAACAATGTGTCATGGTTGAATTCAGAGAAAACGTGCTCTGAATGACCTAAAACCACACAAAAACGATAGGAATATTATTCGTGACATGAAAGAGGATATGGAACGTCCATCGGACATGCAGTGCGTGCGGAAAACATTCCTTTTTAGACAACAATACACATTTAGAAACTAAAGCAAAGACTCCAAAACAGGGGAAAAAAATTCAAAAACGATAACATTTCTTAAATTGGGGGTTTTAAATTATTATAGAACCCATGAGATATCAGATTTCATTTTATTATATGTATATAATAACTGAATAAATATGTCAAATTTATGTTTGTTTTATTTAGTTGTTTTCTTTGTATCTTATTGTAGGTTTCTAAAGCAGATGGTTGTGGATCGTTGAAGCACGTCTATCATTTATTGTTTATGATGATCTTGATGTTTATGGTGTTTGGATTTGTTTTCCATTTTTTATGATTTATATTCTGTTTTTTTTATTCTGTACCATGATTTTTTTTTTAAAAAATATTTCTACTTTAGCAACCTCCACTGGCGGTTGCTGTAGGCCGAAATTTCAGCCGGCTTCAGCGACCGCTAGTGGTGATCGTTGTAGGCCGATATTCATCCAGCTTCAGTGACTGCCAAGCGGTCGATATAGGCTGGAATTTCGGCCAGCTTTAGCAAACCCAATTGCAGTCACTGTAGGCCAACAATGTCGGGCCTAAAGCGGCCACCATTGGCGGTCACTGTGCAGTCTCTATGGTCCTATAGCGACCGCCAATGGCGGTCGCTAAAAGATGAATTTTTAGTAGTGAGTTCTTTTAGAAAATCATTTTTATTTTTAATAAACCTGATTTTAAACATTTATATCCTAGAAAAGAAAAGGTAAGGACATTGATATTACATTTTCGGCACAAGTGATGTCCCACATAAGTGAAATAGTGTAAAAAGTGTTTTTAAAGAAGCTTTAAAATTAAAACATTTTAGTGTAGTTTAGGAAATTCGTTAAATATATTTTAAAGTGAAAAGGAATATGTTCTTTTATAAAACAAGAAAGGAACCAAAATAACTTTTTTCATATTAAATTTTTTGACTTTATAAAGATAAATACGGATTAAAATAGTTTATAGGGTGAACTTCAAAATAGGTAAGAATCCAAGAAGACCCTTGAATTGAGCTTGTATTTCGGGAATGATTTTTGAAGGATCCTTTTAAAATATATAAATACCCATAAATGAAAGTAGTATTCTGATTGATACAAATATATAGAAGATTCACAATGAATTTATGAGGATTAAATAACAAAATAATATCATTGTTTCGAGTAGATAATAAGAGCAACTCGAATAAAAATAGAGGTTTGGGTAGAAAATACTTACAATGTTTTAATCAATTGAATCATATGCCACAAAATTAATAATCATTAAATGATACATTGAATATCATAAAAATAAATATATTAATTATTTGAAACATTAATGGTTAGTATACATACAACAAACACAAGTAGTAGTAGGGAATATGGAATATCTCCCAAAAATGGAAGTGATATGAAGAAACCCATTAGCTTAAGTTCGATGGTGTTATTCACTTGGTCTTAGTGTCCTGGATAACCAAATTAAATTCATTAATTAAGATTTATAGGGCCTATTATACATGTAATTGATTTATTATAAAATTATTATGTTAATTAATGGCCTTTTTTATGGGTTAAGAGGTTCAATTTCATTGTTTGGGTCCGTTTGTTTCATGCTCGGTATACTTATATACATGAATGAGCAATAATGTAAAATGAGGATTGTTGTATATAATTGAAGTTATATTTTATTATTGGGCATACAGAATGTTTCATTGATTTAAATTTTAGTTTGGTTACTTGTAATGAAGATGAATTGTTATTTAAATCATTTAATGGAAACAGTTTGGGTTAATTTGCTGTTTTTGAACACAATGAACTCGTTTTGATTTATAAATCAAAAAAATGTTTACAAACGGATTACAGAACCATATATGAGAAGTAATACATATATTATAGTCTGGTTTAATCATAATAATGGTTTTATTACCATAATTGAAGACCGTAATAGAAATTTAAAACCCAACATCCTCGAATGTTGTAGATTAGCACATCTCGAGTGGTGTTTTCATTTTTTGTATAAAAGAACGGGAAAGAAGAGATGGTGAAACATTATTAATTTATCATGAAAACATCATATTACTTGTAATAGACTAGAGTAATCACATCATTAGGAAGAAATTAGGATACAAAATAAAAATAATGGAACTCAAAATAAAAAAGAAAAGTTGAGAAATCCCTTAAGAAAATCTGGCAGCCTAAAGACATAACTTAAAAATTCATAGAAATATATCAATGAAAGAAAAATGGTATATAATAATTATTAAATAATATATATAATAAGGGGGATATGGAATTGCATATCTTAATACAGGAAAATTTAAATTAAAAGATAATAACATAACAAGAGTTCTTTAAAAAGAGAGAGATTTTGAGATGAAAATTTCTGTAGCATAACAGCTATGCAACATGGTTTTAGAAAACATTAAAAAGAGAGGTTAAAGGGGTAATCCATTCACATAAGACTCATAATATATTATTGGAATAGAATAAAATGGAAATAAGAACATGATATGAAAACTTGAAATATGTACCATATAAAAGAGAAGTTGAAATAAAAGTAATGAAAAGAGGAATTTACCTCCTGAATCCACCTCCTTGAGGATATCATTAAGGGAAGGGGTTTTTTTCTTTTGGAAATACATATAGCTTCTTGGACATGGGTAGTGACTAGTATAGGGTATTTGGTCAGATCTTTGAAGAGGTTAAAGGATTAGAGGAGTGGGGATAAGAGGGAGTGAGGGGGGTTTTATAGTGGAGGAGAGGATTGAATTTTGAATATTTTATTCATTATTTTATTATTTCCATCAATAAAACCAATAGAGTTGCTTCATGTGACAAATAATAGTGATAAGTTCATGTGAGCTTGAACCAAGTGGCCTTACATCACTCATGATGTCATAAATAGTGAATTTAACTAATAATTTGTATATATGATATTTTATTTAATTTCACTATTCATAAAAAAATAGAGTATTACAGAAAAATCCGAAAAATTCACCCTAACTTTTTTTTGATGTGAAGAATTGAAAAATGAAATCCATTTTTTGAAAATAATTTTCTAAATATTTTTAATTTAACTTTTAAATAAATTCATAATTTATTCAAAAAAAACAACTTTAAAACCAGAATTTCTTTTATAACACATTGAGAAATTAATCAAGGTCCCATAAAATTATCTTATAACCATAAGAAAATAAAGTAAAAATTTATGATTAAAATTTATGAAAATTAATATCCATTTTAAATTACTTATTTAATCATTAATTTGTAATTAAATTATTTATGACATACAAAAATACCAATACTTATACTTTGATTGTTTTTTCAATTTTAAGATGTCTAAATTGTTTTTATAAATTCATGGTTGAAGTTTCTATTTTTTTGCCAATTTACAATTAATTAATATTCATTACTATTCATAAGGGTATGTTACTATTCATAAGGGTATGTTACTGTTCCCCAAAAATTATGTTTGCCTTATCAGACTCTAAATATCTTACTAAATGCAACCGTGTATGCAAGTTTTTCAAATTTAAAATCACAAAGTCGGAAATATTTTGTTTACTTGACTAGGTTATAACAAATTTGTGTTTTGTAGAGACTCATTATTTCATGAATTCTGTATTAAATCAATTTTTAAATTATTGGGGTGTTACATTGGGTATGTACTTACTCAAGAGGGATACATGTAATACACCGTGTACTTGTGATATGGTTGGTGGATGCTCTAATTGATATGCCACAAATCCAACCCAATAAAAATATATATGGTACTAATGTACCTGAGACTCAATTTTCCATTCTTCCCAAATCTCATGATCCTCTTCCATGGAGATATGAAGAGTAATACAATGAATCCAACCTTAAATAATAGGCCTCTTTGATGATTATATTCATTAATATTTTGTCATCTTTCATATGCCTTGATTTATTGTAGAATGGTTTTCACCTTCTCTAAAATTTCTTCGACTATTTTAGGTCCTAGTATATTACATTCATTGACCTCATCCCATCACTTCAGTGTTATGCATATTTTTCCATAAAGGGCTTCATATAGATCCATTTGAAAGCTTGAGTGGAAAATGTTGTTTCAAGAGAACTCGACCAGTGGCAGATGTTGGTTCCATCCTCCTTTGAATTTCATATAAAATTATCTCAACATGTATTTAAAGTTCATTCAGATAGGCCATTAGTTTTAGGATGATAAACTATAATGTAGTTCAGCTCAGTGTTTAGATCATGATGGAGACTTTTCCAGAACAGATAGGTGAATCTCATATATCGATTGGATAATATGGATATTGGTACTTCATGTATCATTACCAATTATATGATGTATATCCATGAAAAATGATCCAGTAAGAAGTCTTATAAAATTTTGATAAAGCATGATGTATTAATAATATGATCCACAACAACCCATATAGCATTGTTTCCTCTGGATGTCTTCATAAGTCTAATGAAAAATTACATGGTGATGTTTTCCCATTTCTATGTCGGTATGGGTAATGGTTGCATCATCCACTTATACATTTTTCTTTCATCATTCACATGATGATATACCTGAAAATTTGATGTATATTTAGTGACCTCCTTCTTCATATTTTCCCACCAATAGTTCTATCAGAGTCTTCAATACATCTTTTTTCTCCTTGGATGAATAGAGAAGGTTGAAGTGTGTGCATCATTCAGAAGCTCTTTCATTATCTCTTGATTATATGGTAAACATAATCATGACTGAAATCTTACAAATCCTTCCTCGTAAATTTTAAACACTGAGGACTTCCCTTTCTCATAGCTTCCACATTCTTCTAGATTTCACAACATCTCTTTAATCACCCTTGAGTTTCTCTATGTGGTATGGTTAAGAAATCATTTTAGAAATTATTGATGATGTACCATCTTTAATGATTCCAATTTTCATCCTTAAAAAATATAATAAGATTGGATCCTTCTCAATTCACATAATTGATAATGATGTTGTATCATTTATACTTTGAGAATACGATACCTTATTTTCCTTACCAGGATAGTAGTTGGTTGAGAAGTCGTATTCCTTGATAAGATCTTACCATATTCATTGGTGTATACTAAAATTATTCTATGTGTATATATATTTTAGGCTCTTATGAATATTATATAATTCTCCCTTCACCCCATAATTATAATTCATCCATATTTTCAATAAAAACACCCCTACTGTCAACTCCAGATCATTTGTAGGATAGATGTTCTCATGAATATTCATATACCTTGAGATTTAGGCTGTCAATTTATCATTTTTCATTGGTAAAAATCCTAATACCTTCTTCAAATCATTGTTTTATACCATAACAAGTTCCCCAATTTTTGGAAGTGTGAGTATTGTTGCAGTGATATTCCTCATTTTCAACTCATTCAAGAAATTGTCACATTCACTGATCCATAAAAAAAATTTCCCCTTACAAGCCATCTCGGTTAGTGGGTTTGAAAATTGGGTCATGTTATTCACAAGTCTCTAGTAATAACTAGTTCGACCAAAGAAACTACAAATCTCCATTAAATATTTTTTCTTAGGACACTCTTCAATTGCCTCTGTTTTAGAAGGGTCTATGAATATTCCTTTATTGGTGATAAAAATCCCCAATAATGATAATTACTACTTCTAGAACTCACATTTACTACACTTTTCATATACATTATCTCACCAAGAAGACTTTAGCACAATATTCAAATGATCTTCATGTTACTCCTTTATCTTGGTGTATATTAGAATATCATTGTTAAAGACTACCACAAATTTGTCTAGGTAATCTCTATAGACTATATAAATTAATTCCATGAATATTTCTAGACAATAAGTGAGTCTGAAAGGAATCACTATTAAATCATAGTTTTGGTACCTTTTTCGGAAGGTAGTCTTGGAAATATCATCCTTCCTCAACTATAATTAGCGATATCCGGACCGAAGGTTAGCCGTAGAGAAATACATGTCCCCACATAGTTGATCGAACAAGTCATCTATCCATGGAAGTGGATACTTTTTCTTTAAAAATTTTTTGGCTCATGATAATCATTGTGGAGGAAAATTTATACATCCTTCGTCTAGAAGAAGAGGACTGGTTAACCCCATGGTGAGGCACTTGGGTGTATAAAACCCTTGTATAGATTCTCTTGTAACGGTTCCCTAAGTTCTTCCAACTCAAGGGTGGTCATTCAATAAGTTTTCTCTGATATAAGAAGAGATCTTGGAATAAGATAAATTTAGAACTAAACCTCTCAGTTAAGATGAAGACTAGGAAATCCTTTAGGGAACACATCATTGTAGTCCCATACAATGGTCATGAATTCTATCATGATTCAATCATTTTTATCAATCATTTTATCCCAATATTTTTTCTCATAAGGAAATAATATCCACACTTGAGATGATGGATTTGAAGAAGATTCATCCCCCTCCTAACACATGTATTGAATTGTAGGATGAATTAGTATGTGAAGAGTTATCTCCCTTTCTAGATAGTTGATATTGTATTTGTATAAAGATACCCTATCCAGGCCCAAAATAGCATCAGACGCCACCAATAGAAGTATGACCAGATTTTCTAGGAGGTTCAATCCACAATCATTAACTGGGGAGGAGTTATATACTTTGGATGCAATAAATTCCCCATTTGGCATTATCACAGATAATTGATCCTCTATATTTTTTTGTGTTGTTTGAATAGTTCTACTAAACATAAAATACATGAAAGGATTCGTAGTAACATATTAAAATAGTATGTTTTCTATTCCTGAATAAATAACTAGCATACTTTTCAACATATTATTGTTAGGCTCCACATTGGTACTAGTGATGACCTAAACTCTCTATTTATCCTTGGGATTTTGTGGCTGTTGACACTGATTACCCTTGAGAACTTGAGGTTTAGTCCATTAGCTTTCATAGTTCCCTTCATTACTACAATTGATGCATTGAACCATGGGTGGTTCTCTTCTTTCCTCCACCCCCTTTTCATGCTTCCCCAAGTCTCTTTAGCATTCATGATCTTGGTGGCCTTCTCTTACACACTTATAGCATTTCACCGTCCCTTTAACGAAATTCCCATGGTTATTTTTACCATATTTTTGACATGTGGGTGGTTGAGTTTTACTTTCATGTTTTTCATTAGATCTTCCAACTTGAAACTCCAACTTTTTTTCTTATCACCATAGTTATGGTACCATTCACCAAACTCCATATATGCTTTGATATCACATTGAATAACTTATTAATAACCCGTAAAGTCTCAAATAGCTATAGAATTTTAATTTTTTGGTTTTAAATCACTAAATAATACATCAATTTTTATATCATTGTTGAAAGAAAAACCAAAAGAGTACCTTGAAAGCCTTGTGAAATTTTCTTATTAGGTTGTGGAAGATTGTCCTTACTTTTAATTTTGCTTTTTGAATTATCTATCTATACTTGTATGAAGATTTTGAGGGAAATACTTGTTTAGAAAAATTATCTTAAAGTATTTCCAATCCATCTCATCAAATTTTTTCCTTCAGATTGGTGTTCTTAATCAACGTCCAGCATTGGTCGTCCTCTCCATTTAAATGATAAAAGGATAGATTTAACTTCTCCATTTCAAAAAAGTAAAGAACATAAAATATACTCTCCTTTGATTTGACCAAATCTTCTATGATGAGTGGATCAGCAGATCCAAAAAATGTAATTGGTCATTTCCACATAAAAGAATCAATAGCTCATTTCTCCCTCTTAGGTGAAGGGGGACATTCCACATTATTCAGGTTATTGTTCATATCCTACGTCACTTGGGTAAGCATCAAAAAGAAATTTTTACCTCCATATCCCTTGGAATTGGGGAAGTAATTTGGGAAATCATTTCATTGTCCCCCACATGGTCTGTTGGCCTGTTTTCTCCTGGTATCCACCATTATCTAAAATATAGAAGGATATAACAAAACATAAGTAAAAAAGTCATGAATAAATAATTTATTCCAATTTTCAATTTAGTTTAAAGACATATCATGTGGGATCCCTATGTTTCTAATTTTCTAAAAAATGCTTCTTCAGTGCATAAATATACTTAATATCCTACATACGGTTTTCACTTATGTTTTCTTATTCTAATTACCAAATTAACTAATATATGCTCTGATATCAACTACGAAGACCCTAATTTTTTTACAAGTCTATTACATCATTTTAAAGATAAACAACACAATAGTTCTACAAAAACCAGGATCCAATGATTTAGTGTCTTGGGAAAATTTGGACCATACATAGCATTTAAATAATAGAACATAAACATGTATTTAATTTTTTCTTCTTTATCTTCCAATTGGCCCTCATGTTCTTCTTAGTAAAAGTATTCACCAAAGGATATACATTAAAAGAAGCGGCGAGATAAAATCCAAGTAAAATTTTGAATAAGAGACATAAAACATGGGTGAGAATAATCAAAATCAATAATATAAGAAAAGGATCATAATAGTAATCATGTGATGAAAAATCAGATAAAGGAATGAAATCTGGAAATGCATACAAATGAAACATCATGTCTTAGTGGTGAAATACCACACATAGTTTTGAAAAAAGATAACATCATGTTCACTCATTTTTCAATATATATAATGAGATTCATCTCATTAACCAATGAATTGGAGCTCTATAAAAATTTCAGGCACACCCGTCACATGAAAACATTTATATAAGCTATATAATTTTGGGATCACCTATCACATAATAACATTTACATAATCATTCATGCCACAAAGAAAATATGTCAATCTTGGAAAAAAATAACCCATAGTAATGAATGGGTTTCATTTCATAAAGAATCCATTCCTAAATAATATCTGGGGTTCCCAAAAGAAAGAGGGAATAACATACTTGGTATAAGAATTATCAATCATTTGTGAAGAAGAAACAATCTCAAGATATGTAAAAGGAGTGTTATTAAAAAGAAGAGTTCTTTGGAAAAAGTCATTGTATTTGACATAAAATCATATTAGGAACATATATATCCTTGAAAATAAAAATAAAAGGATAAATAATTGATACTTAATTATCATTAAAGGAATAACCGTATTGAATATAGATTGAAATAGGGAAAAACCTAAGGAAATGGAGTTGGGTTCGAGAATCCCCTTATATTATGTCTGAATACATACTTTAATGTAATATCCTGGATAATAAAATTAAATTCATTAATTAAAAAATAAATAAACCTTTAATAGATGTATTTGATTATTATAATTTTATTAAGTTCATTTATGGTATTTTCAATGAGTTATAGATTTTAATTTCTTCATTTGGGAGGGTTTGTTTTCTTGGTTTTCATGATTGGTTCACTTATATATGAATGTAGAAGTTCATGTAAAATTTAAATAGTTATAAAAAATTGAAATTATAAGTTCTTAGTGAAAATTCATAAGATTAAATGATATTATATATCATTTGGTTATTGGATTTGAGGATGAATCATTAGAAAAATAGTTAATGAAAATATTTTCATTTATTTGGTGAATTTTACGACCAGTGTGAGCTTATATCATTTTATTTAACATCCTGTTTATATATTGGTTACAAAAATTTATATAAATTAAAATATGTATAATAAAATATTATTTAAACATAATTATGGTGTTATGATCATAATTCAATGCAGTAGTAAAAAAAATGAATATGCATCCACCATGGTGGCTACAAATCGACACAACATGAATAATATTTTTATTTTTAGAAGAAATGGAAAGGGAAGATATTAGAAGATGAATTATTCCATTAAAAAAATTATTTAATATAAAAGATACTTTATTTTTCATTCCTCTTTGGTTGGTGGATTTCAGGATAGAATAATAAAGAAAATTAAATTGAAAGGAAAATAAAAGAAAAAGAAAGAGGATTTTACCTCTTGAATTTCTCCTCATTGAGAACCTCCTTAGTGAAAATGGCTTGGTATTTTGATGAGACCAAGACATGGGGTAGTGGATTGGGATGAATATTGGGTATATCATGGACAAGGATAAAATATTTAAAGGTGTTACGAGAAGAGGTGGGGAGGGGTGAAATTTATAGGTGAGAAGAAGGGTGTTTTCTCATTATTTTTTTCATTAGTCTACAATTTTGTCTCAAGACTATGAATAGTTTTAAAAGCATCACTAAATATATTAAAATTAATTTTTTATAGGTTGATATTTTTGGATTAAGTCATCCAAAAATAATTTGTGACTCAGTAATTGATGCATTTTATTTCTGTCGTAAATTATAATATTTTACTATTCTAAAAAATCAAGTATTTTAAAAAAATCTCGAAAACTCACCCTAACCATTTTTCATTGTGTATAATTGAAAAAATTAATCCATTTTATGAAAATAATTGTATTAATATGATAAATTTAATTTTAAAATAAAATCATCATTTAATACTAATTTGAAAATAATAACTTATTTTATAACACTTTTAAAATTTTATTATGGTCTCAAAAAATAATATTATAATCATAAATTTTTTTAATTTATGAGAATATTTTTTCAAAATATTTTTTTAAATAAATATATTAATTATAAAATTAGAAATAAACATTTATGTTTTATAAAAATACCAAAAATTAATTAATAATTTTTAAAATATTTATTTACTTATACCATGATATAATTATTTCATATTATCATTTATAAGATCCCTAAATTTTTCTTGTAATTTTATAGATGAGGTTAGTATTCTACTGGCCTAATTACTATTCCTAATGGTCATATTACTATTCCAAGGGTTAGGTTACTATTCCATCAGGATTGGTTCCTTAATTTCTAAAAATACCTTTTATTTCATTCATTCATAATTTATATATTTTTTTATTGAGTTTTCAATGTGATTTTATCTGGTTTATACTATTTGACATAATTATAAGAAGTGAATTTCCATTAATAAAATTTTGGGTCATTACATGAAAGTGGGTTCCAAAGATTTAATCACAATGAAAACACATAATTAAATAAATAGGAAACATCATAAAAAAATAACTTCATACTAATTTTTAAAAAATGGAATAAAACATATTATAAAATGGTTTATTATGGTAACAATTCATATTATCCTACCTTTCAAATGTGAGTTTGTTGTTTGAAAAATATTTTTCCAAAAATAAATCCACTTTTCATTGAAATAAATCCTTAAATAGAATCTCATGGCCCACTCTTCAGTTCATTAACATCATTTCCATGAAATCATCTTACCCTTAATTTCAATAATTTAACTTATAAATGCTCATAAATTATAAATAAAAATATGCACAAACATTATCCCCATGAACCATTTCTGACATGATCAAACTAGATATTATTTAAACATTATACCACCATAGAAACATTATATCATATTATATAAATGGTTAAATTATTTTAATTAATTATTTAAGTATATAATTCTCATCACATAACATTCTTAGTAAAATATTTTATTTTGATAATAATTAACATATAATTGTTTCTACTTTATACATGATTTCCACAATAAAAAAATCCATATATTACCCTTACAAATACTCATTTACATTTCAATAACTAAATATATAATAGAAATAATGTTTCAATGTGTATCATGTAAATAATTTATATTTTTCAAAAAACATTATCGATGCACCCAAAAAAGATTCATATTGATCCATGTAAAAGTTTTCAAATTATTAATGGATTATCACTAAGAATCCTTATCTTCTTCAAAGATTTATAGTATTATTGAAAAATTTCATCATTGAAAAACAATTTCAACACAAGTGTATAATATATCATTCTTTGAGGCTAACACATGGGATAACATCATGATAAAATTAAAATACTCATAATAATGTCTCCAAAAAAGTTTATTTCCATTCAGGAACCTGCAATTTACCATAGGAAAGTTTCTTTATAAAGGATCTCAAACATAATAAATTAAATAAAACAAGTAAATTTTAATCATGCCTTACTTATAATCCTGAATATCATGTATGTATTTCAACATGATATTCTTTTTAATAATAAAAAATAAAATCAATATATGTGAAAACATATTATAGAAATCCAAGAAGAAAGGTATTCATATATCAATAAGGATTTATTTACACAATGATATTTATTCAAACACTATTTTACTCATTCATATTAAGGCTTAATAAACATTTTAATAAGATAATTACAAATAATTAACTAGTATAACATATTATTAAAATCATGGGAACAATTTTAAGAACCAAAATGAAAATTCTAATGTAGATAACAACTACAATCCATGTACGTCCTAATGATTTTAAAAATGCAATAGTTAAAATTTCACATGGAATTTTCAGTAGGTTGTCAAATTACCTATATAAAATCATAAGGATCCCCAAATATACGGGTCCTAGTAAGTCTCCTTGGTGTATATCACAAGATAGGATTGCGTTTCATTACTAACCTACCAATCCAAATCAATCATCACTTGTTTCAAACTCAAAACTCTGACAAAAATCCCAACAAAAAACTATGATACCACATTTTCATGAACTTCCCATACTAGAACCCATACTAGGCCTGGAAAAAGGGAAATAGTGACCCCTAAAAGTTGAATCTAATATGCAATAAGTTAATGAATATCACATAGGGTATAAAATATTGATTTTGGAATCATTACCCTAATAAAGTACTTCAAATAGTAGAACAATCAGTAATAAATAACAAATAATTTAATTACATAAGATAAATTACAAAAAAAAACATATATGTTTGTTAGACATGATCATGAAAATACATGAAATATGTTCCCCAAAACTACATTCGAGCTACTTGAATAGTAGATCCAATCCCTTTCAGTATATCCCCTAAACACTCAAAAAACTATAGTGGGGTAAGAACTCAAGAGTATCAAGTAGGATAATCCTTCTAAAAAAATCAATATCCATGTGTAATAAATATGAAAGAGTGTGATTTATTTATATTACCAAAAATAATCAACAAAAACATATATAAAATAATTATTACATGATGAATAATCACCAAACTATATATCATGTTTCAATTTCCACCACCTCCTCTATTATCTGCATTGCCCCCACCATTTCCCTAACCAACATCCCAAAACAATTACACAACCAATAATAAAGTAATATCAACATCTCTATAACTATCATCAATATCAACAAATGGAAAACAGAATGGAAATCACCAACCAATCCTACCCATCACTTCCTGTTCTGATCTAACTCAAACCAGTAGAAAGCTGGTAAGAACTCCCCAGACCAACTAATAATGGACATAATAATGAATCAATATCATCAATTTACCCCAATCTATTTACCATTAGACAACCAACCAGGATTCACATATTCCCATAACACAATATCCCAAGCCATAACCACCATTACACTACTATATTCCACATAACCACTTGTCCAAAACTATATCTACATTACATATACTAAGTAACACCTAATGTTGGTTAGACCATAGGTATACCTACCCCAACCTCTCACAAGATGCAACATTACATGTTGTCATCAAAACATTTATACCAAGACCAAAACCATAACTATATATTACATATCCACCTTTCTAACCACACATCGTTAAGGTAATGTAAAGAAAAGGGAATCAACCTCATACCCTCCCCCTCCTATGTACACCCTCCATCCATAATCATATATCCGCATTATTATTATCATAGTAGGGTATCATGAACAAGTAGAAAATTAACCTCATTCCCTCCCCTTACCATGAATAAACTCCAATATATGTCTCCTTCATCACTATATTACTGAGTCAATGTGATATTTTATACTCCTAAATTCAAGTCTTTACATCTCACATTCATATTACCACTTTGATCCATCACATCCCATAAATGTAAATCAACTGAGACCAATCACATCCCTTAATGTTCTACCACATCATCTCCCCTTTCTAAGATCATTTTCCACAAACACTTCTACAAATTTTTAAAGACAATATAGACACCACACATTAATTCCATAGTTTTCACAATAAAACATCATTTTAAATTTCACAACTCAGCCTCTGAAAAATGGATACCACATAGGAAAAAACTTCACAATCCCACTTCATTCCCATTCCCACAAATTACTGTTTACCAGCCTCACTAGATATAATTTTCTATTCATTCACCCATTCCAATCCATTTAACAGCCAGACCCCCATTTCAATTCAGTCATCCACCTTTCATCATATTTATTACATTCATGTTTATATATCATGACCGTTAACAGAAAATTAATATTCAAGAGAGGGAATAAAAATCATAGCACACCAACACCCATTTCCACTTCAAAATTTCTTTCACTATGTAATTAATGTATCATTTTTTCATTATTAAATCGAGATTTCCACATTTTATTTTAATTCCCTATCACCATTACTATCTCAAAAATGGTTTATTCATATTAAAGGAATATATAACAGACACTAACATCAAAACACCCCATTATCAAGACAAGATATAACAAAATGAAGCAGAACTTCAAGCATTAATAATAATAAGAATTCTCAAATTCATGTTTCTAGAAATTAATTTTTTCATTTACACAATTAAAAAATTATTAATTTATGAAATATATGTGATTTTTTTGTAGTTTTTACAATACTAAAACCGCAACAATAAGAACAAACATATATAAAATATTATGAAAAAAGAACATGAAAATCCCTTTCTATTATGATTTACTCTTATCTAGATTATTATAATTATTTAATTTTATTATTAATTAAAAATTGTTTCCCATATATTATTCTCTCTCCCTATAAAGCCATAAAAATATCGTCGAAAAATATAGAATTTGAATATGATAAAATTTATAGACTAAATCACAAAAATCTAACCAAACAAATTATTCTAAAATATATACTATTAGTCTAAAAATATATTACCTCAACCAATAATTAAATAATGTTACATAATCTTAGAGAAAAATAGGAAAAACAAAAATATCCAAACCATGTTATAAGAAACATAGATAAATCGAAACAAAAACAATAGGGAGAGAATAAATAATAACAAGGAAAGAACTCACCTAAAATTAAAACGAATAAATCTTCTTAATACAAGGTATAAGTAAGTCAAAGGGTGATTAAAGGTCTCCAAAACGAATCCTTGGATCACAATATGTATGTGATAAAATGAGGGAAACTAAAATAATTTTGTGTAAATTCAAGAATTTATATCATATCTATAAAAAAACTACATCGCAACTTGAAATTCCATGTTCATGCGATGACGGGATTATTTCACCAAATGCTCAGAAATAGTACTATGATCTCCATATATATCTCAACATTAAGACCCCATTCAAAATTTCTAATCCGATTCATACAAGTACCAGTCTCTCCATGACCACAGGAACTATATCATGATTTCATCGGTGATAGAAATACTGAAATCCATCCTTTGGACCCTCACACCATGAAGCCTATGAACCCACTACGAAGACAAAAAAACCGATGAAAATTAGTCCCCAGGTCTTTATTACACAACAAATATTGTGATTTCTTCAATCCCATACATGGAAAACTTCATAAGATTCCTAGGAAACCATCCACCATGAAGAAAACCTATACACGACAACTAATATCTTATGGAATCATCCTCCACAACAATCAGATCTTCACACTGTCACCTACATGTCCACACCATGACCTAGTCATACCTATTGAAATATTATACCAACCTATAACTATCATCCTCCAATCCCTTCACATCACCAATAATCTTGAATTACAAAAAGTAATGGTCCAAAAAGGTCAAGTCCCTTACATTCTAGTTTTTTATTTTGGGAGAAAAATATTTAGTGGGACAAGATTCAGATATTTGAATGGTTCACATTCCAAATGTCGTTATTGTCTATTTTTATTTATCATATTTTATATCATCACAAATAGGGATTTTAAAGAATTTTTAAATCTTTTAATTCACTAAATAACTCTTGTAATATATATAAAATAACATATTAAATATAATTTAATGTTCTAACTTATTGGATAACACAAATCGCCTTTTTTCTATCCCAACATCTAAAATTACACAATCACCACATGCATAAGAAATTAACTTGAAATAAGAGAATAGAATAGTCATCCCTTCTATTTACATACCATCACATCTGTCTTTGACATAAATATTCTATATAATTTACTTTTAACAAGTCAGTAATATCTCATTAAATATTTCAAATTCAAATTTCATCCCCTCTCTATAATTATTCTATATTATTTTACCTTCTAATTATTTTTTATCATTACAACTAATGAACTTATTATTCAAGAACAATTACTTTATAATAAAACCTATGGTGGTCCATCACCATAACTCTTCCATAACCCACGGTTAACTCACTATTTACCCATAATAATATATACGACATGCCCCCATTTATAAATATCCCTATAATCCACATATTAATTTATAATTAAACATTATAATAAAATATGAGTCATAATGTCGACTAAAAATTCTCAATAAAATTTAATATATCCTATGTGAATAATAAAATATCCATTTAATTTTATATTAATAAATTCTCCATGTTTAACTAATATATAATTTTCGAATTAATCTTATGAAATTTAAAAGAAATATTCCATAATCAATTAATAAAATTTAACCATATAATTATTTCCAATAGAAATCAATAAATAACCTAAATTCATAATTTATATCATTAAGTAATCTAAAAAAAAATTGGTTTTATAGGTTTTATATTTTAATTAAAAGGGTATTATTTTTTATTTTATACTATGTTTGGTAAATAATTGGCTCTAAAAAACCCTATCGTTGTATCACAGTGACTTACATTTCATTTAGGTCAAAGGTTAAATTGATATAGAATCTAAAAAGTGATTTTTTATTCAACTGTGACATATTATCAAAAAAACAGTCATAGTTCTTGAATATTACCTTAACAATTTCACGATTCTATGAGAAGAAGGTGTGGTTTATAAAAATTGTAAACCTACATTACAGACTAATAAAATGGACCAAGGATAATTTTTCCCAAAAATTGAGCATAAGAAAATATAATTCTTCTATCTTTGTTTTAAATTATAGTGGCCATATTTTGATTGAGAAGGATATTTCTATATTGAAACCACATCATATACTCATAAAAACATCATGATTTCAAAAAGGTAACATTTAAATACACTAAAAACAATTCTATAAGAGAAAAACACATTGTGGTTTTTATGAAGAACATTTTTTTTAAGAAATTATCATTAAACTTCACTAACATGGATTCAAATACGAAGGGGGATTTAGAGCATAAAAAAATTAGTGGAAATTATTTTTGTTTGAAGTAAATTTTAATGTCTTATTAATTTTAAAAGTGCTTAAAAGTTATTAAATTATGTTAAATATAAAAGTTTTTATATTTCCTAATGAAATTTTTAGAAAAATTATATGAAATGATTATATTAAAATGACTTATTTGGATATTTATTTAAACCATTCTCAAAATTGTTTAGTGTATTTTTTAACAGTCAAATAAAATAAAATATTTTATATTAAGATTATGTAAATGTTTACATAAGATATAAATTACCTTATGAAATATAAATGGCTTATGTTTATAAAATATTAAATATTTAAAATATAAAGGGTTTAAAATTAAATACCATATAAAATGTATTATAAAAGAGTTAATATTGTAATAAATATAAAATCGTAATGCTTATTTGATTAGTTAATGTTGATAAATTTTTTAAAATTATAGGTTTCTTATATTATCTCATGTTAGATTGTTTGGTTTGTTAATTTATTTACTGTATTCTCTATATTTTTTAATTCATGAATATGAAATATATATTATTAATGAATCAATTCATTAGTTTATAGATTTAAACTACTTTATATAAATTTCATATCATGCATATAAGGAGTTTTATTCCATTATGATAGAAGATATATTTAATTTCAATAAAGACTACGATTTTTTTTGGGTTATAAAAATGATCACAAAGGTTGGATATGATTTAGGTATATTAGGTTTTATAATTATATTATAATTGAGGAATATTTTGTGTATATATTGGTGAATAACATGACTTAAGTTAGAATTATCATCGACTTAGGGGCTTAGGCTTTGTCTAGACAAGTGAGGGTTATATTACTATCACACAATACTTTCTCTTATGAATATTTTGGTTTTTTTTTGTGATTGTAAACCGTTACATGAAAGGATAATAGGTACCATATGCAAGGTATATATTTGAATACGTGTGGATATAATTTGATTCTCTTTTTAGATATGTAAAAAATCTTCATTTGTAGAATGTGTTATACAAGGATATGTTTTCAAACATATTAATTGGTTGAATATAAACGATATGAAAAGTAAATCATCATAATCACGTATACATGATGGCAGTGTATCTGATAATATAATGAGATGTTAAAACTCACTTAAAATAAAAGGTCTCAAAATCATTACAAATTGAACTGTTTTCAAGTCCTGAACAATCCAAACTAATAAGTTCATGCTAATGATAAGTGACCATAGATAATATTAAGTAAGACAATAAGTCTATGGTATAATATAATTTAGTGCTTACATTAAGAGTTATCTTTGTGTCACACATATCTAGGAAACTATTAAAATTATGATACTAAAGGAGTAGAGTTGGAATAACCCATATGATTCATTTGGGCATAATTTTTGCACTCAAATATCCATGTTTAACATATAATATAATAGGAATAATTTCCTACTTAAATTGTTATGTTTTGAGAGTCTCTAAATTGGACTCAATTGTTAGTGAAATATATATTTTCCCACAAATAGATACGATTTTAATTAAAAGGGGTTATTATTTTAGTTCGAGGGTATTTAATAAAATTCATAATAAAATTATTTTAAAACAACATTCTCATAAGATAAAAACTTCTACTGTAAATTAAACTTAAAAAATCGTAAATTTGAATTTAAAATAATTTTTGGTAAAATAGAACCGTAATGGAATAAAATTATTACACTTGTAAAAAACATAAGAATAGTTTTTAATTAAGAAGAAAAGTTTTATATGATTAAGAAACCCCAACATGACTGGTTAATAGGTAAAGTTATTTAATAAATGTATCTATATTCTTATGAGTTATAATAAATGGTTTCTCTTAATGTATCCAATAACATGATTATATTTATAGATTCAATTTTTAAAAATAATCATGGGAACAATGATGGGTTTATGATAACAAATAAATTAAAAAGTATTCATCAAGTACATACTACGAATGATATGTATGATTTTTTAAATGTGTTGTTTAGATGATGAATATTCTAAATAACTTTATTCACCACCCATGTGTTTGATATGATTGGGTATGTAAATGAAATGTACATATTTGGGTCTCCATTAAGTCTATATTTGACTAAAGGATTAATTTTATAATCATTATATGAAAGGTTTGGATAACTTATTATAAAATATAATATGAATAAGTTTATTACAATTTTACTCAATATAATAAATTTTTTAAGTGTAATTGGGAAATACGTTGTAGGTTTGGGTTTTAGTGTTGTGATTAAAGTATATAAGGGTAATGATTCTATCTTCAAGAAAATATTGTATTATAATATAGTTATCTATGATTATTTAAACCTAAATGTGGTTTTATGAAGGAGAAGAAATGTTTCCATTATAAAAATCTTGAATGTTGGTGAATGAATTTTTTAGAATAACTAATGGGATATAAGAATATTAGTAAATAGTCTATGTCAGTTATTAATATTATAAAGATAATTTTTTATTTTTTAATTGGTATATGATACGAACTATATATTTTATAATTATTAATGATATATATGTATTCAAAACTAAGGATGAATTGATAGTCGGGTCCATAAATTTTTATTCACATGACATTGAAAAGTGTTACTACTCAAGGAGGTGTATCCAATGGATTACATCATAGATCTAATGATTTTGAATAAAGGATGTGTATTTTATATCATTTACTTTCTTTTGAATGAAAAGATACTGATAATAAAAATTATATAATATATATAAAATGTGATTATAATTTTAATACAAATGGATCATTATTCATTTAATTATATGACATGATTTTAAAAGAAATGATAAATTCAGTTTTATATAAGATAATTTTTTTATCTAATTTATTTGTTAAAATCTAAGGGAGTGAGTTTACACAACATATCTATGGTACATGTTAATAATTAATGAATTTATATTCAAGGATATTTATTCAAGAACATAAATTCCATATGAGATATGGTTATTGATAGTTTATTTATTAATTTTTTTTATTAATGTATACAAGTATTATTTACCTTAAAAAATGTTTGTGTGTATCAAAATTATATTTTGGAAAAAAATAATTTATAAAAGGTTAGTGGGGGTATGTTTGAAATTAGTGAAGTTAAAATTATTAAAAATTTTGATTATACTAATTGGATAAAAATTGAAAGTAACTTAATATCCTAAAAAGGATTAGATTATATTGGTAAATAAAGAATTTAATTTAAATATTTATATTTAAATCTTTAAGCAGAATATATCCATGAAATTTTTGAATAAAAATTTTACAAGATTATTATAATGATACTATGTTAGTTATATATATTTGAAACAATAGATATTATTGACATTGTGAAATTGATATTGGGAAGTAAAGAATATTGAATGTTATGTTTAAAAAGCTGAACATGTGGATTATAAATCCAAATCAAAACCATTATTCAAAAAAAATTCCTCATAAAGGTTAATCAGTTAAATTAGTTTAGTGAGAGTATTATCATATGGTCACATAGTAATGTGTAAGGACATATATATTAATTTAATGAGTTTATCCATACTTTAATGTGTCACAAATGTAAGGTCTCTCTAGCGGTAAATCATATGGGATATGATTTGAAGAAAACTTATGTTTTTCATTATTATTATATTATTAAGGAATTTTCAGAATATATACATTTATTATGATATATAAAATCCATCTCCACTTTAATGTTCATTAATGATGGTTAATTATATATATTTCATGAATTGAATTGATAATTAACCTCTCCAAGTATTCAATTGGTTTATCCCTCGTCAATGGTCATCATATATATTTATAGATTATGATGGAATTTAAAGATTAATGTCTGTTGGGTTTGGTAAATATTTAAAAAATTCTCCAATGAGGTATAAAATATTTTGTCAACTGGATAACCCACCCGGTATAACATATAAAGTGATATACACAAACTTTTTTATACTAGTTGTATAAGTTTCTTATTGAATCCAAAATAATTGAAAATAACCATTTATCATGCCTGAGAATATTTAAACATTCATACATTTATTAAATTATCCTTGGGGATAGGATAATCAGGGTTGTGTGGTATGTCACGGACCATATCATCAATTGATGTTTAACTAATAATGGATTTGTCATCTAATATAATGGTTATGACATATAGACCATTGATTGAGATAGATTAACTTATTTTATGTTCATACCTAAATAAGTGGAATGTGATGTGATTATCCATTTGAATATTTTTAATGTGATGATCTCATCTATTTAGGAGAGTAACATGTGATGTGTTTTTATTTTTGGTTATTCTATACTAATAGAATCGATAATGTATGAGTTATACAAATGATATTAAAATAACACATGTCTCAAGGTGACGTGATTTCTTGGAAAATTGGATTCTATGATTATGTAGGTTACATATGATAGAATTGGTGGAAAAAAGTTTATAAATACATGTGTTTTATGAAGATCACATTTGATTCATTTTTATCTCGAGTAACCCAATGAAAATTCAAGAGTATTTTATTTTATTATCATTATAGATTAAATATTAAATATTTTTTAAGACTGGAAAGGCTAATGGGGTCACATTTACTACTTGTATGATTGAGGATTAAGTTTCCATAAAACACAAAGAGATACTCCAAAAAAATATTATATGATATCTTAGTTGATTTTTTTTATAAATTTTCAATTTTTTTATACATGATGTAATATATAGTGAAGAGGGGTGATATATTATCTAAAAAGTGTTTTGTATATGGTTTCACAAGTTTCTAGATATTTTTTTACATAATGGGAAAGTTTTTAAATTTTATGGGGATTCAGTAAAAGTAAGTGATTGATAAAAATATCTACTAAAGGTAAAATATATTGTATCGGTATGAATCAAGCCTTGGTGTATGTTGAGGTAAACAAAATCATAGTGAAGGACACTATGTTCAGGTTTAGTGCATACCAGTTTAGGTAATAAGAGATAACAAATTAATCTATCATTATTTCCATGTTAGCTGTCATATATCAGCAAAAACATCATTATAAGATTTAAGGAGTTCCAATCATTTATATTAATTATTAAAATATTAAAAAATTATGTATAAATATTAAATTAATATTACAACGAACTAAAATATATTTATTTTTTTAATGTATTTTAATTATAGACAAATATTTATAGTTTTAAGGATTATCCTTAAAGAATTTTATAAATTTTTTCAGGGCTTTTTAAATGTATTAATGAATAATAAGATTTCTATTTAACAATGTTGTGATAAACTATAAACTATTTTCCTCACTCTAAAACTCCATTTTTTTTATAAATTTCACTACATCACACAAAAAACAAAGTCCAAAAAAGCTGATAGATAGAATCCTGAAATAGTAAACCGATGTGAAACCTAACATGGTATAGTAATGATAATGCTTGGGGAGGCCCAAAAAAATCTCAATAATTGTGGACCTCTAACATAATGTACCACATGGCCCCATGAAACACTACCATACACGAACCCACAAAAATTTCAACCACTAGTCACTATTGATAACAAAAACCCATTCAAGTCATCACTATCACTGAAGATGATTAAAACCATCAGGGAGTCACAAATCATAGTAGAAAAAACCCATCCAATTGCACCAAGAATTCCGTTGAAAACTGATAAACACACCATGATTTACCACCATCAGGCTAAAAAATGGGGAAATAAATCCAATGGTTGAGGATTTTCATATATAATGATTCCTCCTTTATCTTTCATCATTATTAACAAGGAACTTAAAGAAATACTTAAATCCACTAACAAACCTAATGGGAAAATATTTGAACAAGACAAATGTATCAAATGAAATAAAAAATGACAATAAAACATTGGGCTATAATAATTTTCACCAAGACTAAGAGACATCATCCAAGGTGGGTCCTCGGGCGAACCTATACTAAAAATGTTGATCTAAGATGTGATCCACACATGCTCAATAACTAATAAGAACCAATGATGGGGGAAAGAAGAGTAAGTAATTCTAATAGAAAAAAGGACTTGAAAATAAAAAGAGTAACATCAAAATGAAGAATCAAAAATCAAATAATTCCTAGATGGAATTGAAACAAACCCAAACCAGAAAGAATTAAAAACCAATTCTATTAACACTGGTGAGTAATTTAATAAAAAAGGTAGATCAATATATTTTAATACGAATAAACAAAGTTAGAAGCCTAAAAAATTGAGATAAATCAACACTACCCCCCCACAATAAATCTCAATGAGAGAGAAAAAATGTGACCACCATGACTAGTCCTTTAATAAAAAAACTAGGTCTCCATTGACTCCAAAATTTTATAGGCAATGTTACTAATGGATTAAATCCCACCAATTGAACCAATATTGACCACCTAGGAAGGAACATGGGTAAACTAATATTAGATATGACATTAAGGTATATGATCATTGCTTCATTAAGCACTGGGTAACAACCATATCATAGTAAATTGAAACCAACAATATACCAATAACAATGTAGGAAAACCAAGACATGCTCTGAACTAAGAAAAATTAAGGAATGAAAATATGAGAAGGGTAATGAAAAACCTATAAAAAAGAGACACAAAAGAATATAAATGGGAATGAAATCAAAGACTACTGTTAATAGAGATCATTCCTAAGGAAGAAGACAACATTGAAGTGAGGGGGATCGTTATCCATTACAGTTAGAAAAGGGCCTGAGAAGAAACCATAACATATATCTCATTATATTTTTCTATTTAATATATGGTTCTGGTAAGAAGTAATAAAGAAATAATCATACCAAAACATTAGGTTATTCATATAACCCACATATACCTTTTTGTAAAAGAGTATTTTTATTAGTTATATGAGATTCATATTTATCTCATGTATAAGAGCTTATAGATATTGGATACCAAAAAATGTATATTCTTAATTTATGGATTATTAAATTCATGTTAATGGTTTGATCTCTTGGGAAACAAGTTTTAGTGATTATTTTCCACAGTGTTTTGAAATGTTTTCCCCACTAAAATGATACATAGCCTCCTCATACCCTTTAAATGATATATAATTTTATGAATTATATTTAATTAATTTATTATATTTTTTATTGATAATGTACTAGATTTTAAAGATTATTAATATAGAAACAATGGTTTTAACACCTCTACTAATATTATAACAAAATGTCTTATCAAATTATATTTATGAATCTTCTTGTTTAATATAATTGAATACTTCTTATATTCAAATCCTTATGAAAAAAATAAAGTTAGAGAATGAAATTATGAAACTTCTTTCAAAGATAAATTATTCAAAATAAAATATCTCTGATTGATTAAAAAAATGTTTTTAATACCAATAAATTTGGTAAAGCCTATATGGTATCCATCGACTCTATAAATCACAAATATTTTTTTTAGTAACATGTATATTGGATTATTTTTCATAAAAATATATAAGAAATATAGTGACCTAGAAATTTTTATCTTGGATTTTGAATTTTGTATTAATTTTTTTTTCATTTGACATTTAAATGGTAACATTTTAATTTTTATGGTCTTTAGATTAAATCATGATTGTATTTTTGAAATAAAAATTGGGTTTTTTACCCTTGGGTAGGTTTTTGGAAAATATTTATGAGTTAATATTTTTATATAATAACAAATTTTATATGAAATATTATTTATTTAATTATTTATATAATTAACTATATATATATAAAACATTATTTTTTTATTGTGGTGAAATGAAAATTTTTTAAATTAGGGGAGAAAGGTTCATTAGGAAAATATTACTAATGAATAGGTTTTTATGGATTGTCAAATTTGAAAATTAATGGTTGAATTTGAAAGATGTTACAATATTAATGTGACAATTATGTTTAATGAATTGATGATGGATGATTAAATTTCAATAATAAAAATTGATCTTTTTCATCCAATTATTTATTAAAAAAATTAAGTATCCAATTTTCTTTCATTTTTATATTTCCTTAGGCTCCACTATGGTAAACGATGAATAATGAATGAAAAGGGGATTGTGGTGACTATCAGGGAATTAAGTTAGTTCAAAATAAACCATATTATTATTTAATCAATAGAGTTAAATTATATTGTTATAGTTAATGGTGAGTAGACAATTTAATATAGAGTTAGAGATTTGGTTGACATGGTAAATTTAAAGGATGTTATATATAAAGAAAAAAATTAAACCTATTGAAATATTAATCTTTCATCCGCAAATAATGAAATAAATATAATAGATTGTAAAATAACTATGAATTAAGTATAGTTTTCAATCATTTTAGGAAGATGATAGAAAATATTTTATCTTAGATTAATTAAATATTTTTATGTCAAAGAGTTAATTTTATTGTAATAAGATATTAATGTATTTTTAAATATTATAATTATAAAGCGAATGGAAGGTAATATTTATTGACATGATGTTTTTTCATGGTTAATTTATATTCAATAATTATTTATTTTTAATTTTTTATGTAAATAATTTACATGAGAAAATTTGTAAGTTTTTACTTCTACATAGTGGCATGTTGACTCAAGAATAGTTGTATGATATTTATATTAATCACTGATTTTATTGATTTTTGAGTATGAGGTTGAGATTCCTCAATTTTGGAAATAAGTAATAGATTCATTCCAAATAAATATAGTTACAGTCCCCATTTATGTTGATAAAGAACCTTCGTCTAGAGGTTTATATGGGGGTTATGGTAACATAACATTAGGTTGTTTCGATGTTTGATGTGGTTCTTTAAAATTCATATGGGTGCCATTCCACCCACTACTACTTCTTCCAATTTTATCTCATCATATGATGGTGCATATAATTTTAATATTTTTTTAAGAATATTTTAATATTTTTTTGATATAGTGGTATATATTAAATAAAGATAGACCATAAATTGTTTTATTCTAAAGGTTTGATGTATAAGTTAGGAAGGATGTTGTATTTTTAAGAGTAAATATTGATGATGTATTCTGAAGGATCTATGTCTAGAAAATCAAATAATGTATTACGAAGAGTTATTGTGGATGGTAAATTTTTGAAATATTTGACTTTAAAATTAGATGATAATTCTTTTAATCATTAATATATGTGAAAACTTATTTTTTTCATTATTTCTAGTTAGGATCCTTTGTGGTGGAGAAGTATTTATATAGGGTAGTATATTACGTGATTGGGATACGTGGTCAATTATGAGAAGAATAATGATGATGGATCATTTATCGAAGATTATATGGGAAATAACATCATTTAGTTTTCCCCTTGACTAATCCCAATATGAAATCCAATAACATAAGCATTAGTGAAACCTTTTAAAGGAGAAGCTCAAGCTCATCAAGATCAAGGCCCAAACCATGTACACCGAACCACCCCATCAATGTCTCACAGTCGTGCCCCTTACCCTTGTGGAATATGCTGGTATATTAAAGGTATATGTACCATGACCCTATATATATATATATATGATTTTTTAAATTATTTTTCATATACTAATTAATATATTCTCATATTATTATTATTATTTTATAAATGATTTTTTATTTTGATACAGTAAAACACATATAGTTTTTATAGTTAATATTAAAATGAATTTATATAATTGATATTGGTGAATTAATGGATTTTTTAAATAATTACTATTTTAATAAAATATTATTATTAAATAATTTTTATTGTGTATAAATTATTATATAATTTTTATGAATTCAAAAGTAATTTTAATAAAGGTTCAAAAAATGTTATTGTAAAAAACCAGACATTTCATAATAAATGTTGATATAATTTAAAAAGTTTAAATTCTCATATTTAGAAAATTATTTAGATAAAATTAATATTATTTTCAGAAACAAATCATCAAAATTTTCTAATGGTGATTTGTTCATAATTTTCTAAGACATTCAAATTTTCATGTTAAAATTAAATACCGTAAAAATATACTTTGCGTATTATGACATCATAATGACCGAAAAGTGTTGTAATAAATACTATAAATTTTATGCAGGACAAAATATATGTTTTCCTTTTAAAATAATTTGATTTTATGTTTATATTATTTATTTTATAAATCTATTATGAGTCCTCCTAAACAATTAATATATTTTATGGTTTTAAAACCATTTCTTTAAGAGTATGAATCACCTCCACATAAGAAATGGAATTATTTTATTATGTTCTGACCATTTACATATAAAATAATTAGAACCCATCATATTTTTAGAAACCATGGGAAAAACCATAGGATGGTTTGTGGTTTTGTTTATTTTATTTTGTAGAGTCCAAAACCTAAATAATTAAGAAATCCCCATTAATTCCTATATAAACCCACCCAATATCCCATTTATATTCTATAAAACTCATATAAGTATATATATTCTCTTACCTCTAATTTATAGAGTCCTCTAAATGCTCCACCGATCTTTCAAGAATCCCCTCCCAAGCATTTTGAGTCACACACTTATGTAATGGATCTTCAACATCTCTTATTTATTCAAGTTTCTTTATTATCATATACTTATATTTACAATTACTATTGTTTGGACATGTATTTCCATGTACCTATTTCTAAAAATTGTATGTCTAAATTACGAGATTCTTATTTTTCTCTAATCAAACGATTTTCAAAATTTTTAATTGACGTCTTTATGCTACCAAGAGTTCACCATGATTTTCCATGCCAAAAAATAGTGTAGTAAATACCATACCCATTTCTTATTAATGGTGTTCACATTTATACACATATAACGATTTTAAATGGAAAATACTTATATGTATTTTATATTCATTGATCTGGGAATAAATTATGATGATTAATGAATCCATGTTGTTTGTTCTATGTGGCACACTTAAGCATGAAAATGAAATGAATGTGATTAGTGCGCAGAAAATTATATAGCACTCCAACACAATGGGTAATGTTTAGTATCATGATACCTAATATTGGGATAGGGAGTGAACCTGATTCCTTTATGGGATTTTTTACATCATGATTTCTTATAATTTATCCTTCACCTATGTTTATGATGTTGTGTTTTAAGTTGTTTCCACATCACCCAAGTTTCCTTTACAATTGTCATTATATATCATCTAGTGTTGTTCATGTTTACGATTCATACAAATTTTATTCCATATAGATATTAATTTTATAACATTTATTATTCTATTAATTTTATTTCTTGTTAATTCCCTTTTTAGTCTTTATAGAACACCCCTTTCTTATGTATGTCCCTAGGTTATCCTGTGCAGTTTTAAGTGTAATAATGTTAAAGAAGTTTGCAATTTGGATGTTGTTTTTAATGTTTTAAATTGTTTTGTAATGTTCCTAATTCAAAAATATACATGGCTTATTGATCATACATGTTAAATTAAGTGTAATTTTATATAATAAATCATGCATTAATGTGAAATAAAGAACATGGTTATCAAATGAAACCCTCAATAAAACATAACAAGATTGTTACACAAGAACAATATCAACCAACAACATCTATAAAAAAAGGCAAACCATATCAAAATGAAAGAAAAAAATCCAATCATGGAACTAAACCATGATATATGTGACTATAACCTATGGATTCTAGTTTCATCCCCAAATACCATCACATCATGATGATTTATTGGTTAAGTGATAATTCTTCCTCTTACCTACATCATGTTGAACAACATATATTAATACAACATGATGTATATGTACGGGGTGAGTATATAAACCTAGTAGGAAAATCTCCAAGGCTTCCTACATATTCCCTTACAAAAACAATTTAACTTTAATTTTATATAAAATAATAGGGAAGTGAAATATATATATATATAATTATAATATAAACCACATAATAGTCTTTTTTAGAAATATTTACCCATTTTTTCAAAAGGAGCTCCAATCCAGAACTCATACACCAATGTCATAGACACAATATCCTATAAAATTCAGCAACCCATCCCTTTTGGGATCAATGGAACCAACTAAATTCACCCCTTATCAAATTGGTACTAGTAGAATGATAAAAAATCAGAAGTGGAAACCCATATCCCTTGGCCCAAGTCATCACATGAAGGTACAATCCATGTACCCTAATTTTGGTACTAGAACCCAACTCAAATAGAATAAGGACATATCTATATGCATCAATAACTCATACCACCACATGATATTGAAAAATCATCACCATACCAAAATATTTTTTTCAAAACAATTCTAAAAAGTACACATTTCATCAATAAAAAGAGTTAATACACACAATAACACCAAAACCACACCAATTCAAGTTTAATTCACACTAAGAGAAACTTTTTTTAAAAAAATAACTATTAAATAATTTTATCAAAGACATTCTGGGAATCACTTACAACCTTTACAATAAACAAATATTTTACCACTAAAAAATTAAAACAAGAGTTATCTAGACCATTTAGCACAAATAAACATAAGAATTGTAATTTTAAAAAATATATTCAATTTATTCACATAATTAGAGTGAGTGTAATCCAAATAACTCAAACTAGGTATCCTGGACAAAACCACACTATACACTCATAGATTCGGGCTCTTATAACAATCTTATAATAGTTTATAAAAAAATCTCCATCAAAAACCTCACTAAACAAGACATTCAAGTATAGAAATCCATAATATAGGGTTTCTATCAAAGAAGAATAAGAATTTAATTGAAGATAAGAATATTTTGAGGTGTTACCTTTAATCCCTAGGTAAAACACTCCAAGACTTGAAGATAGGGTGCTTTAAAGAGAAAGAATAAACTGAATTCTCTAAAGTGGAGCTTGAGTTTCAAGAGCCCAAGTAAGGATAAGAAACTGAGTTTTTTGGGGTATTGGGTTAATTATAATTTTGTTTTATGTTTTTTAAGTTCACACATAGTTTGGAAACATGGTTTGGGAAATTTTGATATAATTATACATTTTGAATTGTCCAAAACCCTAGGGTGCATGATTTTTGATGCATGGTTTGGAAAAGTGTGTGCCAAATATGTAAATTTCCACTACTAAAAATTATATCAAGGTATCATTATTAATATATAGTTTTAAAAAACCATGTTCCAATCATGGAATTACATAGATTCCCCAATTATCAATACACGGTTTACGTAGACATTTGGAATGGTTTACCAAAAATGTGAACCTACCATTAACCCATCAAAACCAATAAAAACCATAAAAAATCCTTTATAATATTGAAACACCCAATAAAACATAATAAAATAAACCAAAACCTCTATTTATATTAACAAAACATTGATAAAATATAAATAAATCAAACTGGTGGTATTACATTCTCTCCAAAATTCGACATTCCATCTGTGAAAAGATGGTGGTTGGTGGTGTGTTGAAAAATTTTGGTCCATTTCTTTGGAAAAAACTTCTCTTTTTCCAAAGTATCCTCATTTACCTAGCCATAAATACATAACAAACACTCAACAAGGATATGTATTGGTTTCTCTTGATGTAATCATTCCTATCGACAATATGAATCATGGTGTGGATAAATGTTTCATATAACTTAAGGGTAATGTGATCCTAACTAATCACTTGAGTAGGATTGGTCTCATATTTATAAATCTATGATATATAGGAAACATAATGAACTATGATTAATCATATAATTATAAATAATAAATAATAAACTGTCCTGGTATAATCATTATTCTAAAATAGTTTTATGTATTGAGGAGAAAATTTCCATTACTTTTCAAGGCATCACTGTCCCAACCTTGGAGATACCCACAAGAACACATGAGCTCCCACAAAAAAATACAGTGGGAAATGATGATGCTATTTATAATATTTTATAAATATTGGTGATATTTACATTATTTTCCTGATTAATTAAATATTCTTGGTAGTCTATTGTAATTTACGTTTTCTAATTAGATATGTTCTTCCAACCTCCACTCAAAACTATGAAGATCAACATGGATGGTCATCCAATTATTCAAAAATAATATATGTGAATAATTTATTGATAACTATTGTTATATGAAAAATCCACCAAAGGTAACCCATGAGCTATTTAAGTCCATCACAAATGCTCTAGGCATGTTCTCCATTGTTTAAATTGTATTCTCTAACTGACCATCTATTTAAGGATTCTATGCCATGCTCATAGTTAACTGTGTTTTAAAATCTTTTTTCAATTCCCATGAAAACTATTATGTAAATATTATATCTCTATCATTGATGATAGAAACTAAAACAACATTAAACTTCATAACTTTCCAAATATAAAACATTATTGAATATTCTGTAGAATTAGTCTCTTAGATTGGAATGAGTTGTGTCAAATTGGTCAGTCGGTTAGAAATAAACCATATGTAGTCATGATTATAAGGAAAATTAGTAAATTTAATGATAAAATTCATGGTTATATACTCCCACTGAAATACAAGTATAGGTAAAAAATATAACATTTCGACTTGTCATTGATTTTATGTGTTTACCCATTGAGAGGTGAAGCACTTCAATACATATTCTTACATTTTCCACATCAAAACTTATTAAAAAAAGTGATATTTTATTCTGTTCTACATATTTTCAATGAATAGATAGATGAACTACTATGAGTGATCATAAAAATAAATTAGGTGTTGTTGTAATAAAGGAGGAATCACAATTAGACCATAAAAATGTAAGATAGAATTTTATCCTCTATACATCAATAGATGGTCTCTCTGCCACTGATGTTTGACCAAATTTTAATGTAATCAGGGTTTAGATACAGAGCTTCCTTGACTTATTCAACCAATTTAGGGATGAGTGTCACTGAAAAGATAAAAAAAAGTATCACCCTCTTCATTTTAATCTAATTTCAAGTACTTGATTACCCTTTTAATATCCATTTATCTCATGATTATTTGGCCATGTGATAATAATACAAACAATGTGTAACATGAAACAAAAATTTCCACTTCACGAGCATATAGTTCAATACAAATTAGAATGCTTAAGGGTACTATATCCAATTTCACCCCAAAGGTTTATGTGTTTTTGTAAGAAATTGATCTTCAAGATTTTATTATCAGTGAACATGATCAAATTCCCACAAAACAGTTAGTGGAACTATGCCTTTAATATACTGCAAACTATGGATAATTTGAGATCATGTATTGGGTAGTAATTTTCATCTGTCCATAGTTTTCATAATCCATAATCTATGACATGGTTTCCTTGATTAATATAATTACCCAATCCAGATGAAGATGAATTAAAATAAATAACAAAGCCATCATTGCGTTCTCTAATGATAAAAATATGTTTTGAAGTAAGATAAGTCTTAAGTTACATGAATAATTTCAATAAATCATCAATCTAATGAAATGGAGTTCCCTTTTTATCAATATTTTTATTAGTGAAACTAAACATGAGAAACCATGAAATCAGTGGTTGTAATAACATTATAATCCCAAAAAACATCGCACCATGAATACAATCTTTTGTATCCCCAAATAAAGGACAAGATCAATCTTTTTATGGTCGATCTAGATAAATTCTATAGAAATTACATACCCAAGTGGTCAATTTTTTTATAGAGAAGTAACATTTAGAGACTTTTTTCAAAAAGGAAATGGTCTTGAAACTGTCTCAACATAATTTACAAGTTTACTTCATTATCATCCCTTATTCAAGAGTATAACAAGATATCATAAAAAAATACAATGAAAAAATTAATGATATCTAAAAATGAAATTGTTCATAAATTTTATTAAGATAAATGGTGTATTTTTAATACCAAAGGGGATTAATAACTACTTATAGTGGTTGTATTAAATTATAAAGGGAATATTTAGAATATACTCATTCTTGAATTGGTGTTGGTGGTACCTTAGACATAGATCAATTTTAGAAAACAACTTGGATACTTTTAATTGATTAAACAAATCATTTATTATAGGATGTGGGTACCATTTTTCTCTCTTGAATTGATTCAATTTTTGATAACCCATAAAAAATTGAAGAATACCATGTTTATTTTTTAAAAATAAAACTTGATAATCCCAAAGTGATGTACATGGTCTAATAAATACATTTATTTTAAGTTTCTCTAACTAAGCCTTAAGTTCATGTAATCCAATTAGTGTCATTTTATATGATGTAAGTGAAATTGGACTCATTCCTAGGAGTAGATCAGTAGAAAATTATAAATTTCTTTTAGGTTATAATTTAGATAAGTTTCCTAGAAAAAAACAGGGTATAAATCCACTATGTTTATAAGATCTATATATTTGGTTTCTTTAATAATCCTTGAATCTATATTTTCCAAATAATGAGTGATAGGTATGTCCACTTTAAATAATGTCCCTTCTATTCCTACATTGATAACCCATTACCCATTGAAAATATAAAGTGATACATCAAGAGATATAAAGGATAATTAATGAGAATTACAGTAAAAATTTTCTTTAAATGTTACCAACCAATACATCCCAAAATTTATATCTAATATGTTTATCTATAATAAGGAAAAATTTGATAAAAATGGGTCTGTATTAATGGTCAGTGATCTAGTTGAACAATTAATACCTCTAGTATCTCATTTTTATAAAGGTGTATTGATCCTCATCATATGAGACATCATTTACATGTGTAATCAAATTTTATTTACCATAAGAAAATAAATAAAATTATAGGACATTCCTATATCAAATAATGTCCATAATTTATTTAAGTACAAAAGAATAATTCTGCAAACCATCAAGGGACACACTTCATTATTCAACATAGTTTTCTTGGTGAGTAAAATGATTACAGTATGTTTATCCTAAATGAGTTATGTATCCTTACAGAGATAGTTTCTACTGAGATATCGAGGTGTTTTTAAAATCCCTATGACTAAATTAATTTTGTTGATGTGAGCTACTTTGATGATATCATCATGGATTACTAATATAGGTATTAGTCTAATTAGAAGCATCACCACTCTTTAACATCATAGGATAGCTAAATAAATTCTTAGCATGAACAATCTAACCACAATTATTTCACTATTAATGTAATTTCAGATACTTAATATTTATGTGATCCAAATAATCACATTAAAAGAAACTAGGTTGGATATTTCAACATTGTTGAAAAAAAACTAACTATATAAAATGGTTATCTAATACTCTTCTTCCTTGGGAGTATTTCTCCCTCCTAAACTTAAGGCAACTTCTATAGTTCCCACTAACACCCAGGTGGGGGAAGTTTTTCTTTGTGTTAAGGGTTCCTACAATGTATTTTTCTTCCACTATTGTTTTGTTCATCATCTTGATTTTATTTTTAAAAAACAACATCATATACCTTTAGAAAATCTGAGGTTATAGAATATAATGGAACATTTAATTCTTGATAGAGTCATTTGATACAAATTCTAGTGGAAAGTGTCAAGGTATGTAAACAAAGATACATATTCCATAACTAAGAGATACCCTATCTCACTATCTAATAAATTTAGTATCTTTGATACTTGGAATGTTTATGAATAAAATTATTTATTAAAAAACAACTCAATCCTATCCCAAGAAAAGTCTTGGTTGACCATCTATTGAACAACCAGGTCCCCCATTGTTGTGTCAATTATTCAATCATATAAATTACTCAATTTAATTTATCATGTAATGGAGTTATAAGGAAATCAAAGATCCAATTTATCCATCAAATCCAGGCTCTTGTATCTTTGGGGCCCAAATCACCATTAAAATTTGGCTGGTTTTTATTTTGAATGTTCAATAACGAATTCACATAACATAGTTATTTGGTTTCATTCCCCCTTTCCACAACCTATAAAGCCTCACTATGATTAATATAGGATAATAATTCACATGTGGTTTATGTTGAACATTATTCTCAATGACGCCTTATTATTAGTTCTTAGGTCACCCATGAAGTGGAATCTTTCTACATGTATAGAAAATGTTATCAAACTCAATGTTCAGTCATCACACAATACACTATTTATAAGTTTACTAGTGTATATTAATAACCAAAACACATTTATCAAGTCAAAAATAAATAATAATAACTACTAAAATATAACCTTCTTGAATAAATCATTAGGATAAGTCTCTTCACTAATGCATGTTACCCAACTATCATCAGCTAAACTCAGGAACATGAGATTAAATATATCCTATAAGTGTTTAAAAACACTATTTATACCCAAACCACCCTAGTCACATGAAGTTAAGTGTAAAAGGGTTATTTATGAATTTCTATATCTAACACCTTTAAATACCATCACATCTTATAATCATTCTTACCACCCCATAGATAGACTAGACAAAATTGATATTGTATTTAAGATCCTAACCCAACCCAACACCTTTTATATGATCATAATGATAATGAAATTAGAAGAATCTACCAAACACTAAAGTATATAAATTGATTCCTAGGATAGAGAAAAATGTTTAGGGATAAATTACCCTAAACCCAACAGTGGATGAAATTCATAGAAAATGTATATATATGATGTGTTTGAATAAAATAAAAACAAAATAAACCATAATAAAATCAGTAAATGGGAACAAAATCAACCAAAAACAACTCTACATAAGAAAAAAAGTTTAACCATCTCAAAATTTAGGTAAAAATTCCGAACACATAACTAAATGAAGATCCACATGTCTAATACCTTTGGTTATTAGCTCCATCACAAAAGTCCGTAACGATAAGAGACACTAGTGGGTATATAAGAGGCCTTCATCTTACCTAAATCATATCAAACAACATCTATTTATGCAACATGATTCATATAAATGTGGTGTGTATACAAACATAGTAAGAAATCCCATAACACTTCCCACACATTCCACTTAAATAGAAGAAATTAGAAAAAAATTTATTTAAAAAAGAGGGAGTCATGATTTATATAAATAATTACAATATAAAACAAATAATAATCCGTATTAAAAATCCAGCCTTTACGGATTATTTCTTAAAGAAACCCGCACTATATTTCACACACCCATGTCATGGACTCACTCACCCATGAAATTCCCTAACCCCTATCATATGGTATTCATGGTACCAACCCAATGCATCCCCCATTAATATGAGACTAACTAAATGACTCAAAATCAAGATCAGACCCCCCCAAATTCTCCAAATGGAGGTTCAATAAATGTTCTCCAATTTTGATACAAGAAACCAAGATCGAACCAAAAAGGCCTCATACATGGGCATCATGAACTCACTCTAACTCACACCAATGAAAAACCACCATATTATTACAATCAAATTCTCATAACATTTTCCTAAAATTCATATTTCATTAACACAAAGAGTGAATAAAAACAAGGACCTAAAATCCAAATAAATTCATGTTTAATGAATTATAAAATCATATTATTTAAAACGAAATCACTTGTTGTGCATTCTATCAACCATGTTGTGGGTGTCAGCCACAAAATTTACACAAAAACCCATTTTCACCATGGGAAAAATCAATCATGATTTTTAAGGATCATTTAACTCAAATAAAAACAAGTGTTAGACATTGAAAAAAATAATACATTGATTTATTTACATAAGTAGAGTGAATTGAAGCCACATACCCCCAACAATGTTTATAATACAAAACCAAATCATGCACTCAAATATTCGATCTCCTACAACACTCATAATATGGTTATGAAAAAACAACCATAAAAACACACTGAAAACTAGATATTCATGAACAAAATAAAAAATATATGGTTTATATCATATAAAAAACAAAATATAAGAGAATATCAGTAAATATAGAAGCACTATCCTTGATCCCTATTCCAAAACACTCAATGATTAAAAAAAGGAGCTTTAGAGTTAATGAAACCACAAAAAACAATACATATGACCCAAAGATTTGAGATCTATAAAAAGGATGAGGAAAAATGAGTGTTCCAAATATTTGGTAACTACAATGTGAAACATATGGATATATGTTTTGGGAAACCGTACACCAACTGAGTTAATCGCCATTGTTTGAAGGATATATGGTCAGTAAAGATTTTTACCAAACCACGTTCCTACAATACACCTACCAAGAAGCTACATTTATCAATTCATGGTTTAGATATGAATTTTAAATGGTTTTCCCAAATATTTAAGGAACTATACATGCATAAAAAACATCCAAAACCACCTAAACCTTATGAAACTTCCCAAAACCAACCCTAGCCTCCATTTAGATTAAAATGAAATTAAAAAACATATAAATAACTTATACCAGGGTGTTACAACACTCATGATAAAACTTAATTATGATACATATACTATTATAATATTTCATTGTTATCGTGATTTTGTTTTATTTTATATGATGTTACCTTTTTAGAATTACCTATATAAGTAGGTGTCATGAGTATGTAGTTTCCCCTGGTGATAAATATCACTTGATGTGTTTCATATGTGTTAAAAAACTACGGTTATATCCAAAATAGAGAGTTTAATTTTATTATACAAGGAGTCATAGCTATAAAATCCTAAAAATGTTATGAGAAATTTTTATGATGATTTCCCTAATGAGATTGTGAAATTTCCCCCATGATAAGAGATTGATTTTGACATTAGAATCTATTTAGGTATATCCATAATTTCCAAGTATGTTTATAAAATGGAACCTATATAGATTTGGTTGTTATAGGTGTAGATCAATATTTTACTAAATAATGGCTTTATTCAACATAGTGTGTCATAATGGGGTGCTCTTACTTTATTCTATAAGAATAGTGTCAAAATTTCGAGTTTTTTCATTGATTATTTATGGTTGAACCAAGTTTTCATTAAGAATAATTGAATTATTCCTAGTATTTATGATCCATTTGATCAATTGAGTGGGACTAATAGGTTCTAAAAGTTTTAAATGCAACTGAAATATCGTCATATGAGGGTGAAAATGGTAAAATTATAAAGACAACAAAAAAAGGTCACTCTGGGAATTTTTATCTATCATATTTCTACTTTATAGTTACCAATATTCCATTTTTATTAATGGGATTGATAAATTAGGGGTTTACATAACATATCAATTATTCAATTACAGTTTTCAATGATTGTATATTGGTTTAATAAATGGGAAATCGTAATTTATTAAATATTTAACAATATTTTTAATTCATCATCCTCAATACCAATTGTAAAGAAAGAAAAATTCATCTTTCAGAGAATAAAGGGTTGTTTCCATATATATGAATGTTAAAGATATGGTTTCTTAGAATGCACCTATCAATATTTCTAAGGTTTATAGTGTTATGGGTTTAAGAGGCTATTATCATAGATCCATTTTTAATTTCCCTGGAATTTATATCTTTTTTCTAATTTTAACCTATAATATTCTTGATTTTGTTTGGATTGAGTTTTTTAGGTATATTTTATATATTTTAGTAATGGTAATTAACAAGACTTGGTACCTTACTCTAGTCCATATAACCCACATTTAGTGGGTGTAATAGACTATAAAAATGTATCTCATTTTAAAAAATCTTAAATTAATTAAGGAAAAACCCGTGGACTTAAAAGGGATGACCTCAACATATTCATGCCAGATCGCGAGCTTAGAATGATTATATTATTTTTTATTTTAATGTTATTCAAATTTAATTTATAATTTTTTATAACAAATATATATTCCTATATATGTATTTAATATATATATATATATATTAACATTTATTTTATAATAATTATGTGTTTAATATTTAATATTTCCAAATAATAAATCTGTTGTTATTTTTGTAGAAGTCATTTTTAATTTTAAATATAAATGTAGATTTCTCCACGAACCATACTACCTAAAATTAATATTGGACCATAATCAATATTCTTAGCACACATTAATTTTTTGCTTAAATAGAATAAATATTTTATGGCCCGATCAATATAATCTTTTCCCACTCTACCCCAATCTAACCCTTTATGAAACCCTAAATATGTAGTGGAAATTAACTTTTTTTATAGTCCTTTTTTCCCTAATTGAGGAGTTATTTAAGATTTTAATTAACATTCCTATAATAAAGTTTGGAGATTCATGTTTTTTTTGGAGAGATAAGTCAGATTTTTTTGTTATAGAAATTTATTTATTCATTAATGTAACTATGTTACCTTTGATCTTGAACTAATGATAGTGGAATTTTACTTTAAGTTACCATGGAATTATTTTATTAATAAGATCTATAATATCCTAAAATATATATTATATTAAATATATTTAAACATCCATAAGAGGAAATACATATATTTCCTTCAATATTATGACTTTAAAATCACTTTTAACCTAATAAAATGTAATATGGTAGTTATAGCCTTCACCCAAAAACCATATGGTGATGTTTGATGGGAATCAAGAAAGGAGTGGATGATAATGGAGACATTTTATAATTTTATATTATCATAGAGTAAATAAGTGATATATATTTTCTATATAAAATGGATGGGATGTTTTAATTGTATATAGAGTATAATGGTTCTTAATGTTGGAAAAAAGTCACTCAAAAAATAAATAAAGAAAAATTAGAGTTTTTATAGTGGTTTGGATTAATGATTTCATGGTCAAATATTCACACCCTCTCTAACTCGTTGATTTGGGTGTAAAAGTAATATTATTTGATGATTTTTTCATGGGAGTCAGGAGGCATTGGTATTTGTCATAGATCCCTAGTCAATAGTTTATTTACCTAAGCATGAATGTTGTGCAAACCTATGGTCTGTCTTGAGGAGCTAGCTCACACAACATCAAATTTATATTGCCACTATTTATATACTAACTAATATAAAACTAAAATATATATATAGTATGGTTTTTAATGATTCATAAATATTAATATATATGTATATATAAAAATTAAATTAAAATAGAATGGATGTATATAGAATGGATGATGTTATACAGAAAGAAGATCCTCTTAGGAGAACACCAAGAGTAAACCTTCATCATCTCTTTATTAGTTACAAATCAAATTAATAAACATAATACATTGTATTCATGAAAATTTTATCTTTACCATGTTGTAAATATATGGTGGACTCAAGAATCAATGAGGTACCACACATCGACCTCCTCGATTGAGGGAGAATATTACAGAAGAGGAAGCTAAGCCTTGAGTGGTATGTGTAGTAATAAGGGTTCCTTTCCCACTAAGATCCACATCGAAATAACTATAAGAAAATTAGAAACATTAAATATAATTTATCAATAACCTTGGTTAAACATTGTATTACACCTTGTGTATTTTCTTCAGGTTAGTTACTCATGATCATGAGGATTAGTGATCACACTGGAGAAGGAAATGAGGTGGAAACACAGAAGATAAAAATGTGATAATTGGATGAAAAAGAATACTAATATATATTAAAATTGATTAATAATATTAAATAAAAATAAAACCCTACAAATATAATGAAAATTTCCAACAAAAGTTTTTAACCCTTTGAAAATGACTGAAGATTTATTCTTATAGGAAAAAAATGGATGAAATTTTTCCTCCATAATTTTCCTCCAAAAGTTTTCGTGTGGTATACTAATTTAATGATATAATTGGGAAAATTTATATTCTTAAAATATTTTATTCTATCTATAATATTTCAGCTCGTGAAAATTAATATTGATTTCTCATGTATCATATGCTTTATGGATAATTTATTCTGTATATTAAACCTTTATAGGCATAGTCTTTATATGAGGCATATTCAATTCCCCATAAATTAATGGCCTTAATATTAGTAGAATAAAGTGCGGAAATATTTATTAAAGTAGTGAATATGGATATTATATTACTCCATATCAGATTTAATATCTTTTTTATTATCCATTTATGAGATATGGGACCAGCATCAAAAGTATCCAGATCTGTTCAAAGATTTAGAGGCCCAACTTGTGAGTTGGATTTGGGCCTTCAAATGAGGGGTTGAGATTTGGGTACAAAAGAATGAAATGAATAAAAATATGAATGTAATCTAAAAATAATAATTTCACATTTTTCCTTTCATTTTTTTTAAAAAATATGGCTGAATGAAATAAATAAATTAAAAAAAATTAATATCAAATATTTTCCTATTCTTGCAATTAATCTGAAAATGATACTAAAATAATATAATGTAAAAATTTCCCATAAAATAACACTTTTTTGGGATTAAAAAATTGAAATAAAACTTAAAAAATTGAAAATATTTTCTCAATCAATTCCCTTATGCTTAATCATTGCTCTGCTGGACAATTATCTTATACCATGGTTAAGACAAAATTGCCTAATAATAAATGACAACACAACTCAATTATCATATCAAGGAAAACAAAATGAATCCTAAATGGATAAAAATTCCATAAACCCTTAAATAACATAAAAATACATTAAATATAATGGTAATCCTCACTTTCATTCAGCGCCTTCCTTCCTAGAAAAATATTTATGTCTTCAGTCAAGGATTTTTTTATGTGGAGTTTTTCTCATTCTCAAGAACATGGGTGATATCCATATGTTTTCTATCATCTTAGTATCTCCACTTAAAAGAGTCAAAAATGTTTCAATCTTAATTTATTTTTTATAGGTCATTTTGAGGATGAGGGTTACTAGGGTTGTGATGTAAAAACATCAGAGGCAGAATGAAGAGGGTTTTGCTCTAAGTGAATTGTCTAAAAACACTTTTTCTCAAGAATGGTGTGCTCCATTATTATATTGAAAATGAATCACCTCCAAACAACCATTTATTTCTTTGTATGTTCACACATATAATTTTATATATGGATTATAAATTTCTTCCATGATTTACCTAATTTTAAATAGTTTTTAGCTTGAATTCGGATCTATATTTCTCTTCATAATAATTTTTTTAACGAAAAGAGTAGAATATTTTGATCCTCAGATATTTGTGAACATACAGACCATATTTTTAATGAAGTTTGGGATAACCATCCATCTTTACATCATGAAATTTATTTCTCCAAATTAGAAATAAGTATAGAAACACTTTTTTTAAAACTTTAACTCAAAAAGAATCATTTGGAAAGAAAACTTCAACACAACTTTTCCCTCTCCCACACTTAACCTCAACAATAATCAGAAATTTAAATTATAGAGTATGTTTTAATGTGATAAATGTCTTGTAATATGTATTTCTAAAAAGTTTTTCAAGGATAATAGGATATTAATAATTCATAGATGAAAAGGTAGTCCAAAATTAGAGTTCAATGTAAAAAGGAATTTCAATGTGGTGCCTCAGTAATACTTGACATGTTCCATGAACTATAAGAGATTTAAAAAGTATAAAAAATAAAAAGTTATGGATGACACAACATGTATCAAGATTATAAATAAAATATTAAATTTAAATAAGATGTCAAAAGGTTTAGAAACATCCCATATTGGGAAATATTTTCAATTCAAATACTGCTTCTACACAAGTGTTTAACAATCCATCAAACTTCATCAAATGAAAATATTTGAAATTAGGAAAAATATATATTTGGAAATCATTTAAATCTCAAAAATAAAATAAAGATATTTACCATAAACTCTAATATGTTTTTAATTTTGGAAATTATTTTATTCTATAGTAGAATCCTAAAAACACACCAAAAATTAAAAAGAGAAAGATGGGAAATTTAGAAAAATACATGAAAAAAATAGAATCACACAAAGAAGTAATAAAAACATATTAAAATCCCTCCCCAAAACTTATTTTATTTACTAATACCTTTTTAGATAAAAATAGATCAATAATTTTTTCAGACATTATTTATATTGGGAAATAAATAAAATAATGATAAGTTAAAACACGACCTGATTTATTTCTCTGTGGCAGCCTTGAGTTAAGCACCAAGATGATACAACATAAAAACTAGAATAAAGAAATAAACAAAACATGATAAAAATAAAAAAAATAAAGTGGAATGAGAATGAAAATAGATAATTCTTGGTTTATACCTCCAAGAAGGTGCTAGTTTTTTTAACCATAGTTAGGAACTTTAAGTGGATTTTCCCCAATCAAAAGGTAGGTATGGTATCTTTGAGATGAACCACTACATTTGATTTTTCTCAATATCTACGGGTAGAAAATAGAAGGAACAATGGTAACTCAATATCAAAATGGGAATCTTCATCACCGTATTCCAATGTAAGAGAGAGGTATATAGGTGATGATTTTTCATTATCAAGGATATGATGATTATGTTTCCAGTTATCTTGAACAAATCTATTCCATGATTCTTTGAAAAAATGTTAATCTCCCATGATTGGATCATATTTAATGTGTTATTTAGGGACCTCCCGAGTAATGTTTGAGTGCAGGATGATGTTATTAATTTCTTTAGTACATCCTTCTCAACCACCTCAGGTTCTTTAACCAAAAAATTGATTAGTGAAATCTCTCTCACCCCTAATTTTGGTTTAGGTTCGGTTTCCTCATAGGATGCATGTATATGTTTATTTATCCACTATATTTTTCGCTCTATGTTTTCCATTGAATCACTAATCCTTTTCAAAAAAATATGATGATCATTTTGAACTAATTAATACAATTGATATTGGTCGGTACATATAGAATAATTTGAATTGAAAAACATAATGAACAATGATATTTAAAAAAAATTAATATTTTTTTCTATTTTGTATCTAAAGAGTTGTGTTAAAGTGTTTTTAATCCCAAAAAACTATTCCAAATTGATGCACAAGTATTATTTGTAGATTCTTAGTTAATAGTTTATTTACCTAAACATTAAATATAGTGCAGAAACAAGGTTAATCTCGAGGAGGTAGCTCACAAAACATTGAATTTATACTTTCACCATTTATATTATAACTAATATAAAACTAAATAATAAAAATAATTTGAGTTTTAAATAATCATGAAATATTTATATATATTTGTATATAATAATTAAATGAAAACATAATGGATTCAAATAGAATGAATGATGTTATATAGAGAGTATATCCTCTCAGGAGAACACCCAAAGTGAACCTTCATCATCTCTTTATTAGTTACAAATAAAATTAATAAACATGATCCATATGTGAATGAAAAACCTCTCCTAATCATGTTATGAATATATGGGGAACTCAATTATTTCTTAGATACCACACATCCACCTCCTCAATCTAGGGAGAATATTGCATAAGAGAAATCTAAGCCTCTGGTGGAAAGTGGATAAACAGAGGTTCCTTGACCACTAAGACCACCTCGACCTAACTCTACGAAAATAAGAAATATTAAAAATGAAATCTCAGATACTTGGGTTGAAAACATGATTTCTCCCCAATGAAATTCCTCAAGTTAGTTACTCATGATCATGAGTATTATAGATCCCAGTGAAGAAGGAAACGATTTGGAAACACATAAGAAAAAAATTTGAGAATAAGTTGAAGAAGAAGACTAAAATATATTAAAAATTCACAATACTATTTAAAAAAAATAAAACCCTAAAAATATACTTAAAATGGTCAACAAAAGTTTCCATACCTTTTAAAAGGATAGGATATATATTTTTATTAGAAAATGGGTAAAATTTTGGCTCCAAAAATTCACTTCAATGTTTTTTTATGTGTAGCCCCATTAAATGACCGAATTGTTAAATTTTTTATTATTGAAACTTTTTCCTATATATCCCATCTATCATATCAAACCATTTATATAGATTTACCTAGGAATGTTTGTGTTATGGATAATTTATTTTGGTTATTTAATATGGTCATGCGGACATTTTATTCCACATAAATGATTTCCCATGATTTTTAGCCTTGATATCGTAATAATCAAGTGGTAACATATTTATGAAAGTTATTCATATGGATTTTCATTTCTACGTGTTGAATTTTAAATCATTTGGTTTCTACATTTATAATATATGGTCCCAAATTATAAAGTATCCAAAGTTGTGCACAAATTTGAAGGCTTGAATTGTGAGCTAGATTTTCGCCTTCAAAAAAGGGATTGAGATTTGGGTACATAAGAATGAAATGAATTGATATATGAATGTAATCATAAAAAAATAATTTCACAATTTTGATCATTTTCAAAAAACGACTTTGGTTGAATCACAGAAATAAGTTAAAATCCAAAATTAGGCCATTTTTTAAAATAAGATAAAAATGCTATTAAAATCATAAAGTGTGGAAATTTTTATCAAAATAACTCTTTGGTGGGATTAAAACATTGAAATAAAAAGTAAAATAATTAAAAATATTTTCTATTTCGTGTAACAACCCAATTAAAAACAACCTTTATGATTTAAGGCACAACCACAATACCCATTACATTTTATTATAAAGGCTAGACTATAAATTCATTATGAGGATGCACAACCCATTTATAGAAAAATTTATTTTATAAAATAAATAAAAAAATAGAATTTAAATGGGTTAAATCATAAAAATGATGGAAGCATTTTATTATATAGACGAATAAATGTATAATGAGACAACATCAACATTTTAGGTTTCATGATTTCTTAACAGAATGGATCATAATCATCAGAAACTTAAATTTATTTGAAGTTGTTTCCATCCCAATTCCCCATATATATTAACATTAATATATAATGTATATTTAACACAATGAAAATTTATTTCAAAATAATAATAAGATGATGACTTGTTTGACACACAATAATGATCTTTAAACGGATTGGGATATATTATAAAAATGTTATTATTTAAATATGGTCGTTATAACATAGTCATTGAATTGGAGGGTTTAAATATGATTAACCACATTATGAAATTTATTTATGATGGAAAAATAAATATAAATGTATATATAAATTATAAGTAAATAAGTACCCTTTTTTAGTTAATTAACATTATACCTCAAAAATTCATTTTCTTCAAAAATGATTTTATTGCATTTTGTGTGTGGAATTTATAATTAATTTCTGTTCCATTTATGAATTTTTATATAAAAAATGAACCTAAAATTTAAATAATCATGTTGAACTTATTTTTAAGTTATTTTTTGATATTTTTATGAAAAGATTGATTTTTAGTTGAATAGTTAAAAAATCTAATTTTTATTAAACACTGTATTTTCATTTAAAGCATTTTCAAGGTTAAATTTTGGGTTTTAATGGTTTTAAATGAAAAATTATTTAATTTATATTATTAATAATACAAATAATGTCATTATAATTAATTTTATTTTTTATTTTGGTATAAAAACGTTTTACAATATAGAAAACATTTTTTTCGGGAAAACCGCTTTCTATCACATTTTGTATTTATAATTTTAAAATAAATTTTTCCAATTTTTAAAATTGAATCTTGAAAAATTGATTTAATATTTGTAATCAAGAGGTTATTATTTCTCATTTTATTTTTTCTCATTATGAATAGTTACCTTAGTATATTTTTTTCACCTCAGTAAGGAAAAAACAAGTAAAATAGGGTCAAAACATTGGGTTAAAGATTTAAAATTTCTCTAAAATCATTATTTATCCTAATATATAGATGAATTTATAAAATTTTAATAAATTAATTTAATATATGTCCAATTGGTTCCATTTTTATTTGATTATGAAATTTATATTATTTTATGAAAAGATTAAATACAAATTGTAACTCTCTTGAGTTTAATATCACTAAACTTTTATAATAAAGATAAAAATAAGATAAGTTCAATTATAAATATTTATTTGAAAATAAATTAATTTTTTTATCATGACAATTTATATATAATTTTAATTTATATAATAATTACCTTAAATTCTAACGTAATGCTACCACAATATTTATTCAATTAATGGAAAAATAAAATAAATGGTTTTAAAATATTTAGAAGCAGTAAAATTTGGGATAAATATTGTGTTACAAAAATTATTTAGATAGATATAACATATTATTTTTGTTTTAAAGGTTTATGTTCGAATCCCATTTCTATCATGATGTTTTCAAAGTCATATTATGTGAATATTACTTAAAATTATATTAATATAAAATTATGATAAATATCTTCTTAATTATTTAAAAAAACATAAAAAATCATGAAAAACGAAAAGAGAGATTATAAATGGTTGAAAATTTCATTTAGTTTTCATTAATGACCCAATTTTTACCTAATAATTAAAATTATAACCCTTTAATATTAAAAAATGCATTACCACATTAAAGATTAAAATTGGTTAACCAAGAGGTTAAACCAAAAGATAATGTTTAAAATTTTATCTAAACCCATCTAAATTTTATTGGGTGATTATAATAAGATAATATATTCCTTATATTCAAATAAATATTATTTTGGAACCATATTACATGATTTAGACACATATTATATTGTAATATTTCATGTATTTCCAAAAATGATATTAATGATATTTTATAATAAATAATATTTTATCAAAGGACTTAAAATTCATAAACACACAACCATCATCCAAGTGAATAGGATATGATCTAAAATATAAAATGTGGTCCATTTATGGTTAAATTTTCTTTTTGTGGTAACTTTTTTACTCGTAATGTGTAATAAACATTGATATCATGGTATTTGACAAAAAGGATAATGGAGGATTAAAACTAAGAGATAAAGGAGAAAAAAAACAAAACATGTAAAAATTTTATTTTATCAAATTATATAGAATTATATTCATCTTATATTATAATTATATCTATTTAAATCCATTTTTTCATGAAAATTAATTTTTATTAGTTTAATATTTTAACTATTTACAAGAGTGCCCCTCCCCTCACTTATAAAACAACATCACTTGTTTCGTTTTTTACACATATTTCAGCCATCTAGATCGATGAAACCCTACCCAATAAATTCTCAACATATCTATTTTTGATTTTTAGGTTCTGGTATTCTTAAAATACAATTTCAATTGTTCTTAAAATGGATCTAAATTAAATTTAACGAAAAAGAATTAATCGTCTTTACTAACTCTTTCAAATTTATTTCCTATTATAATTCCTATAAATTAATTGTGACCATAATAAGATAACAAATAAAGTATAATAAATATATTTTTATGTTATTATTATCATGGTACAACCATTTTCCATCTCTTTTTCATCCTATGTAAAGTGAAGATTTTGCTCATTTGTACATACGTCTTACCGTCTCTACATAGTGGTGTAATTCAGTTTTCATAACCACTTTACTTGTAGGGTTATTAAGATTAAAATAATTAATATATATGATATTTATGAAATAATTTTGTCTTTATAATTATAATATCATATATTCCTTCTTATCTTTCAATTTTTTGTAAAATGATAATGTCGCTTATTCGTACGTGTGGATTACCACCTCCAGGAAGCGATGTGACACATTTTTCATGTCTAATTTACATGGATGGTAATAAATATAGATTTATTGAAAATATATATATATATTATATAATAATTATTCTATATATGTGAATTATTATTTACCTTTCATTTTTTTCCATCCTTCAAAATGTGAAAACAAAATTCATGTATAGGTATGGCCTATCATCTCCATGAATGGTTTAATTAATTTTTCTATATTTAACCTTCATGCACTTCTAAAAAAACAGGCAAGGGAAGCGCCCCCTTATATCAGCGCTAAGAAAAACTGCTGATAAAGGTTACCCTGTATCAGCGCTAAAATTTTAGCGCTGATAAATGAGTTCTTTATCAGCGCTTTTCTAGCACTGATATATGGCCTCTTTATCAGTGCTAGAAAAGCGCTGATAAAGAAACCTTGTATCCGTGCTATAATTTTAGCGCTGATACAGTGAGTCTTTATCAGCACTTTTCTAGCACTGATAAAGAGGCCATATATCAGTGCTAGAAAAGCGCTCATAAAGAACTCCTTTATCAGCGCTAAAATAGCGCTGATAAAAGGACCCTTTATCAGCGCTAGAAAAGCACTGATAAAGACTCCCTGTATCGGCGGTAAAATTTTAGCGCTGATATAGTAAGGATTTATCAGCGCTTTTGTAGCACTGATAAAGGGTACTATTATCAGCGCTAAAAAAGTGCTGATAAAGGACACCTTTATCAGCGCTAAAATGTTAGCGCTGATAAAACCTCAGTGCATTTTTTTATAAAGTCGGTTGCACAGTGACCTCGTTTTATCGCGACCTAAATCTCTCGCAGTACTAGAACTTTGTGACTCCCCTCTACCGCCCACTGAGATCACGTTGTCAGACCTCCTCCGCCCTCGCTACTCGTTGCCGGACCTCCGCTGCCCTCTGAGTTCGCATTTCCAGACCTCTGCCGCCCTCGAGCTTCAGTTTTCTGAACCTCCACCGCCTGCAATGCTTTCAAGCTTTGGTTTGCAGGACCTCCTTTAAGGCACGTTTTCCAAATATTTTTTCAATATTGTTCTCCTCTCCCATTTTTATATCATTTTTTGACATGCTTTTTTATTCTATGGGTGAGTATTATGGATTTACCGATTAAAGAAAATGGACCATACTTGATGGAAAATGATGTAAAGGGGATGATTCAAATGTGTTTACTAATTTTCATTATATTTCTGAAGAACAAGGTGCTATTTTACTTTTATTGTTGAAAATCATCATTTTTTTTGTGGGGTTGTTTGAGAAGTTTTTTATTAGTTTGGTTGTGATAGATTCCATTGGGGGAAAATGTGAGATGGTTGAGGTGGTAAATCATGCAGTGGGGAAGCATCAACCTTTCCATTATTAAAAAGATGTAATGAGTGGGTTATTGTGGGTGATGACATCGTTAGTTGATATGGGGTTTCCATTTAGTTTCCCAGTTTCATAGAACGTAGTTTTTAATGATGAAATTGAAAAGGGTTTGGTGGGAATTGAATAACTTCATGGATAAAAATGAAATGGTGGCTATAAAACTATGCTCACCACGTACGCGATGAGTGTATCGGGTGGTTCCCTCTTCTAAAATTCAAATATGTGAGTTCCTTTACCGAGATATAAAACTATGACCACTCTTAATTCAGGAAACATCCAACTCTAGGTGATAATCCTTGGTTTCCTTAGGTGACGAGAATATGAAGTCCCTATGGTATCTTGTTGTGAATTAACCTTTTTCATTGAAATAAATTATCTTTCCTTCTAGCCAACATGAAATCCACTAACCTATTCTCAAATACCATATTTTTCCATCTTGTTTGGGGTATTTTGATTCACTCCCCCCTTTTGGTTTCCATTTCTTCTTGGCATGATCATTATAAATGGTTTCACTTCCACCAGTAGTGAGTATTTATGGATGATGAATAAATACTAATGGTTAGGCTCTATTAATCTCCATTTTTATAAGGAAGTAGTTCTCTTATACTGTATTTGAAATTCTTATTTTGTGTACTTGAACCATAAATACTAATATTTGAGATTCAAATAGGATGGAGATGAATAAAGATTGGATGGATGCTAATCGTTTAACAATAGAGTACGATAACGGAGTGAAAAAGTTCATCAAGTTTGCAAAGGATCACGAAAATGATCCTTCTCAAATCCTTTGTCCATGTTTACGTTGTTGTTATTCTAGAATACTTACTCCAGAGGAGTTAGAAGAACATTTGATATGTCATGGAATAGATCGGAGTTATAAACGTGGGAATAAACACAGAGAAAAAGAGAATGTAGCTACTGTATGGGATAAAACTGCATTTTATGGATCGTCAGATATGAATACAAATATGGATAATTAAGAAGACCGTATGGAGGATGTGATTACAGATGTCAATGATGATGAAGATCGTATTGAGTAAATGACAAAGACAATTCAATATGAACTCCGTGATTGCCCAAAATTGTTTGAGAAGTTAAAGAGTTGTGAAAAGACACCATTGTATGCTACATGCACTAGGTATAAAACATTGTCAGCTGTACTGAATATGTATAAATTGAAAGCAGGCAATGGATGGAGTGATGTCTGTTTTACGGAACTACTTGCTTTCTTGAATGACATGCTTCTGGAAGATAATAAGCTCTCAAGCCGGACATATGAAGCTAGATGAATGCTACACTCGATGGGAATGATTTCTGAAAGAATACATGCCTGCCCAAAAGACTATATATGGTTTCACAAAGAGAACAAATCAGTTATAGAATTCCCAAAGTGTGGTGCTTCTTGATACAAGAAAGATAAATCCAATCCTATGAAAGTTTTATGGTACATTCCAATCATTCCAAGGTTTAGGCGTCTATATGAAAGTTAAGAAACTACAAGAAAATTGTCGTGTCATGAAGATAAATGAAATAAATATGGTTTATTACGTCATCCGTCTGAATCTCCTCAATGGAAGAAAATTGATCTTGAGTATCTTGAATTTGGAAAAGAGCCGAGAAACCTTCGTCTTGCGTTATCTACAAACGGAGTGAATCCTTTTGGTTTTCAAACCAGCACTCATAGTACATGGCCTGTTATGTAGGTAAATTATAACTTGCCACCCTGGTTATGAATGAAGCAGAAATTCATCATGTTATCTATGCTTATATTAGGACCAAAACAACCAGGTAACGATATTGATGTTTATCTGGCTCCTTTGATCGAGGATTTGAAGTTATTGTGGGACTCAGGTGTAATGTTGTATGATGATTATAAAAGTGAATACTTCACGTTGAGAGCGATGTTGTATGGGAAAATAAATGATTTCCCTGCTTATGGAAATTTGACAGGCTATAGAATTAAAGGAACTCAAGGGTGTCCTGTGTGCAAAGAAGATACATAATCAATTAGGTGGAAACATTCATCTAAATCTGTGTTTCTAGGACATAATAGATTTCTACCTCATCGGCATAAGTATCGATCTTGGACGACATCATTCAATGGAAGTTTATAAAAACGTGAAACACCATCTCTACTAACAGTTGATCAGCTGTTTGAGAAAATAAAATATCTGAACACTATTTTTGGTAAACCATTTTCAAAAAACCTTACGAAAATCGATTGGAAAAAGAGATCAGTTTTTTTTGAATTACCATACTGGAATTGTTTGTACGTCAGACATTTTCTTGATGTGATGCATGTGGAAAAATATGTATGTGACAGTGTTATCAGAATGTTGCTAAATTCCTCTAGCAAAAAAAAATATGTAATTAAGGCAAGGTTGGACATGGTTTACATGGGAATACGAGAAGAGTTGGCTCCCGTGAAGGGTGAAAATCGAATGTTTCTTCCTCCAGCTGCTTATACTCTTTCTAGGGAGGAGAGATATCAATTTTGAAACTTCTTCAATGATGTAAAGGTTCCAGAGGGGTACTCATCAAATATCAAGAACATTGTATCAATGAATGGTTTGAAGTTAAAAGGTTTGAAATCACATGATTTCCATGTTTTGATGCAAGATCTAATTCTTATAGCATTATGTTGCATTTTTTCCAAGAATGTTCATCATACATTAACAAAACTTTGTTTCTTTTTCAACGCTTTATGTAGCAGTGTTTTAGACCTGGGGAAATTGCCAGCTATGGAAAAAGAAGTTGTCATCATATTATGTGAATTAAAAATTTTCTTCCCACCAACATTCTTTGATATGATGGTTCATTTGATGATTCACTTGGTGAGAGAGATTCGACTATGTGGTCTTGTGCACTATAGATAGATGTATCTTGTTGAACGGTATATGAATATTTTGAAAGGGTATGTCAAAAATCAAAGTCGGCCAGAGGGTTGTATAGTAGAGTGATATATTGTTGAGGAAGCCATTGAATTTTGTACTGAATATCTATCTGATGTGGAAAGCATTGGTCTCCCAAAATCTCATCACACTAGACGTATTGAGGGTGAGGGAATTTCTAGAAGAGAAGTTGAGACAATCAGCATTACAGATCGGGAGTAGGCTCATCTTTATGTTTTTCATAACAGTTGGGAGGTTTCTCCATATATTAAAACACACAAAGAAATTCTTAGGCAGTTGAATCCATCGAGGGCTGAAAAATGGTTATCAGATACACATAATCACCGGTTTATAAGATGGTTTCCGGACTATATTTTTAAGCAGTTGGATGAAAATCCGAATTCAATTTCAGAACATCTTCGATGGCTAGCCGCTGGACCAAGTGTGTATGTATTATCTTACAGTGGTTATGTAATTAATGGTTATACATTCTATACAGATGAAGATGATGAAGATAGTACCATGAAAAATAGTGTAGTTACACTAGTGGCTGAAGCGATGCATGTTTCTGGTAGTAAAGAAAGAAATCCAATATATGAAAATATGTCATACTTTGGCATTATCAAACTAATATGGTAGTTGGATTATACGACATTCCAATTTCTGATTTTTCAATTCAAATGGATTGATAACAACAGTGGTGTTAAAATAGATGAATGGGGATTTGTGAAAGTTGATTTTAGTAAAGAAGGGTACAAAGACGAACAGTTTATAATGGCATCACAAGAGGTAAAAGTTTTTTATGTTCCAGATCCTGCAAACCGAAAGTGGTCGATTGTTCTATTATTTTCCAAAACTAATGAAGGTTCCGATGAAAATTCAGTTGAGGACGAACCTTTTAGTGGTACGTCGAAACCATTTCGGAGCGGTCCCAATGAAGATGATGTTTTGTATGTTAGAGGAGACCACAATGAAGGGATTTAGATAGTCGATAGATGTGTCAAATCGATTCATCCTTTGAGAAAAACAAAGAGAGTTCAGTAAACAGGTTATATTTTGTTTGTAATATAGATCTTATTATCTCACGTTATTATCTTATCATTACTGAATTTATGTAATCTGAATTAACTATTAAACCACTTTTGAAAATAATGACTTTTGTACATTCTGATGCTCCTAACCTTGAGGCTGAACAAGTCTCTCAAGCAGCAGCTGATGCGGCTGCTGCTGCTCCTGCAACTCATGCTGCTGCTGCTGTTGCTCCTGCTGCTGCTCCTGCTGCTCCTGCAGCTCATGCTGCTGCTTCTATTTCTCCTGCTACAGCTTCGGTTGCTCCTGCTGCTCCTCCAACTACGGCTCCTTCTGCTGCTAATCCTGCTGCTGCTCCTGATGTTGTGGCTCCTACTGCTCTTATTGTTGAGGTCCAACAACCATCAACACATGTCATTGATACCATTCTATATGAAGATATAGATGATGTTGATATCGATGAAATGGTCGGGAATGAAGGACCAACGTCACAGAAATCACAGGTGCGTCGTAGTTTAACGGTGCTATCCAAAATTCTTAAGGTGAAAAGAAAAGGCATCAAATTTGAAGTCGGATGGAATTCAAGAGGCCAACATGTGAATCCCAACAAGGCTATGTTTAGAACCTACATTGGAGTTGTCACTCAGAAACGCATGATGATTGACATAGATTCATGGCACCATGTTGTGTCTGGGCTGAAGGCTGTGATCTGGGAAGAAATTACGGTAACATTATGAATATATTTCTTTAATTTACTTGCAAATAAAATAATAAAACAATATATTACTCTTCTCAATCTCTTACAGAGTACATTTATAGTAGACGATTTACACAAGGATTATGTACTAAGGATTACAGGAAAGATTCATCGAGGTTTTCACACACTTTTAACAAGATGTCACCTCAAAGATTCTAAAGGTAAAATAAACACGCACCCACCCATTGTCTACGCTCACCTGATATCCCAAGAAGCATGGGATTATTTTATTGGCCGTCATGGGGACGAGAAGTTTCAGGTATATTGTGAGTGATAATACGTTGTTTGAGGATACCTGTATTCATCACTTTGATTGTCAATATTTTATTTATGAAATAGAAACTCTGTACTGAAAATAAGTAATGCGCTTCAAAACCAACATACCCCTATCGTAATGCAAGGATGGGGTACACTTCATTAGAAAAGAAAATGGTACGTATTTTAAATTTACAATAATATTTATAGGTGCCAATAAACAACATCATAATTATTTTTCTATTTTTGTATGTAGATTTATGAGTCTAAAACCAAATGCACTTCCATCCCACGTCATATGCTATGGAAGGAGGCACGTGTGAACAAATATGAGAAGTTAGTAGATGAGAACACACAAAAAGTGTTGGAAATATGTGTAAGTATGACATGAAGATAAAATAATTTGTTTAAAATTTCCATTACATAAAAATAATTAGTTATTTTCCTATATCCGACAGTCACAGGAATCAGCTACTCCTATAGCTGATATAGACCAATTATCGATGACTTTGAAGCAGCCAGAAAAATACGGTCATGTCAGAGGTGCAGGGTTTGGGGTGACACCCTGAGTATATTTTTAGAAGAAGAAAAAAATGGATGATACAGATGAAAAATTGGAACAAATGAGCGAAAAAATAGAAACCCTTTAAGAACAATTGAAATGGCAGGGAGAGTTGCTATAAACTTTTATGGGTGGGAAGAAAAGGGAAGCCACAACTCAAGAACAACCGCCACATGAACATCCCGCCCCACCCCCCCACCAGCTTTGAGGTGAACCATTCGCCTCAAACAACTGTCTTAGCTGTGGTAATCAATATTATAATAATTGTTCCCATGAAATATGAATCAAACAAACACTGATAATTTTTCTATACTCATCTTCTACAGGGTGATAATGATTGTGATTTATATCTCTCAACACCCACCTATCACCTTGTAGTGAGGGCTACAGTGTTCAGTATCCCAGATGCCACACTCCATAATAGACCACTTCCGAAAGATCATCCGAAAGTGACGATTATTGTAGCTCATGAGCCAAAGGCAAAGATACATATTCCACATGATGACGATGATATTCATACAGTCGAAAAGGCTATTGGGACATTCATTACATGGCCGTCACAACTTTTAAGAGTATATGCAGACACAGAGGTATTTATTTCCTTTTCTTTTCAAGCTAAACCCTTAACAATTAATGAAAAAAGGGTCTGAACCAATGATTGTTGTTATAGACAGAGAAAGGGAAGGGGGTGACTAATGTCAGCTCAAAACCATCTAAAGGATTGAACAACCGATCCCAACGAGCTACTGAAAGCACAATAACACCACCTGTTCTCTTTCGACATTTACAAGCATTGAAGATTCATGTGGATACGAAGCTAAAAGATGGGAATAGTCATATAGTGGTTTACGAAGAGAATATATACGGAGAGGAAAGTCAAGATTTTGTTGCAGCTAAAAATGTAAATGAAATCCTTGAAAACAGTTGTCTAGGCGTCACAATTATAAATGTATATATGATGTATGTTTCCGTGAATTGATTTTCCAAAAGCTGATCTATCGTGCAAATTATGAATAAATGCATTTTATATTGTTGAGAGACGAATTTATGAAAAAAAATTGAAGGAATTTTCCCATGAGCCCAGATTTGGACTGGTTAGTCCTCATAACACATCAACACACCTAACAAAAATAGATCCATAAAAAAGGGATGATATAGTGAATGGCTTGCTGAAAACATTTGAACGCAAGATTAAAGATGACAGACTTCTCCTAATACCAACCATGCAGGGGTAATACTCTATGATTAAAGCATATCAATTATATTTTCACTTCTTTTATTACTTATTCCTTTTTGTGTTTTTAGGAAACATTGGTTGCTAATTTCGGTGAACTTGGATACTCCGAAGATTTATTTTATGGATTCAAAGCAAGGATATCCATCAAACCGACCACACATGATGGAGTTTGTGAATCTGTAAGACACTACATCTTACGTTTTAGGTCTAAAAATCAAGTAATATAATTTATATTATCTTTTATTGATAGGGCGGTGTATCATTATCATCTATAAAAAGGAATGAGGCTAGGGTCTAAGCATAAGGAGGTGAGAAAGTACTACGTCTGGACAAATATCAGGGTATATATAATAAAATTTCACTATCCAAACACATCTCAACACAAGTTACATATTCTCCTAATGATCAATTTTTTTGCATTGTACAAAAAAAACAAACGATAATGATTCCGGTTATTATGTTTGTAAATTTATGAAATAGATCATTTTTCTTCAACAAACTAGCATCCCTAAAGAGGTATTTTTAAAAACAACTACTAGTTCGTTTAAGTTATTTATTAATTCTTTATTTTTTTATTTTGCAGTATTACTATGACTGCCAAAAAGCCTCATACTCACAAGAAGATATAGATGTGTTCATAAATGAGTGGACCACATACCTGATGGAAGATTGTACACAAATACAATGAAGATCTAACTTAGGGACATGTACAATTTGTGGTCATTTTTGAGAGGGGTTAAGGGGATCAAAAGATGAAAAATTGTTGTATGTAAATGTTTGTAGGAAAATTTTAATTGTTATTAAATAAAATAGCCTTTCTCAAATGATTCATTTTCCCATTTTAATAGGTGATATGCACCAGCAACATGCAAGAATGCTGAACCGCTCAAAGAGTCTCTATTTTGTTTAAAATGGACAAGATTTTAAGTGAAAACAACAACTGATCTACGGAAATCAAACCAAACGCATTCGTATTGCATTGGTATTTTATAAGACCGATCCAAGGGTCCTTGGTGATGTGTACGAGTCAACCCCGCCTCAATCCGAGGCATGGTGTGGCCGCTAGCACTCAAAGGGTCTCTATTTTGTTTAAAATGGACAAGATTTTATGTGAAACCAACAAATGACCTACGGAAATCTGACCAAACGAATTTGGATTGCATTGATATTTTATAATAACAATCCAAGGGTCCTTGGTGACGTGTACGAGTCATCCCCACCTCAATCTGAGGCACGGTGTGGCCGCTACCACTGAAAGGGTCTCTATTTTGTTTAAAATGGACAAGATTTTAAATGAAAACAACAACTTACCTATGGAAATCCGACCAAACGCATTCGGATTGCATTGATCTTTTATAAGAACGATCCAAGGGTCCTTGTTGATGTGTAATAGTCAACCCCGCCTCAATATGAGGCACGGTATGGCCGCTACCACTCAAAGGGTCTCTATTTTGTTTAAAATGGAAAAGATTTTAAGTGAAAACAACAACTGACCTACGGAAATCTGACCAAACGCATTTGGATTGCATTGATCTTTTATAAGAACGATCCAAGGGTCCTTGGTGACGGGAATGATAGTTTACCTTCTTAGAGAATAGTTTTTGGAAGTGTATAAGAGACATGATCCAATGAAGATCATTAGAGTGTTGGAGCAAATGTGGTTGCTACAAATAATGTGGCAATCGGCTTGTGCAATGCGGCCTAAGTTACAACTTGCAGGTATTGTACTTTTTTTCTGGAGGGTTTCAGTGTAAATGCATTTTGGAATGATCATTACTATTCATTGTCTTTTAGGTTTTTTTGACAGCCGAGGGGAAAGGGTGGGGTCTGTAGACATTGGAGGATATGTCGAAGGGTGATTTTGTGTGTGAATATATTGGAGAAATGGCCTCTTTTCCCTTGAAGCTCCCAAAACCCCAATGATGATTGGGGTTCGGGGATCTTGAAGGGAAAATAGGCCATTTGGTTAGATGTTAGATACTATGGAAATGTTGCAAAAATATAGGATGTAATTTCCCATAAAGTCACCCTTCGACATATCCTCCAATGTTTGCAGACCCCACCCTTTCCCCTCGGCTGTCAAAAAAACCTAAAAGAATATGAATAGCAACAATCATTCCAAAATTCATTTACACTGAACCCTCTAAAAAATTTAAGTACAATACCTGCAAGTTGTAACTTAGGTTCCTTGCACAAGCTGATTTCCACATTGTTTATAGCAACCAAATTTTCTCCAACACTCTAATGATCATCATTGCTTCATGTCTCTTATACTCTTCCAGAAACTCTTCTCTAAGAAGGTCAACTATCATGTACGCATACTCACCTTCAAATTCAGGGGTGCAAGTACAAGGCACTAATGAAGATAAAGAATTTCTAAAACAAGTTGACCAACATGCATTATCCTTGATGGAAGTAAGATAGAAATTCATATGGACATTCTTAAAGATATGATTTTGATGTATATAGTGAAAGGGTGGTGGATGTTCATTGTTGATGTTGTTCGTCTACGAGACTTTCACCTTATCTTCTCCTATCGCTATGTCTTGGACATCATGAAATATCCTTATATCATGTGGGGTATATTGAGGTTGCTAAGAAACTATGTAACGGCCTGATCTTTCATGTCAAGTGCCCTCGGGATTGTTTTTCCAATCAAGATGCCTCAGATCATTAGTTGCATGTAAAGGTAGTGCGGCAGCCTCCATGATAGATTGGAACTTGACCAATCCATTTGATGAACAAGATGGGATGCTAAATATGATATTAAGGGCTTCCAACATAGGAAATTGTTCCAATGATTCGGTATGTGAGGATACATTTAAAGATATTTCCTGTGTTTCATCAAGCGAGTCAGTTCCTAGTTCCAAAAAGCATTCACAAACATCACTCATCAGTTTCCTCAAGGATAAACTTGGGTTCATGGCTTTGTATGATCAAAGAGATCTATCCTCTACTGCTTGTACAACCTATGTGGTGCATGTTTCAAATTCCTCCAGGGAAAAGGAAAAAATTTGGTGAGCTGTAAGCCACATCTATTTGATGTTTTGAAATGTTAATTATGTTTTGAAAATGGGTTCAATCTTTGAGGAAAAGATGAATTTTCCTTGATTCGTGTATGGATGATGGATTCACATCCATTCTAAGTGGTTTTGATGGAAATTATGGATGATAACATTTGTTGGTGGTCTCATGGATGTCTAAGAAGGGTAAGTTAGAAAACATGTTGCGTATGTTGTGGAGTTTTAGTTGGGGTTCTAGTGGTTCTTTCCCGATGATGGAGGTGTTAAACATCAGATGGTGGTGTTTGTGAGCTAAAGCATATAGTGGGGACCACCATAGAAATTAAGTGGATGGTTTATGACATGATCGGTGTTTTGAATTAGATAGTCTTTGGTAAAATCCATCTTGGTGTTTAGATCGGTTGAGTACATTGAGATGAAGGTTGTGGTTGGGTTGTGTTATGGGTGTTTGGGGCAATGTAAGTATTTAATTGTACCTTTATGTTTTTCATAATGAATAATTATTATATCACATTCGGATTGCATTGATCTATTATAATAATGATTCAAGGGTCCTTGGTGACTTGTACGAGTCAATCCCACCTCAATTCGAGGCACGGTGTGGCCGCTAGCACTCAAAGGGTCTCTATTTTGTTTAAAATGTACAAGATTTTAAGTGAAAACAACATCTAACCTACGGAAATCTGACCAAACACATTCGGATTGCATTGATCTTTTATAATAACGATCCAAGGGTCTTTGGTGATGTGTACGAGTCACCCTTGCCTCAATACGAGGTACGGTGTGGCCGATAGCACTCAAAGGGTCTCTATTTTCTTTAAAGTGGACAAGATTTTAAGTGAAAACAGCAACTGACCTACGGAAATCTGACCAAAGGCATTCAGATTGAATTAATATTTTATAATAATGATCCAAGGGTCCTTGGTGATGTGTACGAGTCAACCCCTCCTCAATTCGAGGCACTGTGTGGCCGCTAGCACCCAAAGGGTCTCTATTTTGTTTAAAATGGACAACATTTTAAGTGAAAACAACAACTAACCTACGGAAATCTGAATAAACTAATTCGGATAGTATTTATATTTTATAATAATGATCCAAGGGTCCTTGGTGACGTGTATGAGTCAACCCCGCCTCAATCCGAGGCACAGTGTGGCCGCTAGCACTCAAAGGGTCTCTATTTTGTTTAAAATGGACAAGATTTTAAGTGAAAATAACAACTGACCTACGGAAATCTGACCAAACGCATTTGGATTGCATTGATATTTTATAAGAACGATCCAAGGGTCCTTGGTGATATGTACGAGTCAACCCCGCCTCAATCTGAGGCACGATGTGGCCGCTAGCACTCAAATGGTCTCTATTTTGTTTAAAATGGACAAGATTTTAGGTGAAAACAAGAACTGACCTACATAAATCTGACTAAACACATTCGGATTGCATTGATATTTTATAAGAACGATCCAAGGCTCCTCGGTGACGGGTATGAGTCAACCCCGCCTCAATCCGAGGCATGGTGTGGCCGCTAGCACTCAAAGGGTCTCTATTTTGTTTAAAATGCATAAGATTTTAAGTGAAAACAACAACTGCCCTACGAAAATCTGACCAAATGCATTAGGATTGCATTGATCTGTTATAAGAACGATCCAAGGGTCATTGGTGACGTGTATGAATTAACCCCGCCTCAATCCGAGGCACGGTGTGACCATTATCACTCAAAGGATCTCTATTTTGTTTAAAGTGGACACGATTTTAATTGAAAACAACAACTGACCTAGGGAAATCCGACCAAACGTATTCAGATTGCATTGATATTTTATAAGAACAATCCAAGGGTCCTTGGTGACATGTAAGAGTCAACTCTGCCTCAATCTGAGGCATGGTGTGGCCGCTATCACTCAAAGGGTCTCTATTTTGTTTAAAATGGACAAGATTTTAAGTGAGAACAACAACTGACCTACGGAAATATGACCAAATGCATTCGGATTGAATTTATCTTTTATAAGAACGATCCAAGGGTCCTTAATGATGTGTAAGAGTCAACCCTACCTCAATCCGAGGCACGGTGTGGCCGCTAGAACTCAAAGGGTCTCTATTTTGTTTGAAATGGACAAGATTTTAAGTGAAAACAACAACTGACCTACGGAAATTTGACCAAACGCATTCTGATTGCATTGATATTTTATAGGAATGATCCAAGGGTCCGTGGGGACATGTAAAAGTCAACCCCGTCTCAATATGAGGCACGGTGTGGCCGCTATCACTCAAAGGGTCTCTATTTTGTTTAAAGTGGACACGATTTTAATTGAAAACAAAAACTAACCTACGGAAATCTGACCAAACGCATTCGGATTGCATTTATCTTTTATAAGAACACTCTAAGGGTCCATGGTGACGTGTAAGAGTCAACCCCACTCAATCCGAGGCACAGTGTGGCCGCTATCACTCAAAGGGTCTGTATTTTGTTTAAAATGGACAAGATTTTAAGTGAAAACAACAATTAACCTACAGAAATCTAACCAACCACATTCGGATTGCATTGATATTTTATAAGAACAATACAAGGGTCCTTGGTGACGTGTACACGTCAATTCTGCCTCAATCCAAGTCATGGTGTGGCCGATACCTCTCAAAGGGTCTATATTTTGTTTAAAATGGACAAGATTTTAAGTGAAAACAACAACTGACCTACGGAAATCTGACCAAACGCATTCGGATTGCATTGATATTTTATAAGAACGATCCAAGGGTTCTTGGTGATGTTTAAAAGTCAAGAACTCCTCAATACGAGGCATGGTGTGGCCGCTACCACTCAAAGGGTCTCTATTTTGTTTAAAATGGACAAGATTTTAAGTGAAAACAACAACTAACCTACGGAAATCTGACCAAACTCATTCTGATTGCATTGATCTTTTAAATGGGGGGTCATGGCATGTGATCTATCAGGGGCCTCATATATATCAAGTCATGGTTGGCCTGGTATACTAGGGTGATCATGTGTTGGGGTCTATGATACTTATGGGCTTATATGTGGATGAAAATACTCCCATTTGGGAGGGTGGATATGCTTATGGGTCTTATTCCTTAAATGAGAATACTCTCATAGGGGAGGGATGAGATGTATATAGGTATTATTCCCCAAATGAGAATACAACCATAGGAGTGGGATGAGATTCTTATCGGGAATATTCACTAAATGAAAATAATCCCATAGGGGAGGACTGGGATGATTATATAGATTATGCCTCATGAGAATACACCCATAATGTTGGGTTGATATGCTTCTAGGGATTATTATTTGGATGATAATACTCCCATATGGTAAAGAATATATTATTCTTAGTATTATTCCCTAAATAAGGGTACTCCCATAGTATAGGGATGAGATCCTTGTAGGTCTTATGCCTCAGAATTGGAAGAACACATATGAGTGGTCTGAGATACTGTTGAGGGTATTCCCTGGATGAAAAACTCCCATAAGTGGATTTCAATGATGGAGTATAAATAAAACTCACATATTGGAGGTCAATGATAATTATGTATATAGTGGGGAGACCATGGTATATTATATGTTTTGTGTGGTTCCTATGATGTACTTAGAGAAACCCTAACATTGTATGAAGTAGGTATGGTTGATCAAGCTTTAATACTTGAGAATCAATGTGTCTTGATGTAGATGGGGTAGGACATGGTCAAACTATATTTTTATAATTTCGACACAATCCTTGTGAAATGATTGGTAAAAGTTCAGAACATGGAAAATTAATTTGGGTTTAATCATGGTCCTGGATTTGAGGATCAATGATGATATTTTTATTAGTTTTATTCCAATTCTTTCTCAACTAGGTTGTGCACATTCCCTAATCATGCACTTACAATATCCTATTGTAGGTTTAATATTAGGGGTTTATTAATGAGATTCATCCCCCCCCCCCCCCAAGTATGTACACCTCAGTGTGTGTACAAACCTTATAACTTCTTTGAGCTTGAGAACATGATGCATAGTGGATAGAGAAAAGTCCAAAGATTTATGTATTGATAAAACACACCCATGTGGAGCCTTAGGATTGAACTGGAAAGCCCACCGGACACCCCCAACCCCCCTTGGACAGCCACCACAAACCCTTGAACAGCCACCCAAACCCTTGAATAGTCCCCAAACCCCCTGAATTCTGAATTTATTTCATTATGTACTTGATTAACTTATAAATTATGTGTTAATGGTGTACGAGTATAATTGTTGTATGGGTATACTTGGTCTAATTTTCTTATGATTTATTTGTTAATTTTGTATGGGTATACTTGATTTAATTGGCTTATTGAGATGCTATTTTTTTGCAGGTGTTCGGGTGTACTGCTACAGATTTATCAGAGTAGCAGAGAGGGAATTTATCAACGCTAAAAAAGCACTGATAAACTACAACTTTATCAGCTCTAAAGAAGCACTGATAAAAGATAATTTTATCAACGCTCTTTTAGAACGGATAAATCATGCTTTTATCAGCGCTAAAAAAGCGCTGGTAAACCGCACCTTTATCAGTGCTAAAGAAGCACTGATAAAAGATAAGTTTATCAGCGCTAAAGGAGCGCTGATAAAACCATCATTTATCAGCGCTAAAGAAGCTCTTGTTTAGCACTAATAAAGGGGTAACCCCTTTATTAGCGCCGAGCTTTACAACACTTTTTTAGCGCTGTTAAAGCCCATTTTTAGCGCTGTTAATGACCGTTTTTGTAGTAGTGATGGATGATTCTAAATATGTATAAATTGAATTTATAAGATATTTAAATAATTATTATGATTCTGGATATTATGGAACCATGATCCAAGTACAAGGACTAGAACTTAGAAACTCAAACTCTCCTTAAAAAAAATTGTTAACACCCAGAAATGACGATTTTAAAGGATTATAAATATATGGGAATATAAATATTATAATTGGATCATATATGATACTATAATTATGAAAATTATTTTGGTATATAATCATAATAAATTTAAATTTATTATACATGATTTTAAGATAACTTACAAAGAAATCTAGACCTATGGTAAGGGTTTTCCCATCTCACTTCTGTTTTTTTGCAACATATATCATATTCACCACTTGTTTCCTTCATGTGGTGTATATGCTAACCCTTTTATATTTTATATAATTAATAAATTTATATTAATTTAATATAATTTTTAATTTTAATATATTTATTTGATGGGTTTATGTTTCAAAATATACTAAAGCAATAAGGGATTTATATTACAATCTCATCTATTACCAAGATTGTTAATGGTTAAGTTTACAATGATAAAATTCAAAGATATATCTATCAAAAAATAAATTAATTTTATTCTAATATGGTAAATTCTAAAAATTATATGTTTTAATTTTATTTTACTAACTTTATGTACTCATGATAGTGAAAGAATATTTTTAAAAATATAACCATCTTTATTTCCCTCTTCGGTCGGAAATAAATTTTCTTCTTTGTCCATATTCCTAATTTTCTTAAAATAAAAATTTTAATTTTATCCTATTATTTCTTAATTAATTTTTACACATTATTGATTTTTTTTAGAAAAAAATTATATTAATGTTCTTGTGATTTTCTGAACAAGGTAATTTTTACTTTTTATTGAAAATGTAAAAGGAATCTTTGTTTTAACATACATGACATGAACCAAATTTTCCCCTCCCACAATATATCATTTATTTGAAGAACCCATTATATGTATCTAAATTTATTTTCAAAGAAATTTTTTTCTTTAATATTTGGGAAAATTTAAGAATTTAATAATAGATTTTAATGTGAAAAGGGTATTTTCCCCAAAAAATTTATCAGTGACCTTTTAGAGGTATTTTCAACAATGAAAACACCCATTGATGTTACTATGGATATGATATAATGACACCATATTTATTATTTATCTAGATTTTTTGGATGATGAAATATTTATATTTTGTATTCTTGATTAAATACATATAATTATTGACTTATTATACATTTTGAGAATGAACTGTATTGGTGATTCTAAATATGTTGAATTAATTACATGTAAAAGAGATGGGTGTGGTCGGGTTATAGATAGCCCCTCGATGTGTCAATAGGTTTCATGAGACAAAAAAAATTGGGATGAGGTATAAGATGAAGCCGTAATATTATGTCATTATAGTTGGGTATTGGGTGTAGGTTATCCCATACAATTATTGTTTCTTGGTTGAAAGGCCTTGAAAGAATGATAATATCTGTGTTGAGAGGGATTGATGGAATAATAATGTATTTTTGAGTCATTATGGCTAGATTCGTGATTTATTAGTTAAGAGTCCCTAATAATGAATGTACAAAATTATGAATTTCCTTTTTTAAGATTTCATTTTTCATTATCCATGTGTTTTCTGTGTTGATATTAGTCATGAATTCTTATTGAACTCAATCTATTGAATGAATGGTATATTTTTGTTATTATCCACTCTTCCATGTTAATTATTTATTATTTACACATGATATATTCCACTGTACATAGACCTTACTAAGCATCTAAGGCTTGCCTTTATTTTTTTCCTTTCCCTAGGATATGAAGAAGGATATTATCAATGATATCAATGATTAAGGAATTTTTATTACGCTATTTTTTTTTATATTTCCAATGCAATTTTCAAATCATGTATGTATTTAGTATACCGAGACTACTTAATTATCTGGTCATTTGGGATAGGATCACTTATATCTAGTTCCAATGTAATAAGTAACCACCAATTATAGGCTACGTGAGTTATGTTCTTCACAGTCTACCTCCATTTACATTTATAATTCTTATTATTCAATATTTTATTACAAAAAATTATTTTCATATTATGGAGTTATTATGACATCATATAAACATGGTCACTACTCACATCCTAAATATGTAAAGCATTTCCCCTATTTTATTGATCCACCAATTCTTCTCTAATTTCTTACTCCTTGCACTATTCATTCCTTGATCTTAAATAGAGAATTCTAAAAAAATTATATATTTTTCCTCATGAATAATAATCTTTAATATGTTATTCGGGCCTTCATGAATTTTCAAAGAAATGATGATCACACAATATACATAAAATTATTTCCCATATTTATGTTTTGGTCATTTTCCTCAGTTGTATTTTATACTCCAAACTTCCACTGTTTTCATCAGTAAGAAAACATAATAGTAAATAAATGTTTTTATACATAATTGTCTCCTTGAATATTTAAAACCACAATTCACTTGAATATTTTTTATTATGTTATTACTTTAGAGACAATTCATATTTCTCCTAGATTATAATTAAAATTTTCCATTATAAATTACTTGAATAACTCATTTTAAATTTTATATAATGACATTAAATGTATAAAAATATAGGTTAAAATACTATCTTAAGTGATAAAAATGATCAAATCTAGATTTTTCCATGTATTAAGGAGTAAAATCACCATGAAATAAATGGAATTCTATAATTTACCATAACCATTCCATGAAATGGAATAGAATATTATTTTGGTAGAAAACGGGACTTCATGTTGTCTTGTGACATCATGAAAACAATGTTTTTCCAAAAAGGAAATTCAATAAAAAATTCACTAATAGGAATTTAATTAATATTAAAAATAATTAAAATAAACATGGTGTTGTACATAAAAAAATAAATAGAACTGAACTGATAAATCTAACAATATCTCACTTTTTAATATGGATAACACAACAATTTATAAAATATAGATTAAAAATATCTTAAAATTACATTCAAAAAAATAGTTTTAAATTTATTACTGATTTTTTCAAAATTGAAAAAATATCACACAGAATTATTGTAAGAAATAAAATATATTCCACCTTAATTATGGAACATGTGATGTCATGGGACTAGATTCCACTAAAGGTATCCCAAGACGGATTAGACACATGGCCTCAATAGAATCTCCCCAAATACCAGAGACTGCCAACTAGTAGTCAGGGCCTAAGGTGTGTCCATGTGGAGACTATTCCCTCATTACCATAGTTTAGAAGAGTGGATAAATATGATAACATGAGGTAATTTATGGAAGAAATGTAATAGGATAAAAATACCAAACAGTAGATGAATACTGAATAAAAATAAATTGGGACAACTGATAATCATATACAAAAGCTGATGATCATGTTTAATGTGTCTAATAAGATGGAAAACATGGATACAAAAAAGCTGACAATATATGATATAAAAAAGTAGAAAAAAGGAATCCAAAAACTATCCCAGACATCCCGAGCTCTAGCTTGGTCATCTGCTACCAGCTCCATCCTAAGAAAACAATAAATCTAGTGTCCAAAGAAGCATGCTTTCCTTTTCCAACACGTACATATATGTAATCTTTTGGGTGTCAATGGCATCTCAGATTGGTTGTGAAATAAATATTAGTATTCCACCACCAATGACATCTATAACATCCAGTCCATGTAATATAACATGAAATAGTGTGCATGCATGAATATATAAAAGTAAATCAATATAGTAACATAAATACTGAAGTACCTACTTTAGCCCTCGGCTCGTGTCTGAACATGTAACCAGTTCATTAATTAACTAAGTTCCAGTTAATATGGATATATCCTGTGGGGAAATACTAGTAATGAAATGATAATAATGATCATAGTGAAGGATCTAAGAAATAATAAGGCATCCTGTAATGTTATTAATTATGAGGAGGTTGCAAGGTTATAACCAAGAAAACCTTAACCTTAGGTGTCGATCCAACTCAGGTAATAGTTGTGTCCTGGTTGTAGTGGTAAAAGTGTAATCTAATGATCAGCTTCTAAGGAATTACACAATTAAGAATCTAACTGAGTCTAAGGAAAATAGCCATGGTAAAATGGGATAAGAAATAAATAAACCCAAGGATTACAATGTGTCAAATTTCTATAGAAGCCATGATGGATCCAAGGAGTGTATCCAAGGAATCTTGTAATAGTAAAGGAGGGATCAAACAGTGTCACATATGGCATCCACTAATAGACAAATATTGGGTTCCAAGGTGGGTCTCACACTTGGTAACCATAATCTCTGAATCAGAATGGAATCCATGAGTACTCAAGGAATTCACATAGGAATCCAAAATCTAACTTGAGTCTGACCACTCCTAAAAGATGTCAAGGCCCATATACAATTAGGCACCATTAAATTGATCTATTTAATAATTAAGGCCAAGTTATGGCCATGCCAATTAACAAATTCATTTAGTTCAATCCTTTCCTTTCATTAGCTAGATATGAATATCTTGTCATACAACCATTTATGAATTCTTTTATGTCATAATAATTTTATAAGGTCCACTCTGATACCTTCTATAAGACACAAAAAGGGGTGTTACAGATGTGAAACCAAGCCATTAATTTTTAATTAACTAGGCCATGTCATATATATACCATATAATATTCCATTTTCATTTAAGAATGTTTTATAAATTTGGAGAAATTAACTTAGGGAGTTCAAGTGGAAAGACACATTTTACAATCCATTCATAAATTCACAATTCATCTATTTAAAGGGGCTTACCAATAGCATGGCAAGCCCCACACCCAAATGTTGGAGGTAAAAGGTAATAACAAACCATTAAGGCATAATGGGACACTAAAAGAATAAATATAGAAATAACCTACTTAGGGTGGTTGACGTGGTGGAAATAACCACCAATGATGGGTGACATATATGGAATGTGTCCTATAACATGGTTCTAACAACTACAAGCAAGGAATATTGAATAAATAGATGATTCCCAATGAAATAGGCATGCACACATTGTATGAACTCAGTTCTTATTTGAGGTATGAATCCTTAACATCCCTTATTTTATTAGATTAAATTTTTATTTATGACCTAGTGATAATAACCATTGTGTTCATGGAAACTTCAGTGGTGTCCGGGGCTAGTTTGGAGCTCGAAACCTACCAATAGGGGTGAAAATAGAATGGTGCATGGTTAGAGTAAACCATGTGGGGTAGTCCGCATAGTTTAACAAACCATTTGATATGTGGGGAGAGAGTAGGGGGAGGTCACATGGTTAGAGAAAATCATGTGAATTGGGGTGCACGACGGTGCACATTTAGTGAAACCATTCCGAAAAACCATGCGGGGTACCCCTTCCCTACATTAGACCATACACGGTTAGGGCACGTTTAGTTAAACTGTGTGCCTAAATCATATAACCCAGATATTTTTGGTAAAATGATCATTATCCCTTAAAATTAGTTTAAATCAAACATAAATCATGTTCTATCCTCCCGCACAACAAGAACACATTTGAAGAACTCCATTGGTAGGCTATTCTTGAATTTGATCCCAACTCTTTATCTGATCTCCCATTCAAGCGATGCTCATCTCACTGGATCCGCATCAGTGAGTAATGGATTATTTTTTATCCATTATTAATTATTCTAGATATAATTTAAACTGTTTAGGTGGAAGATAATATTACCTATTATTAGGTTCTTCATTCGTTCTTTAATTTTCTCACGATCTGAGCGAAATCAAGTGTTAACACTTGATGACCTATCAACTACGGACCTATAATAGGTGGTCACATGCCTTTCATTTAAAGTAGAGTGGTAATATATATTTTGTTGTTCCATGTGCCCAATATTCATATTGTGTCCCTTAAAATGACATTCAATCCTTGAATGGAATTTTTTAGCATGGCCTATGTATTTGAAGAGGCCTCAAATGAATGGGTATTGATTGAATGGCTTGAAAGCAGAACCACCCCTTTGGGTGTGTTGTTTTGTTAAATGGACCATTTGTTGGCATATGAGTTGGATAACCTTGAGGTGTTCCCTTTTACCCATTGTCTTTGGATGTGAACATTGAATTCAATCCATTAATTTAATTGTAAATTGGATTTGAATAATAATTATTAATTGTAATTTAAATGGATTAATGGAAAGGGGTGGATGACCATTCCCTTGGCCTTGGTCATGTTATAGCTTTTTGAATCTTGGATTTCCCTTATGATGTTTTTCTGATGTGATTATTTTAGGGCCAAGACTTCTAAGTTCAACTAATTCCTCGAGTCGCCTTTTGAGGTGAGATTGAATTGGATGTTCTTGGTATTGACCATGATATTTTAAATGATTTTGATTGAATGTTATTGAATTATTGAAGTGTAGTTGAAATGAATTATAAATGAGATTTTTATATCAATTATTAATTAAAATGAGGGATAAAAGGGACTGGATTCCATGCCCCTAGACACTTGCCAAGTTTTGGTTAATTAAGTAAGGGGTGCTTATTATAATGAATAGCCCACATGAGTAGATAAGAGGCAAGCTATCCAAGCTTAACCTATGCTTTAATTCACTTTGTGAGGTGAGTTTGAATTGAAATGAAAAAGGTGACGACTTTAACTTGTCTAATTTAAACTGATTAAACACTATTGAGTGCATGTATGCTTATATTCCCTACGTGGGACACTGAGCCATACATTGCATTTAGTGGCGGTTTAAACCGCCGCTCAATCATTCTATGATGTTTTTAGAAGATCATCGCTAAATTGTATGCCAATAATCAATTAGTAGTAATTTTTCAAAACTATCATAGAAAGATTTAGTAGCAGTTTTTTAGTGACGGTTTAAACCATCGCTCAATCATTTTTAATTTTTTTAATTTTCTTTCATAATTAATTAATTAATTATATAATTTTTTTTGGAATATATTTATATATTTATTTTATTTATTGTTAATTACTCAATTAATTAATTAATTAATTAATATTAATTAATTCATTGTTTGTTTATTTATTATTTATTATATATTATATATTATTTATTATTACCATGCTCATGCTCATGTCCATGCACAAGCCCATGCCCATGCCCATGTCCATGCCATATATAGAAATTCTATGTTGGGTGAGATATGAACCACTTACCTCTTGCTTCTTCTCTAAAAACATTACCACTCTAGTAAACTCTTCATGTAGTGAATAAATAGAATTTAATATACTTATATATATATATATATAAATTGAAAAAACAAATGATACATAAATTAATAATTCATTAATAATAAATTAATAATATAAAAAATAATAAAATAATTAAAAATAATTTAATATTTAATATTTAATATTTAATATTTAATATTTAAATTATAAAAATTAAACAAATAATGAAAAAATATATAATAAACAAATAAATTATAGATAAATTAGAAATAACTAACTAATAATTCCTAATAAATAAATAAATCATAAAAAAATAAATAATATATAAATAATAAAATAATAAAATAATATTGTTGTTTAAATAATAAACAAAGTATAATTAAATAAGTAAATAATATAGATATAATAAACAAATAGTAAGAAATAAATATTAAAATAACATTGAAAAATAAATAAATAGTAAATAAGACTTTAATAATAAAATAATACTAAATTAATAATAAATTAATATTAAAAAATTAATAATAAATTACTAATGAAAAATAAATAAGTAAAAGTTAAGTCATAAAAAATAAAAAATAAAAAATAAAAAATATTATATAAAAAATAATATATAAAATATAAAATATAATATATAATATATAATATATAATATATAATATATAATATATAATAAATACTTAATAATAAATAATTAATAATTAATACTAAATAATTTATAATTTATAATTTATAATAAATAAATAATAAGTAATCAATAAGTTATTCATAATTAATTCATATATAATCTATAAATAGTGTATAATGAATAAATAATAAATAATAAATCAATAAATAATAAATGAATAATAATATAATAATTAATAAATAATCAATAATTAAAAATAAATTAATAAATAATTAATAATAAAGAATAAAGAATAAAAAATAAATAATAAAAAAAATAAAAAATTGAATAAATACATATATAAATAAATGGATAAAGAAATAAAGAAATAATAATATATAATATATAAAATCTAAAAATTAAAAAATTAAAAAATAATTAATAGTAAATAATTTATAATAACTAATAATTTAGAATTTAGAATTTAGAATTTAGAATTTAGAATTAATATTTAATATTTAAAAATTAATAAATAAATAATAAATAATAAATAAATAATAATTAATAATTAATGAATAACGAATAAATAATAAATAAATAATAAATGAATAATAAACTAATAATAAATAAATAAATAGTAAATTACCAAAAAATTAATAAATTAATAAATAAAAAATAAAAAATAAAAACATAAAGAATAAAGATTTAAGAATAAAGAATAAAAAATAAATAACATATAAATAGATAAATGAATAATTAAATAAATAACTAAATAATAATTAATAATTAATAATTAATAGAAAATAAAAATTTAATAATTATTAATAACTCATAATTGATAATTGATAATTGTTAATTGATCATTAATAATTGATAATTAGTAAATAATAAATAATAATTAATAATTAAATAATAAACAATAAATAAATAAATAGAAAATAATTAATAAATAATTAATAAATAATAAATAAATATTGAATAATTAATAAAAATATAATAAATAAATAATAAATGAATAATAGACTAATAAAACTTAAATAAAAATTAATTAATTAATTAATTTAAAAATTAATAGTTATTTTGTACATAATAACTAAATTATAAATAAATAAAAATTGAAAAAATAATAAATAATAAATAACAAAAAATTAAATAATTAATAAATAATAAATTAATTAATAATTTCTTAATTAGTAATTGATAAATAATATATAATTAATAAAAAATTAATAAATGAATAATAGATAAATAATAAATAAATAAACAAATTCTAAAACATAAAGAAACTCGGAAATCACTAAAAACTCTGAAATGACACTAAAATATGATCCAAGAGTCCTTTTTCAGCTCCACGACCAGTAAAACCAAAGATCATGAAATGAGATTCAATGTGATATGTGGTACAGGCCGAACATATGCATGGATCAGAAGTTATAACCATTTGAATGTTAAGAAATCAGGGGTCGAGGAATAAAAACTATATTTCAGAGGCCTTATGGACCTTTTTATACAAAATAGGGATAATTCCCAAAGAGCTAGTCCCATACCTACATGACATAAACCTCATTAGAGGCTTTGATTTGATATATGGTAGAGCCTAAATGGACATCCAGATGAAATGTTATGGTCGTTTGAATTTTGAGTTTGATTTATGACTTTTATTGAAACTATAATATTTTTTTTCTCTTAATTATTACTAAATGTAAATGTAATTTTGATTTAAATAATTTTATAAGCTTCGATTTGGCTGGTTGTTGAGCTAAAACCGACTCTCGGATCAAAAGTTATGTTCATTTAATGTCGATGTGTGATTTTCAAATTATTAAAGCCTTGTTTTCACTTTAAAAATATTTTTAACTAATAATTATAAATATTTATTAATTGAAACATTATAAAGAATGAAATATATATGATTATAAATAATAATTAATAATTTACAATTAATAGATAAGTATTTGTTTAATTTTTTTTCTTCAATTTTGTGGCAATTTTTAAAAAAAAACCACCCCCGAAAACAACTATAATTTTTGTTTGATTTTTTTAACAAAATTATAAAATATATTTTAAAAATAGTTAATAGAAGTTTTAAATAATGCCCCTAAAAAATAGCTGTTAATTCTTGGACAAAAACATTCAAGAGTCATTTTGAAAACCGCTGCAAAAAAACCACCATTAAAACACTATTTTCCTATAGTGACTCATGGATTCAAATGATGAATTTCACAGACGGACTCATTTGGATTTGACCTTGCTTATTCTTGAGTGATACATAGTATAACGTCACTATTCCGGGTTCCACCTAAAGGTTCCCCAATCCTGATTGGTCACAAATCCTCAATCGCATTTCCCCAAACGCCAGAGGCTACTGACTTGTAGTGAGGGGCACTATGTGATAATGGGAAATTATACATTCATTGGAAGAGTATGCACATAAAAATAAAATATAGTAAAAAATATCAGAAGGAGTAATACCATACAACATAAGTAAACAACAAGATACTGATAGAATAAACATCAACAACATACATATAAATAAATGATGCATGTCACATGTATCTAAGAAAGTAGCCATTCATGTCACAATGATGGAAATACAATACTGAAACCGATGTACAGAAAAAAATAAAATTCTAATAGAATCACAAGCCTCATCTTGGTCCCATGCTCGCCAACCCCAACAGTAATCAAGTACCTAATGAAGAAGGGAACTTTCCCTTGTCTATACCTATAACCATATAATTTTTATGGGACTAAAAGCATGACCCAAATAGGGTGTGAGACGAATCCCCGTAGGTAACCACCAAAAGATCTGTGCCTAACTTTCAGTTGATATATATAACATACAATATAAAAAATGAAGCAATAAACTAGGAAGTACTCAAAAGTACACATTCCAATAGTTTCCAATTACATTCATTAACATTTATTAATTATTCAATCATTGAATAATGTAATTTCAGGATCTAGCCTGAGCTCTATATCCCCTGTGTAATAGCAAAAAAGATGTCTCAAAATTCCATCTAACAAACAAGTAAGATGAAGTACAAGCTTGTTCATTGGCTTGGTAGGCTCTTCACATTCATCAAGCATTCAAAAGAAACCCTCTGGGAAAGTACTCACAGTCTAACCCCTCTGGTTTAACATATCATCAATTCATCAAACAATGACCCTCTGGGAAAGCTCACACAGTCTAAAACCTCTGGTCCCACATAGCACTAATCATTTGTAAATTACCATATGGGTAGCTCTCATGGTGAATTCCCCCTTAGTCTGTATAGCAATAATAATTTATAATGACCCCTGGAAGCTCACACAGTCAATTCCCTATGGTACAACATTCATTTAATAATGACCCTCTGTGTAGCTCTCAAGGTCTAAACCCTCTCAACTATGACCACCTGACAACGCTCATAGTCAATACCTCTAGTCAACCATAACATCAATTCATAATTATATTACCTTACCTCGAGAATCTATCACAGTCAATTTCACCTTGGTCATACTTTCACAATGCAAAACACATGCATCTCATCTAAATAGTAATAGGTTTATTTTCCAAAACACGCAATACCCTAAACATGGGTATTTGCCAAATTTAACATATATAATCCAAAGACAATAAAAGAAAGTCATAAACCACCTACCTCAATGTTGGGAGATCACTATAGATGAACATCAACCCTTGAATCTGACTACAATGAAGTAGATCTACAAAAGGTTAAAATCATTCAACCTTTGATAACTCAAGAGAGAGGAGAAATTAGGAAGGGAGGCTCTAGTGGAAGAGAGAACTCACCAGTGGATATCCAATGCACCAGGAGGTGTCTCAATCAGAGCTCGAATGGAGGAACAATTGGAGCATGAAGATCTTAGGATGTACGTCGCTCTTTTGTACGAAACACAGGGAGAAGAAAGTGTTTCTAGACCTAAGATGTGATCCTGCATCAATATAACAAATAAAAATAATGGTATACAACATGTTCTTTTAATGTACACACAGTGTACTTGCCTTAACCGGACCCTGCCTTAGGCGGTCTACCAGGTCACCCACACGACCATGTGCTCACCCGTTACACGGACAGTACGCAGCTACACAGAGCAATCGAGAACACGACGGGTACTCAAAAGTACACCGCGTGTACAAAGAATATTTTCCCTTATTTTTTCGAAAAAAAACCTAAAACAAGGATCCAAACCTAAAATAATGATTTGGTATCTTACAAAATTCCCACCTTAAAGAAATTCATCCCCTAATCTCTCTTTTAAGGGTGGTGAAGAAGAAACTTCAAACAGCTCCGGCCACTGTGATCGAAGGTCGGCCTCCCTCTTCCAAGTCTCATCTTGTACTCACATGTGCTTCCATAACACCAGTACCCGAGGAATAGACTGGCCACATAGAACCTTCGTGTTGCTATCCCCAATCCAAATAGGGTGCTCCTTGAAGGTTGAATCAACCAACAACTCAACCTCCTTGGGTTGAAATACATGAGATGGGTCTAAAAAGTAGCATTGTAGGTGAGAAACATGAAAGGCGTTGTACATAACTTGGTACCTTTGAGGTAACTGCAACAGATAGGAAACCTGCTCGAATCTCTCCAAAACCTCAAATGACCTGACATACCTCGGTGAAAGATTCCCCTATCTCCTAATCCTTCGGTGTCCCAACCTCGGTGTGATGCGTTTGAAAACCTGATCTCCAACCTCGAACTCCATAGGTCATCTTTGTCGATCAACATAAGATTTATGTCGAGACTGTGCAGTGTCCATCCTCTTCTAAATCAACTCCACCTTCTCTGTGGTCTCCTAGACAAGATGTGGTCCCCACATAGATGCCTCTCCTTCCTCCATCAAACAAAGGGGAGATCAGCATGGACTACCATTCAAAGCCTCATAAGGTTCCATCTAAATCATTTCCAGAAAACTTTTATTGTAGGAAAATTCAAAGTCAAAAGACTGAAGGTACTCAACCCACCTTTACTGTCTCAAAATCAAATCACACTGAGTAAAGATATACTTGAGACGTTTTTGTTCAGTGTAAACCACAAAATTCTCTCACATAAAGATAATGTATCCAATAGAGTAAATCATGTAAAACTACCACCCACTCGAGATCGTGCGTTGTGTAGTTCCCCTCCTGTGGCCTCAACTACCGAGAATCATATGCAACGACTCATTCTCCCATGCATAAGCACTAATACTAGTCTGATACCTGATGCATCACAGTAAATAATATAACTCATGCCCGACTCCGGAAAAATCAGTATCGTTGATGAAGTTAATCTCTATTTTAGATCCTGAAAGGATGAATCACAATAATATATCCCAAAGTACTTTTCAACCTTCTTAGATAGGCCCGTTAATGGTGCTTCTAAGTGTGAAAAAGTCCTGTATAAAGTGCCTATAATAACTAGCTAGCCTGAGAAAACTATGCACTTCAAAGAAGTTCTTCGGTTTCTCCCAGGAAACTACTGCTCTCACATTCTCTGGGTCTACTAATACTCTTGTCTCTGACATGACATGGCCCAATCAGTGAATCTGGTCCTTCCAAAAGTGTAATTTTGAGAGCTTAGAATATAACTAATGCTCTATCAGGGTACTCAATACGATCTCAAGATGGGTGGCATAGTCGTGTCGAGTGTGAGAGTACACGAAGATATTATCCATGAAGACTACCTCAAAATAATCCAAGTAAGGATGGAACACTCAGTTCATCAGTTCCATAAAAACTACCGGCGCATTCGTGTGACTGAACGGAATAACCAAATACTCGTATAGACCATACCTACTCCGAAAGGCTATAAGTGGTATATATGATGGTCTAACATGCAACTAATGGTAACCGGATCTCATGTAAATCTTTATGAACACCTAGTCTCCTCGAAACTGATCAAATAGATCATCAATCCTCATCAAAGGATATCAGTTCTTAACTATAAACTAGTTCATATTCCGATAATCCACACAAAGTCTGAGGGTATTGTCCTCTTTATTTGAAAAATGAATAGGCAAACCCCAAGGAGAAGTACTGGGTTGGATGAAACCCTTTTCTTGCAACTCCTCCAATTGAATCTTGATCTCTTGAAACTCTGGTGTGGCCATCCTATATGGAGGAATGGACATTGGTTCTGCTCCTGGCACAATCTCAATAGAGAAATATACCTCTCGCACTAGAGGTAAACATGAAAAGTCATCTAGAAAGACATATCTAAAATGATACACTACTAGAGGAAAGTCCATCTATGATGTCCCATGGTTATCCAGATACAAACTAGAAATATGGCCTATAATTCCTCCAACCCCAGGATGCTCGGGTCCAAATATTCTCTCCTGGACATCCCATTTTCCCTTGTATAGAACATACCCACCCTCTTGTGATAAGAAACTCACCCTAAAGTTATCATAGTCAAAAAAGGCCTGAAAAGAGACTAACCAGTCCATTCCGAGAATGACATCGATGCTTTCATCTCTAATACATAGAGGTACCATAAGAAGTGACACCCACTAACTTCAAGAGAGAACTCCTTGCACTAACGTACACTAGCGGTCCAAATCCCAAATAGAGTGTCTAGTATAATAACATCCTTAGAAGTAAATATACAGAGCCTAAAGCTCTCCACAATAGAAACAGATAATAAACAATGGGATGAAAAAAATAATAGAAGCTAAAACGGAGGAAACTGGGATCATACCTATAATTGCAGAAGGTCCGGGATCCTAATCTTGCGAGGTCTGCTCCACTACAACATTCGGACCTATTCTGCAGCCTTTTGAACCTCCTTGACTACCCTGAGCTGATCCACCCTACAGTCACTGAAATCCAACTGTCTGGCTACCACTTCCACGACCACCTCCTTGGCCTGAACGACATGAAGAACTCCAGTTCCCGAACTAAGGGGGAACTTGTGGTCCTGCTCCTAAATGAGAAGTCATAACTGATCCCCTCTCACCAGCTACTGGTGATAAAAACCTGAAAAATGCTGAAGATGACCCATCTTTCCACAAGATCCACACTCAATTCGGTCTCTTGGGCACTGAGGTTTCATGTTCCCACTCTTCCCCCACTGGTAGCACGTCTCCTAGCTACTTGTAGATGATTTATTGCCACTGGAATAACTACATGAAGGATCCCTTCTACACTTCCTTCTATCAAAAAAATGAGTACCAGCCCTGTATGGTGAACCACCCTAGCTCATAGCTCCTAACTCTCTCAAATTTCACTCGGTAATCATTGCCTGATTCACTATATCAGTCACTGAAGTTATCCTGAAAACATTCACCTATAACTAGATTTCATACTTGATCCATCCTCAAATATCCTAGCCAAATATAACTCGTCACCTCCTAGAACAATTGTGAAGCACTGAATAGCTGTAAAATGATAAGTTTACTCCATCAATTAATGGGAACCCTTACCCAAATTCATGATCTCTCGGGCTTGATCAACCCTCAACATCTCAGGGTAAAAGTAGTCATAGAAGCTCCTCTGAAACTCTTCCCAAGTAATATCCCAATGAAATCCTTTATATGAGAAAAAATCCCACAAAATCTTGGATTAATCATGTAGAATATATGTAGTGTTATTTACCCTCCTCTCCGGAGGCATCTCCAGATGCTCAAAGATAAAAATCATGGCCTCCAAATATAACTCCACAACTTGTGGACTTCCATCCCGAGAAAAGGTGGGAGGATGCTAATAATGGAACACCTGTGTAAACTCTTCCATAGTTGTGGAAGGATGCAGTACTCCCTGGAAATTATATAACATCCTCAAAAATCATTCATGGAACTTTACATAAGTACATGCATCTAGTATAACAGCTGGTGCCAAAACGGGCATGACGGGAGGATCTGATAGTAGTCCATGATCTTCTATTTTCATCATCTGGTCTTTTCACTGTATCTGGTGTACAACCAAAGTATGTCTTGGAGGCATGACTCTGCAAGGTCAAGGGAACATCTCAGTTCAATATTATCAAGTAAAAAAACATAGAAGTTAAAGAAAGGAACATGAGAAGAAACATTCACATTTTACAAAATAGGGATACACAATATGTATAACCCCTACATAGCCTATTCCCTTAGGTTTTTAAGATGGTGTATACCTCTTATAAACAAGGTCTTGTAACACCCATACACACGCTGTATTCCTCTTAAGACATGGCATGTACTTGCATTTCCCCACCTTCCCAAGTACTTCTACATGGGTCAAACCACACGATTCTATCCTAGGAAACACTACACCACATGTTCACCATACACACAGCATGTAGTGCTTATGTTCTAAACACCCATGTTGTTAGTCACACGACTGGATACACGGTCATTTAGCACATGGCATGTACAAGACAGACATGGCATGTACCATCCAAATTTCATCCACCCGTGTCATTAGTCACACGAGGGATACATGGTCTTACAACATGGAATGTACTACCAGTACATGACATGTTCTACCAATATTTTATCAACCCATGTCTCTACTCACACAATCAATCACACTGTCAAGCACTACACAACGTGTACTCTTAGTACATGTTGTGTACATAAGAAAAGTTGCTTCTTCCAAGACATAAGAAAACATGGAGTGTACCTAACATCACACATCGTGTTGAATGGGTTTCCAGATAGTAGGCCCATGAAACTTCTCCAAAACCCTTAAAAACATAGAATTCTTTCCAAGGCGTGACAAATTCTGACCCGTGAGAGCCCACACTCCTGCGCTGGACAAAAATTCAATTAAAGTTCCACATGGTCCACCAAATTCCGATCCAACAGGGACCATAAAACCTCAGGGACCAAAGTTTTTCATTCATCCAAATTAAAATTTACAATTTTCAATACCTTATCAAAATAGCATGTATTATATCACAACATCTATCAAAAAATCATGAGCATAACATCTATCACAACAACATGAAATCATTAATTCACCCAAAATGGTATAACAAAATGAATGACATGCAACCTCTATCATGTGCATATATGATCCATGAGATGGCATACCCTAATCTCACCGAGTTGAAATAGAAATAGAACCTCAATGATATCAACGATAACATCCCAAAATAAGGGAATCAACCAACTGTGAAATCAAATAAACTGTATCAATTGAAAAACAAGAAAAATTAAAATATTCGAGGTAACTTGGATTTTCCCCATACATGGGTTAGCTACTCTCAGGCACATTTATGACCAACTACCTATTCCTTCCTGCACTTATCTATAGGCTCTAAATAACAAGACAAAGAAGAAAATAAACCTTCTCTAATACCACTTTGTAACATCCCAGTTCTGGGTGCTGCTCAAAGGTGTCCCGAACCCGGTTGGTCCATTGCTCTACAGCTCCAACAGTAAACTAAAATAGTATCGTAAGCCACATATTGGTCCCATGCTCTCTAGGTCCAACAACAATCAAGTAGCTTATGAATAACGGTTCTTTCCCTTATCTATACCTACATCCATATAATCTGTTTTGGTCCAAAAAACATAACCCAAACAGGGTGTGAGATGAATCCTAGTAGGAAACCACCAAAATATATGTGCCTAACTATTAGTTAATATATATAGTAATAAATATGAAAAATTAATATATAAACTAAGAAGTACCCAAAATTAAACAATCCTACAATTTCAATTTACATTCATTTACATTTATTAATTATTAAATCATTGAAAAATGTAATCTTAGGATCTAGCCTAAGTTGTGTATCCCCTACGTAATATCAAAACATATTTCTCAAAAGACCATATAATGAACAAGTAAGAATGAGTCAAAGATCGTTCTTTGTCTTGGTAGGATCCTCACATTCATCAAACATTCAAAATCAACCCTCTGGGAATGTACTCTTACTCTAACCTCTCTGGTTTAACATATCATTAATTCATCAAACATTTACACTCTGAGAAATATCACACAGTCTAAACCCTTTGGTCCCACATAATGCTAATCATTTGAAAACGACAACCTGGGTAGATCTCATGGTCAATACCCCCTTGGTCTGCATAGAAACAATAATTTATAATGGCCCATAGAATCTCACACGGTCAATTCCCTATGGCCCAAAATTTATTTAATAATGACCCTCTGGGTAGCTATCATGGTCTAACCCCTCTGGTCTATGACCACTCAGTAGCTCTCATAGTCAAATCCTTTGGTAAACCATAACAAAAATTCATAATTAAAAGACCCTAACTCAAGAGGCTCTCACAATAAAATTCCCATTGGTCATACTTTCATAATGTGAAACACATGCATCTCATATAAATAGTAACTCCATTCTAAAAACAGAAGGAATGGAAAAGAAAGAAATCCTAACAGGAAATCTCGACCAAATTTCCATAATCAATAGAACATGGAAAACAAAACCATAATCAAGGTATAAACCTTATGCATAAAAAATAACCCCTTTCTCAATCAAAAAACCACAACAGGTATTAAATATGTTTATTTAACAAAACACAGAATACCCTAAACATGGGTATTAGTCACTTTTATCATATATAATCCAAATAAAACCAAAGAAAAGAACAAATTAACGGCCTCAATATCGGGAGATCACTATAGTTGAACATAGACCATTGAATTGGACTAGAACGATGTAGATCTAAAAAAGGTTAAAATTGTTCAACCTTGGATAACTCAAGAGAGATGGGATATTAGGATGAGAAGATCTAGGGAAAGAGAAAACTCACCTATGGGAATCCAATGCACCCAAAAACGTCTCAATTAGAGCTTGTCTAGAGGAACATGTGGATCTTGAAGATCCTCTTTCATACGTCACTCTCTAGTATGAAACGCGGGGAGAAGAAGGAGTTTCTAGATGTGAGACATGATCCCGCAATGATATAACAAATAAAAAAGAAAAGTACACAGCGTGTTTATTTAATGTACATGTCGTGTTCTAAAATCAACTAGCCCCCACTTTAGGCAGTCTGCTAGGTCACCAACATGGCTATGTGCTCTGTCGTTACACAACCAGTACATGACAACATGAGTACACTACGCGTACTTATAAAATTTCCCCTCTCTTCCTTTTTCCTAAAAAAACCTGAAACAGGGATCCATACATGGAATAAAGATCTGGGTTTTTACACTTATAATCCCTTGTATACTATCAAGGATGGACTCTAAGGCTTGAATATTATATTTTCTAGTGATACTTGGATTTCATATGGAATTCCAAGGCTGGAATCAAAGTGTATTTGAAAATATTTTCATGAGTGATACTTGGGCTCCCTTAGTGGACCACTGAGGATGGACTGTAACATAAGGGATAATATACCACTCCTTGAGCGCTACCTGGGTTCTTGAGGATCACCATGGATGAGATTGGCATATTTTGGTTTATATAACACCTGTAGTGATACTTGGATTCCAACAAAGGAATTACAAGGATGGTATCAGGTTCTTAATTGAATAATGAATGAAATTAAATGTATAAAGAATCTTCCATGCCAAAGAACATGCTTGGATTTGGTCTTACTTGACACTTATGGGATTTCTTTCTTAGGAATCCGTTGATCATGTGACCATAGGGGATGTCGGGATATGTACCGAGTCTCGAGAATTATAATTAAATTGAATTGACTGATTAAATTAATGGGTTATTAAAGGAGAACTTGTGTCTTGTAGGATTTCTACTTTTTAGCATTTCCTCTCTTTTCATATTATACTATTTCTTTCTCATTGTTGTTATATGTATTTACTAACTAATTGGCACCAGACCTTGGGTGGTTTCCTATTTGTATTATATCTCACTTCATATTTGGGCCACCTTTGCATACCTAGATGGAATATTTGATTGTTGGTGTGGATAAGGGAAATCACTATGCTACCAGTTTTTGATTGCTTCTTAGGAGAAGGGGAGCCTTGGACTGAGTTGAAGCTTGCGATGCTAGTCCGGATAATTTATGGAATTTTTTAATTTTTTATATGTATTTTACATATTCCATGTATATGTGTTTTGGATTATTTATTAGATACATATGACACCTGTCATCATTTTTTAAATGCCTTCTAGAATTTTTTATATATCAGCCTTCAGTTGTTTACTTTTCAACTGATTATATTAATCCTTTCATTGTCTTATATTTTATTTTATTTCCATTGTGCTATACTCTAGTGATGAGGGCACAATCTCCCCACTGAAAAACCTAGGTCGTCACTGCTATTCAGTAGCATCTGGTATTTGAGGAGATGTGCTTGATGCCATGTGGCCAACCAGGCTCTAGTCACTATTGAGTGGAATCCATGTCTGGGACATTACAAAGTGTTATTTGAGTATTATTTTATATATATTTTTACTATTAGGTGCCAATTGATAGGTAAATGAAGTTAAATGGATTTGGTAATTTTATATGCCTGGGCGTAGTGACCCCGCGTACAAGGAAAAGTCAAAATTCCTTAAATTGAATTGTTATTTTTTAGATTTTTCTTATTAAAATTTATTTTATTCCATCTTTTTGTGATGTAGTTTTATTGTGATGTTATTTTTGATATTATTGTGGGTTCTATTTTTTTCAACACTATGAGATGAGGGTATTCCATATCATGCATCATATACGCACCTATTGAAGTTCACATGCCATGTGTCAAGCCATGCCATTTAGGGTTCATTACTTGTTTCATGTTGTTTTGAGGGTGTTGTGATAACTATACCTAATATAGTGATATGTATTTAGAAATATGTTATGGTATGAAATTTTTGGATGCCATTGTTTTTTACCAAAGGAGTATGGTCCCTCTTGGGTCAGAATTTGGTAGACCATTGCTTCAACCTTTAATGTGAAATGTGATATAAATATGAATTGAGTATTGTTTCAAATGAAAAATGAATTCAAATGAAAATGAATATATATATATATATATATATATGTGAATTAATGTGGTAATGAACTGTAAAATAAAATTACTCATAGAATAGAACATGACCCAGAACTGACTTTAGTAGTGGGTAGTAGGAAGTAACTCTGTATTTTATACGATTTGTGCAATGCCCAGACCTAATTCTAGATGTAGGAAGAGGGGTGTGTTCTTAGATAGGAATGATTTTAACTATCCTATTTCTATATCTATGCCTTTTTACTACGAGATTTGATAATGACCTCAAACTGAGCCATGCGATAAGCATAAAAAAAATGCACAACTGGCCCATGTAGTACAGTTGGGACCAATTTGTTTTGAGATGGCCCATTATTGGTGTTTATGACCTTGATAAAAAAAATGCTTTTGGGCTTCCTATCAAATAAACCCAAGTTGACATAGAAGGACCCTTTTAGGTAATGTTTTCTATTAAAAAAATTATTTGAAATTTTTTTTATTTATTATTCGATGTCAATAAATGGTTATTATCTAAAAAGGAAGTTCAATAAGGATTTCCAATTTTTCCATGAACTATTAATTAAATTAGGTATCAAGTGCTTTTTTTCCTTATGAATTGTTTTTTATTCTTAGTTTTAAAGAGTTTAAATGTTTAAATATGAAACATAAATAAATGAATTACTATTAAGTGTAACTTGAAGTGGTTTAATTTGTTTAAATACTATGTAAGGATATTTTAAATCCCCATGAGTTGCCTTGGAATGAAAATGTGAGAATTTTACATGGGAATTTTTCTTTTAGTAATGGCTTAAATGTTAGGATTATAATCCTAGTGAATCTCCTGTTAGTATGAACTATTGATAGGGTTGGTAATTATGATTTTGTAAGGGGATAACCCATGGTAGGTACCACCTTTAGAGCATAAATTCCATGATAAATGTTGTGAGTTTCTGACGATTGTTGTCATTAATGTGTCATTTTCCCTTGTAGGAATCATAGTTTCTAAATTGAACCTCTTTTTGGATTTGTTTTCATGTTATTTTTAACCCTTTTTATGGGCATGAGCATTGAGGAATACTTGGTTTCAGTAGGTTGGAGATTCCTAGGGCATGGTCAGCCACTTCGTAGGTCGTTTGACCCACTATTTTTTCAGTGATGGGTGACTTCATTTGTCATCATCTATGTTAATGGTAATATGGGTCAATATGAATTTGGGTTAAATATATTCTTCAAAATAATTGAAACATTTATTCATAGGATGTAAAACCTATGGGTAGTATAATGGATGCATCATACTACTTCTATAATATTGGGGTAGTATACGTTGATATATGTGGTACCCATTGAGTTTTCAAACGATGTAACGAACTTGTTGAGTTTAGTGGAATCATTTAGCCTTGTGATATTGATATTTTTATTACGATATCTCTAGAGTAGAGTATTCTAGAATTGAAGAAATATTTTTTCATCCCAATGCATGAGAATACTTTTTGGAGACTCAGCTATTTTGACACACTGATCAGTTCGGTTTGCCTTTTTTTGTAATGTTGTGGTGTGGCGATCATGACTCTGATTAATTAAACATGCATGTTTAAGGTGAATATGATATAGTAAACTTGGTAGAAACTAGACTATAAATATTCTTGACAACTGGGACACTCTTAAGGTGGGAAGTGTCACGTCAGTTTTGGTGTACATGTTTGTGCTTTCTTGGTAGAATGACATTGTTGGTTGCTGGGTGTTGATGCAACCTTTAAGAAACACCATTTGTCTCATATGAGATTAGATGTTAAAGATTGAATGATCGTGGTATGCCTTAGTTTGGTAAGTAATTGTTGTTTGGTTATTGGTGATGCATCAGCCGGTGATGTTGAGATTCCTTTAAGAAAACGTCCGGTAGTGGTTCAACTATTCTTCTTTTGGGTTTCTTGGTCAGTTGAAAACTGTTTAAATACTCTTAGAGTATTATTCCATGAGATATGAGCATGTTCCAAATCATGATTTAATCCTTGATTCAATAATAGAGTGTCGATCTTACGCCACACAAATGATTAAAATATGTTGGGCTTAAAAGAGGCCTCTATCAGAGTCACACACTTGACACGTGGTTCTTTAAATGAGATTGATTAGTCCATAATGACACTTGGTTTCCTGTGTAAGAATGTCTTGGATAGAATCTTGGAGATCATCCATTTTCTTCTAACATGGCCACTAGGTGAACGACACTTTGGTCTCAGTCGATGTTATTTTGTGAATGTTGTGGCATTTTTCCAACATCTCACTTTTTGACAAAGAGTATGGACTTCCTTGGGATAGTTCCATGGACTGAAATTAAAAAAATTGAGGTTTACCCAGACTTGTAGGCAGGATTGGAAATAAATTTTAAAAGGATAATGATTCTAATGGGTTGGAAATGGAATACACACTTGTTCAAGATGAGGAACAAAAATGTAAATGATTAGGTAGAAGCTTGACCAAGGAACTTCACTAGAAGTCAGGTATGGACTTCAGTGAACATGATCATTCTGAATGAAAGTCACCTTAGGGGAAGTTGTTGTGGTCCATATTGTAATACGTCGACCATATAAGTTGATCATTTTTCTGAAAAGACAACCAGAGTGGCTTGAGTTTTTTTTCCTTATAGTTTGTGTGTATGATCAAATATAACCAGTTCAGAAAATGTCACAAGGTTAAGGAGGGTGTGGTGTAAGGGTTGGCAGTGTCTTCTTAGAAATATATCACAACAAGTTTCAATTTGGTCGATCAGGATTCAACTATTCTATTATGGTGATGTCCCTTATATCAACACATATGTAGTCAGACTCTCTAATACTGGTGACTGGGTATGAAAAGAGATATAAATGATTTTTCCATGAGGTATTCCACCTGTCATTATAAGAATGCGGCAAACCAGTGACCATCATGTATTTTTTTGGTAGTTACCTATTCATGAGTGGAAATGGAATGATGACATGATGGATTTCAGGACAGTTTACTGAGGTCACCTCAATGTAATGATACAGTATGGGTTTTGTGGACATTATCACAATGTTCGAGCATTTTATACCTACCAAGGGGACCTTTCTAGTTTATGATCTTGGGATTTTGTTTGTCTGTGAGATAGTGAAACGTCATGGGGTCTCATATACTATCATTTCAGATAGGGACACTCAGTTTACTTCATGGTTTTGGTAAGGGCTATAGAGGATGATAGGTACACATGTTCTTCTGAACATAGCATACCACCCCGAGACATATTTCAATTCAGATCACACAATTCAGTTGCTTGAGGACTTGTTGCGAGTATGCATCCAGGATTTCAGGGGGGATCTTGGAAAAGGCATATACCGATGGTTGAATTCACCTAAAATAACAACTTTTAGACTAATATTAAAATGGAACCATAAAGTTATTTTTTGGAAGTCTATGATGATCACCGTTGTGCTGGTTAGAGGTAGGATAGGGAGCTATTCCTAGAACTCATCTTGTTCAGGAGACCACAGAGCTGGTTTAGTTGATTCGGAAGTGAATGGTAACTGTGAAGTATCATTAGAAAGCATATTCTAATCTCCTCATACATAATCTAGAGTTTTAGGTTGGGGATCATGTTTTCTTGCGTGTATCACCGAGTCTGAGACACATGAAGACCATGAGACAAGGTAATCTTTCATCGCGTTATGTCATCCCATTTAATATTCTCGGTATATTCTGGTTTGTAGCCTATCAGTTGTAGTTACATCAGAGGTACCAAGGCATGCATGATGTAATCCATGTATCATAGCTACACCACTATCACTTGGACCCATCTCATGCATTTAAACCCAATAGGTTTTACTTATAGGTAGATGTGTGCTTTGAGGATAATATTATACATATTATGGATCTTAACATGAAGGTTGTACGAGGTTGATCATTTACTTTTGTACAATTGATATGGAATCACAACCATTTATAGGATGATACATGGGAGTGGGCAGTCAATGTACAAGCACAATGGCCAGAGTTGTTCTCAGATAATGTTTTTCTACCCTTGTAAAGGAAATTCTAGGATGAATTGATTTAAGGAGGAAGTTTGTAAGAACCTGATTTCTCTTTGAGGTATGAATCCTTTACTTTCCATAATTTCTAAATTTAAATGTTTAATTATTACCTAGTGTAAATTCCATTTGAGGTTATGGAAACATCGGGGGTGTTCAGGGCTGGTTTGAAGTCTAGAAAACAAACTAGTGGGGTGAAAATGGCCTGACACATAGTTAGTGTAAACTATACGGGGCATGCTACATGATTTAACAAGCCATGTGATATATCGATAGAGAGAAAGGGGAGGACACAAAGTTAGAGAGACTCATGTGATTTTGGGACCACATTCTTATTCCCATGTCTATAATTTTGACAATGATTTTTGGCATGGTTTACACACTATTAGTAAATAGTGTAGACAAACAGTGTAGGGTGCCCCGTCCCTACGATAGACCATTCCTGGTTGGGGTATGGTTTGTCAAACCATGCGGAAAATATATATTAGGTAAAATGACCATTTTAGCTTAATTTTATTAAATAATACTTAAATCATATTCTCAATTCCCACATAATAATAACACATTTAGAGATCTCCCTTGGTCCACCATTCATGAATTTTATACTGGCTCTTCGTCTGATCTTCGATTCAAGCACCGATCATCTCATTGGTTCTGAATCAGTGAGTACTTGATTAATTTCTATGCATTATCTATTCTTATGGATATAAAATGTTCTATTTGGTTGATAAATAATATTCCATATTGTGAGGTTCTTCATTTTTTGTTCAATTTTCCCCTGATCTGAGCTAAATCAGGAGCTGATAATGGAAAATCTATCAACTACAGACCAACGACAGGTGCTATCATGACTTTATTTTAATTTCAAGTGGTTATATATATTAAATTGTGTCATGCACCCAATATTTGAAGCATATACCTTGGAATGAGTTTTAATACTTGAATGGATTTCTTTAGCATTGATTATGTATTTGAAGAGATGCAAATGAAACGTCATAGGGTGAGTACCATAAAAACAGAACCAACCCTTTTTATGTGTTATTTTATTAAAACAGACATTTGATGGTATATGAGTTGGATAACATTGAGGTGTTCCATTTTACCCATTTTCTTGGGATGTGAAGATTAATTTTAATTTTAAATTTGATTTCAACAATAATTATGAATTATCATTAAAATGGGTTAATGGGAGGGGGTGGAAGACAATTACCCTGGCCTTGGTTATGTTATATCTTTTTAAAGCTTGGATTCCCTTATGATTCTTTTCCAACATGAGTAATTTAGGTGGAATCCTTCTATGTTTGTACAATGCCTAAAGTCACCTTTTTATGTGATATTGAATTGTATGTTCTCGGTGTTGACATTTCCATGTTAAATGATTTGATTAAATGTTATTGAATTGTTGAAGTATAGTTTAAATGAATTATAAATGTGATTGTTATATAATTTGTGAATTATAATAATGGATAAAATTGAATGGATTCCATGCCCTTAGGCACATTCCATGTTTTGGTTAATTATGCATGGGAGGCCTGTTATAATAAATTACCCACGTGAGTAGATAAGAGACGAGCATTTTCAGCTTGGCATATGATTTGAGTCACCTTCTGAGACGAGTCTGAATTCAAATAAATAAGGCGATGACCATGAATTTTTTAATTGAAATTGAATAAATTATATTGATTTCATGTTTGATTATATGCCTTGGGTGACACATGGATTCAAATGAATAATTCCATGGATGGAATCATTTTGATTTGACCCTTTTTATGCTTAAGTGATACTTTGAATCCCTAGAAGGATGCCAAGGATGGACTATGAGGCTTGAATATTATATGATGAGTGATACTTGGATTACATATAGAATCCTAAGTAAGGACTCAAAGGGAATTTGATCATATTTCCATGTATAATACTTGGGATACCATAGTAGATCTCCAAGGATGGAATCAAAAGACATGGATGTTATACCATAGCTAGAGTAATACCTGGGTTCTTGGGGATCTCTATGGATGAGATCAAAGGGATTTGGTTTATATTACACCAAGAGTGATACATGGATTCCAAATTAAGAATTCCAATAATGGGATCATGTTTAAAATTTAATAATTAATGAAATTAAATGTATGATGTGTCTTCCAAGGCAATGAACAGGCATGGATTCAGTCTTACCAGACACTTATGGGATGGCCTACTCATGCATCCGTTGATCATATTTCCATGACTGCTGTCAAGATACGTTTTGGGTCATAAGAAATATAATTAAATGGATTTTAATTATTAAATTAATGGTTTATTAAATTATAACATTGATCTAGTAGGATTTTTAGATTTCAATAAATCCTTGTTTTACATATTATACTACTGCTTGTACAATGTTGTTATTTGTATTCACTGACTAATTAGAACCATAACTTGGGTGGCTGCCTGCTGGGATTATATATAACACCCTATATGGTCCTCCATTGGTTACCCAAACCGACTATATGATTGCCAGTATGGATAAGGGAAATATCTTTACTATAGGTTCTTGATTGCCGCTTAGGAGTAGGGGAACATTGGACCGACCTAAGGCTCGCGATGTTAGTTGGGATACTTTTGGAATTTTTTTTACTTTTGTTATATGTATTGTACATCTTCCATGTATACCTATTTTGGATAATTTTATAGAGAGATATGATATCTATCATAATTTTTTATATGAGATGAGTTTTTTCGGTCTTTATATATCACTCTTACAATGTTTACTTTTCATCTAATTATCTTACTGATTCTGTTATCTTATCTATTATTGTATTTATAATGTACAACACTCTATTGATGAGGGAATAGTCTCCCCACATACCCACCTAGGCCCTAACTACTAGTTGGAAGCCTCTAGCATTTGGGTAGATGTGCATGAGGCCATGTGGTCTACCCGACCTGAGGTACTGTTGAGTGGCATCCAGTTTTGGGATGTTAAACACATGACAATTTATAAAATTAGCAATATTGAGAGATATGTTATAGAACACCTACCTCATACTCAAACAAATCTCCTCATCTAGTATCAGCCTCTAGTTTGGCCTGGATTAGAAGATATCTAAAGAATGGATCATCTCTTATAAAATAGGGTGTATGATCCTGCATCTAAATATTTTCATCATTATGAAGAAGAGCAATAAAATATTAAAAATGAATCAAGATAATACAGGCATGGATCCGATGAGTCCAACCGAATCCTGATCGGAATTCGAACATAGGAGTTTCTTAATTTCCTAATTTAGGCTTCAAGACGGATTTAAAAGAGAGAAAATGGATGGGTTGTCTTCTTGAAATGAAATAGGAAAGTAGGGTTGATTTAATTAGCTTTTCAGGGGAATTTTTTTTATATCAGCCAAAAACCAACCTCACAAGGTTTGGATGCACAGTTAGAGAAACCAATTTTCCAACCATTCTTATTCTACTATACGGAGAAAGAACCCACACGGCTGGGCTAAAAGGTTAGGGAAACCATGCACCAACTATACAAAACTCCCCTTATAAAAACTACATACTTTTTGAATGGTCATGCAACCCCTGGTGAATAGGTAGGGTAAAATATGTTCCCTATAATATATCATTGTCCCACCTTGAATGGTTAAAAGTAACTAGTGGCCTTCCCTACATTTTTCTTCTAATCACGAGACACGTATTTTCTCTGAAAAATTCGGTTACGGGTCTCGAATGAGACTCATACACTCTTAAGACATATGAAAACTCATTTGGAATTTGAATCAGTTTAAAAATAAATAATTAGACCATATTTAAAAGGATCCATACCAGTGTGAGAAAAGGGTGTCTTATAGTGTCCCCCCTTAAAGGAACACATCCTCGAGATCACCTTCCAGGGGTGGAAAAACAATATCTGAGAACAAATATGGCCACTAGGAATGTACATCGGCCTACTTCTCCCATGTATCATTTTGTACATATTCATACTTCCATAGAACCCTATATTAGAGGGAAACCCAGCCTTAGTGATCCTTTTTTATCTAGTTAATGATGATTATAGGATACTCCTCAAATACATAATCAATATATAACTCAATTTCCTCATGATAAAAAGTGTCAGACATGTCATCTTGATACCGGAAAAGCTATGAAATGTAGAATACATCGTGAACAACATAGTACCTATGAGGTAATAGAAAATAATAGTATACTACCATTAATCTCTCTAGAATCTCAAAAAACCCAATATAATGAGGAGAAATATTCATTTGCCTTTGTATCCATCTATTCCCTATGTTGGGAAACACTTATATGAAAACATGATCCATAACCTAAACTCCATAGGTCTTCAATAAAGATCGACATAATATTTTTGTCTATAATGGGTAGTAAACATATGCTTCCAGATCAACTAAACCTGAGCTTAAGTATCCTGCACAAGATTAGGACCTAGTTGGGGTGCATGTCCTGCCTCTATCCAGCACATGGGTGAACAAAACGACCAACCATAGAAGAACTCAAAAGGAACAATTTGAATTGTCACATAGAATATATTATTATAGGTATACTTGAAAAGAGGGATATGATTCTCCCAAGAACCTATGAAATCAAGGAAGTATGCTTGAATCATTTTCTATAGAACCTTTATAGTCCATTCCAAGTGCCCATCTTTCTGAGGGCAAAAAGTTATGATCATAAGCGCCTGTGTACCCATAGCCTTCTGCAACCCCTAATATAACAGTGATGTGAAGTGAGTATAACTTTATAAAATGATAGTATGAGATACCCCATATAGTTTTATGTTCCCATAGACATACAATATTCATATATCATTGACATCGAAAGTCTTCTGAAAAGAAAAGAAGTGGGATAATTTCATCAGTCTTCCAATGGAAACCCATACAACCTTGCTACCTCTAAGAGACCTCAGAAAACTAACTTCAAAGTTCCTGGAAACATCTTCCCATTTCCATTCCAGGACTAGAAGAAATTGTAAAATTATTTTAGGTCACTGGTGATCTGCCTTCACCTAAAAAAGTTGGAACACCTAGTAATAAAGAATGTTATATCTCTTTTTATCTTATACCACCAATACCGACGTCACATATCTCAACACATATTGGAGATTCATAGATGAAATACCCACTGAGAATCATGGGAGTCTTACATCAACACCTCTCCCATATCTATTGAAACCCACACACGTCATTACATACACAGGATGATGTCTCTATCCACAGACCAATCCAGAGGAGGGTAGTCTCCTAAAATACTCTCATGGAGAACCAAGCCTTCAAGGTCTGAAAATTACACACTCTTCATTGTTTCGAGGAGATAATATGCAACTGTCATGTTTGAGAGATCATACTACTCATGACTATCATGAAAATCTAGATTTATCTTAGAAAAGGGGGCCATAAATTTCCATTCATTACTGGCTTCCCATACGGCATATGCTTAAGTTTTTGACTCAGAGCATCTGCTACATCATTTATCATTCCATACATATATGCAAGATCAAAATAAAAGTACTAAATATATTCATACTATCTTCATTGTCTATGATTCATGTCATGATTTTTAAAGATGTATTTTAGGATCTTATGGTCCATAAACACCAAAAAGTGCTCACCCATCATATAGTGTTTTCAACAACATAAGTCACGGACAACTACTCCTACAAATAGGTTATGCATAATGTAATTCCTCTTATGAGGCCTCAAATTCTCATATCTATATGAAAAACTCTATAACCCTACATTATTACTTCTTCTAGCCCTATGTCAGATGCATCATAAAAGCTATATATCCTCTTCCTGGATCTGGAAGAATCAAAATAGGTACCCAGACATGCCTTCCTTTCAGCTCTTGAAAGGATTTATCACACTCTTCTAACTATAAGAGATTAACACCCTTTTTGTATGACCAGTAAGAGTTAAAGAAAGAAGTGAAAATTCTCGTATGAAATTCCTGTAATATACATCTAGCCCAAAGAAAATATTTATATAAAACATGTTTTTTGGATGCTCATAGTAAACCAAAGAAATGAACTTCTCTAGGTAAATAGAGACTTATTATTTTGATATAATTTGACCTAAGGAGTGAACATTATTGATCTATAATTGGAACTTTACAAGATTTGAATAAAGTTGATATTTTCCCAATATAATCAGAATGATCTCCTGGTACTCATCATGGCCTCTAATAGTGTGAGAGTACAGAAAGATGTCATTCAAAAATACTAAATCAAAAGAATCTAGATAGGGGTGGAACACTCTATTATGAAAATATATGAAAATTAAGTGAGTTTCCATAAGATTAAATGACATAATGAAATACCCATACAAACCATACCTACTATAGAATCTTATATGAGGTATGTATGATGGATTGATTCACTCCTAACGATATATCTGTCTCAGGTCAATATTAGAGTGGACCCTATATCTTTAGATATGGTAAAAAAATATAAACTATTTGAGGTAGTGGATATTAGTTATTGACTATAGGATGGTCCAACCGTCAGTAATCCACATATACACAAAGGGTCCCATCTTACTTCTTGGTGAAAACCATGAGAAAACCCCAAGAGTAAGTTCTGGTCCATATAAAAACCTTTTCCTATATATCCTATAACTACTTCTTGAGCTCATGGATATTATAATGTTTCATCTAGTACAGAGGAATGGACACTAGAGATGCTCCTAGAATGAGATCAATCGTAAAATGTACCTATGTCTCATAAGGTAATCCTAAAATATCATCATGAAATACATATCTAAAATGATCTACTAACATAGTTAATTTAGCCTAATATATACATTGATCCTCCACAAAGAGATTGGTAATCTAGGCGGTCAGTCCACCACTCATATGATGCTCTTTTCCCACTCTACTATCCTGGAAATCCCACTCAACCTTACGTAGACTTTCTTCCTTCTGGTGATGTGAACAACACCCCAAGGTGTTAAATGTATAAAAAGGAATGATACAGAACCAACCAATAAATCTTGAAAATGACACCAAAGCTAGTCATCTTGAGAAAAAGAGTTCCCATAAGAAAGAGTAATTGCATACCACAGAGGGGAAGAACCTACACTGGCATATTCCCTATGACTATACTCCCAATGGTGTATCTAGGGACATTACACCACAATAATATTATATTTTCATTTCAAGAATTTCCATGATATATAGGGAAATAAAGGAGTGTTAAGTACCTATATCAAATAAAAAAATAGTATAGTGGAGGCTAATATAATAGTATATCGTACTGTAGATTGTCCCACAACCGGATCCTTGGGCATTGGTTGTAGTTCATGCAATTGACCTAATCCAATACCAAATGAAATAGCTAGACTATAGTGATCGCGACTATTATGTTGACACTACTGGTTATAATGGGTCTAGCTACCTTGGTTTTGACCTCCTCCTCATCCAATCCTACCATTGCTACTCCAAATCCCTACCCAATGAGGAGTAAAAGAGCCTTCCCCTAAAGGTGGAGTTGGTATAGATCCTTTTTCACTATAAGATAATAGAAAGGTTGAAAAAAATCTTTGAAGATTCCCCATATTACCAAAATCCTGACACTCTAGAGGGTCTCTATCACGCTATATATTCAGCTTCCCTTGATGTCCACACATATGGAACACTATAGAGCTACCGATATGGGTACTTTGGATGCCACTTACCTGATGAGAAACATCAAGTGAACATTTCCTTCTACCAGAAGAACTACTATCATGCCTCAACACTGATACTATATAACCGGTACTGTCACCATACCTTAGGTTTTTATTAAAAATAAGAGCATGATTGACTATCTCATAGATGATAGGTACGCGATAGACATTCACTAGAGTATAGATAGAATACTGAAGCTCATCCACAAAGAATCTACCATATGAAATATGATCACCGAATAGAAGTGGTTCAAAGAGGTGCAACTCATTAAAACACTCAAAATATTCTATATTTAACAAAGAACCCTTCTCAAGATGCATGAGATATTTGGATTAATCATATCTCAACATCTGAGGAAATAACTAATCATAGAAGATAGTATGGAAATCATCCTATACCATGACATGATGGAAACCAGCCTGTGTCATCACATCCCACCAATTCATGGACGAATCATGCAACATATACATAGAAATATTGAAAATTTTCTCTAGAGGTGTCTCTAGATGATCAAAGATAGATATAATTTCCTCTATCCATGACTAATTATCCTTTATACCATTATCCCCCTAGAAAGAAGGAGGATGATACTGATGAAACTCATGATTCAGATCAGCCATCGTAGGTGTAGGTTGTGGAGAACCTTGAATGGACTACATCAAACATAGGAAACTATCACAAAGCTAAGAGTCAGTTCCCAGATCAGATATAATATGTGGTGCCTCAAGTGGCACTTTTTTAAGTAATAATTGTGGAATATATACCACCATGTATGAAGCATGGTCATCACCACCCTCTTGGTGCATGACACTAGGACAGAGTGGTGACATTGGTCTATAAATTCCTAGAACACACCTCAGAACAAAATTGGATGAATATATATAACAACACAAGAAGAAGCTGAATGAAAGGAAAGGGATCACTACCGATGGTATACTACCCCAACTTACCACATAAAAGGCCATGTATTGGAAAGTGCTCAACTATAAATTACAGGGGTTCTAGTTGATGAATGGTCACATATACCTTGCCTTGTCATTTAATGAAAACCATTTCATTTTACAAGTCATGATTTACTTTTAAAGTTTTCATTTTTCTTATTTTCTTATATCAATATTTATTTAAAATGATTTTTCCATCCTAGTGAATTAGGGCCCATAATCCTCTTCATTGAGAACAATATCCATTTAAATTCTAATTAAAGGCTTGACTTGGGAAATTACTCAATCCAACCCATGTGGTACTATACATCTATTGAATTGAAATAGGGAATCACTCAATCACAACCCAAGAGTATCATAAGAATAATATACAAGAAAGCTTCACTCAATAATCATAGTCGTATCATAAAACACATGTAGTGAAATACACCAATATGTCATCGATATATGCATGGCATGTAATTTCTAGGTGCCTATAATGATTCATGTAATAATGAACCTTACCCTTATATCATTAATCTAGGGAAGAATTCAAATTCTCAATAAGAATAATAATAATAATAACAACACAACATGTTTTTCAATAATTGGTGAAAGGATATCAACTGAAATAAGAAAAATTATAAAATCAGTAATAATTCTAGAAACTCATCATTTACCATGAACACAGGTTAGCTATGCCCAAGAAAGACTTATAACCAAGTTCCATCATGTTCTTAATCTCCTAAATATTGTCTCCAAATAGTAAAGAAAGAAAGAAACCACTCTGACACCATATTGGGATGTCCCGGGACCAGATTCCACTGAAGGTGCCTCCATCTCAGTTGGCCACACGACCTCAAGCACATCTCCCTGAACACCAGAGGCTGCCGACTAGCAGCGAAGTCCTAGGGTGTGTTAGTGGGGAGACTATTAACTCATTACTAGAGTGTATCACAATAGATAAATATGATAAAAGGAGGTAATTAGTTGCATCAATGTAATGGGATAAATAGATATCACAATAGAAGAAGATTAAATAAAAATAAACAAGGACAAATGATAATCATATAAAAAGGTTGATGATGATATGAAATGTATCTAATCAGATGGAAAACATGGATACAGTGAAATAGATAACAAATGATATAAAAAATAATAGAAAGGAATCCACAAACTAACCACAACATCTCGACCTCCAACTCAATCATCAGTTACTAGCTCTATCCTAAGAAAATAAGCAATCAAGTGTCTGAAGTGATACACTTCCCCTTTTCAACACCTGCATACATGTAATCTTCTTGGGTGTTAGTGGTGGCCAGGATAGGGTGTGAGATGTATCTCAATAGACCACCACCAATGGTGTCAATAACATCCTATCCATGTAATATAAACTAAAACAGTGTGAAAGCATGCATACATAAAAGTAAATAAGTATAGTAACATAAATACCCAAGTACATGATTTATCCCTCGGTAGTTTTATGAATTTATAACTAGTTCATTGATGAATTAAGTTCTAATTAATTTGAATAGGTCATGTGTGGTAATACCCGCAATTAAATGATAAAAATTATGATAGTGAATGATCCAATACATAACACGGAACCCTATAATGTTATTAATAATTAAGAGGTTCTAAGGTGATAAACAAGGAAACCATGACCTCAGAGGTTGATCCCACATAGGTAATATAAGAATCCTACATATAGGGGTAATATAGTAATATAAGGATCATCATCAAATGAATTCCATAATAATGAATCTAACAAAGTCCAACGAAATAATCCAAGGTAAAATGGGATAAGATATGGTCAGAACTAAGGATGTAACCAAGTAATATCAGGTCTATAGAAGCCATATTGGATCCAAGGATTGTATCCAAGTAATCATTTAATCATAATGGTGGGATCCTACAGTGACATATTAGGAATCAACGGATAGAAAATTATCATGTTCAAAGGTTAGTATCACACTTTGCAATTGGAATCTCTGAATCAGAATGGAATCCATGAGTTCTTAAGGAATTACCAAAGGAATCCAAAATATAACATGATTTTGAGCGCTCATATAATGATTTCAAGGCCCATATACAATTATTCACCTTACAATTGATTCATTTATTAATTTAGTCTATGTGGTAGTCATGAAATTTAATAAATTCGTTTGGTTCAAGCATTTCCTTACATTAGTGTGATGAGGCTATTTGGAAATACAACTGTTTATGAATTCATTTAAGTCATAATCATTTGATAAGGTTCACTTTGATGCCTTTAATAATACATGGAAATGGGTTCTATGCATGTGAAACCAATACGTTCACTTTTAATTAATTATTAAAAGTCATATATATACCATATACATCCCATTTTCATTTTAGAATTATTTGTTAAATTGGAGCACTTACCTTAGGTGGATAATGGGGAAAGAAACATGGTAAAAGACAATAATCAATTAAAAATTCAACAAATTAATGTGTCTTACCAATACATGGTTCAATCCACACACCCAAATGGTAGAGATAAAAGGTCCTAAAAAACTATTAAGCCATAGTTGGCCAATAAAATCATAAATATAGAAACATTCTATGTGGTGTGGTTAGTTTTGTGGACATAACCACAAATGATGGATGGAATATATGGAATGGGTCTTAGAACTTGGTTCTAATGGATACAAGCCAGAAATATTGATAAAACCTGCGATACATGATGAAATTGGTGCAGACACATGGAATTTTATAAAAAAATCATTAGGAATGAGTTATAGACCACCTACCTCAGACTAGTATGACTCACCTCATCAAATATCATCATATTATTTGGTATGGATTAGAAGATATCTGAAGATAGGATCAAAGCCCTGAATATAAGTCATATGAGCCTCTATCTAAATAGCCTCATCAATAGGAAGAATAATGATGAAATACTAAAAAGGAATAAATATCTTTTTGGTGCGTATCTAATGAGATGAATGGAAGCTTTATCTAACTTTAAGTAGAGGAGTTCCTTAAACTTGGTTCGTCTTAAAGAGGGGTATAAAATTGAGAAAATTGGAGGACTATTTGTTGGAAATGAAATAGGAAAAAGGGTTGATTTAATTATATTTTCAAGGTAATTTTCATAAAATCAACTGAAAACCATCCTCGAACTATTTTCCTCCATGGTTAGGGAAACCATGCACTAAATTTCCATCTAATGTTGGGAGGGATCACCTGCATGGTTAGGCCACACAATTCTTAAAACCATACACCAACAACATGAAACAGATCTGATAAAAATTATAGACATTTAACATGATCATGAGACCCCTGGTTCATGGTTATGGAAAACCATTACCCATATTCGATCCCATTGTCCATCCCCGCACAATTAGAATTAATGATGTGTTCTGCCCAACATGGTTTCTTCTAACTATGCAATAAGTCTTTTTCTCCAAAAAACTGGGTTCTGGGCTCTGAACGAGACCCAGATACCCCTAAAAACTCTTTGAAATCATTAGTATTATATATTAGGTCAAAAATAAACAATTAAATCAAATTTAAAAGGATCCATATAAGGGTGAGAAACCAATTTCTATCAGATTCCTATTCCCAATCTGGTCTTATCATAAAAATAAAATACACATCATGTTTAATGTAGTAAAAAAAATAATTTGTAAACAACTATTTTCATTAAGTATAATGTATCATATCCAATATACGACATTATATTAAATTTTAACAACAAAAATATTTCAAATAAATATAAAATAAAAATCAATTATCGTTATTTTATTTCTTGGATATCAAATTTTCAATAAAATCATATGATTTAGACTTTTTATAATTTTTATTTCTCTGAACTTCCACTATTATTTTTAGAATATTCCCTACTAGAAAAAGTAAATGTTATACACTTATAAAATCTTGAGGAAAAAAGATATTTGTTGTATAATAGATATTTACAACTACTTTTTGATAAGGCATATGAATTTGAATTAATGATGGTGTAAGGGTCACATCTTGATCTATGGTAGTTTGTATAGAATTGGGATCCTATTCCTATTTTAAGGACTCATTAGATAAACTATCTCTTACTCATTAATGGAAGCATCATATAGTTCCCACTGTTATTTTCACTAAATCCCTTCTCTAGAGGTGGTGTCTATATATCTTTTTTTCTTTACCTTAGATAAATGTTTTGTTTTTTTAAATATGATTCATTATTTTTGTAATTTTCAAGACCTATTTAAATATCATCACATATTTTGACTCTTTATCCTTCAATAATATGTACCTTTTTATTGGTATAGGTTTATTGATTTCAATAGACATATAAGGAAATTAGGCACTTTTCTATATAAAATTTTCCTCTTCAATATATATGTGTTTTATATTTAGATATAATATATATTATAATTAATTAATATAATAAAAATAAATGATATTTTAGGTCATCAAAAAATAAAATTATATACAAATAATGAATATACTCTATGAAATTTAAAATAGTACAATGGGATAATAAACACATTGAAGAATACAATTAATGGTAATGAGCCCCATATTTGTTTTCAATCATTTAAGAATATAATATATGATGATAAGTGTCAATTGTTGGTAAATTAAATGGTAAGATAAATTCAATTGTTGGAGATGATGGAGCTTCCTATTAGAGTTTCAGAAGAAAACATTGTTGCTGTTTAAACTTTTATGTTAATACATTAATATTTATGTTTTGATGAATTATAATTTCCTCACAATTAATTAAATTCAAATTATCTAAAAATTTAAAAATTTTATTATGTTAATTGAAAAATGTTTATTGATTAAAATAATTTAGCACACATAAAAATTATTTTATTTTAAATTTTCGAAACAATTTTTTAATCTAAATCTTTATAATTTTATTTATTTAGTTTTATATATTTTTAAATAAAAGTTTTTCCTATCTACCATGAGTGTATGTGTTTTGAGGTAATATGTCTAAGAGACGATTCTCTTACCCATCTATTATAAATTTTATCAGTATAGACCACATACATTGTACTGTTCGACCGCATCAAACGCAAAGCATGAAAATCAACCTCATGTTATATTTTCCACCTACAATGAGTATATAAGTTAAAATGGATAAATATTATATTAGACACATGATTAATTCCGTCAACCAAAAGTTTAAATGAATAGATTTTAGATCGACTGTAAGTGTTATAAACTATGTTTTATTGAACGTAAGTTAAAAGCGAAACTTTTAAGTTTTCTCTGAGCTAAAATAACACTAAAACATCAACCATACATGGAAGTGGATAGACTATGGACCCCACATTCACGCTAAATGTTTTCCAAATTTTCTAACACTACTCATAATATAAAAGATACTATGTTCATTCCCTATATTTTTAAAATGTTTAACAATTAGTCTATTTAATTTATTCTCTATCCCATATCTCCTCCCACCCTTTCCTAAGATTGTTATTTTCCCTAAAGTGGTCGAACTATATAATGGTTTTCTTTAGCATCCGATTTCAATGGAGGAGTTCACAGAAGCATCAACCTTACTTAATCTGACTTTGGTGTCTTGTTTCAATAATCTTCTTCCGTCAGTGGATTCATTTGATAGATTTATCTTCAACTACTGGGGTTTTCGTGAAACAGAGGTTATTAACCTTCTTTAAAATAGTCACATAATGATTTTGTTTTCTTCATAGGCGTAATTGAAAATAGTGTGGTCGAAATATCCATGTTATTCAATGAATATCATTTATTTCTCTTCTGTTGGTAATACGAATTTCTTAGAAATCATGATACTCTGATGGAAACAATATGTGTCAGTCTCCCCAAACTCCACATTCTTTTTTAAAATTCCTCCATACTATGTATGTTAGGGAAAATGATCAGTCAATTCTTGTTCACAAACAATAGAAAAAATGTTCTTTTTCATATTGTTTCACCATGTTTATGCATCGAGGTCAATGTTTCTAAACCACAGATTTATTCGGTTTGGATCTCTATTGGAGAAATTTTTTAGTGAAATAATAAGGTTTTCTATGAATCATGGACATATTTTTGTTCATCATTTAAGATATTGGGTCACATCGCTTCATCCTATCACAAAGGTGTATGGAATTCTATATTCATGAGGTGAATACTCCCTCTCAGCATACTGAACTAGTGATCGTTTATCCCCCTGATTTTTTTATGTATTTTGAATATACTCTTAGTTTGGTTCATTCTATTGTTAAGTTGAGGTCCAAGAATTCATATCCAGGAGTTGATGACATCTTCTCAAGGTTGATTCATGATCTGGGTTCGCCAAAGTTGACCAAGTTGACCTCTGGAGGGATTTGTTCCATGATAATTTCTTCTTTTTTAGATTCATTTAAGGCCATAGGGGTGGTTAAGGGATTGGAGATCGATCAACATACTTTTATCAATGGATAAGAAATTAAACTTAATGTGAGGGTGCTTGGAGAGATACAGAACACTACAAAAATTAATGTGGAAGGTACTCCAAGTCATGGGGTTCTTGATCAGTTCAAATCATCCAAGAAAATTAAGATCCAAAAGCACTTATAGACATTAAATGTGTAGAGACCCGAAGCTTATCGTACATGGACATTACATTACTTTTGCGGAATACTTAGTACATAACAAAAACACACACACAAGGATCGTAATAGTTTAGTGTCTTTGGAAACTCGGAACGTAATCTTCTAATCGTGGTGAAAGATCTTCAATATCTCCCATAAAGATCTTCCATTTTTTTTACCTATAAACCTTTCTTTATATCCTGGGGAAAAGAAAACATAAAAGGGTGAGCTCAAATGCTCAGTAAGGGTAAACAAAAGAAATATCAATCACATCATATACATAAGAACATAGCTTTTTGGAAATCTTAACCTGAAAAAGAGCTCATAATATCATAACATGGGATAAATCATAGAAGTGAAAATGAGATCCCCATAATCATAACATGAAACTTGAAACTTTGTGGCATGCACACATAATCATAGAAAATCATTTCTTGTTAGTCATGACTCATTACCAAGACTATCTTAGTGGACAAAGTCCCTTTCTGAATCGAGTAACCCTCGTTTCAGTCCTGTTTCACTGAACCGGTATAACCTACCATTTCAGCCATGTCTATCTCATGAGATATAAAATCTTTACCCAATGAATTGTAGGGAGATATAGGTCCCACCCATCTCATAATGATACCATTCTTATGTGTGCCACAAAATCATAAATCATACATCATTTCATAACCCATGTAGTAAAAATGGGATTCGTAAACATCGTGACATCATAAAACAATTCATATAAGATAAAGGAATTCATAAAAATAATTCCATCACAACATAACCAAATCAATGTAATAATAGGGATAGAAACAGAACCCTATGTTATCTTAGATGGAAAATAATTTTGATAAAATACTTGAAATGAATTCTTGAGGAAAATATCCTTTCTTCTTCAAAATCAATTTCTTTTCACAAAACGTCATGCAATTTTAAAAGAAAGAGATTTTATTGAAAATATTCATGAAATCTTTTTGAGGAAGCTTCATGAAAATAAGGCTTTATAAAACCGTAAAAATCCGTTCGTCCCGTATAAGTTAAAAAAACATTCTTCGTACTTTTGTCGGAAAAGTCAAAAAGTACCTCGTACGACAAAAGATTCCTTTCATAGATATTACCTAAAAACTCACCGAAGGGTAAAAATGGATTTAAACAATTGTAGGTGGATGGAAATAATATTACATATTGATGAAACATGGATGTGGATGATAAAATACACCCCAGTAAATACTTACGAATAAACAATCTCGGATAAAAATGAGATTGTGATATTTCCCTTACCTTAGGTCCGACTTGCTTTGTAAGTGTCCGAACCTCCTTTATAATGATTTAAATCATGTTATTGACTTATTACAGAATCATATTCATTGTTATGATATCATATATGGTTCAGTTATGACATTATATTACCCGTTCTTTTGTAAATTCCATGTTAAAGAAGCGTTTTGGGTAAAATCGTTTTATTTATCGTAGGTGTTTTGACTTGTTGTTCTTGACATAATTATTACTTATATCATGATTTACTCACTTCCAGAATATAAAATATGACTTATATATCATATATATTCAGTATATATATATATATAATAGGTAGATAAATAAAATGAAAAACACCGTTCATGGAGACGGTAGTCCGTACGTACGCATGAACGCTGTTTTCCTTTCCTTATTGTCTTGAAATGGAAGTAAGTAGATGACATACATATGTATATATATACATAAATCCAGTAGCTTTATAATGTCATATATTTCATTATTATTTCTTATATATACATTATAATCATTCTTAAATGGTTAACATGGAGAATGAATCTCATCGCGTCGTGGAGACGGTAGTCCGTACGTATGCACGAGCGATGATATCATTTCTATAAATATTGAATTGAATTGGAGTGGATTATACAATATATCAGAATCAATATGATGTTGTAATAACTATTTATAGTTATTCTTTACACCATTATACCCATCCATGTAAGGTGGTGGTGGAAAATAGATTACACCACGGCGTGGAGACGGTATTCCGTACGTACGCATGCGCGGTGATTTCTTTTTCCGTAGGATGGATAGATGGTGAAATAGGGTTGTTTCATAATTATAATAACATATCAGTATATGAGTGATACTGATGTTATTACTTCATAATGAAACAACCTAAGAAGAAGAAGTGGAAGAAGAAATAAAGATGAAAGAATTGGTAACGGTAATTACCTCTTCTTTGAAGTTTCTCTTTGAGACCTCCTCTTAGGGCACTAAAATTGGTCTTTGAGGAAGACCGGAACCTCTAGGATGTTGCTAGGGAAGTGGAGAGGAGAAATTGGCAGGGGTTGGCCGAGCTTGAGTGCTCAAATTGGTGTGAGGAGGAGGGGGAGGAGGTGTCCTTTTATAGGGGAGGAGAGGGGCACCTTAGGAATATCTCAAAATATTATTTTATATTAAAGTCAAAATCGGTTTATAATGGTTCCAAAGGGTCTTATTTCGAAGCTAAAGTGGGGATGGGTCGAAATCCTATCAACCAATAAGATTTAGACAAGTTTAGGGTATTATTTTAACCTTATCAATTAGATTTAACTCTAAGTTAAATAATTTAACTTTTACCGTGTCTTTTTGTTTTCTTTCACTATATGGTTAATACACTTACTATAACATGCCAAACGAACCCCAAATTGTTTATTATTAATATATATATCCTTATCTAAGTCATTTTGCCGAACCTTAGATTTTTAGGAATAAAATAACAATTAATAATATAATATTTTATTTAAAAACTATTTTGAGTCAATTTTGACACTATTTGATATATGATTTTTTTGAAAGTCATAACAGAATTATATGTTCAAACCAAGTTGATTAGATCAACAATAATATATCATAGTAACCTAGAAAATTAGTGGAATACATAAAAAGTCTCAAATTATATTTATTTTGGTGTTTATAACATCAATTATGTCAATATTTCATTAATAAGATAATTACTGCATCATCATTGTGTCATAAATAAATTAAATTATTTTATTTCTAAAAATTACAAATAAAATACCATAATGTAGTAAATCTTTTTATCTTTCTAATGAATATTTAAAATCGAATTTATCTTATGTATAACCCCATATTAAAAATAATTTACTTATTAAACTTTGATTTTAACTATTTTAACCCTTCTTTATATAAATTAATAATAAATGTCCTAATCTAATCCAAGTGGGACTAAATGGTCATATTTTATTCCTAAGTTTGTTTTTGGTCGAAGTAAACTTTTCCAATATAATTAGGACATGTGTTAGGGTTATATTAATATCATATTTACCCTTAGTTACCCTATTTACTATTAACCGCGGTAAAAAAAAAGTAAAAAGTTACTATTCACCAAAAATTATTTTCATCTCATTGAACTACATTTTAGTCCTTGATATTAACCATGTCTGTCGGATTTTCGAAATTCCATTCACAGAAGCGGTAAAATTAAGTTTTATGAAAAATTCAGTTTTTTTTAACTACCACTTAGTAGTTTCACTATTCATCAAAAATTGATGTTTTTCAGAACAATGCCAAAATTTCATCCCAAGCTATATTTCATATTCCGAATTCAAAAATGAAGTCTATTTTACCAAATTCATAACATAAAAGTTGCATTAATTAATTTTATAATTAAATCCCGCTATTAAAACAAATAGCGTGTTTTTAAGAAACAATATCTATCAAAAGATTGACACTTGTTTATGTCTAGTTTAAATGTGAAATTACATCCAATGACCAACATTGTATTAAATTGTAAAAATATATTCTAAATATACTTTAAAACCACTCAAATTAATGATTTATCACTATTAATTATTTTGATTAAAAAAGTTGTTTTTAATTATAATTTAGTAATTTTCACTATTCATCAGAATTGAAAGTTATCCGAAAATCACCAAAATTTCAACCTAAGCTAATTTCAATATTCCGAATCCATAAATGATGTCCATTTTGAAAAATAAAATTTAAAAAATTTCAAAAAGTGGTTATTACTATTCATAACGGCTAGTTTTAATAATATCTTAATAGCATATCGTTGTTTATCGAAACTTGGTGTTGCGTACAACACACGCTATCGTGGAAGGTCTCGATTGCGTGCAATGGAAGGAAAGTCAAGGATGCCTGTTGTGAAAGCTTCTTTTGGTGTAGCATACAACACAAGACATTAATGAAATTAAAAAGAATATTTTTCATAAAATCTCGGGGTGTTACATTCTACCCCCCTTAAAATGAATTTCGCCCTCGAAATTCGTCGGGGTTATAAATGGTTTACTATTCGAAATTTTCTTTGATAGAAACCCACATCGTAAAAAGGAATACCAAAACTTGGCTTTAAAAACTAAAGTATGAAATGTAACGATTACCCAAATAAACTAATCACTGGGTTTCCACATAGGTGAAAATATGGATATGGAAGAGAAATCTAACCATCATGTTCTGATGGAGAGTGGTAGAGAACATGGCTATGGAAAAGCCAGTAATCACAAATCCATAAATTTGTGACGATCTAAGGTACCATCTGATTCATCAGGTATAAGAGAACTAGGACAACATTTTTGGTTTTCAAGATCATTTCCCTAAAGTTAATGAATTTGAATTAGAATAAATACTTACTTTATTTTGGTACAATTTAACTGTTGTTCGTGCCTTTAACAATTTCCACTTCATCTCTTAAATAAATGAAGTTGAATTTGTTATTCGTGAAGTGTTAGCAGATCATGTGATAGAATGACGGGTCATTCCATCTGTCTCAAAAGGTTAGCAAAATTTATATACATAAGTCAATCTATAGTGGGATTAATCATATATGGTTCCTAAAATGGGCTTATACTTCGTATATCATACTGCTTAATATAATAACACTAGTTTCTACTAAACAGGGACTTCCTGTAGGTCAGTGGTAGGCGATAAAGGCCAGTCGCACTTCGGTTGTGGGTTCGATTCCTACAGCCTTGTCCGAAGCGATGGGTTGTCGCCCGTCCTGCAGGTTGTCCTTTTTCTAAAACTACGTTACTATAACATCCCATCAATAATATCGAAAATCTTCTATCCTTAAACAATACTAACTTATGTCCAACATAATCCAGTCTAATCTTTAGGCTTATACATAATACTGCAGTCCACTCTCATAATATAGTGACAACGATTACCAGAGATTTAATACTGTCGTTGATCCCCACATATCATAAGATATGTCTTGTTGGTCACATTCCAAACATTCAAAGTCCTTAATCGTGTATTCTCTTGAATACCTTAGTGAAAACATGAGTGCAGTTAAAAATTAACACTTTCCACATACCAAAATCCTCAAAATTCTATATACTCAAACCATGATATCACTTAGTCCTTATATCAATCATGAGCTCATGAATACTATTAAACATTTCATTTTCTCGTCTTCATTATGCGCATATCATCTTATTTCCAAAAAATATCTCAATCACTTTGAATACCACATCAATAAATATTGCAATACTCAATGATACAACATTATTTTGGAATCCCATTACATAAACACTTAATCATTCCACCACATCGTTGTCATATTCAACATTGCCAATAGTGATCGCATGTGATTTCCCTTTGTCCTTTGCCTTCAGTGGTTGCTCATGTTGATCATCACTAACCCTTGGATTAGGGCAATTATTAGCATAATGCCCCATTTCCTTGCACTTGAAGCATTGAAGTGTTGGCGGTGCGTTCTCTGCAGTGTTTGCTTTATTCACATCATTAGAAACCCTTTTTCCATTACTTCGACACTCAGCTGCTCGATGACCTTCTTTTCCACACTTAAAACATTTTCTAGTCCCTTTAAGACAATCTCCACCATGCTTCTTTCCACACTTGGTGCATAAGGAAACATTCAACTTCTTTTCACCATTATTCTGAGATTTCTCCTTGAACTCCATCTTTCGTTTCTTGTCAAAACCATGAGATGGATATGTAACACCAACTTCTATTTCTACCTTGATAGCACAACGCACAATTTCTTCATAGCTACTGAAGTCTCTTATAGCTAATGCCCTTCTAAGACTTGGTTTTAAGCCACTGAAAAATCGATCAACTTTACTTTCAGGTTGGATGATAATTCCAGAAGCATACCTTGCAAGTCTTGTAAAATTTGCTTCATAGGTACCAACTGATTCATCGTCCCTTTGCTTCAGTTCAAGAAACTCTTTCTCCATCTTTGTTCGAAGAATACGAGGGAATTACTTACTGAAAAACAAGTTCTTGAACTCGTCCCATTCCATGGACTCAATTTCATCTCTTGGCCTCGTATTCTTGATAAGATTCCACCATTGATCAGCTTCACCTTCCAAACGATATACTGCTAAGATGACTTTATCATGTTCAGAACATTGAAGAACTGAAAATATCTTTTCAGTAGTACTGATCCATTGTTCAGCCACAAGTGGATCAGAAGACCCACTGAAAGAAGGTGGACGTTGCCTCATGAAGGACTCAATAGAATATTGTTCCCTTCTCTGCTCATTTGGAAGTCCAGAATGATTCATAGCTTGTGTAAGTATAGCAATAAGATTTTGCACTCCATATCCCATAACATTTGTTTGTTCAGGAGGGCAATCATTGCATTGTCCATTGCATTGATCAACACGGTTCCTTCGGGTTCCAGCCATCGTCTAAAACCCAAAAAGAATAGTGTGAGAGGAAAAAATCATGCTAGGGAAAACAACATAATAAAGGGGGAGTACCTTCAATATCCAACATCTTAGGTTTAATTCTATGATCGTTAGAGTAATTCTATTACTATAACCTATACGTATACTTAACCTTAGGGACATCCCTAGACATACCTTAGAAATATCTCTAGGGATCTCACTAATGTTTTCGCATCCTAGTTTCCAATGGTTGACTAAACCTTTCCTCTGATACCAACTGTAGAGACCCGAAGCTTATCGTACTTGGACATTACATTACTTTTGCGGAATACTTAGTACATAACAAAAACACACACACAAGGATCGTAATAGTTTAGTGTCTTTGGAAACTCGGAACGTAATCTTCTAATCGTGGTGAAAGATCTTCAATATCTCCCATAAAGATCTTCCCTTTTTTTACCTATAAACCTTTCTTTATATCCTAGGGAAAAGAAAACATAAAATGGTGAGCTCAAATGCTCAGTAAGGGTAAACAAAAGAAATATCAATCACATCATATACATAAGAACATAGCTTTTTGGAAATCTTAACCTGCAAAAGAGCTCATAATATCATAACATGGGATAAATCATAGAAGTGAAAATGAGATCCCCATAATCATAACATGAAACTTGAAACTTTGTGGCATGCACACATAATCATAGAAAATCATTTCTTGTTAGTCATGACTCATTGCCATGACTATCTTAGTGGACAAAGTCCCTTTCTGAATCGAGTAACCCTCGTTTCAGTCCTGTTTCATTGAACCGGTATAACCTACCATTTCATCCATGTCTATCTCATGAGATATAAAATCTTTACCCAATGCATTGGAGGGAGATATAGGTCCCACCCATCTCATAATGATACCATTCTTATGTGTGCCACAAAATCATAAATCATACATCATTTCATAACCCATGTAGTAAAAATGGGATTCGTAAACATCGTGACATCATAAAACAATTCATATAAGATAAAGGAATTCATAAAAATAATTCCATCACAACATAACCAAATCAATGTAATAATAGGGATAGAAACATAACCCTATGTTATCTTAGATGGAAAATAATTTTGATAAAATACTTGAAATGAATTCTTGGGGAAAATATCCTTTCTTCTTCAAAATCAATTTCTTTTCACCAAACGTCATGCAATTTTAAAAGAAAGAGATTTTATTGAAAATAGTTATGAAATATTTTGGAGGAAGCTTCATGAAAATAAGGCTTTATAAAACCGTAAAAATTCGTTCGTGCCGTATAAGTTAAAAAAACATTCTTCGTACTTTTGTCGGAAAAGTCAAAAAGTACCTCGTACGACAAAAGATTCCTTTCATAGATATTACCTAAAAACTCACCGAAGGGTAAAAATGGATTTAAAAAATTGTAGGTGGATGAAAATAATATTAAATATTGATGAAACATGGATGTGGATGATAAAATACACCCCAGTAAATACTTACGAATAAACAATCTCGGATAAAAATGAGATTGTGATATTTCCCTTACCTTAGGTCCGACTTGCTTTGTAAGTGTCCGAACCTATTGTATAATGATTTAAATCATGTTATTGACTTATTACAGAATCATATTCATTGTTATGATATCATATATGGTTCACTTATGACATTATATTACTAGTTCTTTTGTAAATTCCATGTTAAAGAACCGTTTTGGGTAAAATCGTTTTATTTATCGTAGGTGTTTTGACTTGTTGTTCTTGACATCATTATTTCTAATATCATGATTTACTCACTTCCAGAATATAAAATATGATTTATATATCATATATATTCAGTATATATATATATATAATAGGTAGATAAATAAAATGAAAAACACCGTTCATGGAGACGGTAGTCCGTACGTACGCATGAACGCTGTTTTCCTTTCCTTATTATCTTGAAATGGAAGTAAGTAGATGACATACATATGTATATATATACATAAATCCAGTAGCTTTATAATTTCATATATTTCATTATTATTTCTTATATATACATTATAATCATTCGTAAATGGTTAACATGGAGAATGAATCTCATCGCGTCGTGGAGACGGTAGTCCGTACGTACGCACGAGCGATGATATCATTTCTATAAATATTGAATTGAATTGGAGTGGATTATACAATATATCAGAATCAATATGATGTTGTAATAACTATGTATAGTTATTCTTTACACCATTATACCCATCCATGTAAGGTGGTGGTGGAAAATAGATTACACCACGGCGTGGAGACGGTATTCCGTACGTACGCACGCGCGGTGATTTCTTTTTCCATAGGATGGATAGATGGTGAAATAGGGTTGTTTCATAATTATAATAACATATCAGTATATGAGTGATACTGATGTTATTACTTCATAATGAAACAACCTAAGAAGAAGAAGTGGAAGAAGAAATAAAGATGAAAGAATTGGTAACAGTAATTACCTCTTCTTTGAAGTTCTTCTTTGAGACCTCCTCTTAGGGCACTAAAATTGGTCTTTGAGGAAGACCAGAACCTCTAGGATGTTGCTAGGGAAGTGGAGAGGAGAAATTGTCAGGGTTTGGCCGATCTTGAGTGCTCAAATTGGTGTGAGGAGGAGGGGGAGGAGGTGTCCTTTTATAGGGGAGAAGAGGGGCACCTTAGGAATATCTCAAAATATTATTTTATATTAAAGTCAAAATCGGTTTATAATGGTTCCAAAGGGTCTTATTTCGAAGCTAAAGTGGGGATGGGTCGAAATCCTATCAACCAATAAGATTTAGACAAGTTTATGGTATTATTTTAACCTTATCAATTAGATTTAACTCTAAGTTAAATAATTTAACTTTTACCGTGTCTTTTTGTTTTCTTTCACTATATGGTTAATACACTTACTATAACATGCCAAACGAACCCCAAATTGTTTATTATTAATATATATATCCTTATCTAAGTCATTTGGCCGAACCTTAGATTTTTAGGAATAAAATAACAATTAATAATATAATATTTGATTTAAAAACTATTTTGTGTCAATTTTGACACTATTTGATATATGATTTTTTTTGAAAGTTATAACAGAATTATATGTTCGAACCAAGTTTATTAGATCAACAATAATATATCATAATAACCTAGAAAATTAGTGGAATTCATAAAAAGTCTCAAATTATATTTATTTTGGTGTTTATAACATCAATTATGTCAATATTTCATTAATAAGATAATTACTGCATCATCATTGTGTCATAAATAAATTAAATTATTTGATGTCTAAAAATTACCAATAAAATACCATCATGTAGTAAATCTTTTTAGCTTTCTAATGAATATTTACAATCTAATTTATCTTATGTATAACCCCATATTAAAAATGATTTACTTATTAAACTTTGATTTTAACTATTTTAACCCTTCTTTAAATAAATTAATAATAAATGTCCTAATCTAATCCAAGTGGGCCTAAATGGTCATATTTTATTCCTAAGTTTGTTTTTGGTCGAATTACACTTGTCCAATAGAATTAGTACATGTGTTAGGGTAATATTAATATCATATTTACCCTTAGTTACCCTATTTACTATTAACCGCGGTAAAAAAAAAGTAAAAAGTTACTATTCACCAAAAATTATTTTCATCTCATTGAAACACATTTTAGTCCTAGATATTAACCATGTCTGTCGGATTTTCGAAATTCCATTCACAAAAGCGGTAAAATTAAGTTTTATGAAAAATTCAGTTTTTTTTAACTACCACTTAGTAGTTTCACTATTCATCAAAAATTGATGTTTTTCAGAACAATGCCAAAATTTCATCCCAAGCTATATTTCATATTCCGAATTCAAAAATGAAGTCTATTTTACCAAATTCATAACATAAAAGTTGCATTAATTAATTTTATAATTAAATCCCGCTATTAAAACAAATAGCGTGTTTTTAAGAAACAATATCTATCAAAAGATTGACACTTGTTTATGTCTAGTTTAAATGTGAAATTACATCCAATGACCAACATTGTATTAAATTGTAAAAATATATTCTAAATATACTTTAAAACCACTCAAATTAATGATTTATCACTATTAATTATTTTGATTAAAAAAGTTGTTTTTAATTATAATTTAGTAATTTTCACTATTCATCAGAATATGAAAGTTATCCGAAAATCACCAAAATTTCAACCTAAGCTAATTTCGATATTCCGAATCCATAAATGATGTCCATTTTGAAAAATAAAATTTAAAAAATTTCAAAAAGTGGTTATTACTATTCATAACGGCTAGTTTTAATAATATCTTAATAGCATATCGTTGTTTAGCGAAACTTGGTGTTGCGTACAACACACGCTATCGTGGAAGGTCTCGATTGCGTGTAATGGAAGGAAAGTCAAGGATGCGTGTTGTGAAAGCTTCTTTTGGCGTAGCGTACAACACAAGACATTAATGAAATTAAAAAGAATATTTTTCATAAAATCTCGGGGTGTTACAAAATGAAGTTGAAAAGGAGCAATATGACCCAGAAGGATTGAAAATTATTATCCCCATATAGAAATGAAAACATGTCAGGTTAAGATTTTCATCATATGAGGATCCAAGTGATAAATAGGGGGACTCCCAATAAAATATGGATTATGATCTTGATTCTTTGGTTGGTACTATCTCAAGGGAACGGAAATAAGGTAATATCAATTGGGGTAATTTTTCTATCCACAATGGGGGAAAAGTAAAGACCCCACAAAGATTACTCAAAAACCCCAAAGACAATAGCTACCCTATCATTATGAAATTTAATGTATAATGGGACAGAAGTTATATTAAGGGAATATACATTGATTAAAGGCATGGAATCAGTATCAAGAATAACGAGAAAGAAAACTCCTTCTAAGGATAGAAAATAAAATGAGGATGAAGCCAAGGAATATGAATTTACAATGTGGGACGGAGGCCCAATCAAGGAGGGAGGAAAAACGGGAGTGGATGGTAAGAAACACTTGGAACATGTTCTAAATTCCAAGGATAAAATGTTAGAATAATACATTTATATCAACACTCAAAAAGTGGTAGTTAACAAGATGTACGATAGAAAGATTTAGGTCTCAATTAATGAGGAGAAGAGGGAATGGATTGTTAAGAAAAATCACATTATTCTATAAGGATTCAATGAAGGGAAGATCACTTTGGATGAATATATTATAACAAAGAACAAAATGGATGATTATATTAAATCTCATTTACAAGTCGATCAAGATTTCCAGGTAACTCTATGGCATTGGGTTATATATAGAGTAGTGGACTCTAGCATCCTTTTCATTGTCTTTGATAACTTTTTTACCTCTTCATGTGGTTAGTTTTTGCGAGAAGGACTAGTTTGGTTTCTCACTTTCCATTAAAAGTGTTTTTAAAATAAAAAATTTACATTTTAGTAAATTATTTCTTGTTAATGGGAGTTATATTTATCATTTTAAGACTAAATGTTATTCTAACATTCATATGAGAATTTATTTTAATAATTTTAATGTAGGAATTAATGTGAGTAAATATTTTTATTGAATATGCATGTGGTATTATAAGGTAATTGAATGTTTCCTTATTTTAAATATTTATAACCATTGTATGGTGGTGATAAGTTTACCAAAACCCCTCACGAAGAGTTAAAATATTACCATTGATGATTAGTCAACAAATAAATAATAAAGGATGTATTTCAAAGAATGATTGATGCCTTTTTTTAATTCTAAATTCATTTTTGAATATATGATGACAAGAATGATTTTCTTAAAACTTAAAGAATATCTTATGTGACCATTATTCCTTTGTTAAAATTGTAGAATAAATTCAATGTTCAAATATTCACTACTGAAGTGATCAAATATACTTGAGTTATATCATCCTCAACATATTTTGATATCTTCTTGATTTATTATTTTCTGGTTTTCATCACATTCCTTTATATTGAATATGTTCATAATTCTTTGTGTTAGTTTGTGCTTTTACCAATCAAAAAAGGTTAATATGTGTTATTATACCACACAAAATGATGGTTTTTGGGTTGTCAATATGGAACAAAAGTCAGGACTAATTGGGTTGTGACTCCCAAACAATGTTAGGTCGGTTTAGGTTATGACTCCTGTAACAAATTAGGGATATGCCTCAAGATATTGTAAAAGGAAGAGTATGTAAAAAGGTTATCACACATTTAAATGTAATTTTTTATTATTGGATAATGATATTCTCACTGATTAGAGAATATTGAAGAGTAGTGTCGGATCTTGGTGATCCAAACTTCTATAAAAATATTATGTTTCTATTTTATTTTTTGTTACACTAAATCTTTAACAGTTCTCTACACTAATTTTTTTCATTCAATAATATACCTTGATTTATTATTTATTATAAAACATTTTAAAAGAATATTCACCCCACCTATATTCTTTGTTTTCTTCAATATTGTTCCAATAATTGGTATCATATGATTGTTCCTTAAAGGATAGTTAGCTACTCTAATTATTTTAATCTGATAGAAAATAATTTTTATTTGAGGCATAAAACCTTATAAAAGATAGTATTGTTTGGTAATTTATTTTTACCTATTGTTCTAACCCGATTAACCAAAATCTAATAGCCAAAGGAATAAAAAATATGTTTTTGAAGATAGAAGTTATAAAAAAAAGACATATGTATACCATAAATCCCCAATTTTTATGGAAGTGACTATGGGCAATACATTGATCAAATGGAAGCCTACCTGAAGAAATTAAGTGTTGATCAATGGAATATCATAGGGAAACCATATGAGATACCCATTATTGATGTAGAGAAACTTATAGGTAATGACATGGTAATTTTTTTTTCTGAATTATAAAGTAAATAATGTTTTTTATTGTGCAATTTAAAGATGCGTATAAAGTCATGTTTCATCGGGTAAGACAACCCATGATATTGGGATAATAATTTATGTTACTCAGTATGGGATAAATAGAAATCAAATAACAATATTAGAAATTATCCAAGTATACTACCCAGATTTGAAGATGGTAAAATATAAGTTAGTGAACTAGATGTTCCATCAGTTTACATGTATTACAAATGGTATGATTTCACTTGGTGAATTAATGGAAAAAATAGCTTTATTTTAAAGAGAAATAAGAGGACTACAAAAAATATGGAATTTAAAGTAAGTCATGTTTCGTGAAATTAATAATTTTAAAGAGTATATATTTGATGAACTAATTGGTTCTTTTCTAAAGTATGAGATTGAGTTTAATAACATTGGTGATGAGGAGTATATAAATGGAAAAGTTATAGATTTTAAATATAATGTTAATGAAACCCATAACTCTTCTAAATACGACTTCCATGAATGTGAAAAAGATATGGAATGATCTATTAAGTATTTTTTTGATGTTTATGAAAAACAAATGTGGATGAAGGTTTTTCAAAATAATGTTCAAAAAAGAGTAGAAGAAATGTAATTCTGAAAATAATAACGATGTTTCAAAATTAACATGTTATGAGTGTAGGAAGAAAGGAATATATGGACTAATTTACCCAATATCAAACATCTAAAAAAATTAAAAGAAAAAACAAGGAAAGAAAATAATATTTTTTAGAGGACAGGACTACTCAGATAGTTGAAAATCAAGTAGTGATTCAGGAAGTGAAATGATAATAAAATCAATACATTGATGGATACAAATCAAGATGTAATTGATGAATTTTTTACTCAATTAATTACTCCTACAAATTTTGAGCATAATTATATATATGAAGATGAAATATAAATTGATATCGAATATTATTCTGATTCTGATTCAAATAATTCTAAATTCAAAAAATTGTTTAATGAAAATTATGGATTAAGAAATAATGGTGTCAGGCTAATTGAAAGATAAACTCACATAAAAAGTAAAAATAATAAGTTATCTAAATAAAATGAATATTTGAAAATGGAATGTTATAATTTGAATATCTATGCTTCCCAAAATGAGGAATTTGTGCGGAATTATCATTTTGATATATTAGAACTAAAATAATAAAATTTCAGAATTAACTCATTTCTAGAAGTAAATATAAAGATCAGTAAAGAATTTTTAATTTTTTATTGTATGACTTGAATAATGTTGAGAATGAAAGTAAAAAAATTAATAAATATAATAAGACACTAATAACTACATATTTTTGTTCTAGTGAAATTGTTTATACAAATTTAGAAGATATTCAAATAGTGAATATGGATTTGAAAAAGGATGGTTTTAATATTTGAGAAACACTATCTAATTTTGTTCAAGGAAACAAGAAATATGATAAAATGATGCCTATGATTAAACTAGATAATAATAATAATGTTTTTGGTTTTAAATGTTTATCGCCAAGTATAAATATGAATACATTTGTTAAAATTTCAAATGGAAGTATTTCTAGGATAACCTATTTTAAATGTAGAATGAAAGGGAATTATGCCAATGAATATTATTTGTGATTTACAAAATAATTTGGGAATAATAAGTTATTTATTGATAATTTTTTTCTATAAAACAAAAACCATATGTTTTTAATCTAAATGGAGTCAAAAAACTTCTCCTAATATTTTTATTGGACCCAAGTTAGTAGGGGTGCCAAAACACTACACATTATGGTTTAAGTTAAGAAAATAAATCTTATAAGTATCAAAGATTCTTTTTTTAGACAGAGGCTATTCTATACGCATAATAGGTTATATTTATAAATTTATATCATTTAATTCAGGTGATAGAGGGAAATTAACATTTGGAGACATCTCAAAATGACATATTAAAGGTTTTGGAGAAGTTTTTTTTTCAGAAACTGTTCTTAATACCAAGGTATTATTCATATATGGTTAAAAAAATTAATATGTATATCAAAGTCATGTGATGAATGATTAAATATAATTTTTGAAAATTATAAATGTACAGTTTTGAAAAATCAATTTTTATTATTCTCTACAAATAGAAGATACAATGTTTAAAACTATTGATTTTTTCTGATCTAACAAAATAGAAAGTTATGTTTTTAAATTTTGTAGAAAAATGTGATATTATGTGTCATAAGAGGATTTTACAGGAAAACATCATACTAATTCACAAGTTTTAAAGTAATTAAAATTCTCTATAATTTATAAATAATCATCCAAGTTCATTATGTGTAATTCTTATTTAAAGGGTAATTATCACAAAAAAATATTTAAATCTTTTAATTGTTTAAGTACTGTTAGATGTCTTGAATTTTTATATCTTGAATTATTTTTTCATGTACAACCTATTAGTTTTAGTGGAAATAAATATATATTTATAATATAATATTATTATAGTTTATTAATTAGTATTTAGTTCTTATCACATAAAAATTAAACTTTAACTAAATTCTATGCATATTTTTAACTTATTAATTTTTTTGAAAATATGTCAGTCATGTCAATATGAAGTGATAGTGGCACTGATTTTTTTAATTTATAATTTGATAAATTGTGTGAATACAATGGTTATAAGAATTATTTTTCTACACTTAGGACACCACAACAAAATGGGGCGGTTGAAAGAAAGAATATGTCAATTCAAAAAATGGCTAAACCAGTGCTTATGGAATTTAATGTGCTTAAATATTTTTGAGAGAAAGATATAAATACAACATTCCATGTTTTGAATGGATTTTATATTTTAAAATATCTACATAAAACCACTTATGAATTTATTAAGAGATTTAAGCCCAAAATTGGATTTCTTAGGGTATTTAGTTGCAAATATTTTACCTTAAATACAAAAGAAAATTTAGGAAAATTCGATTATAAATGGGTTGAAGGAATATTTTTAGGTTATTATAATACGAGTAAGGAATACAGTGTTTTAAATAAGGAATTTTTTTATTGAAGATTCTATTCGTGTTAAATTTAGTGAAATTATTAATAACAAGTGGAATTCAGATTCACATAAATATGTTGATTAATTTTGGGAATTTAATTTTGGGGAATAAAAAGAATAATAAAATGATAATTAATTACTTAAGGTGGGACCATATATCTTCTCAAACTAATCCTAAATAATGTAAATCAATTAATTATCTTCTTGTTAAAAAATTAATTGCAAATATTGAATCTAGTATACAAACTAAAAAGGATATTTTACATTACTATGTTGATTCTTCTTTTTTTGCTACTTTTGTTATAGTTAATATTGATCATAATTTAATTGATTTAAACTTGATTAATGTGATGCATAATGGATTAATCAATTTTAAAGAAATAAATTGTGTAATTTATTTTAACTTCCAAAATATAAATAAATAATTGAATCCAAGTGTATTTTTCATAATAATTTAGATGAATCTGGAAACATAGTTGAAAATAAAGAAAGATTAGTTGATCATGGTTATTCTCTGGAAGAGGTAATTTACATAGAAAATTATAATTCTCCAATTTATATGATAAAAACATTTATAATTTTTTTATCAATTTTTTTTTCCAAAATATTAAATTATTTCAAATGGATGTAAAAACATACATTTTTAAATGAAATAATTTTTGAGGAAGTACATGGTAAACAACCCATAGATTTTAAAATGAAAAATTTTCAAGTCATGTTTTGAAAAATAAAAAAAAATTATTTGGTCATAATAAAGATCCTCAATCATCATATGAGAGACTAACTCAATTTCAATTTCAAAATTATTTTTTAAAAGAAAATTTGTTCCGACCTTGTTTATAACGAGATCTTCAAATGATATTTTGATTATACAAATTTATTTTTATGATATAATATTTTTTTTAAGAAATGATTTACTATGTATATATTTTTCTAAACAATTAAAAATGATTTTGATATGAACGTAATGGGAGAATTGTAATTTTTTCATCATTTAAAAATTAATCAAAGAAAAGATGGTATTTTCTTATGTAAATAAAAGAATAATAAATAACTTGTTAAAATGATTATCATTGATTCATGTAATTATATGAAAACACCTATTAGTACAAATTCAAAATTATACTTGGATGAATCTTAAAATTCTGTTGATATTAAACTGTATAGAGGCATGATCGAAATCATACTATATTTGATAGCATCTGGACTATATATAATGTTTTAAATATGTTTATGTGATGGTTTCAGATGAATCCTAAGGAAGTTAATCATAAATCAGTTAATAGAGTTATTATACATATTAAAGGATCTGTTCATAGTGGTTTATTTTATTCTAATAATTTATTTTTGATTTATTATCTTATTTTAACTCTGACTTTCAAGGTTGTAGTATTGAATGAAAAAACACAATAGGTATGTGTCATTTTTGGGGGGAATATCTAATATCATGGAGTTTTAAAAAACAATTATCAATTCCACTTTCGACAGGTGAGACTGATTATGTTGATGTTTCTAGTTTATTCTCTCAATGTATATGAATTAATAAAACTTTATGATATTTTAATATTAATTTTGATAAAATTTAAATTTTCTAGGATAATTCTAATGAAATTTTAATTTCAATAAATCTTTTATAACATTATAAAAAAAATCATATAGATGTTAGATATAATTTTTTGAGTGTTCCTGTGGATAACAAAAATATTATTTTAGAATTTGTTCCCACTAACAAAACAACTGGATGATATATTCTCAAAACATTTAGATTATATTAAATATGATAAAATGAATATTGAACTAGGTATGTTTTAATCGTAATATTTTTTATAGTTACTACATGTAAAAACATGATATAGTTTTATATATCTTCTCACATGAGTGATATTATTAAATGTTAATTTTTATGAGAATGTTCTACTTTGTTAATATATTGTAATTAACAGTGTTATTATTTAATAAGGGGGATATTTTATAATTAAAATCTATTATCATTTTGATAAATATCAAATAAGGGGATAATTTTTTTGAATGTTCAATTAAATTTTCGATTTTGTGATTTACAATAGAGTGAGATTGTAAGTGTTTAATTTTTTATAATACTTTAATTTTTTATAATACTTTAATTTTTGTGTTTTTATTAAATATAATTTCATCACATTTAATCAAATTCAAATATCCTAAACATTTAAATTTTCATATTGTTAGTTGATAAATCTTTATTGATAAAAATATTTTATCCCACGTCACATTTATTTTGTTTTAAATTTTTAAATCATTTTTCTAATCAGAACATTTATAATATTTCTTAATTAATTTTAAATTTTTTTAAATATATGTTTTTACTACCTACCATGAGTGTATGGGTTTTTTATCAATCTATTTAATGGACCATTCCTTTTTGAATCTATCACATTATATAGAAGTATATATTTCACACATTGTATATTTCGATCACATCAACTATAGTGAATGGAAATTTACAACATGTTATATTATCTATCTACAATGAGTATATAAGTTAAAATGGATAACTTTTAGATCAACCAAAAGAATATTCTAATCGAACATAAGTTAAAATGGGTAAATATTTGATTGAACACAATCTTAAGTCGATTGAATGTAAATTAAAACAGCTCTGTTGGATTGACTATAATTTAAAATTGTTCTTTTTTTAGGTCAACCATGATAATAATTAACATTGATACATCAATCGTGCAATAGAGTAAATCAATTTTCAACCCTAAGGTCTATAACACCATTTTACCTTCCGTCAGTTATGTTTTGACTCTTGTTTTGCTTTCCCTTTTTTATTTGGGTGCATTGTAGGCATCTTAGGAATGGAGAGAATTTGCTAGGTAAAATGACCTAATGTTAAATGATGTATGTTTGTTTGGATTAATAGACTCTGGATATAAATGTTTCAATGGATTTAGAGGGTTAGCCTTAGGATTTAAGAGACATAATTTCTTTGTTTGAAGCCTTTTCATAGAAAACTGGACATAACACCGCCTGCTAGAAACATTCATGTCGTGATGTGTTACATGACATGAACATATTTTAGGTAATATTTTGTGTGTTTCATGTGAGGTGTGAAATTTTTCGGGTCATGAAACCATTAAATGACGCGAAATCATTTATTTGGATTTAATTTAATCTGAGGTCATTCCATTTTTTACATATTTATAATTTGTGGTATTTCAAGATATTAAATGGATTCACAACATGAATTCCTCAGATCTAATAGTTTTAGACATGCTGCATGACTGAATCTTTTGTAATACTATAAGAAGGATTTCCTCTACTACTTTATGGTGATTTGGGTGATTTTGGGCCATCTACCTCCTTTTTTATCACTGCATTCTTTGTTTGACTCCTATGGTTGTTTTGTCTCATATTCCCGAAAAGTAATTTTTTTGCTTCTTCATTACCTTAGGCCATAAAGGCAGTATTGGTTTCATTTTTGTTTCAATTTCTGGATCGATTGGTGTTTCTATTTATCCTTTTTAGTTTCTTATCAAACATTTTATTTTGGAGGTCAATTCGTGGTTTTTCAATCAATGTAGTTGATGACAGATAGGTCTCCATCATTCTTCAGATAGGTGGGTCTATGAAAGTGTTTTTAATTTAGGAATTAATATATATTCTTTTTTATCCCTTTGGGTTGTTCATTGAAATATATTTTCTTTGATAGAAAAGGTTTTTTATGAAATTTAATCATGTATTTTAGGAAATGTTTTTGGACTAACTAAGTACATTGGGAACATTTGGTGTGTTAGTAAATGTATATAGGTAGCCCTAGTTTATGTGGAACAACTAGGGGTTAATTTGAGAGATCAACTGACTATTTTAGGAAAAGATATCAGTTGGAATTAACATATGATTGGTTTAGTAATATTTTTTGTCTAGTATGTGTTCCCAGAGGCTGGATCCAAAATGGTGTGCTTTGTCTTTTATAGTTGGTTTTTCACATGATGGTTTTTTTCATGGATATTTTCTCAAATTTTTAGATTATATATTTCCATTTTATACCATATATATTCGTTGATTTTGTGAATATGTTACTCATTTGTGAATTTTTTTTACAAATTGGTTTTTTGACAATTTTTTATAAACTTGATTTTTTTATAAAGATAAAACTTATGAAATATTGATATTATAACATCTATAGATTCTTTGATGATATACTACTAGACTCTATGATTACACTCTAATTTTTTATTTTGGTCATTTTTAGGCCATTCTTTTCAGGACGTAAGGAAATAGAAGGGTATCATTTAGCATGCTATGATGTCTTGTTGTCTATATAATTCGTAGTGGGAAGGATTGGTGGTGATAGATGGTCACATGAAGACATATTTAGTTTGGTCTATTTTAACTTTCTGGTTTGGCTGGTGTGGTTTGAATTTATATATCTCATGGATATGTATAAATTTACTCTGTTTTTAACTTTTCTATTTCTTCAGTTTTACCCAAGACTTGTGGTTCTTTTATATATCACACCATGTGGAATACCACCTTGGGTGTATTGTCTAGTTGAACTGAGATAGTTCATTAAAAATTAGTATTCGAGAGAATAACTAGCTTGAAGTGTTATTGACATTGGCTGGGAATGGTTTGTTGCTTTAGTAGATTGGATTTAGGATTTTTAGAATTCGAGTAGTGTGTTCCAAAAAGGTTCCTAACCAAATCACTTTTAGGTCTAAATCTAAATTACCAAGACTCTTCAAATATTGTTTCTAAGCTTGAGATTTAGTGGTTGAGGTAATTTGAATGAAGTAGATATGGGGTTTATTTAAATGGACCAGTTCATTTATTAATGAATAATCCTTGTTCAAATAATTCATAATTGCTTTAATGTTTTATTTTTTTTAAATCATTGATATTGATACCTGAAGATAGACCTATGATTTTTCACTTAGCTCATGATTGATTGATTTTTGTTTTATGGTTTTTAGAAAATTCCTCTTAAAAGATATCTTCCAAATCTGATTAAGGAAGCTAGGATACATGTTCAGTATGAAAATTATTTCATGGACTCTTTATTGGTTGAAGTTGTAATCTTCACTATTCAAACTCTAGTTCAAGAATGTGTAAGGAACCCATGACGAACAGTGTATCACAACTCTGAATTTACAAAGCCGCAACAACCTTTCTTTAGTAGTGATAATAGAACCCAATAATCTAAATAATTATTTTATAGGATTGATTGGATATTCAAATTTCTAAAGACTCCCAAATAATATATGGTGGGTCTTCATGTATATGATTAACAGACCAGAAAGGAGATGTTGGGACTCAATTTTGCAAGATAATTTTCATGTGTATCTTATATGGACTTATTTCAAAAAAATATTTAACTATTTGTTTATCTTGATACATTATGTTGGAAAATACCCATAATTTTTTTACTATTGAGTAAAGAGATCATACCATTATGGATTATTCCACCTATTTTTCTGAGTTAGTTCACTTGGAAATGTAGCTTGTCACCAACGATTACCTAAAGGCTCAATGGTCTATGTTGGGTTTGAGGAACAATATTTGGTCGATGTTGATTCTCATTTGTCATCCAACCTTTATAAATGTAGTTGATAAATCATCATTGGAAGATTATTTTTTTTGGAAAAATAGATTTGGGAGGAGTTAAGTAAGTACCATTGTTAGAAATGTTTTATCTTCTATCCCAAAAGGAAGTGCAAAGGTAACCAATTTCCTTTATGATCAGTTTTGGAGGCTTCATCCGGATAAAAAAAGGTGATTAATATTAGTGTGCCTATCCTAGTCATACCAAGCCTAATTGTATGCAGAATCCCTAGAATTTTCTTCATTATAGAAAATCTATCCACCTGAAGTGTTTTTGTGATAGGATGTCCCAAGGTAGTAAGTCTGGATTCACTTTCACAAAGGGATCATAGGTGTGTACTGATGCTTCCAAGGGTGGTGGATCTTATCCATGTGATAAAGGAATGTTCTTTTGTGTCATAAATATTTGGGACTATCTATGACTAAATGTCTCTATGTGGTGTTTTATGTACCACAATAATCTCAAGCAGGTCCAACCACAGTTTCTGGCATGATATTTATTTCGTCTTCTATGGTGCTAGATTTTTTTTGATACTTGTGATACTCATTATTTTATATCATAAGATTTATTTTACATGATGTTATTGAATTCATATATTATATAAATATTTTTGGATCTTTCCACGCCATTAGGAAAGAGGTTTGAATAAGGTCTCAATTGCCCAACATGTTGAGTGATGATATCAGACCATGAGGTGGAGGGGGACTTATTAGTGATCAATCTTTACATCTTTGACTTTATTATCTATATGGATTAGATGATCAATTTTATGGCCCAAATAGATTTTTATCATTGTCAGTTTCGGTTCTTATCAGCCGATGGGGTCCCTTATGTTTATTAGTGTGAGTAGGACTCTAGACCAAGAAGGGTGTGGCATGTTGTTCCTTATGCTAGGGTTATCTCATGAAAGTTTTCAAATATGTTTCTTTATGATATTAACCATTATTTTGGAAGCCAACTACATGTGGGGGTATATTCATACCCTGAGATCTATCCAAATCATTCTTCTATTTTACCATCCTAGATTGAGTTCAAGTTTGCCATTGAACTACTAACTATTATGATTCCCATTTCTATGTCATCTTACCATATGATGCATGCTGAGTTGGTAAAATGTAATTTATAGCTTACGTGTCTCAAGGATAAGGGATTTATTCATACTATCAGGTCACTTTGGGATTCACCTATCCTCATTTCTAAGAAGTTAGACGGGATCCTATAACTTATTAATAACTATTTGAAGTTAAATCAAGTGACAATTAAGATCAAATATCTGTTTCCCAGGATTTATGATCTATTCAATCTGCTTAGAGGGGCTCATTGGTTTTATAATATTGAACTATAGTCAGGGTTCCACCAATTGAGATCTGAGGAGAGGATATATCTATGACAGCATTATGGAGATGTTATGGGAAATTTTATTTTCTGGGTATGAAATTCGGACTAACTAATGCTCTTATGGGTTTTTGTGGAATTGATAAACTATATCTTTTATCAGTTTATGGAATATTTTTATCATGGTGTTTGTGGATGATATTTTGTTTTAATATAAGTAAAATGAGGAGTGAATAGACCATTTGGATATCATTCTTTGAACGTTGAGGGAACATCATCTGTATGGTATGATTTCTAAATTTTAGTTTTTGAATCAATAAGTAATGTTTTTGGGGAATGTTATAACTAATAGGGCCATCTTAGTGGATCCTAAAAAGGTATAAGAAATTATTCCCTGGGAGTGGCCCATAAATTTGTTTGAGATCCAAATATTCTTAGTGTTTTTAGTTATTACAAGTTTTTTGTTCGAGACTTATCCATTTTTGTATCTCCTATTATAGATTTAACTCGTAAGGGTGTAAATTTTGAGTGGAATGACAAGTTTTAGAAATAATTTGAGGAACTGGAGGAAAGGTTTTCTTCATATACAATTTTGATTCTTCTAGAACAAGGTACATGTTATGATGTTTTCTATTACGTTTCTAGAATGGTTTGGGGTGTTTCATGATGTAGGGGAGACATGTGGTAGCCTATGGCTCTCACCAATTACAGCCTCCTGAGAAAAACAACCCTACCTGTAATCATTAGTTGGAATTGGTTATGCATGCACTCAAAACATGGAATCAAAAACTCTTTGGGGAACAGTTTACGAAATATTCTGTTCATAAGAGTTAGAGGTATATTTTTACTCAGAGGGATCTGAACATGAGAAATAGATTCCATGTTGATTATCTCTAGAATTTTAATATTGATATTTCTTATACTCTTGGAAAATGGAACATGACCATTGATGTGCTAAGAAGAAAATGACTGACATAAGTAGTAAAGAAATTAGTGGAAGAGTTCACTTTGATGAGTTTGTTTTTAGAAATTAGTATGGGAATAGAATAAGATGGTGGGAAGGTATGTCTAGATTTGATGAAGGCTAACTCATCCTTTGATGAGTGGGTTGTCTAGGGAATATTCTGACCCTGTGTGATAGATAATTAGAAAAATACTCTATGGTGGGGAGACCTAGGGTGAGTGGTCTCAGTCTCCTTGTGGCAGTACATTTTTTTACATAGGATGGTAGTTCTTTTTTATACTAAGATACGAGTTTATGGATAGTAAAAACAATTATTTTTGGTTTATACACCTAGGTACTACCAAGATGTATCATGATTTGAGATGTCAGTACTAGCTGTTGTGGATGAGATATTTGGTTGTAGATTTTGTATCATAATGTATGATTTTTTATAGAATTAAGGAAGAAAATGAGAGAACTACTATCTTGTTACAACCATTACCCATTTTGATAAGGAAATGGGATACCATTTCCATGGATATCATCATTGGTTTACCACAGACTCCTGGTAGGAAGGATGTGATTTGTGCTATCATTGACTGACTCATGAAATTGATGAATTTACTTCCTATCAATGAGATGATGAAGGTGGAACAATTTGGGGACTTGAATGTCCAAGAGATTGTAACAATTCATGGGGTTCAATCTCTGATTATTTCAGACAAGGATCATAGGTTCACATCCATTGTTTTGGAATGGTTTGTAGGAGGTGATGGGTTCTTGATTGAAATTGAGCATGGAATACCATCTGTAGAAATATGGATAGTCATAGATAGATATCCATATTCAAGAGGATATTTTGCATGCTTGTGTTCTTAATTTCTATGGTTCATGTGAGAATAATTTTATTTTAGTCAGGTTTTATTATAAAAAGTGTTATGAGGACTCGATTAAAATAGAGGCCTTGGAGTCTTCATATGGGTGGCCATGTAGATCTCCATTTTTTTGTCAGATTTAGGAGAGCAGTCCTTATTTTGGACATGTCTTATTCAAGAATTGACTGATAGTGTGTAGTTTATCTAGAAGAGATTCTCGATGGAACAGATTGATCATAAATGTTATGCAGACCATCGTCACCAACCACTAGAGTTTGAGGTTGCTAATTGGGTTTTTCTTAGAGTTTCACCATACATTTCAAATAGTTGGTTGGGTATGAAGGGTAAGTTGAAACCATGGTTTTTTGGCCTCTTTGATATTATTGGATTTGTAACACCCAGGAATGATAAGGGTTAAATGACTAAATGATATGACGCAAGTCAACAAGGTGCATCTTTCTTTTCAGGAGCTTATCTGATTTGAACTCCATATTTAAGCATGCTTGGCCTGGAGTAGTGATCAGGATGGATGACCCTCTGGGATGTTTCCTATTCTGTGTGTGAGTGAGGAAAAACACACTTAAAAGGACATGTGTTGTCATGTGTGGACAATCACTAGTCAGATGACCCATTCAGTCACATGGGTGGGCCCGAGGGTGGGGACCACATCTCTGTAGGCTAGGACCTGACAGTCATGTTAAGGGTTATATGAATAAATAATATTACTCATGTCAAAAACGCACACCTTACTTTTCAAGAGCCTATCTGATTAGAAATCCATAGTTAAGCATGCTTGGCCCGGAGTAGTGATTAGGATGGTTGATGTTATGGAAAGTTTCCTAAGGTGTGTGTGAGTGATGACAAAGCACACTAAAAAGTACATGTGTTGGCCTATGTGTACATTCATTAGTAATATGACCAATTCTAGCATGTGGGTGGGCCCTAGGGTGGGGACCACATGTCAGTGGGCCAAGACCTAATGGTCATGTTAAGGTGGGTTGTTTGTGATATCACTGGGACCCAATTGTTACTTGAGGTTCTGTGGGCATCAAGGAATCGAGAATACATGTTACTTGAGGGGAAAAGAACCATATTTTTTTTGAGAATCCATTGGATGGAGGACCTCGTGGAGGTGGAAACCGATGCAGTGTGAGATTTGTTTCGGTTTGGAATGATACAGATGAACTTGATAGGGTATAGGGGTGACGATGTGTCATGGGAGGCCCATGGGTCTAGGAAATATGTCGATGGACCTTTGATTGATTTGAGTTTTGGATCAAAGTTGTTATGGACTCATTCTTCACCAACCATTAGAAGGAAATTCAGGGATGAATTGATTTAAGGGGGGAAGTTTGTAAGAACCTGGTTCATCCTTTGAGGCACATGTCTTTTTTTCCTTTTTTTATGCTGTTTTTCAGAAAAAATTGGGAAAACTGGGAAATTCTAGAAATATCCCAATTACACGTTGTGTACTTCATAGTACATGCCTTGTGTATGTTAGGCATGTACTGGCCACATGAGGACTTAATACATTCCATGTGGTGACTATGTAAAAATAATATACTACATGGAATGTAGTTCCTTAACACACTATGCTCTTTCATTTCTGTACCAGCTGAGTCCTAGCTGTGTGTTTACCCGTGTGATGCATCTAAGCTATGTGATTACCTATAAACCCATGTAAGTAGGAGTACGAACAAGATACAACATGTTATGTAGTCCTTAATACACACCGTGTACTTTTATTTTGATTCATCTTTGTGAATGATCATTGCGTCTCATTTCTAAAAACTTCTTCTTCCCCATTTTCGGATTGTGATGCTCCGAAATGCCAAGAACATTTTTTCTCATCGAATCTTCCTCTGATGATTGTTATTCAATCTGTCAGTGGTTGTGGGACTTCATCCGGATAGCTAATCCTACGCATCCTATTCTTTTTTTGTTTTTTTCCTCACATGACACAGTTTCTATCCGAGTGTAATTGTCAGGATTTGAAATAAATGTAGATCTATGAAGATAATCTTTGAATTGGAGCTGGATATCAGAAGTTCCTATGTCTATGAGTCTAAGGTAGGTGGTGTATACCCTGTTTTGTGTTTTTGTGGTCGTTTGGGGGTTGTGGATCTTTAGCACAACGTCTATTATTAAGCAAGACCCATGTTTCTTTATATTGAACTAATCATATAGCTTATGGGATGTCATTGGGAATTCTATTACCTTGTTATTCTTGAGCGAGGCTGGGTTAAAGGCCATTTCTCACATGGTGAATTTTGGTCGGGGGTTCCAAAATGTTTATAATAAATTTCTTTTGATTAAACTGCTGAGTTTGAATGTTTTAATCATGATTAACTTATAGAGGCTTTTAAGACCTCATTGCTGGTATGGGACATCACATGGCTAGTGAAATTCAACTATTTAAATTGGTTTTCTTATTTAGAGTGATTCTTTTGATTTTATATACATGATCCTTGATATTGGATATGATGGAACCTTCGGGTTGAGTTGGGAATGGCCTGGATATTCTTGAGTGATGATTGATCATAGGTTGGGCTTGACCTGGATTATTTGAGTGGTTTGACCAAGGGATTGGGCATTGTGGACGTATTTTTGAGGTAGTGTGACTGTTGGGTCGGGCATGTCTTGGGTAACTTGGATGGTAGGGCCATCAGATTTTGAGCGACATGGTCACAAGGGCATGAGGTTCCAGAGAGGTTGTGTCTTGGTTTCTTAATTTTGTGATTACCACTCAACAATTATTTGGGTTATGTTCACATATATGACTCCATGATGTTGTGTTTTTGACTGATCGTGTGGGTAGAGGCCCCGTTTGTAGTGTTTGGGTGATTATGGTTTGAGGGTTGTTACTATATAAGACATGTGGAAGGTGGTGAGACATAAGATTTTTTAGATGTGCCTATGGGAGGTTGGTAATTGAGACACGAGGTGTCAGGAGGAACATGGTTCCATGTTACTATTGTTGGGTGTGCTTATGAGACATTGGAAATTGAGACATGAGGTGTCAGAAGGAACATGGTTCCGGGTTACTATTTCTTGGGCATTCTATAGGGATGTCAGTACATGAGACATGTAGTGTCAGGAGGCACGTGGTGCTAGTTACATGACTGAGATTCATGCATTTGATGAAGTAGGTGATGCTCCTCGGTGGCTGTTAAGCACTAGTGGAGGTTGTGCTTACATTTTTCATCATACTATTTAGTTACCTTATTGATGGATTTCTACTTAAACACATATACTAGGTATGACCCATTGGGAAATATCCTACTGAGATTCATCTCACACCCTATACAGGCCCTTCGGGACATGTGTGGACTTTATGGATTTACATGTAGGAAAGAGATCATCTTCAAGAGATGGATCATATTATCTATTGCATGGATATGGTATGGACCTTGAGGTCATGCCTAGTTAGAGTTGTTTTGTTTTGTTTTCTTTCTTGTATCAACATGCTTACTTTATTTTTTACCTACTATTGGTCATCCAGGGGTGCCATTGTTTATTGACATGTAAGACCTAATTTGGATGCATGATTTTTATGTTTAGTAGTTCCAAGTGATGTTTAGAATGCTATTATATTTACTTCCCGCTACACTTGTTTATATATTTCTTTCATTGGTTTATCTGCTATTGATTGTGGTTCTTCTATGCATGTCTAGTTTGAGTCTTTGGAGTCTCCTATTTTATATTGTACTTGTATCAGAACCTTTTTTTCCTCTAAAAGGGTATAGCCTCCCCACTATACTTGTTTACTTCCACACTACTAGTAGGAAGCCTTTGGAATTTGGGGAGGTGCGCCTAAGGTCAGTAACACCCAAACTATTTAGCTTTATTCAGGATTCTGTTTGGGTCAGGAAGTTACATGATGACTATGAAAGGTGTCATATCGTTTGGACTTGCTATCTCAATTGACTTCCATCCATGACATTTTTCAATTTTCCTAGTTGAGGATGTATCAAAGAGATTCTTCGATGTGATTGAATGGGAGGATTTCTATCATGATCCCTATATCATTGGGGTTGAGAAACTAGTTCAGTGTATAGATCACTGATAGAATTTACTACATGGTAAATTGATTCCTTTTTTCAATGTACTATGGAATTGTGGATGAGATATCCACAAGAAACTGGAGTAGGAATTGGTTATGAGGTAGCAATGACCTTCATTTTTTTGTGAGTCCTGAAACATGAGAACATTCTAGGGACATAAATTTTTTATGGTGGGCAGATTGTAACACCATAATACCTTCCGTCATGTATTATTTGACTCTTGTTTCAATTTCCATTTTTGCTGTGTGTGAATTGTGGGACTCTTGGGAATGGGGATACTTTTCTTTTTAAAATGATTTATTGTTAAGGGATGTATGTTTATTTAGATTAATGTGAAATAGGTATAAATGTTTCAATGGTTTTATAGGATGATCCATGGGATAGTAGAGACTTAAATTTTGGCTTGGAGGTTTTCTGCAAAAAACTAGGCTAAGAACTACCTACAAGACCCATTCACATCATGAATGGGTTACATGACCTGAATCTATTTTAGGGCATATTTCTTTTGATTCATATAGGGTGTGAAAATCATAAAGGATTTCAAAACATTACACGACATGAAAATTTTGATCATGATTTAATTTAATTTGAGGGGAAAAAATTTAAGCATATTTTATAATTAATGGGATCTCATTCCATGAAATGGATTGATGCCATGATTTCCTAAATTCTAGAAATTTTAAACATGTTAAATACCTGAAAATTTTGTCATTTAGTGTGTAGGATTTCCTCTCAAACCCTATAGTTATTTTGGGTCATTTTTGGGTCATCTCTCTCCTTATGGATTTCTCCGTTCAGTGTTTGAATCATGTGGAAGTTGTGTCACATATCCCTTTTAAGTGATCATTATTCTTCTTCACTGCCTTTAGTTGTGTAGATAGTGTTGGATATGTTTTTGTTTTTGTTTCATGATCAACTTTTTCCTCTATTGATCCTTTAAAATTCTATTTCATGCCTTGTCTTTCGAATTCTGATCCATGGTTTTCAATATCCATTGTTGAAGGAAGATATGTTTCCATCATTCTGGAAGTTGGTGTAACTATGAATGTGTTTCTAATTCATGAATTGATATATTTTATTGTTGATAACTTGGTTTTTTTCATTGTAATAGATTTTTTTTATGTAAAAATGGTTTTTTATTAAATCTGAGCATCGATTATGGAAATAATTTTCAGAAAACATAACACATTGGGAACCTTGGTTGAATTTGGAAATGGACATAAGTAACCTTGTTGTGTGTGGAACTAAACAGTAATTGATGCACGCCTATCGTAGGTCATGGAAAAAATCAATTATATTTTTACTAGTGTAGCATAGTGGCTGACTGGGGTTATCTCTCTTTAAGAGCCTTCCCAACGTAGTTCACTTACTTATCTAATTCACCTATTCTATATTTTTTTTTTGTGGTTTTGGTTTTTAAATGAAAGTGATGAGAATCTTTTTTGGTTTTTGATTATTTAAAATAATGACATTTAAACTAATACTTTAAATTGTCATTAAAATATAAATACAATGAGATAATAAGTAAGAACATGGTTTTTGGGGTTGGTTTAATGTTCCATAATTATTATACTTTATATGTTTTTTTTAGTTTGATAATCTGAACATGAAATCTCATGTTTTAACTACTATTAATTATTTAGAAATTGTAAATATCTTTGAATGTCTGGGCACTCTTAATTCCACCTCCTCCTATAATCCATGTTGATGACACAACTTTGTCTAGGATGTGTCATCTTCCAGGGCCAAGTTCAATCGAAGTTGTTTCATACATTGATTATATCAACTCAAACGTGTGAAGAACTAACTAATGGAGAGAGTGAAAATGATTAAATAAAATAATAGAGATATGTTGAGTTGTGTGTCATCGGATGCAGTCACAACATTGAGCACATTCTCCTTACCCAATCATGTTACTAAATTATATCTATAAACATAAAATTAATCATTAAAGAAAATTCATGATCACCTTCACCTTCCCCAATTCCAAGTCTTAGAGTCATCCTCTCATTTTTGATAGTACGATATTACTTGGTGGAGTGGGTGGAAGATGAGATATAAAAAGATTGAAAGAAATGAAGAAAAGTGGATGGAGGAACACAAATTCATGGATTAATAAAACTAAAATATAAATTACAATTGAAAACAAAGACAAAAAATAAAATAAAAATAAAATAAAAAGAAAAAATGAGGGGGGGGGGGAGGGGAAAGAGAGGAGAATCATTTCCCTATGCCCTGCTGGGATCCCTCCTTGGTTGTGGGTGTCAAGCTGATGATTTTGGAAGGTGGTGAGGGCCTCCTTTTATAGGAAAAATTCGTCCTCTTCAACTTTTCAAGAGTTTTTCCTATCAAATGGATAGTTCACACATTGAAACCTTAATAAATGTTCTTCAAAAATATGTTTTATATTCACCCTCCACATTTCAGCTCATTTTTCCACTACATGTATGGGTTATGATTTATTCATTGGGGGTTTCTTTCTCTAGAGGAAGGTTCTAGGAAGCTTCTTCCAAAAGAATAACATCCAATGACAACCTTAATGACATAAAAATCCCTAAAATTAAATTTAAAGACACACATTTTTTTCCTTGTTCTATTCCAGGTGTAATCACATCCATTGAAGGTTTGTAGGCCAAGATGTGGTTTCGTTACGGTGGTGGGGTCTACGCTATCCGCCCGAAAAAATATTCAACATCATTGATTTTTTATGGCCTCTAGATGCCTGAATCTTCCCCTGGTCCTGAAGACAATGTTTATGGAAATTAAATATGGATTCTAAAAAAATAATCACCAAATATTGTATTAATTTTATTAGGAAATGACCAAAATACCCTTGATGTAAAAATCTATCCAAAGTACCGAATTATGAACTTTTCAAAATTTAGACCATTTACATTCTATAATTCAAAATGCCCATTATTTTAAGAAAACATTTAAATACATGGGGTTTATCTTTGAAAAAAATAAAAAAAATCCTCATGTTTTGATTGAAAATATGCACATAAATTTTCTCTGTAATATACACACACACACTTAAACCTTGCTTTTCCTCAAGCATAAAGTCACAACATGGAAATCAGAGGACACTAATATAACCAATATTCAAATTCCAATGAAATAAAATAAAAAAATTTCAATTTCAAATATAAATTTCAAATATATGTATAAAATATCAATTTAATTTCCCATTTTTCAAAGAAACAAATAATTCACATATTTTACTTTTCCATTTGGAGAATTGATAAAACTTTTCCTTTCATTCATTTACGATCCTTGATTCATTATTATTAAACATTTCAAGTCATGATTTACCTCACTTTTTATTCTTCTCTCTCATCACTCAAGAAATAATTCAAGTAGATTTATGCTCATATCATGAGAACATGCCCCTTATCCATAGGCTTTCAAATGAACTAATTTCTTCACTATTTAATGTCAAAAGACACATAAAAACAAGTGTAATTTAAATAAAGGTTCAAATGACTCCAAGTCTTAAGGTTGGTGGGATTTTATTATTTAAAAATTAAGGGTTGAGGAGGAGTTTTATCTCTTATGTACAATGCATGATATCAAAAATATTAATGAAATTCTCCCCATCAAAGTAGATACACCAACTTCCCCAAAACCCAAAGTATGGTCATGATCAATTTATTGGTAATTAATGATTTTTAACCCCAAATGAATTTTTTTTTACTTTTTTACTTTTTTTTTACTTTTTTAGAAAGTTATGATTAGATAAAACTTCACATCCATCACCTATCCAAATATGATTAGAATATCATCGGTCTAGAAAATGGTGATTTTTTGGTTCTCCCAAATCACAACACGTGTTTCACTTTTTTGGATCTTTTTTTTTATTTTTTTCATTTTTTTAATTCAAGATGGGAAAATAGAGTATAATTAATGATTCTATAAACTTTTACAATTCCCATAATAGCACCCCCATATTCTTCCATAAAATGTATATCATCTCATCCACCATGATTCCCTTTACCCCCACACTTAAACTTTAAAATATCATGAAAATACTATGATGAGGGTCGGAATGGATAAAAATTTCTTGAAACATGGATCATCCCTATAAAGTTCATTCATGGTCTCTATGGGATTAAATTAGGATTGATGTAAAGCTGGATTATTTAGGAAAAGTATCTTTTCAAAGGATGCCTCTATCATTTTGAATGTGCACAGTCATAGCTTTGACAAGTTTCAAGGAAACTTCTAGTCGGTTATATGTTCAATGATCACTCAAGAAATATGAAAAATAATAAATAAGAAGTATTTGGTCTAGAAATACTCTCCGGAATGAGACATATGATTTAGGAAAATCACCCAAGAAATTATTAAAAATAATAAATCAATTCACATGAATTTCATAAATTCAAAGCCTGAATGATAGTTAGGGAATTTTATTTATATGATTCAATTAATTCCTTCAAATAAAGGGCCATGATTTCAATATATATGCTTCATATTTAAAAATTCAATTCAACATTTAAATCATTTAATCATATCAACATTGAAATCTAATACATGGCATCATTGGGTTCCTAAGAAACTCATGTCTCCTAGATTAGTCGATTAAAGCATAATACATGCATGGGCCTTTAAAGCTCAAAAAATGTTGTGTAAAAAATGTGGAAATTTTAAAAGATAAAACACTAAAAGTGAACTCCCTTTTTCCATGATACATAGTTCGTCCCCTTCACTTTCTAGGGATTCTTCTACAATTATAAACCTATAAAAGAAAACAACTCTATTTAGCTTAAGGATAATCTCATTTAAGATCAAAAAAGATATAGGGGGTGGGCTGCATGATACAATACTTCTACGAAAATAAATTGGAATCTAAATTCCTAGAAAGAAAGTGAAGATAAGTCATGGTATGATCCCCCAATTGGGCCCTTAATTTTTACTTCGTCTAGAGGGCAGTACCAGCTGTAATCCAATGTCTGATGAAGGATTAAGCTTCACTTATTTTAACCACCATATGTGGCTTTTCATAGCTTGTGCTTCATACTTGTTCTTGGGAAATGATACATGGATTGAGTACACTATTCCCCCCCCCCCTTCACAATGCGGTATAGATTTTATAGTGGGGGTAGGATCATGTATGAATCATCCTCCTTCTGGGTTTCAACATGTGAAACCACTTCTTCTCTGTCCAGGGGTTTCTCAAGGTATGCTGCATCAAAAGAATAGTAAATGGGAAAGTCAGAGTGTAATTCTATTTGAATAAAATTAAAACATGAAGTATCAATATCAAATTCTTCTTCATCAAAGTAACCATATTTTTTCATGGTTTCCTTAGAGAAATCCACTAGAACCTCTTCATGAAATATTTTCAAAAAAATTTCAATGTGTCCAAGGAGCTCCATATGTTCCTCGGTAGGTGCACATCTAGGTTCCTTTTCATCCTCCAAGGCATAGCTTAGATTTTTTGATTCTGTATAATCGAAACCACAAGGAGTGATGTAGAATTCATATTCAATAAAATTAGAAGATATAGAGTCAAATAATGGTTCAAATCCCTGAGTCAGTTCAACTTAAATCTCTCCCTCAGTGTAAAGTGACTCTTGGAGTAGACTCTCTGATAATGGAAAAAGGTAGTCAGACTCCTCCATCATGACTTAAAATTCCACCACTTGGCTATTTTCTTCCATTACTGGTGTTGGCTCTTCTTCTTTTCATGGAATTGAGAGATCAATTAGTTCCTCACATTTATTCAATAATTCATCCAATCCTTCTTAATATCCCATGTATAGCTCAGTAGGTAAGTCTTATTCCCTTGTTTCCTTAGGTTCTTCAATTTCCATGATAAGTGGTGAAATTTATTCCACCACTTTCTCAGGTTCTTGCTCCAGCTCAGGGATGGGTTACTCCATTAATGTATAAACATAATCAATTTATCTATCATACTTTCTTGTTAGTTGTTCAATGTTTTCCCTATGTTATTTCACATGAGCTCTTATAAATTTTTCTTGTTGTTGTTGTTGTTGTTGCTACACCTGTGAGTAATTTTTTCAGGAATAATATTCTGAATTTGAATACATCAGGGAAGTGTTTTTATATTATTTTTTAATGAAACTAAATCTAACTAATATGTGAAAATGGTAAAATTATATGGAATATTGATTGTCTCCTTGGAAACATACCAATTTTTATGCACGCATGTCGTGGGGAATGGACAAAAGAAATTATATATTTCTTAGTGCGACATAGTTGATGACCAGGGCTATCTCTCTTGAGGAGCCTTCTCAATGTATTTCACTTACTTTATTTAATTCACCTATTCTATCTATTTTTTTGGTATTTTTTAAATGAAATTAATGACAATATTTTTGGGTTTTTTATTATTTAAAATAATGACATGTAAAATGATAATTTAAATTATCATGAAAATCTAAACAGAATGAGTTAATAAGAAAGAACACGGTTTTGGGGGTTGGTTAAATGTTTAATCATTATTCTCCTTTATATATTTTATTTTAGTTTGATAATACAAACATTATATCTCATGTTTGAACTAATATTATTTATTTATAAATATTCTAATATCATTGAATGTCTGAGAACTCTTAATTAAACATCCTCCTTTAATCCATGTCGATGACAAACCTTTTTCTAGCATGTGTCATCTTCCAGGACCTAGTTCAATCAAAGACTTTTTATACATTTATTATATATACTCCAATGTGTGAATAATTAACCAATGGAGAGAGGGAAAATGATTAAAAAATATATAGATAGGTTGAGTTGCGTATAATCGAAGGTAGTCACAACATCCGGGACATTTTCCTTACACGTTCATGCTACCAAATCATATCTACAAAATTAAAATTAAACATTAAAGAAAATTCAAAATCACCTTCACCTTCCCCATGGGCTAAGTCTTAGGTCTAGACATTCATTTCTGAGAATAATAGATTATTTGGTGGAGTGGGTGGAAGAGGAGAGAGAGAGAGGGAAAGAAATGAAGAAAAGTGGATAGAGAAACACAAATGCATGGATTAATAAAACTAAAATATAAGTTACAATTGAATAATGAGACATCACTAAAATGAAAATAAAATAAGAAGAATAAATGAAGGGGAAGAGAGGAGCAGTGGTGGCCCATGCCTCAGTGGGATCCTTCCTTGGTTGTGGTTTTTGAGCTGATGATTTTGGAAGGAGGCGAGGGACTCCTTTTATAGTCATAATTTTTCCAATGCATGTTTTTGCATTATTCTGCCATTAAATGGACGATTCACACATATACCCCTTCATAAAAATTCTTCATAAAAGTGGTGTCCATTCCCACCAAATCCATATTTTTTTTAATTTCTAATAACACTTTTAAATGCTAAGTGTGAACCTTTTAAAGTTCCAACCAGATTAAACATTCAAGAGATTTAAGACCATCACAACCCGCCAACTTCAAAATCCCGAAACAAACACGACATCAAAAAAAAATACAATTTCAAAGTACATAAATAAGTTGTCATGTTCCAACTAAATCAGGTCCACATGAAACCATCCTCCACCATCAACGCCGCCCATGACACTACAATACCGCCAAACAAAACAGACATTTAAAATTTTGAAATTCAAAAGATAGCCAAACCGTCATCACAACTCGGTCGCCGTCCATCTCGAGATGCACACCTGACACTGAAGACGTCTTCCAAACACACCTCTGTCACCATAAACCATCTTCCATCGACAGAAACCCATCATCGCTATCATTTTTCGTAATCCTCCATCACACCCATATGTCAGAGAAGACATTTATTTGGAGCCGATCTATGGCACTACACAGCCACTGCGAATATCCCTTCACCGTTGGAGTTCATCGTCACAGCCATAAACAACCACAATGAAACATCATAGAACATCATATTGCCGACAAGTAACCTCAAGAAATCATCATCAACGAAATAGTTTACTGTCATCGACGAAAAACACACAGAGAGAACCGAAAGACCCCATGCCATAAAACCGAAGGTCACCTTCATCCTCCCAGGGCCAACGAAGAAGAAACCACCACATGTCATGAGTCTGCTCGAACTCACAACCCAAAGCACCCGGGAAACCACTGTACAACTCCACCTCAGAGCGAGTGGTGGAGACCTGGAATCATAGTAGAGAACCAGAGGGTGATGAACCAGAACAATCAAAAACCTAAAAACCCAAAACATGACAGTCGAACACAAAACCCTTCGCCGATCACTTCTGATGCCTCAAGGATGAAAACCAAACCATAACATTGCAAAAAATTGATAACAAAATCAAACCGTTGGAAGGTACACCATCATCCAATTTGAAACATAACCAGGCCAAACATAATCCAAGGCCGAACTGCACCACTAAGATCGAAGGACCTTCAGAAACCGAGAAGAAACAAGTGCAAAGAACCCCAAGAACAGAAGAGAACAAATGCGAGACGCAGCCTCTGGGACCAAGAACTAGAGCCACATCGCTGATACGAGCCCTTGATGTCTAACGCACCACCAACACCATCCTAAAATTGCCAAAAACACCTTCATACCAGACCAAAATAGAATCTAGTATAAGGGAAAGTCAGAAAGAGCAGAGATGTGCGTTCGAGACAACAGGATAACCATGGAACATTGATACAAACAGATCCCAAACCACCAGAGCCCCTTCGGGTCAAAATAAAGTGGGGTTTTGGAATGAAGGTTCTGGCCTTAAGAGTATGGTACCAACCTCCGGGGAACAAAAATTGGTGGAGAACAACAGATCATTACATAATAGCAGTGGAAGAATAACTGAAAGTAAGGGGAGGAAAGAAATCCAAAAATCAAAAATAAACCCATTGAACGAAGAACCACCTGTCGTGATGACCGATGCAAGGAGCATCCATGATGAGAAGCAGAGAAATTGAGGGAGAGGGAGGGGTATGGGAGGAGAAACCCTAGATCTCGGGGAGATCTACGCCTAGAGAGAATGGTTCCATAATGCGTTTTCCATTCACCCTCCAAATTTAAGCTCATTTGGCCACCAGATGTATGAGTTATGATTTTATCCTTGGCTATTTCTTTTTCTAGATGATGGTTCCCGGAATCATCCTCCTAAATTATAACATCCAATGGAATACATAATGACTTCAAAACAACCTAAAATTAATTTTAAATATGTGCCTTTGTGTCCTTGTTTTATTCCTGGTGGAATAACATCCATTGAAGGTGTGTAGGCCGAGATGTAGTTCTGTTATGGTGGTGGGGTCCACCCTATCTTCCTGAAAAAATCTTCATCTTCATTGAATTTTTATAACCTCTAGATGCCCAAATCAGCCCTTGGTCCAGAAGAAAATGTTGAAGAAAATAAAAAAAATTACTCAAAAAAAAGAATCACTAAATTTGGAATTATATTTTTTAGGAAATGACCAAAATATCTTTGATGTAAAAATATGTCAATAATACAGAATTATGCACTTTTCAAAATTTAGACCATTTTAATTCTATAATTAAAAATACCCATTATTTTAATAAAAATTAAATACATCGGGTTTTACATTGATAAACATTAAAAAATACTCATTATTTTATTAAACATATGCACATAAAGTTTCTATATTTGTTACTTTTGTGATATCAAGAGACTATAGAAAAACTCAATATCAGTGACAACCAACATATATTTAGTTTATGATTATTTTATGTCTAGTATGTAATACCATAGGCTATATCCCAAATGGTGTGCTTTTTTTTATACATGGTTTATTACATAATGATTTATTTCATAGATATTTTCTCACATGTTTAATTAGTTTACAAGTCTATATTTTATAACTGATATATTCTTTGATTTAGTGAATATAGTATGAATATATAAAAAGTAATAGAATTTTTACAAATGGTTTTTTTTGTAAATTATTTATAAACCTGATTTTTCTATAAATACTGGAATTTTTCATTATTTATACTAGAACATGTATATATTCTTTAGTGATATCCTACTGAGATCTGTGCTCACACCCTAATTTTTTCCTTTGGGTGCTTGTGGACCTTGTTTTATAGGACTCGAGTAAAATTTAGGGAATCATTTCACATGCCAGGTTCACTTATCAGTTGTCACCTTCATAGTGGGATGGATGGGTGCTGATGGATGGTCACATGGACACTTGTTTAGTTCGGTTTGATTTATATTTTTTGTTTTTTTAGTGTTACTAGAAATTTTATGTCTCATGGATATTTATTTCATTCATCCACATTTTACTTTTATGTTTCATCAGTTTTACATGAGACTTATGGTTCTTTTCAGTATCTCATGAAGTGGCATACCACATTGGGTGACATGTCTAGTTAACTCAGGCTGGTTCATTACACGGTCACTCCAATAATTTTTCAAGTTTTATAACTCTACATAAAATATAAAATATTCTCTATTTTTTTATTTTTATAAAATATTTAATTTAAAGTATAATCAAATTATTTTAATCCTTTTTTTTCATTGTAAAATAAATATATATTCTAATGACATTTTGTAAATTGTCTAGAAAAGAAAAAAATTATAGAAATATTTTTTTATTACTATTATGTATTTATTATTAATGTGAAATAATCAATTGTTAATGTTTTGTTATTTTAAAACAATAAAACTATATTCTAATAACACAATATTAGAAGTTGTTTGATAAACTAATATTGTGAAAATTTCGTGGAATTAATGAGCTATAGTTTATTATTTTATGCTTCGATTTAACGATATTTCTATAATTTGATTTAATTAATTATTATTTAATCCTCTATAGTTATTATATTTATTTATAAAATTAATAATTATTATAACTATCATATTGAAAAAAAGTGAATATAAATATTTTAATGGAAATAATATTTTTTTACTATTTATTTTACACTCCGTTTTTTGAGATATTGAATTAATGTAAGTCCTTGTGAGTAATTTTAATCATTTTATAATTCTATTTTATTATAACAGTAATTGATAAATTTTTTAATATATTTATGGAAGAATTAAGGTAAGGGAATATTTTTATTGAACATGCATGAGGTATTGAATGATAATGACATGTTTCCTTATTTTAAACATTTCTACCCATTGTATGGTGGTGACATGTTTAGGAAATTACCAAATGAAGAGTTCAAAGATGAAAATTGATGATTAGTTTATAAATAGAGAACAAGGAATATTGTGTGAAGAATGATTGATTCCTTTTTTAAATTCGAGATGATTTTTTGAATACACGATGCCAATGAAAATCTTATTGAAACATGAAGAATTTATTCTATGATAAATGTTCCATTAATGTGGTCAAAAAATTACTTCATAGTGAAAATATTTACTACTAAAGTGATCAAATATCATCAAGCTACATAATCATAATCATTTTTCAATCTATTATGGTTTCATTATTTTCTGGTTTTCATCGTATTATTTTTCTTGAATATTTTATTAATCACCAGTGTCAGTATATACTTTTACAAATAAAATTTGGCTAATCTTGGTTATTATACCTCTAAAGAGGAAGGTTTTTGGCTTTTGACTTTCAAACAATAATTGGGTCTAATTTGGTTATGACTCCCAAAAAAGTCATGTTAGGGAAGATTGTGACTCCTATAAAAAGTCAGGGTTGGGTATCTAAGTATTGTAAAAGGAACTATCTATAAACATGTTGTCACACCATTAAAAGTGATTTTATCCTAGTTGGTAGTGGTATTCTCACTGAATAGAGAATATTGAAGAGATGAGTATGATCATGGTGATAAAAAATAATATAAAAATGTTGTGTTCATATTTTAATTCTTGTTTCACTAAATCCTGAACACTGCACTACACAAATTGATTCATTCAATAACATACTTTGATTTATTATATGTTATAAATATTTTTGAAATAGTATTGACCCCCTAAATTATTTATTTCCATAAAACTAAATCTAAAAAATAGTACACAAGTTAACACATCAGAAGAAAAACATAGTTTTAGAACATCTTTTAGAAGATACACACTAAATGTTTCCTAATGATTTATCTAGATTATAGATTAAATTGTGTCTAGAAGTTACAGATGAACCTATGGAGGATGCTAAGATAGAATTTATCCAGAAGATACATTAATACAAGATACACTTCAAGAATACATGACAGATGGAAGACACACTCACCCAAGTTACAAGATGAACTATTAAAGGAAGATTCATGAATTCAAGTAGTTTTGTATTAGAAAATTACATAATGAAATAGAAATCAGAATCTAAAAAGATAAAGACTCTAGAATATAGAATAAATGAGTGGTTTATATTATAACTAACAAATGAAATAATATTACATGGTATGTAAGATATTTTTTCATTAATTTATTAAAGAACTAGGAAGAAGTAGTTTAAAAAGGAATGGATTTATTCCATGTATATGTAATAAAAAATATTTCCTATGTAGAATTTTTTGTTTGTAGAGGATAAATAAAATAAAATGATCACAATATTTTGATTTTACTAAATGTTAAACCAGTGATAGAATAAACATGAGTCCACTAGAAATTCATCATCCATAAATCATAGAAAATGGTCATTCTAAACTCCCCCACCCAAATTAGAACACTAGAACATAGAAATTTGTACACACACTAAATCGCCACAGACTAATCCTTTAGACAAACATACAAAAAATCATACATATAAGAATAATAATTACAATAAAGTAAAGAAAACATTGATTTACATAGATTAAATTTTCTTCCTATATCCATGGGATAACATTGAACTATAATATTAATATAGAAGTATAAAGATTACATCAGGGTGAATTATTAGTTATTGGAACACTAATGTTGTGTTAACATATTCCATGTACTGTAGGTTTTGATGATATCAGAAACCCTTCATAATTTAGTAATGTTTTGTTTTTTATGTGGGTTCCTCAAGTTTTATCTTTTTTATATATATTTCATCTGTTAATTTCATTATGTATGAAATTCTGAATATGTTTCTGAAACTTTCCTATTTTAGAAAAATCTGTTACATATGGATTTGAGATATGTGGAGAAATGGTTGAATGATCATTTGGCTACGTAGAACTCCTATGTGTAGTATTATCCTATTAAAAATTGGCTTCCTTGTGGAATCACTTATGTAGATATTTCCTATATGGATAAGATCTCCTATATAATAAATTATATACATAGATCAATCTACATTGTAAAATTGTTAAAAGGAGTAATTGGATTTGTAAATCTGGTTTTTGGCGAAATCGGTGATGTTATTCCTTTTAGCTACATCAGTTTTAGGATTGTGATTAAAAATCATATGTGATTCATTTTGGATAAATGATTCAAGTCGAGTACATGGATTCAAAATTAATAATCTGTTATGTGATAATCTGCAATTTGATACATCATGAGACAATATCTATTTATTACCATTGAATCATTTGAGTGAGCTTTTAATGTTGACTAAAAATTAATTTTTTTATTATTAAAACACTTTTAATGAAAAAGTGAGAAACCACGAAGTCCCTCATAAAAGAAAAAAACAAACAACATGGGGAAAAATACCCGAACAAACTACAGGATCTGCCCCTCCCCAGTTGTTTCTCCATGACGACAAGTCTTCACTAAAGTAAGACCCTTCAACAAGAAGTCCTGTGTAGAAGTGCACGGGCACAGAACCAACGGTGAAGACATACCCTCTCAAGAATCCAAATCCAAATGTCTAGCACTAGTGAATACTTCATGCTTTGATCCTCTTCTGAAGCAGATTCAAGTAGAATACTGGAAACAGACCACCTAATATCGCAACAACACCAAACCAAAAGGACTCCAAAAGAATACACAACATGAACAAGTATTCCTCTCATCCAAACCAAATAAAATACAAAACATAACCAAAGCCATTAAATATTAACTTGATATTACCCAAGTCTGTTTCTAGAAACATTTTCTAGAACAAAGATGACATCTAAGTGGTAAGTGGATCCCTAAGAAGCTCTTTTAATCATAGGGTCAACTTTTTCCCAGGAATGGATATACTCCTCAAGACCAATTTTCCCATTATAGAAACCCCAACTAATATCAATTCCTTCCTGTCTATCCACGCATATTGGTCCTCATTGAGAGGCATCCTGAGAGGTCTACCCATCACGTTAGAAACTTCTTCTTCAGTTGCATTGAGATACAAAACTTGTTCCACTGTTTCTTCTTCCAAGCTCATGAGAGGATCCAAGGATTGTTCAAGCATAATACCTACCTTCTCGTGGTTGTCCAGTTATTTTTCTTTCAATTTCTTCACTGACAGTGTCTCCATAGTAGGAGGCAAGAAGGAGTAATCCTTCATCTCTTTAAGGCTTCCCTTCCTCCCTTCCATGGAGGGTCTGAAAGAACACCTGCTAACCCCTTAAACACATCATTAGTCTCTTTAAAATCCTTGACCGGTTTAACATACACATTAGGGAAAACATCCTGTGAGTCAGAAGGAATGAAGTCTCTATCACTATGCTCCTCATAAACCTCCTTCAATGCAACAACTTGATGTTGTGTGTCCAAGACCTTCTTATTAACACACTCTTGAGACCTGCCCCCCTCCAAATCAAGTCTAATGACATCAACATCAAGACACTTTAAACTATTTCAAAATTTGACATTAGTATTGGATGATTACATTCTTGCCCCACCTTTTGCCTTATCCTAACCCTTACTACCTTCACTATTAGTAGATCCCCTTTCGTGTTTGACCTTTACATCCCAGTTATACTCCATATCTTCTTCTTCATTGGCCACATCCATTGCAACCTTATTAGGAGAAACTGCAGTTCCATAGCTTAGGCTTTCAAATATAGAATATGGCAGTCCCCCTCCTGCATTAGCAGTCAACCCAAGTCCTTCGAACCCCCACCCTCCTCTGGATCCAAATGAATGGACCCCTGCTACTTGCCGTGTTTGGAGATAGCACCTCCCTATATATGATCCTTATGTAGCACATCCAGACCAGACATTAATACTCTATCATAACCCTTAACCTTTCCTTATAAAGCCACATCTAGCATAAAATTGAAGAGAATATTTTCATGACTTTTTGGAGTATGGAGTGTTCTATAGAATAAAATAATATCTCTTATATGGAAACTAAGATTTATACAGAGATGAAGAGAATTTACTACACACTCCTCTATTTTTCATGGAAAAGAAGAAGAAAATACATTTTCTATAGCAGTGAGATAACAACCATATATTCTTTCTTTATAAGATAATCCTCAAGATATATTATTTTATTTCCATATCTCATGGATATTTATTCATTATATAACATTTATCTTATAACTATGCACTAAACTTGTACACACTATTTTTATTATATTTAGTTGCAAAGGATCCTAGTAAAAGAACCTGGAGGATGTTGTTTATAATTCATTTGTGGATCATGTTTGAAAGATAATTTGCATCTTTAACAAGTGTCTACTACTTTCACATAGTCATGAAATACTTGGAAAAAGGTCTGGAAGTCCCCCAATAAAAGGATTTTTCTAGGGAAAATTTCCAAAATTGTGAAGAAGTGGGTTGGTGGAGTAGACTAGGGGGCATATATTCTCAAAACCACTATAAATATATGTGCCTATTTATCTTCTTTATATATTTATATTTTACAAATTCTTATGATAAAGAATGAAAAAAGGTTATTTATTTCTAAAAAGTGTGGTTTTCCAAGTAAATATTTTTTAAGAACTCAATTCACCCCCTTGTTTCGTTTTCAAGCCTTAACAGTAAATATTTTTTTTCTTATGTTAGGACTCTTATGTTCTCAATTGTTAAAGGTTTTAGTTTAAAGATATTTTCTGAATGTCGTCTAGGACTCGCGAGAAAGAAGTTATGTATATGGTAATATTCGTTTGTTCCAATGGTTTAAATTATTTCTCTTGTAGTGAACATATGATCATTTATCTAAAACCATATTCTAATAGTTTATATCAATGTCGTGAAGCCATATGAAATTATAAAAACTCAACCAGAAACTTGGGATGAAGATACTAAATCTAATAATGATTTAAATTATAAAGAAATGAATTATATAATTTTTGGACTATGTATGGATGATTTTAATACATTATATCAATGAAAAATAGACCACGAAATGTGGAATACTATTTATGTTGCTTCTGATGGTAAAAATAATATAAGATCACACAGATATGATACTGTTAAACATAAGTTTGAGGCATTAGTAATGATGGAAGGTGAGAGTATCACCCAATAAAACTGAATGATTATAGATATTTAAAACAATATTAATTCTCTAGGAACACAAATTACTAATATGTAGAAATATTTTAATGTGTTAAGAGTTTTAACATATAATTGGATTGAAATTTATGATGTTATGTGATAATCAATAAAGGTAAAAAAATTAAATTAATATATCAAATCAGAACTCTTGAGATGTATGAGGTAGAAAGGGAAGATGAAGTTAGAGAGAACTGGTTGGTTAAAAGGGATAATGCTAATTTAAAATCCTAAAATTCAAAAGAACAAAAGAAATTCAATTAAAATCAAAAAGTTGAATTATCTGATGAAGATACTTAAAAATTTATTTTTCGGATATTGAGTTTTCTCACTTTTCTTCGAAATTAATAGAGTTACCATAAGAGAGAAGGTTTTAAGAAACCATTTTAAAAGTACAATACTTATTATGAAAAATAAAAGGTAGTGAGATATTATGAATGAAATAAGCTTGGAAATATTAAACTAGATTTTCCACATGTACGGGACAACAAGAAGTCAGATAAAAAGTATTTAAAAAATGTTGGTCACTAAAAGAAATCTATGAAATCCATAAAGGAAATATGTTGTGATTTGGAGGATTCTAATGATTTTTCATATTTAGAATCAGAATCAGAACACTTTAATCAATGCTAATAGGTGCTTTTTGTTACACCCTAATGAGGTTCATTTTTATTATTCTTCGAATCATGAATCTTAATCTGAAAAAGAATATTTCTCTTATTAGGGATTAAATGAGTGTTGTACTAATCTGGAAACTAAATATGAGTTTTTTAAAAAGAAAAAAATCTCTTCAAAAGTCCTATAGCGTCCTACATAATGAAAAAATTGGACTTGAATAAAAAAATTCACAACAAAAATCCATGCTTAAAAATTGTACTGTATCATTTATGGAACATGGTAATTTGATTGAACAACTGAAAAAATAAGTTAAAGACTTTAAATATATTACCAGTTTTTTTACTAAAAGGGAAAATTATTTATAAAAAATACTTGGATATAATATGGCGTATAAAAATAAATTTGGAATATGAAGCCAAGGTGAGAAGCCATTTTTAGGAAAAAATACTTTATTCCTTTTTCTAAAAGAAATAACAATTCTAAAATTAATTTTTTTAATTATTGCGAGTTATGAGATTACGAAAAAAATTATAGTTTGAAAAACCCTCAATTTTTTTGGAGATAAAAATTATTTTCTTTCAAATAACCTCTCGAAGTATAGTGCTGGAATTTCTAGAAAGAAAAAAAATAGACTTGGATTTCCAAGCCATTTGTTTCTAACATTGTTGGACCAAAGAAAATATGGGAGCCAAAATAATTTCTTATTTTATTTGTTTTAGTAAAAAATTTCAAATAGAATAAATGCTAAGTGGTATATAAATTTTGGATGTTCAATACATATGAGTGGAGATTTCTTAAATTTCCAATCCTTATCAAATGTTGGTGGTGGTCATGTGACTTTTGGTGACAATTCTAAATGAAAAATTATGGGAGTTTTATCTACTAGTAATCCATGATCAGTCCTCATCAATATAGTTATTTATTAGGAATTTTTAAATCATAACCTGGTAAGTATCTATCAAATTTTTAATGAATGCTATTTTTTTTTTGATTTTTTAAATTATTATTGTTCAATTTTTAAAGATAAGGTTCTTAAATTTAAGGCGCCTAGAACATAGAATGCCTATACACTGGATTTTAATTATTTGAGTATAAAATATTTTGTTGTTTAAATTATGAAATAGATGAATATATGATAAGTAATATAATAATAGGACATTGTATTATTTTTTTTATAAAATTAACTAAGAAGAATTTAGTTTCTAATTTATCTCAAATTAAATTGAATTAAAGGAAGTTGTGTGATGCATTCCAAATGGGCAAGCCACACAAGTAATCATTTAAATTGATTAAAGTGGTTCTAACATCTATACCCTTAAAATGAATTCATATATATTTATTTGGGACATCTATAATTTCAATACTGAGAGGAAAATATTTTGTTTATTTTTTATATGATGTTTTTTAGATTTACCTGGGTTTTATTCTTAAGTGTTAAAAGTAAACCATGATATGTTTTTGTAAATTTTTAAAAACTAGTTCAAAAAGTGAAATATGAAAAAATTATTTCATAATAATTGTCAATAGTGGATAATTTTAAAAAAATGAGTTTGAAGCCTGTTTTTTTACACATGGTAAGAGAAATATATTTTTCCAACAGGAAACCTCATCAAAATGTTGTTCTTGAGAGGATAAATAGGACATTACAATAAATTTCAAGAACAATGTTGTTTGAATACAACTTCCCTACTCATTTCTATGCTGAATAAATGAATACAATATGTTACCTCACAAAAAGTGTTCTTTTTAGTCCTATTTTGAAGAAAACATTGTATGATCTACGTAATAATAAAAGGAAAAAGATGGATACATTATGTTTTTTTGGGATGTACGGTTTTTATTCAGGACACCAAGGATAATCTTGGTATGTTTTATCTAAAATATGATGTAGGAATATTTATTTAATATTTAACTACTTACTTGGAATATACAATTTCCAATAAAAGGTCAAGGATTTTCGAAGTACCAACTAATGTGAAATTTGATGAAAGTGATCCATTTGATCACATAATAAATAAAATTGATGAACTAAGTGATTCTTTTGAAAACACATGACCTTAAAATAAATATAAAAGTAAAAAAGAATGATGAATTATAAATTAATTTTCCAAAACAAAAATTTGAATGTATAAAACCAGTGAACATGAAAGTGTGTTTCCTAGACAATCTTGAACCCTTATGAACCATACCTTTGAAATAACAATAGGAATCTTAGATTACAGAATTAGGAGTAGAAGGAGTGTAGGAAATCTTGTGATGTTTTAAGCCTATTTATATCATATAGAACCTATATCTATAGAATATGAATTAGTATATGAGTGTTGGGTTGTAGAAATTCAAGAGGGGTTAAAAAAGTTGAAGAGGAACAAGGTTTTGGAATTAGTTGATATACCCTTGGACTATCATGTTATAGGAAAAAATTGTGTTTTAGGAAAAAATAGAATGATCATGGTGTGATCAATATAAATTAGGATAGGCTATTTTCTAAAGGTTATAATCAAGAAGAAGGTATAGTGTATGTGGATAACAGTGCTGCTATATCTATTTTAGAAGATGTTAGAATTCTATTTTCATGTACATTATATATGATTTTTAAGTTATATTAGATGGGTGTAAAATTTGATTTTCTAAATGGTTTTGTTATAGAAGAAGTATATGTTGAACAACCTCCTGTTTTTTAAAATCCTCATTTCCCAAATTTAGTTTTAAAACTTACTAAACCTATTTATGTCCTTAAACATGCACCTAGATCTTTTTATAAAAATTTTAGTTAATTTCGTTTTTCAAACTGATTTTTAGTAGGTAAGGTATATCCTACATTATTTAATGAAAATTAATCCTCATATATTCTATTAATGTTGAAATATGTTGATGATGTAATATTTGGATATAAATAAACTAAATTGTGCAATGGATTTTAAAAACTCATTAAAAAATAATCTGAAATGAACATAATGGGTGAATTAAATTATTTTCTAGGTTTTTATATTTATAAAAAATACATTGGGAATTTTTTAAATAAAGGAAAAAACTTACTAGACTAACTTAAAATATTTGGACTTGAAATTGGTAAATTAAATACAACTTATATGAGTTATAATGAAAATATTGACTTGGATGAAGCTGGAAACCCAATTGAGAACAAAATTTGTAGAGGGATAATTGTAATTTTATTGTGTTTAACTGCCAGAAGACCCGACGTTATGTTAGTTGTATATATTTTTGCTAGATTTTAGGAAAACCCTAAATAATATCATTTAAAAGAAGTCAAAATAAATTTATGATTTTTGAAAGGATCAATTATTCTTTTATTATCTTTTATAAAAACATCTAATTTCAATTTAATATCATATTCGAATACTGAATTTGGTGGTCGTAGTCTAGGTATGATGAGCATTTCAGGAACCTTCCTTTTTTTATAGAAATATATGGTATCCTTATCTAGTAAGAAACAACACACTATTTAATTTTCTACTGTTGAATAATAATATATTGATGTGGTTAGTTTTTGTACATTATTATTGTGGATAAAACACACCTTAAGGGATTTTGGATTCAATAATAATCAAGTTTCAAATAAATTCTATAACACTAGAGCTCTCAATATTTCTATGAATCTAGTAAATCATTAGATATAAAAGAATATAGATTATATGAATCATTTATCGAGAGATCACAATCAAAATGGTGATATAAATCATTATTGTATCTCTACTAAAAAGAAGTTAGCATATATTTTTATTAAACCTCTTAAATGTGAATTTTTTTATTTCATTAAAAGATATTTGGGTTTTTTTACAATATAAATGAGTTTAATTTATTATATCAATTTTTTCTTTATATGTTAATGTTCTTATGTGTTTTTCATTTAGGAAATAAAATTTCATTCCATTAAATTTTATAATATTTCATTTATTTATTAGTTGGAATTGACCAAAAAACACTTTTGAGTACATAGGAGTTTATAGATTCTGGTCCACGACCAAAAACACAAACGACACTCAACCCATTCTTCATATACATAATTATCTTATTCATAAAATTTAATCATATCACTAAACCTCAAACCATTCAATTCTTCTCTTTCTCAACCTTTGACTGACTCTTTCAACCACTGCAAAAGTTGATGTGCATAGATGAAGGATCTTTTAGATCTTTTTATAAATCTAGAAGTAGTGTGTCCTAAAGAATAGTTGAAGTAAAATACATTTATATGGAAAGGATTAAGTCAACTGATATATTTCTAAATAATTTTATTCAATTTCAATATTGGTACATTGTGTTTCAGGAGAAAAATACGAGTTTTGTGTTTTAGGAATCACTGCTTGATTTTATGATTAATACATAATTTTAGTTGAACTAATCAGATGATGAAATTTCATCATATGTTAATGGAAATTTGGTGATTATTTCATCTATCCAAATGGCATAGATGTTTCATTTTCCATGTGAGGGGGAGTTTACTTTCAGTCAAATGCTTGTTGGAATAGTCCACGTTGGGCCCTGAGAAGTGTTTTTGTTTTTATTTAGAACCACTTGTTTTGAAAAGATGCTAAAAAAATAAATACTAGTGTAATAGAGGGTTTTTTGTAAGATTGTTTAAACTAGAATATCCTAGAGGGCTATTGACATGGAGAAAGTTATTTTCAGGATATATACATGTTGTACATTCTGATAGATAACCTAAATTTTAATTTTCCAAGGTACATGATGCATTTTATACATCATTTTTACAAATAAAATGGTAAGATTAATTACTATCCTGATGAAAGGTTGATTTACTTAGTTTTTAAGGGAAGATAAGTGGGTCTAAATGAAAGAGATGTAGTAAAGTGTCACAAAAGTAACACTTTTTCGGTTGTCTTGTTAAAGACAATTAGTTATTTCTAGGATTCTATTTCAAGTTCCTTTAATGAATCATGTATGTATAGTATGTCTTAGGGGGACCCATCTCAGACCTCACTACCTATGGATAGAGAAGCCACCAAGATGGTTCCTACTAGGGGAGTGGAGGAGTCGTTACCTACTAGAAATAAACCTTCCGCACCTATTATAAGTCCAATTATGGTTGAGCCTACTCAAAATTAACAAGAGGGTTTTTATGGCCAAGATTTTGGAGTTTCTAAATCTACTGGTGGAAGTGATCATGTTTGTGAACCGGTTGTTGAGACAACTATTTTAGTTATAGAGGAAATATAGCAACCTGAACTATTATAAATAAAATTTTCCTTGTGATTTAATTAAATGTCTCAATATATATTATGGTATTAGAAAACACATGAAGTAATTTGGTTTTTATATATCATATCAGACATAAAATACCATTAATCATCTTTATCATTGAGAATTTATCTATTTAACAATTATCACATGATTAGTATAAATATAGGGTTTTAACAAATCCAATTGACACAAAAAAGGAATCCATGATCTCAACTAGTAGGATCGTACCCTATAAAGCCCATTTATTGAAGATTTCAAGGGAGGTAGAATCATTGTATTATTCCCTTAACAAATCCCAAGTGGATATCCAATAACTTAATCATGAGCGAAACTGTTTATGGGATAATTTCAAGCTCATCGAAATCACAACCCAAAACCTGTATGCTGAACAACCCCATGAAAGTCTCACTATCACACACCTAAATCTTAGGGAGTTTCTGGTGTATTAAATGGATTTTTATCAATACCATATAAATATAAATATATACATTATTTTTTATATAATAATAAATATATTTTCATACTATTATTTTTACTTTATAAATGATTTTAATTTTGATACCATAAAACACAAATTATAATTTTGGATAATATTCAAATACAATTAATGAATTTATTTGTATGAATTGATGTATTTATGAAGTAAATATTATTTTAATTTTATTATTAATTAATGATTTTTAAAATATAAATGATAATATAATTTTTATGTGTTCAAATGTAATTTTTATAAGGGTTTGAAAACTGTTAATGTTAAAAACCCAGTATTTCTCAATAAATGTCAATTTGTATTTTAAAAATTTTATGTAAAAATATTTAGAAAATTATTTAGCTAAAATTTATTTTATTTTCATAATCCTAATTTGAAAATTATCCAACAGTGATTTTTTCTTAATTTTCTGAAATTGTTGAATTTTCTGGTAAAAATTATGTACTGTATAAATATACAATGTGTATTATGATATCATAATGACCCAAAATTGATTTAATAAATTATATAGATGGCATAAACTACCAAATATATATTTTACCTTTAAAATAATTTTATTTTTTTTTATTTGACAAATTTTACAAATCCATTATGAACCCTCCAAAACCATTAATATATTTTAAAGTTTCAAAATCATTTCTTTAAGAGTATGAGTGGATACCACATAAGAAAGGGTATTATTTGATTATTATTAGACCTTTAACTTAAAAAATAATGAAACCATTTTTATTTGTAATAAATAATGGGAAAAAACATGGTATGTTTTGTGTTTTTTCTTATTCTATTTTATAGAGTCCATAACCTATGTTTGAGAAATAATAAAGAAATACCCACTCATTTCTTATATAATCCCACACAAGCGTCATTTTGTATTCACTAAAAATCCATGATGCACATCTTTACTCCTCCACACCCTCTATAGAGCCATCCTAAGGTTCCCCCATGCTCTTAAGAGGATCCTTCTAAGTATTTGGAATCACCCTCTCAAGGTAAGGGATCTCCCTCTCTTTTTTATTCAAGCGCCACATTTATGTTATGAATTTTAATTACCATTTATTCATGTTGAGATATGTGCTTACATATCCGGAATACCATCATTTTGATATATAAATTATTATAGACCTCTTTTTTACCATTAAATCCCTACCATGAACCTTATGTACACCCATTACCATGCCAAATATTAGTAAGGGATCTTTTCCTTCTCCTCTTTATTAAAGTTTCTTTATTATCTTATTCTTTAGATTTAAATTAATAATGTTGGTATTGTTTTTTCAATTACATATTACTTTTATTTTTTCTTTAAAACATCTTATATACCCCTTTCACTCTCATAAACCCAATTTTTTAATTTTTAAGTGATGTTGTTATGCTTCTGAAATTCCACCACTAATTTCCATGCCAAAACATTATGCAGTGAATACCTGTTCCCATTTCCTATCAAGGGCTTTCACCTTTATTCACCAATACATATTTATTGGGGAATTACATTATGTATTATGAACTCTATTATCATTGAATAAATTGTGATGATAAATGATTCCATGTTTTTATGATTTATGTGGGACACTTATTCATGAGAATGAAATGAATCCAAAGGGTGCACCCATAATTAATAGTGCTCCATTGTATTTGGTAATGTTTAGTCTCATGAGACATCATGTTGAGAAATTTAGTGAACCTAAATCAATTATGGGAATTTTTCCATCATCATTTCATGGAAATTATCCTTGACCTATGTTTGTGATGCAAGGTTTTTATATTGTTTCCACATTTTCCATGTTGCTTTTTTGTTATCATGTTATATCATGACTCATTGTTCATGTTTATGATTATCACCCATTATATGACCGATTGATATTCCTATTTTCTAACATGTATTAATTATCCATGTTATTCCATGTTTATTCTTGTACTGTGATTTTTATCTCACCCCTTTTTTATGTATGTCCCTAGGTTATCCCATACAGTTTTAAGTGCGAGTTGGTTAAATATGTTTTTAATAAAGATGGTTTTTTTCATGTTTTAAATCATTATGTAATGTACCTAATTCCCAAAATACACAATAACTATCAATATTCTAGGTTGTATTATGTGTAATATTATGTAATAAATCATGTAATAAAGTGTGATAAAGAGTAGATTTGTCATATTTATATCAAAAGAAATGTTTATTTATTCTGGGATTAGGATTAGAAAACTCTTGTGAAAGCCTTAAGGATAATACTAAGTATAAAAAAACATTCATAAATGATTTTTTAAGTATAAAGTAAGTTTTTTATCATGAAAATAAATCCCTTTCTGGATACAAAAAGTGGATGTGGCTCTGGAACATATGTACATAGACGTAAAACATGAAAACAACACATTGATCTAATCTCAATTGAGAACTAGTACAATACAATTGGCCTTACTACACACTTGGTTTGACACTCTAGGGGGATATTATTAGGTAAATTCATAATCTATTTAGGAACCATTATTAAGGGACTAAAAAATACCCATAATAATATATATTAAGAAATAGATCATGCATAACATAGATTAAATTCCGGACATTCATAAGCTAAGGAAATGAATTTAATTTATAAGTTATCCATTTCATTTAATTATACTCCCTTATTTGTGTTTAATATTTTAAAAATACTCATCCCTAATTTTATGCTTTATTCTAAACAATGGACATAAAAAAGAGGAATCAAGAGAACAATAAATGAAATAAGAAATGTAATTATTTCCCTAACGAGATGCCTAATTCGATGAGAGTGGGGATTATAGAATTTAAAAAAATACTATATCAAATGAATCAGGTTCTAAATATAAACCTAGATCAGAAGAAGCATCAAAATCCCCCCAACATAAGACAGCCTTCTATTAGGACCTTTATGAGACAATGGCCCCCTACATTCAATGAATCATCTGATTCGTTAATCATGGAACAGTGGATCAACTCCATTAGGAAGACATTTTTTATCCTCCAAATTTACAAAAAATAGAAGTTTCTCCTAGATGTTTATCATATTGAAGTAGAAGCTGATCAATGGTGGAAATTGATCAAGAATATGAATCTTGAGGAAGAGATCGAAGTGATGGTGTCGAAATAATTATGGAAAATGTTTCTCAATAAATATTTTCCTCGCACTTTCCGACTGAAAATTGAAAGAGATTTACTTTCCCTCATGAAAAAAGGTGAAAAATATATCATGGTGTTTGAGGAAAACATCACAAGACATTCATGATACAAAACTTTATTTTTTACTACCATTTAATGCATTATTGAATGCTTCTTTGGTGGGATAAAACCTAGTCTACGAAAATCCATGAAAATTTGAGACCTTAATAGCTATGAAGAAATTATTCGATATTCCCTTAAAGTTAAAACCGTGATCATAGAATCTCAAGGGTATCACTGGGGTAGGAATTGATAATTTTAGTTTAATTTTTTTGGTCTGATGTAGAAATATAGTGGGGCCAAGAAATTTCAACATCCCACTTGTCAAAGGTGTGGAAAGAATCACCATAGAAATTTCCTAAGGGGAATAAAGAAATGCTATTGGTGTGGGAAGGAAGGGAATGTATTTAGTGATTATCAATAGGAGAAAACCAATAACACTATGGGGGAAAGGAATGATTTGGTCAACCCTTAGTGTATTGTTCATTTCGTCAACTACAAGTAAGCAATTCACTTTTCAAAAAAATTCACCAATCCAAGGGTTTTCAGAGACAACCAACAACCTCCAAGGTAGCAAGGCTGAGATTTTTACATCACAACCGCTGAGGTGAATCCCAAAAACAAAGTGGTCTTATGTATTCTAGTTATTATTTCAATAATAGAGAATATACTTTTTTATTCTAGTTCTAAAAATTCTTTTATATTACAAAATATTAGTATAGCTATTAAACCACCGCCAAAAAAGTCTTGAAGTATATTTGTCAATGAAAATTGTAAATGGGGAAATCATTGCATCCAAACTATATAACTCCTCCCCTATAAATATTTTTTATCTAAACATACAAGTGAACCTTGTAATACTCCCTTTGGTGGGATTTGATGCAATTATAGGCATGTAATGGATTTTTTAGTATAGAGCCCTCATAAATTGCTGTGAGAAGGAAATCACTCTTTGTATCATGAATCATCATCTGATTTTGTACAATTGAAAGGAGGCGGATAGATATTTTTTAGAACCAACATATCATGCATAGATATTATTTCCCTACGAGAAAGAATATATAGATAAAATGATAGATTCTAAGGAAAGAATCATCCTTGAATACATTCCCATTGTGAGGGAATACACTGATGTGTTTCCCAAAGAATTTTCTAGTCTTCCTCCTAGCATAGAGATTGAATTTTCAATTGATATTATACCTGGGGAATTATTATTATTCAATAATCCATATATTATAGTTGTTGTGTAACTTTAGGATATGAAGAAACAACTATATGAGATTCTGGATAGATGGTTCATATACCCACGTGCTTCACCATGGGGTGCACCAGTCTTCTATGTCAAGAATAAGAATGGGTCAATGCGCCTTCACATTGATTGTTGTGAACTCAAAAATATCATGATAAATAAAAATTATCCTTGTCCACCTATTGATTACTTGTTCGATCAAATATGTGGATCACAATACTTCTACAAGGTGTATCTCTAGTTGGGGTACATCCATGTTAGGATGAACACGGAGGATATCACAAAGACTACTTTTCTTACATTGTACGAGCACTATGAGTTCATAGTAATGTATTTTGGACTCACTAATGATCCAAAAATCATTATTGGCTTGATGAATAGAATATTTAGAGGCTACCTGTAATGGATCGGACCCCTCCGGTCCATATCTTTGTTGAAATCGATGTGGTCAACACGGCGCGCGTAACAATGATAATTATTAATGATAAAAACGAAGAAGAATTTATAAAAAATTAAAAGATGTTTTGTCAGTTTATTATATTAAATAATAAAGATGGTGATATAAAGTGCGTGATTAATTAAATTAAAAGGGGTTTTAATTCTAAATAAGAATTTAAAAAAAAGAATAAGGCGTTTAGTTTAATATTAATTAAGAAAGTGTTGGAATTAAATTAGAATAATAATAATAGGTGTTGTGTTATTAATATTATTCATAATATTAATGAGAAATTAATAAAATGAGTTATGATATTTATTGCAAAAAAATAAATGAAGATGTACAATGGAAGCATGGTGGTGCGTTAATAAAATTAAAGGTGAGTTCGTTATTATTATTATGTTAAATAATAATAATAATGGTGGTGTAAAAATATGTTGGGTTTATTAAATTGAATGACTTTAATTTAATAAAAGTGGTTTCAATTTAATCAGTGTGAAATAAAAATAAATAGAATTAAATAATTAAATTGACGGATGTTACGCGACATTGATGTGGAATGGTTGGATTCAGATATCCAACGCGGTGGTTTAATGTAGTCAATGAGATGAGCATAAATATTATTGTTATTAAAAATAATAATGGTGATGAGTTAATAAAATAAGTTGATGAATTGTTATTATTATTGAAAAACAATAAATAACAATGATGATGTAAAACTATGTGTGAGAGGTTAATGAAATTAAATGTATTAAAAAGGGGTTGAATATGTAAGTTATATTAATTTTGTTTTGACATTTAATTCAATTAAATGAAATGGTTTTGAGTCGCATGGAATGATTTTAGTTTAATATGAGAATAATTATAGTAATCTAATTTCATGGGATTAAATTAGAACATTAATGATGGGTGTTATTATTAATTTTTATTAATAATAACATTAAAGGAGATTGGAGAGAGAAAGAGTTAAAGGAAATAAAGATTTAAAAATTAATGCAATAAAACAAATAAGTTAAATTAAAAAGGAAATAAAAATGGGGTGGGGCATGGTTGACATGGATCCAAGGAGGCGCCACTTTTGTGGTGGCGTGGGATTGAGGAGGTTCTTTTGTAAGTCATTATTATTATATATTATAATAATGATTATAAGGTATTAATGGGAATAAAATTAAAATAGAAATAAATGTAAAAGGAGGGAGTGTTTGTTTCCAACGTGAAAGAGACCAAATCACGATTGATTTGGAGTTATAAAAATAAATAATAAGTAATTATAATAATAATAAAATAATAATATTATTATTTTGGGTGATCAAAACTTAAAAAGTCTATAACTTCTTCATATGGTGTCGGAATGACGAACCGTCAGCGGCAGTGTAATCCTGTAATTAAGACGGTCATTTTAAGACCAGTGATGGATACCTTTTTATGAGTTATGTCTCGGGTCAACGAAACACACATATTAATAAAATTGATGTCTTTTTTTAAAACGCGTGGAAACCGTGTGACATGTCGTGTGTTGACCAGTCAAAACACGTAACGGGTGTACAGTCACACCGTGTATTCATCAATACACGCTGCATACTGTTTTACCTATTCGATGGATATATAAGAAAGGGTCGCGGATTATTTCCAGACCAATCGCTTCTTCTCCACACGACGACACTCTTGGATGATCAAGAAGTCTTCCTCCTCTAACTTCTTTGTCCGAGCTCCAAATTACGATCCGTCAGCGGCCACAGGATCGTAGCGACGAGAAGAAGCTTCTAAGCCCGAACTTGTCACATTTCCTTCCGGCCTTCCTTCTCCAGCTTCCATCCTAGGAGGTGTTTGTCGGGTTTGGCGAAGGCGGAGGACACCGAAGGACGTCGTCGGAAGCGGCGTGATCGGGAACTTTTGAGGTTGGGATCTCACCTTTGTCTCTCTAATTTTTGTATCATGTGTGGCAGGTATCCTTTTGTTTTCATGAGAAATGGTTGAACCTTTAAATAAAGATAATAACTGGTTAAATAATGGGGTTGGGAAGTTAGTGATTGTTGTTACCTTACTTTTTATATCCTGTGATATTATATTTGTGAATTGAATGAGCTTCTACCTACTGAAAATCACAGTCGTTGGGGGCCTTTTCTTACGCAATTAAATGTTCCCCTCTCCTTCTGTATTTTCTTATGGATGGAAACATCATGAAATATGGAAATTGGTTAATCACATAAAGTTGACTTTTTAAATGAAAATCTAGAACCCTTGTGTGATCACCCCGGTTGAACCAAAATGGAATAATGAACATGTGGGTGTTGGCTTGGTTACGTGGCATGTGTTGGGGGTGTTTTGTGGGCTGTTATGGTTTGGGTGAGCAGCGGGGCTGCGACATTTGGGTGGTGATCTTATTGGAATGGTTGATGGTGGAAACGTGGAGGTGTGAAATGTTTTGTAAACGATGGGGTTGAAATGGGAAGTGGTTGGTTGTGGAAAATGCCTTTATTTATGAAAAGTGTTTTGATTATGAAATGTGTTTTGAAGTAAAAGGTGTTTTCAAATGCGGAAATTTTTTGTGTGTGGAAAGGGTTTTATGTGTGGAACTTTGAAATAAATGAATGATGGAATGTTGTATGGTTGTGATAATCTTTTGTAAATGAAATGGCATGTGGTTGCTTGCGTTTTACCTACCCTTGGTTGTGGATGGTAGGGATATGTTTGTGAAAGGTTTTGTCTGGATGATAGTTTCCCAGTAGTAATAATTTGTTAAACCATTGCATGAATCATGAAAACCTAAATGGGGTTGGGGATGATTGTTTGGTTGTTGATGCATGCTTCATGGTAGCAGTGCCGAGGCACATGCTCAGTTCCTCTTTTTAAGAAGCCATAGGTTGGGCTGTGTGTTTAGAATATGTATATATATAATTGTATCTTTGTGTTTTGTCGCACCACACCCATGTCAAGCACCTAGTGCCGAACACTCCCATTTTATGGGAGAGGGTGTTCCCCCCTTAGTTACTAGCTATTTCCTGCTCCTTCTTCCATAGGCTATGATGGATTGAGGTGACCTTACACCCAAGACTCTTCGGGTAGGTCTCGGAGGCTGTGATGGCTTGAGGCGACCTTTAGCCCAAGACTCTTCGGGCAGGCTTACCGTTCCCAAGAACCTTCAGGATGAGGGCCAGGTGTCTGCGGGCGGGTTAGTGGTTGTGGCCCAGGTGTGTGCGGGCAAGATGCGTGGTTGTGAGGCCCATGTGTGTGCGGGCGGGATGCGTGGTTTGGCCTAGGTGTGTGCGGGCGGGAATAGTGTGGTTGCGTCAGGACGTTTGCCGTTAGGAAGAGCAGCATCTAATTAAGTGGGAAATGGTGCGGGGTACCCAATACTTTTGTTCTATATATATATACTAAACTTGTTTGTGTTACTTGGTGAGTGTGACCAGTGAGGCTGGGTGGATAGTTTTTCCTTGTTAGTTTCTGGTTCTTCTGTTTTCTCACGGGACCTTAGGGTGTCTCCCCACATGTACACGAGAGCTTTAGGTTTCCCTACTGAGTATACTTGTATGCTCACCCTACGTTTACTTTCAGGTTTCCAGGAGGACTACCAGGGCTGTGCGGGACCCTATTAGTCGGGCAGTTGGAGTTGATGCAGTTGTTGTTCTCTTGTTTTCTTTGGCATTGTACTTTTTATCTTCCTTGTACTTGTACCTTGTTATAAAAATTGTTTAAACATGCATGTGGGCTTGGTTTGGGTTTATTTATATACACTTGTTCTTTTCCCTTTTGGTAGTTGACTTGTCCTATTTCCCGATCCAACATAATAAAAAGGGTAATGCCTCCCATATTTGTGAAAACTCATACCCTTGGTGCTAGTCGCTAACCCGGGGCCTACTGGAGGTGGGACACGGGGGTCATTATCTTCCTTTCACCATTGCCAGCTCAGGAGGGGCATCTTTGGTGGGAGGGGGTCATGACAGAATGGTATCAGAGCTGATGGTTGAGAGATAGGATGGAGTCTGGAGTTAGGCACAGTGAGGATTGCATGGGATAGTAGGGCAACAGTGTTTGTTAATCTTGGTGCGTGACATAGGCCAGGGAAGACCGGCTAGGACACGGGATTTTAGGGCCCCCCATGATCCGATGCAAGGACTCTGAGCCTACAGAACGACCAAGTGAGACTATATTGATTGCAGGGTAGAGACCCTAGGGAAGGTACATGCATCATCATGTTTGTGTTTTACTTGATTTGGGTGTTCTGGGAAAGAAATTGAAATAAAATGATAATTAAAACTTTGAGTTTTTCCTTACTACTTGGGCTTAGGCGATCCTTGTTTACCGTACATCTATGGCACTTGGACGTTAACAGAAATGCAGAGCAGTGGGATGCAGACAATTTCACGCAACAGAAGTGGCAACCCCATCAAGGCGAAGGATCGAGAGAGATTGTTCATGTTTTACTTAAATGCTCTCGTTTATGTTTTGTTTAAATCTAGGAGCATCACACTCAATTGTTGAAACTCATTCTCGCCCATGCTTTGGGCCTGGACCTTGTTTTTCATGAGTCTATAATGCTATGTTGTTTCTCGCTTTTCGTTAAATGTACGTGAAGAGCCCTATCATGTGGGGAGGGGAAGACCTAATCCCTAATCGAGACGCATTAATGTGGATGCGATTTAACCCGTGCAGGCGAGTCAGTGCCGCCTAAAGCGGATAATATCTCAACATGGGAGAAGGAATTCCTCAAGCCATGTGTCCGGGAAGTGTGTGGGTTGTATGTTGTTGGGTGCAGTGTAAGTTGAAAAAAAAAACCTAATATATGGGAAAGGAAAAACCTGATCCTTAATCAAGATGCATTAATGAGGATGCGATTAAACCCGTGCAGGCAAGTCAGTGCCGCCTAAAGCGGATAGTATCTTGACATAGGAGAGGGAATTCCTAACTCATAGAGTTGTCAGTTGTTTATTGTTATGACAAGAGCCCTAAGAGGTATCTTGCGGAGTGGTTGTTTGGATCCTTTCTTTTTCTTGGTTGGTTTTTAATTCTCGAGGACGAGAATGTTTTAAGAGGTATCTGATGTAATGGACCGGACCCCTCCGGTCCATTCCTTTGTTGAAATCGATGTGGTCAACACGGCGTGCGTAACAATGATAATTATTAATGATAAAAACGAAGAAGAATTTATAAAAAATTAAAAGATGTTTTTGTCAGTTTATTATATTAAATAATAAAGATGGTGATATAAAGTGCGTGATTAATTAAATTAAAAGGGGTTTTAATTCTAAATAGGAATTTAAAAAAAAAATTAAGGCGTTTAGTTTAATATTAATTGAGAAATTGTTGGAATTAAATTAGAATAATAATAATAGGTGTTGTGTTATTAATATTACTCATAATATTAATGAGAAATTAATAAAATGAGTTATGATATTTATTGCAAAAAAATAAATGAAGATGCACAATGGAAGCATGGTGGTGCGTTAATAAAATTAAAGGTGAGTTCGTTATTATTATTATGTTAAATAATAATAATAATGGTGGTGTAAAAATATGTTGGGTTTATTAAATTAATTGACTTTAATTTAATAAAAGTGGTTTCAATTTAATCAGTGTGAAATAAAAATAAATAGAATTAAATAATTAAATTGACGGATGTTACGCGACATTGATGTGGCATGGTTGGATTCAGATATCCAACGCGGTGGTTTAATGTAGTCAATGCGATGAGTATATATATTATTGTTATTAAAAATAATAATGGTGATGAGTTAATAAAATAAGTTGATGAATTGTTATTATTATTGAAAAACAATAAATAACAATGATGATGTAAAACTATGTGTGAGAGGTTAATGAAATTAAATGTATTAAAAAGGGGTTAAATATGTAAGATATATTAATTTTGTTTTGACATTTAATTCAATTAAATGAAATGGTTTTGAGTCGCATGGAATGATTTTAGTTTAATATGAGAATAATTATAGTAATCTAATTTCATGGGATTAAATTAGAACATTAATGATGGGTGTTATTATTAATTTTTATTAATAATAACATTAAAGGAGATTGGAGAGAGAAAGAGTTAAAGGAAATAAAGATTTAAAAATTAATGCAATAAAACAAATAAGTTAAATTAAAAAGGAAATCAATAAGGGGTGGGGCGTGGTTGACATGGAGCCAAGGAGGCGCCACTTTTGTGGTGGCGTGGGATTGAGGAGGTTCTTTTGTAAGTCATTATTATTATATATTATAATAATGATTATAAGGTATTAATGGGAATAAAATTAAAAGAGAAATAAATGTAAAAGGAGGGAGTGTTTGTTTCCAACATGAAAGAGACCAAATCACGATTGATTTGGAGTTATAAAAATAAATAAATAAGTAATTATAATAATAATAAAATAATATTATTATTATTTTGGGTGATCAAAACTTAAAAAGTCTATAACTTCTTCATATGGTGTCGGAATGACGAACCGTCAGCGGCAGTGTAATCCTGTAATTAAGACGGTCATTTTAAGACTAGTGATGGATACCTTTTTAAGAGTTATGTCTCAGGTCAACGAAACACACATATTAATAAAATTAACGTCTTTTTTAAAACGCGTGGAAACCGCGTGACGTGTCGTGTGTTGACCAGTCAAAACACGTAACGGGTGTATAGTCACACCGTGTATTCATCAATACACGCTGCATACTGTTTTACCTATTCGTTGGCTATATAAGAAAGGGTCGCGGATTATTTCCAGACCAATTGCTTCTTCTCCACACGACGGCACTCTTGGATGATCAAGAAGTCTTCCTCCTCTAACTTCTTTGTCCGAGCTCCGAATTACGATCCGTCAGCGGCCACAGGATCGTAGCGACGAGACGAAGCTTCTAAGCCCGGACTTGTCACCTTTCCTTCCGGCATTCCTTCTCTAGCTTCCATCCTAGGAGGCGTTTGTCGGGTTTGGCGAAGGCGGAGGACACCGAAGGACTTCGTCGGAAGCGGCGTGATCGAGACCTTTTGAGGTAGGGATCTCACCTTTGTCTCTCTAATTTGTGTATCATGTGTGGCGGGTATCCTTTTGTTTTCATGAGAAATGGTTGAACCTTTAAATAAAGATAATAACTGGTTAAAGAATGGGGTTGGGAAGTTAGTGATTATTGTTACCTTACTTTTTATATCCTGTGATATTATATTTGTGAATTGAATGAGCTTCTACCTACTGAAAATCACAGTCGTTGGGGGCCTTTGCTTACGCAATTAAATGTTGCCCTCTCCTTCTGTATTTTCTTATGGATGGAAACTTCATGAAATGTGGAAATTGGTTAATCACGTAAAGCTGACTTTTTAAATTAAAATCTAGAACCCTTGTGTGATCACCCCGGTTGAACCAACATGGAATAATGAACATGTGGGTGTTGGATTGGTTATGTGGCATGTGTTGGGGGTGTTTTGTGGGCTGTTGTGGTTTGGGTGAGCAGCGGGGCTGCGACGTTTGGGTGGTGATCTTATTGGAATGGTTGATGGTGGAAACGTGGAGGTGTGAAATGTTTTGTAAACGATGGGGTTGAAATGGGAAGTGGTTGGTTGTGGAAAATGCCTTTATTTATGAAAAGTGTTTTGATAATGAAATGTGTTTTGAAGTAAAAGGTGTTTTCAAATGCGGAATTGTTTTGTGTGTGGAAAGGTTTTTATGTGTGGAACTTTGAAATAAATGAATGATGGAATGTTGTATGGTGGTGATAATCTTATGTAAATGAAATGGCATGTGGTTGCTTGAGTTTTACCTAACCTTGGTTGTGGATGGCAGGGATATGTTTGTGAAAGGTTTTGTCTGGATGATAGTTGCCCAGTAGTAATAATTTGTTAAACCATTGCATGAAACATGAAAACCGAAATGGGGTTGGGGGATGATTGTTTGGTTGTTGATGCATGCTTCGTGGTAGCAGTGCCGAGGCACATGCTCAGTTCCTCTTTTTAAGAAGCCATAGGTTGGGCTGTGTGTTTGAAATATGTATATATATAATTGTATCTTTGTCTTTTGTCGCACCACACCCATGTCAAGCACCTAGTGCCGAACACTCCCATTTTATGGGAGAGGGTGTTACCCCCTTAGTTACTAGCTCCTTCCTGGTCCTTCTTCCATAGGCTATGATGGACTGAGGTGACCTTACACCCAAGACACTTCAGGTAGGTCTCGGAGGCTGTGATGGCTTGAGGAGACCTTTAGCCCAAGACTCTTCGGGCAAGCTTACCATTCCCAAGAACCTTCGGGATGAGGCCCAGGTGTCTGCGGGCGGGTTAGTGGTTGTGGCCCAGGTGTGTGCGGGCGAGATGCGTGGTTGTGAGGCCCAGGTGTGTGCGGGCGGGATGCGTGGTTTGGCCCAGGTGTGTGCGGGCGGGAAGAGTGTGGTAGCGTCAGGACGTTTGCCGTTAGGAAGAGCAGCATCTAATTAAGTGGGAAATGGTGCGGGGTACCCAATACTTTTGTTCTATATATATATACTAAACTTGTTTGTGATACTTGGTGAGTGTGACCAGTGAGGCTGGGTGGATAGTTTTTCCTTGTTAGTTTCTGGTTCTTCTATTTTCTCACGGGACCTTAGGGTGTCTCCCCACTTGTGCACGAGAGCTTTAGGTTTCCCTACTGAGTATACTTGTATGCTCACCCTACGTTTACTTTCAGGTTTCCAGGAGGACTACCAGGTCCGTGCGGGACCCTACTAGTCGGGCAGTTGGAGTTGACATAGTTGTTGTTCTCTTGTTTTCTTTGGCATTGTACTTTTGATCTTCCTTGTACTTGTACCTTGTTATAAAAATTGTTTAAACATGCATGTGGGCTTGGTTTGGGTTTATTTATATACACTTGTTCTTTTCCCTTTTTGGTGGTTGACTTGTCCTATTTCCCGATCCAAAATAATAAAAAGGGTAATGCCTCCCATATTTGTGAAAACTCATACCCTTGGTGCTAGTCGCCAACCCAGGGCCTACTGGAGGCAGGACTCGGGGGGTCATTATCTTCCTTTCACCATTGCCAGCTCAGGAGGGGCATCTTTGGTGGGAGGGGGTCGTGACAGAATGGTATCGGAGCTGATGGTTGAGAGATAGGATGGAGTCTGGAGTTAGGCACAGTGAGGATTGCATGGGATAGTAGGGCAACAGTGTTCGTTAATCTTGGTGTGTGACATAGGCCAGGGAAGACCGGCTAGGACACGGGATTTTAGGGCCCCCCGTGATTCGATGCAAGGACTCTGAGCCTACCGAACGACCAAGTGAGACTATATTGATTGCAGGGTAGAGACCCTAGGGAAGGTACATGCATCATCATGTTTGTGTTTTACTTGATTTGGGTGTTCTGGGAAAGAAATTGAAATAAAATGATAATTAAAACCTTGAGTTTTTCCTTACTACTTGGGCAGAGTCGATCCTTGTTTACCGTACATCTATGGCACTTGGACGTTAACAGAAATGCAGAGGAGTGGGACGCGGACAATTTCATGCAACAGAAGTGGCAACCCCAGCAAGGCGAAGGATCGAGAGAGATTTTTCATGTTTTACTTGAATTCTCTCGTTTATGTTTTGTTTAAATTCAGGAGCATCACACTCAATTGTTGAAACTCATTCTCGCCCATGCTTTGGGCCTGGACCTTGTTTTTCATGAGTCTATAATGCTATGTTGTTTCCCTCTTTTCTTTAAATGTACGTGAAGATCCCTATCATGTGGGGAGGGGAAGACCTAATCCATAATCGAGACGCATTAATGTGGATGCGATTTAACCCGTGTAGGCGAGTCAGTGCCGCCTAAAGCGGATAATATCTCAACATGGGAGAAGGAATTCCTCCAGCCATGTGTCCGGGCAGTGTGTTGGTTGTATGTTGTTGGGTGCAGTGTAAGTTGGAAAAAAAACCTAATATATGGGAAAGGAAAAACCTGATCCTTAATCAAGACGCATTAATGAGGATGCGATTAAACCCGTGCAGGCGAGTCAGTGCCGCCTAAAGCGGATAGTATCTTGACATAGGAGAGGGAATTCCTAACTCATAGAGTTGTCGGTTGTTTCTTGTTATGACAAGTTCCCTAAGAGGTATCTTGCGGAGTGGTTGATTGGATCCTTTCTTTTTCTTGGTTGGTTTTTAATTCTCAAGGATGAGAATGTTTTAAGAGGTATCTGATGTAATGGACCGGACCCCTCCGGTCCATTCCTTTGTTGAAATCGATGTGGTCAACACGGCACGCGTAACCATGATAATTATTAATGATAAAAACGAAGAAGAATTTATAAAAAATTAAAAGATGTTTTGTCAGTTTATTATATTAAATAATAAATATGGTGATATAAAGTGTGTGATTAATTAAATTAAAAGGGGTTTTAATTCTAAATAAGAATTTAAAAAAATAATAAGGAGTTTAGTTTAATATTAATTGAGAAATTGTTGGAATTAAATTAGAATAATAATAATAGGTGTTGTGTTATTAATATTATTCATAATATTAATGAGAAATTAATAAAATGAGTAATGATATTTATTGCAAACAAATAAATGAAGATGCGCAATGGAAGCATGGTGGTGCATTAATAAAATTAAAGGTGAGTTCGTTATTATTATTATGTTAAATAATAATAATAATGGTGGTGTAAAAATATGTTGGGTTTATTAAATTGAATGACTTTAATTTAATAAAAGTGGTTTCAATTTAATCAGTGTGAAATAAAAATAAATAGAATTAAATAATTAAATTGACGGATGTTACGCGACATTGATGTGGCATGGTTGGATTCAGATATCCAACGCGATGGTTTAATGTAGTCAATGCGATGAGCATAAATATTATTGTTATTAAAAATAATAATGGTGATGAGTTAATAAAATAAGTTGATGAATTGTTATTATTACTGAAAAAAAAATAACGTTGATGATGTAAAACTATGTGTGAGAGGTTAATGAAATTAAATGTATTAAAAAGGGGTTGAATATGTAAGTTATATTAATTTTGTTTTGACATTTAATTCAATTAAATGAAATGGTTTTGAGTCACATGGAATTATTTTAGTTTAATATGAGAATAATTATAGTAATCTAATTTTAGGGGATTAAATTAGAACATTAATGATGGGTGTTATTATTAATTTTTATTAATAATAACATTAAAGGAGATTGGAGAGAGAAAGAGTTAAAGGAAATAAAGATTTAAAAATTAATGCAATAAAACAAATAAGATAAATTAAAAAGGAAATCAATAAGGGGTGGGGCGTGGTTGACATGGAGCCAAGGAGGTGCCACTTTTGTGGTGGCGTGGGATTGAGGAGGTTCTTTTGTAAGTCATTATTATTATATATTATAATAATGATTATAAGGTATTAATGGGAATAAAATTAAAAGAGAAATAAATGTAAAAGGAGGGAGTGTTTGTTTCCAACGTGAAAGAGACCAAATCACGATTGATTTGGAGTTATAAAAATAAATAAATAGGTAATTATAATAATAATAAAATATTATTATTATTATTTTGGGTGATCAAAACTTAAAAAGTCTATAACTTCTTCATATGGTGTCGGAATGACGAACCGTCAGCGGCAGTGTAATCCTGTAATTAAGACGGTCATTTTAAGACCAGTGATGGATACATTTTTATGAATTATGTCTCGGGTCAACGAAACACACATATTAATAACATTAACGTATTTTTTTAAAACGCGTGGAAACCGCGTGACGTGTCGTGTGTTGACCAGTCAAAACACGTAACGGGTGTACAGTCACACCGTGTATTCATCAATACACGTTGCATATTGTTTTACCTATTCGTCGGCTATATAAGAAAGGGTCGCGGATTATTTCTAGACCAATCGATTCTTCTCCACACGACGACACTCTTGGATGATCAAGAAGTCTTCCTCCTCTAACTTCTTTGTCCGAGCTCCGAATTACGATCCGTCAGCGGCTATAGGATCGTAGCGACGAGACGAAGCTTCTAAGCCCGGACTTGTCACCTTTCCTTCCGGCCTTCCTTCTCCAGCTTCCATCCTAGGAGGCATTTGTCAGGTTTGGCGAAGGCGGAGGACACCGAAGGACGTCGTCGGAAGCGGCGTGATCGGGACCTTTTGAGGTAGGGATCTCACCTTTGTCTCTCTAATTTGTGTATCATGTGTGGCAGGTATCCTTTTGTTTTCATGAGAAATGGTTGAACCTTTAAATAAAGATAATAACTGGTTAAAGAATGGGGTTGGGAAGTTAGTGATTGTTGTTACCTTACTTTTTATATCCTGTGATATTATATTTGTGAATTGAATGAGCTTCTACCTACTGAAAATCACAGTCGTTGGGGGCCTTTTCTTACGCAATTAAATGTTTCCCTCTCCTTCTGTATTTTCTTATGGATGGAAACTTCATGAAATGTGGAAATTGGTTAATCACGTAAACTTGACTTTTTAAATGAAAATCTAGAACCCTTGTGTGATCACCTCGGTTGAACCAAAATGGAATAATGAACATGTGGGTGTTGGCTTGGTTACATGGCATGTGTTGGGGGTGTTTTGTGGGCTGTTGTGGTTTGGGTGAGCAGCGGGGCTGCGACGTTTGGGTGGTGATCTTATTGGAATGGTTGATGGTGGAAACGTGGAGGTGTGAAATGTTTTGTAAACGATGGGGTTGAAATGGGAAGTGGTTGGTTGTGGAAAATGCCTTTATTTATGAAAAGTGTTTTGATTATGAAATGTGTTTTGAAGTAAAAGGTGTTTTCAAATGAGGAAATTTTTTGTGTGTGGAAAGGGTTTTATGTGTGGAACTTTGAAATAAATGAATGATGGAATGTTGTATGGTTGTGATAATATTTTGTAAATGAAATGGCATGTGGTTTCTTGCGTTTTACCTAACCTTGGTTGTGGATGGCAGGGATATGTTTGTGAAAGGTTTTGTCTGGATGATAGTTGCCCAGTAGTAATAATTTGTTAAACCATTGCATGAAACATGAAAACCTAAATGGGGTTGGGGGATGATTGTTTGGTTGTTGATGCATGCTTCGTGGTAGCAGTGCCGAGGCACATGCTCAGTTCCTCTTTTTAAGAAGCCATAGGTTGGGCTGTGTGTTTGGAATATGTATATATATAATTGTATCTTTGTGTTTTGTCGCACCACACCCATGTCAAGCACCTAGTGCCGAACACTCCCATTTTATGGGAGAGGGTGTTCCCCCCTTAGTTACTAGCTCCTTCCTGCTCCTTCTTCCATAGGCTATGATGGCTTGAGGTGACCTTACACCCAAGACTCTTTGGGTAGGTCTCAGAGGCTGTGATGGCTTGAGGCGACCTTTAGCCCAAGACTCTTCGGGCTGGCTTACCGTTCCCAAGAACCTTCGGGATGAGGCCCATGTGTTTGCGGGCGGGTAAGTGGTTGTGGCCCAGGTGTGTGCGGGCAAGATGCGTGGTTGTGAGGCCCAGGTGTGTGCGGGCGGGATGCGTGGTTTGGCCCAGGTGTGTGCGGGGGGGGGGGGGGGGGAAGAGTGTGGTAGCGTCAGGACGTTTGCCGTTAGGAAGAGCAGCATCTAATTAAGTGAGAAATGGTGCGGGGTACCCAATACTTTTGTTCTATATATATATACTAAACTTGTTTGTGTTACTTGGTGAGTGTGACCAGTGAGGCTGGGTGGATAGTTTTTCCTTGTTAGTTTCTGGTTCTTCTGTTTTCTCATGGGACCTTAGGGTGTCTCCCCACTTGTGCACGAGAGCTTTTGGTTTCCCTACTGAGTATACTTGTATGCTCACCCTACGTTTACTTTCAGGTTTCCAGGAGGACTACCAGGGCCGTGCGGGACCCTACTAGTCGGGCAGTTGGAGTTGATGCAGTTGTTGTTCTCTTGTTTTCTTTGGCATTGTACTTTTGATCTTCCTTGTACTTATAACTTGTTATAAAAATTGTTTAAACATGCATGTGGGCTTGGTTTGGGTTTATTTATATACACTTGTTCTTTTCCCTTTTTGGTGGTTGACTTGTCCTATTTCCCGATCCAAAATAATAAAAAGGCTAATGCCTCCCATATTTGTGAAAACACATACCCTTGGTGCTAGTCGCCAACCCGGGGCCTACTGGAGGTGGGACTCGGGGGTCATTATCTTCCTTTCACCATTGCCAGCTCAGGAGGGGCATCTTTGGTGGGAGGGGGTCGTGACACTACCATGGAAAATTTTTGGTAGTATTGATTATAGATATTATAATATACTCTAAAATCAAGGAGGAGTTTGAGGAGAATTTGAGTACTATGATAAATACCTTATTAAAGGTGAAGATTTATTCCAAGTATAGAAAATATGAGTTTTGTTAGAAGTATGATTCATTATTGAGGCATATTTTCCCAACCGATGAGATATTTGTGGAGCCTTCAAATACATAAGAAATTGAAGGATGGATGAGGTTGTTATCCATGATAGATATCATTAGTTTTATTGTATTTTATAGATACTATCATCTATTTGTGATAAATTTCTCTCAATTATAAAACCATATATCAAAGATAACTTGTAAAGGAGTCATGTTTTATAAGAATGGTGAATGTAAAGAGAGATTAAAAATGTTTAAAATTAGGCTTATCACTACATCTGCACTCACACTACCAACATATAGAGACCTAGTCTTGAGGTACATGAATATTACATATTTTTAGATGAATACTAATTATAATAAATAAACACATTCCTGAGTTCCATAATAGTTTAGCGTCTTTGGAAATAGGGAACACAAATCCTCAAACATGGTGAAATATCATTAAAGATTTCCACATAGATGTCTCTCTTCATTACTTATACCTAAAACCTTTATTAATAACATGGGGATATGAAACATAAGAAAGGGGTGAGCTCAGATGCTCAGAAAAGGTAAGAAAATGATTTACATAAGAATAGCATGAGAGTGAGGGTATGAGAACATGTGAATAAAATTTTAAGATCATACACTTCATATCAAAGATTACAAATACACAAGTCATGGAATAGCAGTTAGCAGTTCATAAGAAGTGAATACTAGTATAAACCATATCATATGACATGAAAGAATAACAGAGTAATAATACATGGAATTTATAGTGTACACATATGAATATAAAATGATTTCCATAGTAGTCATGGCATCAGTTCCAATGCCATATTATTAGTATAGGTTCACTGCCAATAACATATTGGTAGTCATGTTTCACACCCAAGGCCATATTAGTAGTATATTATAATATTTATGAATAATATTACATATAGATTCAAAACAAATATTAATCTTTTGATATAATATGTGTTTGAAAATATGGATTATCAAATAAATTCTTCAATAATAAAAAAATGAGCATATTGAAAATTTTAGGTATATTTATTTTAATTCTACTTTATAATATAAATGTGTAGATAGTTTTTTGATTAACTTGATAAAGGAATTTAAGTTATATATTTTTAGTCAATGATAAATACTGTTTGATTGTTGTATATTGTGTTTTTATTTTAGGGGTTTTGATTTTTTGGAAGTGTAATATTTTCATTTTTCTAAAAAAAATTAACTTTCAACTGCAGTTTTTTAAAAACCAACATCGAAACTTTTTTTAATAAATATTGTATTTTTAGTGTTGGTTTTTAAAATAAATGAGTCTAAAACCTATTTATAAAGGTATTTCAGCATCAGTTTTGGGAAAATGGACGCCGAAAGCCAGGAAGATGGGTGTTTTCCGCATCAGTTTTCCCAAAACCGACATCAAAAACCAGAAAAAAAAATTATTTTTGACATTGGTTTTTGAAAAATAGATGTCGAAAATTATATTTTTTACATCGCCTTTATAAATGTGAGTTTAAAACTGACATCAAAATTAAAAAAAACGACGTTCAGTCCATTTTCTTCACTACTGACAACCATCTGGAAGACTTTGATTCTTGACATACCCTTTCAAAATCTTCATATACCATTCAATGGGGTACATCCATCTATAATGGATAATACAACAATGTTGAAACACTCTATCTAATTTAACCATTAGGTGGACCGTTATATCAACTAATTATGGTGGGAAGAACTTATCTAATTCAAATAATGTGATTATAACCTCCTTATTAGTGATTTTAAATTCATGGGGTCTATAAATTTACTACTTATGGCTTTGAAAAAGAATTAGAGTCTAGTTAATGTATGCCATACATTTTTATGTAGAATGCAATTTAAAGTAACAATGAATCAAATATTACATCAAAACATATAATTTTTCTGATTTTAGTTCATGTAACATCAAATTAGTCATTAACATGACATTAATTATATTTTATTAATATGACTCTAGAAATTTTACACTATTAAAGAAAAGAAAAGTTGTCAATTTTTCCTTTCTGGATAGAGTGTAAGCTATTGGAGGAAGAAAATCATTCTATTTACGCTTCACCGGCTCTAACTCTTCTCTTATCCCCATGTTAATCATGTCCAAACTATACTTAATATAATATTTCTTTTTTCTATGAACATTTAGTAATGTGCCAATAACACTATAAAATAAATTTTTGTACTTCTATATACCCAAAACAGATTTCTTCCATCTGTAGATAATGAATGATAAAATTTTCTCAGCATATTTCCAAATTCAATATACTTGTAATCAATATTCATCCACCAAGGAGAATCTACTGGATGTCATAGGTTCCCATCTTTAATTCATTTATCTGCATGTCATGTCAATTTTCTCAAGGTTTCCTGATATCCATATAGTCTTCTAAACCATAGAATTATAGGAAATTACCATACCTATTTTGAAGGAATCGATTCATTTTTCTTACATATATCAGCTATATATTTAGGGAATTTTATGAATGATTCATGGTCATTGAGTAAAAATATGATATAATTTGAAAAATCATGTTTTTTAGCACATTGGACTTAACATTAATTTAGCACCATATGATTTAAATGGTAGTTCATTTGATTATGGTAGAATATCATTTAGGACACCATGTAGTTTTGTAAAGATGGTGTCACTCCATATACTACCATATTTCAAATTATATAACTTTAATACAACTTACAATGTTGTGTATTTATTACAGATAGTATTCAATGGTCTCTTAACACATCTATTTAACTTCTCAAAAAATTTGGAAAATCACTTAGGTCATATTCAAAGGTCATTTCCATTTATTCCATGTGATCTCCATCATCATTTACACTATTATTCATATGAAATGACCTATAAACAACATAATTATCCCAATCGTTGTGCATGTTTAGTTTTTTCCAATTTTTAGTCAAACATTTATAGATCTGATCTATTCCATGACAAATCAAATGTTCATCCAACTCTTTCGGACTAATTTTCTTGAATAAAAAAGCGTAAACATGGGAAAGATATTTGAGAAGCGTCATATACCTTCTATATTTCAAACTTGATGAACTCTTTAACTCCACCTTCATGGTATTTTGTCAAAATATTAGCGTGAACCCATTTTCTATTCATATTCTTCCTATTGGGCTCATAAAATATTAATTTTTAAATATAAATAAATAAATTCACATAATATATTCATTATCAAAAGTAAAAGTTATATATAATTATAAAAATGGAACCCAATAATATGATTGTTTCAATGAATTTTATTATTCTTTCAAGAAAATGGGTTATTTAATTTTAGAAAATAATTCCTCTACTATGGTAGGGGTTATCCTCAAAATTCATTCAAAGGTGAGAGTTATTGACAACTACCATTCTCATAATCTCATCTCCCAAAAAATTATCATTTTATTTTGTTACTTGAAACACATCCTCCATCTCTTGTGGACATGCATCTATGATTCTTAAAATACTCTAAGAAGTAGTCATTCATGGGATGACTAATTATTAGAGTAGTAAAAGAAACATAAAAGGGATGGAGGATGAGAAACAACTAAAAAAATTCAATAATAACTATCTGGGATATGAAGCTGGTGAGGATGAAAGTTGTACTGCATTGAGTTCTCTAAAAGGGGTAAGACCTCCCATTTATGAGAATTACACCATTAAAAATAGTTATTAAATTTTGGCCTATTGAAGGTGAGATTTGGAGGGAATAAACAATATTATCTTTGATTCAAGGGGTCTTGGTGATGACATTTTAGGGTATATGAATCTTTATGGCCTCTATTAATTCTATATTTATTGGAGAAATCCCACTTTTAATACTTTCAATCTTCTAACTAATACTAGTACTACATCTATTGAAATGATCCACAAAGTATTTCATAAATCCAAAAAAAAAATAAAAATATAATATATGAAATTATTTTGAAATAAGAAACAATAATAATAAACTATCATTCGATCAATTAGAAGATATAAAAATATATATGGAAAAAAATTAATAAATAAAGAGTTATTTCATATACATGTATGGTAATCATAGATTCATAGAGGTGGAACCAATACATGTAGACCTAAAATGATGAATACATAAAATAAATTTCTAATAATTATTCCATCATATATGGAATATTATAACCTATAATATATTTTTTGGAACATGTGATGTAACAACATAACTAATTATTAAATTTATTATTAATGGTATATTAAATATTTGTAAAATCTCAAAAATTATAATTTCCATTAAAAATTGATGATGAATAAAAAAATAATTTTAAGAAAATAATAAACCTAATAATGATAAAGGTTTTAAACAGTTCAAAATTATTAGTTGATAAATTGATTCACGAATTATATCTAGACAGGATAAAAACACAATTTATTTTCAAGGAAAAAAAGATTATTCTTTACAAGAATATTTAATTTTCTTGTCCATTATGGGTTTTATGGTGATTTTTGTCTCGTAGTATAAAATATTATTCATAATGAAATAAATAATAGCAATTAAGGAAGATATACAAGTTTTAAGTGAAATGGGAGGTGAACCACTCTTATAAAAATAGTTTCGAAGCGAGACGAATCTTTATCAGTAAAAAGTGGATGAGTAATTTCAACCATTGAATAAACTCTATATAACATATAACAAATTAAATGATTGTATGAAGGATTTTCAAAATTTTCTAAAATCATAAATGAATGTGAATAAATGATTAGAAATGTATTATATGAAAAATAATGTAATGTAAGAGGAATTTATAATTGATGTCACGCTAAAGGAATTACAAAAGAAACATCCTTTCATATTAGATATTGGTTGTTCATCACACATGACATTTAAATTGATGTAATTAAATATTTTTTACAAGTTTAAAGGGTACTTATTATTTTAGAAATGGTTGATCACTTAAGGTAAATTATTTTCATTTAAAAGATGCAAGAAATAAATGGAACAGTTAAGAATGATATATTTTTAGATGGATTAAAGTAAAACATACAAAATGTGTGTTAGATGTGTGATAAAGGAAATGAAGTGATTTTTCATAATTATTAGTGAGTGGGTTATCATTTCAGAGAAGGCTATATTTTTTCAAAGTTATAGAAAACTAAATGAACCATATTCTTATTTGGGGTTGGTAAAAATTTATTTTAATTGTTTTTGAAAGGGGAAATTGATTTGTGGTATTGAAAAATTGATCATATTAGATAATGATAAATTTAAATAATAACTTAATAGGGTTGGTGGAGATGTTTTTATGATTATAATATAAAATTTATAGATATTTTTAACTAATTATAATGAGGATATTTTTAATAATTAGGAAAATAATTTACAAATTTAAATGAAAAAACTCTTGGGCTTCCCCTAGTGAGACTTCCTCTTGGATATGATCTATTAGGTGGATGTGGAAATTTGATTCCACTAATGATCTTCAAATGTGAGTGCTTTCTAAACTTACTCACACGTTTTTATTGGAATATTGAGATGAGATATTTTAAGGTTCAAATGAATATAGGCTATCCCTAAGGTGGTGTTTATATTATATATTCTCATTTCATTTAGCTTGGATCAGTATCTCACATAATATTTCTCTAGGAAATTCAATCATAAAGGCAGAACATTTCACTGTTAATGGAAGGTGTAATCTTGATGGTGTTAATGATCCCCTGAATTTTCTCCATCCAATCCTCTATCTCTTTAGGATAATTTTTCCTCGAAAACATGGTGGATTTTAGTGAAGAAACTCTTTATAAAGATCCTTATCTACAGAAAATTTTCAATTAAATCAAAAGAAAATGGATGAAAATTTCATTTCCCTCAATATAATATAGTGAATTTTTACGGTCCATGGCCCGACTCAAATGGAAGGGTAAAATAGTCAGAAACTATAATATTGTTCCCAGTATCTCTTGAAATCTGAAGAGAGGAGGCTAAGAGTTTTGGATATACATTCCTTCACACATATTACTCAAGCTCAGATAAACCTATCTATTTTGAAATAAATATCCCCAAAAAACATCATTGACAACAAGGATATGTTGATGGTAAATAAAGAATGATTATTAAAATTTAAATAGATATCGCCAAATAAGAAATCAATGAGTGAGGAGGAGGAGGAGAAAATAAGATACATTTAATTAATGATTTGAATCATCCAAGGGAAAGTAGTGATATCAAAAACCTTGAAAATATTCAAACCTTGAATTCATCTGACCCTTGAATCATTCCAGACTTTGATTTGAGCCTTAGAATTGATCGAGCCTTCATTAAAGCCTTGATTTGATCTTCAATTCACCGAGGAGATGTGTTGGTAGAGGGTGGATACTGCGGAAAGCTTTGGATATCACGATGAGGTCATGATTGGTTAGAGTTTTAAATAGGCTGGGACACTTTTATTAGCACTTCCAAAAAATCTATTATAAGGATTCCTTTTTTAGGTTCTAAATTAATTAGCGCTAATAAAAAGAATCTTTATGAGTGCTAATAAAAGCCTTCATTATTGATGATAATGTTTTAGCAATGATAAATATGGATTTTATCAGTGATTTTTTAGCACTAATAAATCTCAATATTTACCATTTCAAAAAAAACATAGATAAATTCTGTTTTTTATCGGCGCTTATTACTTAAGAACTCATAAATGATTTATAAGTACAATTATAAAAAAAAATTGTAAATATATTTATATAATTATATATATATATATATAATAATTATATATAATATAAATATAGTAAATATATTCTTTATTTAAATATATTTATTATAATTTTATAATTATTTAAATATAGATTTATTTATTTACAATTATATAAATAATTTTTTAAAATAATATTAATATCACTATATATATTTTTATAAATATATATATATAATAAAAATGTACAAATATAATAAATATAATCTTTATTTAAATAAATTTATTATAATTTTATAATTATTTAAACATATATAATTATTGATTTATAATTAAATAAATAAACTTTTAAAAGATAATATTTACTTTTTTATAATTATAAATATATAAATGTATAAATATAGTAAATAAACATTTATAAATTTATTTATTTATAAATAATTCTTTTCAAATATTTTTTTACCATATTTAATGAAAATTTAATCTTAAGTGCATGCATGTAATAAATGACCAAAATTTAATAATTAAAAATGAGTATACTTAAACAATATTCAAAAAATGGATATGGTTTTTTAAATTAATATAAATTATTAAAAATATATGGATCTATATTAAAATAATGATGAATATATATTGAAAATATAAAAACATAGTACATATATATATATTATAAATAATAGTAATTGACTAAATTCCCAAAAACAAAAAAATAAAACATATCGAAAATTAATTAATACCTAACAATAGTAAAATTAAAAATAAATAATTAAAATTTACCATGATTGAATACATGATGTATTAAATTTATCATGTTATAACGAAATTCTAAAATGAATGCTAAAATTTTAATAAATTACATAAATATTTGGTGTATGTGTTTCTATATAATATTTCATTAATTATCTAAATATTTGTATACATGCATTATATATAAAAATTTATTAACTAAGTAGAATTGAATTCAATATAACACATGTTTTATCTATGTGAAATTAAAAAATCAAACAACATTTAATTATATCCATTACTAGATGCAGTTAGTTTGTATTTTTAATTACAAATCATTATTCACAAAATATATTACAATTCAATGTAAAGAATAAATATTTTTTATTATATAAATCATATTTATATACATTCATATATATCTATATATTTAATATATACTATTTATTAACATTATCAATAATTATTTAATTAATAAACTGTTTAATATTTTTCCCCATTTAGTCATTTTAAATTTTTATCTATTTAATTATCATTTTACTCTCTCTCACACACACACATTTATACATTAAATAAATAATATTTAATAATATTTGTAATTTATATATAGTATAATCAATATATTCATTTTTATCAATATTTATTTAATTATTAAAAAATGAAATTTTTTTAATAAACTCATTTTTATTATTTTTTATTTATTTAATTATTTCATGTTATTTTAACCATTATCAGTTATAAAAAAGAGTTGATAAAGGATCCTGTTATGGACCCTAAAAATAAAGTTCTAATAAAGGCTAGCACTATAGAAGGCTTGTTTTGTAGTAGTGTTTTCATTAAATTAATGGTAGATGTCTCTACATATTAAGTATTTCCCCTGGCATACCAGATCTTTTTTACTTTTATATTGGTAATTGGTTCATGAATAATGCTTTAATTGTTTTATTTAAGTTCTTTTGATTAATTCTTTGCATTTCTTGATCATGTTTGACTAAATGGTGATTTCATTAGGTTTTTTAGATAAAGTGCTTTGCATACACCGAGTTCTCGATAATTTTTTTTAAATAAAACCTTGATTTCAAAAAGAGGCATAAAATATTTTTGTTAAATATATTTGAGTTGATATTGTTATATATTTGTTTTTTTAAATGTGGGGAATGTACTTGTTTATTTATAGTTATGTAATGGCTGTGAGAGTATATGGCTAACCTTGGGTGTGCAGGTAATTGGATGATTACTTCTTTATTCTAGTGTGTAGACTAGATAGGCGTCATTCTAGTGAGGCCTTGAGAGCTTCTAGGTCGTGTTACATTTTCTAGATCACTTAGGTCATCTGGTGTTACATGAGTGATTTTTAATTACCATTGGAACCTATAAGTCAGAGCTCCCTCATGTTTAACATATGTTAAGATTTCTTTGATATGTTTTTATTTCATTTCATTTTTTCATTTTATTTTATGATATGGTCATGTTCAATTTCCATGAAATTTATTACATTTATATATTATTTGATGGTAGAACATGACTTGTTTTTATTAAAACCAAAGAATTTTAAAAACCTTTTTTTGAAAATAAAAAAGAATTTTTAATGGAATTTTTCGAAATAGGACCAATGGTTTTCCAATTGAAATACGTTATATAGATTCATGAGGATATCCTACCAGGATTTTCCTCACAGCCTTTATTTTCTTTTGGGAATATACAGATTTCATTTTGTTTAATAGATGCAAACAGAAAGGATTCATTTCCCATAGTGATGATTCTTGAGACTCTCATTATCCTTCTTAGTGTGTGATCTATGGTGACCATAGGTCTCATAGGGAAGGATTAGTTTAATTTTATTTGGATTCTATATAAATGTATTGGATTTATGGTTATGAATCAGGATAATCATCCTTAGATATATTTTCAGAATTATGCATACTTCTCTTAAGTTTTGTAACTCATTTTAGGTTTTATATATTATATTGTACATGGTTTTATTTTTATTTCATATTATTTGATTAGTTATCATTTATTATTTCCATTTATTTATTTTTGGAACATGTTTCCATCTTATGGATGAGTCATACTAGAATTTCATTTGGAATCCATGTAAAGGATACTTGGTTCTCTGAGGGTGAAATCATTCCTACATGGCAAGTTGTGATACCTAGGTGATAGTCGCCATCCTGTAGAAATTGAGAATCCACTGCAGACCTTATAGAAGACTAGGTCAGGTGATGGGTGAGGTTGAATTTGACTAATTTTATACAAAATAGAATCAAGGATATGTTATTATTGGGTGAGTTATGGTATAATAGATATAATATTATTGTTTTTTGAGAGGTTGGTGCATGGGAGTCCCTATATGACTATTCATTATACCAAGCCTTGAGTTACCGTGGTTGGTTTGAAAATGTGTCTTGAATTTGATATTTATCTTATGTTTTTGATGATATTTTATATTTACTATTATTTATTATTGGTTCATGGAATAAAACATTTGTTGTATTTAGAAATTTTGAGTTTCGATGTGAAATAAATAGTGAATCTAGAGGTGCAAGATTTAGGAACATTGTTTGATAAAACCATTTTGGGTCAATATGACCAGGTCTACAACTACATCAAATGGAAATCTGATGGTTAGTGTATGGTTTTCATAAAAATGAGGCCAAACTTTTCATAGTGAAAAAATTCTTTAATTTTTCGTGTTTCACACCATTTTTTTTATAATTTAAAAATTATTGTAATTAATTTTTTAAGAGTAATTGAATATTTTTTTTGATTAACTTTTTGTCTTTGTAATTTTGATTTTGTGTTAATAATGTTTTATTCCTTGTATTATGTAGATCATCCCATCCAATAATGCCTCTATTCATCAGAAGGACAAAGATACGGAGCAAACACCACATATTGATCCTCCTATGGATCCCCATAGTATTGATTCGGTTATTAAGACCATTCAGTCACTAGGGAAAGGTAGTGATTTAGGGAAGCATAGGTGATGGATCACACATAAGAGTTTACCAAGTGGGAACCACCCTCGTTCTAGGGTAACCATGAAGCTCTGGAACCGAAGGAGTAGATGGAAAAGATATATTGCGTCTTCTACTTCTTTAGGACTCTCAACACATCTAAGGTCGGATTTGCAACCTACATTTTGGAAGGGACCAAACAAAAGTGGTGAGACTCAATTGTGTTTTCTAGACACCATCAATATCTCAATTAGAATATGTTTAAGGATAATTTCAATTAACAATTCTACCTAGAGACCTTGAGGTTGATTAAATCCTGAGTGTTGATAAATTTATAGCAGGGAGAGTGCTCATTAATAGAGTATACCACATTATTTTCTGAGTTCATTTCCTCTGAATATTATAATAAATTCATACTTGAAAGAATACCAAGTTTTGATTTAAGTGAAGTAAGTATTACATTATAGGATCATTATTCTTTGTCTGACAACCAATAAAGAGGTCATTTTTAAGGTAGTGATGGTCAAGGTAGGCATAGGTAGGTTTATTGGCATGGGGGTGCTCCTACTACTTTGAAAGTAACTCAGTGTTCCTCATTGAGTCCTAAAAGAAAACATGATGAGCCTCAATGTGGAAGTAGTGAGAGTTTTTAGCAACATAAATCAACCCAAATGTATCCTCCTATCCGTAATCCAATGGTATGTTATCAATTTGGAATATCAGATCATACTAAGAAGGTTTATCAAGAATATCATTAGACTTTTCATCAGTGTATCCACCTAATATATCTCCAATGATTATTTTGATACCCTTATTAAATCAGAAAAATACGGTATTCTTATACAAGGGGTTCCCAAATGAAATTTAAGTATCAAAAGGAGCGGGTTACCATTATTTTGTGAAGAGATACCCTCCTATCTGAAAATATCATAGTGGGACCAATCTGGGGTAGTTTTATGTTATGTAGAATATACCATATGAATCAAACTCTAGTCTAGTAACTATTTGAGGTATGATATTCATCACTTCATCTATGTCCCTAACATTATTTTATACAGGTAAATCCCACAATATTATCTCTTAAAAGTTTTTCAACCCCTTGTTATTATGACCTAAGATGATGTTTTACATGATGGAACTCTCTAATACCTTAGAAAAAATAACAAAACTAGGTTTTAAATTCATTGAGTTTCATGTGATTGTGGATGATATTGAGGTTTTTTGGGATTTCTTCGTACTCGAGATAGAAATTTTAGATATTATTTCTTGTATGGATTGGGTGGTTAGAACTAAGCATTAGGTTGACTGTCATCATTGAAAGGCTATGTTTATTTTCCCTGATCGGGACCCTCCCAGTTTTTAAGGTGAGTGGGCTCTATGATCATGTAGGAAAGGACCTCTCATTCCCATTGTTGGAAATCTCTCATGTTAGATATCAAAATTTTTTCTTGAGTTCATTGTCCCAAGTATGGGTGGTCATGTTATTTTGTTGGGGGAGAATTATCATAAGATGTTTCAAGATGAATTTTATGGTCAAATTTCCCAATGGGAGATCCATTTATATATTGAATTGATCCTCAGGGTGAAACCTATTTCATTTCCATCTTATAATATGGACCCTTTTTAGTTGAATGTGTTAAATTTTCAATTGGAAGATTTCATGGTTATAGGTTTTATTCAATCAGTGAATATCCATGGGAATCACTAATCATTTTTACTAAGAAGGATAATAAAAGTCTCAAGATCTATATTTATTATTTGAAGATCAATACAATGATTGTTAAGAATAGGTTCCCTCTGCCTCATATTTAAGATCTGTTTGATCAACTTGGGGGAGAAAGATGGTTTTCAAAAATTGACCTAAGATTGGGTTATCACCAATTAATGGTGAGAAAAATGTATATCTCTAAAATCAATTTCTAGATTAGATACATAAATTTTGAGTACCTCATAATATTCTATGGGCTCACTAATTCTGATACTATTTTCATGGATTTATTGAACTATAATCTTTCATAAATAGTTTGATCCTTCAATTTTTTTTATATGACATATTTTTTACGACCCATCCCAAACGGGCCCATTCAATGATTCTGTAAGGGTTCCTCTAATAGGACAGAGGGTGGATACTAGTTCCATGTAGGCAAATCACTAACCTGGGAGGCCTTAGCCAAAGTACTTATGCACACACACACACATATATATCCAAGCCTATAAAATGATGAAATGTAAAAACAACTAAACAATCATGCATTCATACATCTAAAACCCAAAACCAGAGTATGAAAGGAAGTAAAAGAAAGTTAGTGGATCCAAATACTATCCCACTAAAGAGAGTCTAAAAACAATCCCAACATGAATGTAAACTGGGGACTTTAGTGAGGATACAATAGGAAAGACCATGATTTTTCCAGTATCACTAATCATAATCTGGTCTTGGTCCGTCTAGGACTCTTTCAAAAGGTCTTTCATCTGCATAACACATGACACGTGAAGGAAAATATTTTGTCAGAGAGAGTACAACAATATCTAGTAGGACCTCCAAAAACCAGAAAGCATAAAAACAAGGAATGTATTCATCTATACAAAGGTATATGTCTAAAAAAAAATATAAAATTAATACCCATATTTTCTCAAAAAAGGCATCTAGTCTAAAGGTATGTAACATCTATAATGCCAGCCTTGGATTCCATCTTAAATGTTACAAAAAGCACTCATTTATGAGAACAAACTCCTAAGTCTTTTACCACCGATGAAGTCCGTCTAAGAGGTAATTCTAATAGGGTCTCTCCATAGGAAGTACATGCTCAAAGTATAAATATACATGATACATAGATAAGGATTGCTTCCAAGGCCATGGGATATACCAACAACATTATTTGGATTAACATACTAAGTAGAGGATTAGATCCCACATAGTGTGGGTCATAATGATACGAATAACATCACCTTGGGAATGAAGATGAAATAGGTTATCAAACTGGGCCTCACAAAAAGATTTCAACAAATCTATATCAGAATTCTTATTGAATGGATCCTTGTCCTATATGCCAGACCCTAGAACACCCTATGAGGAGAGCGTTAAATCAAGGGTCAATTTTTTCTTTTAAAGTAATCAATATTTTTCCCATGTTGGTAGGAACTTGTTAATCCTGTTTGATTGAAATGTGAAGAAAACAAAAAAAACCATATCAAAGAGACAACAGAACAATATTACATGATTCACCACTAAGGTCTATTCTAAGGAGAATATAGTGAATGTGTGTTTTTTGTACCAAAATCCATTAATCATCAAAATTTATTTAATACAAAAGTTTATGAATTTTAAAATTATTCCAAGCACACTTCTATTAAAGTATTTTTGGAATAGCACACTGGAACCTTTGGAATACTTCCATCAACTCCCTCTAGAACACTACATTAGGTGAAGTCTTACATAGTTTTGATGACACGAATTCCAATTTATTAGATTATAATTTAATTCATTGTTCCTAACATGAAAAAGACTCTTCTTTGACCATAGTCATGAATTAATTCCCCTGAAATCAAGGAACAAACAAACTGAATATTCAAAACATGCTAGTAGAACACTCAAGAACTTGTGTGCAACACATGTTCTACCACACAACTTTAGGGACTATCGCACAATATTTCATTCTTGAAACTCATGTAATTAAAAAAAATTAGATATTGTCATGAAATATGTATTTAATGCAACCCTTATCTTTCGCATAACTATACTATGAGTTTCACTTGGTCTTTATAGACACAAGGAACACTCTATGCATAAGATTTTCTATTCTTAACTCTTCTATATACAACTCCTTTGCATGGAAGAGAAACCAAATATTCATTAGAAAAGGATTCTTTGAATAAATGGGGTTCCCTCATATTTATAGGCTTGTACTACCGTATACACATGATCCTTACGCGCCTTCCCCCACACACATAATCTTTATTTTTTACTTTGTGTTCTGTGTATAATACCCTTTTGTGAATCTTCCTCTTTTGCGCACAGATCATGCCATGGGTTGTATTTCAATGTGTCACACTCAATAAATTACTTGCACATAACTCAATTTTGATGTTGTATTTGGTGCAAAAGATTGTTCCATTCCTTCAACTTTTTGTGTAAAACATCCTTTCATGAAAAAATTTATTCTTTCAAAAACCAATCTTACACGTGATTATTTCCTTTTCCTTATTTTAATGTGAAGATCTTGAATCTTACCTTATGTGTAATATTTCAATTTACCATCAAAAATTAACACAAAATCCTTTTCCAAGAACACCTCTCTCAATTATCCAAATTTTGGAACCCAAAATTTGGAAAACACTGGAAAAAAATGATGCCTTCAACACTGTAGTCAACTTGAACTATAAGATCACTTTCCTTAAAAACTCCCTAATCAACCTAGTGTGAATCGAAAAAAAACAAAAATTAGAATCTGTTTCCAGCAATAAAAATTCTTGGTTTCAACACTATGTGTAAGAGGCAATTCCATACTAATTCTTAGGGAAATTTATATGGGTAAATCACCCTAAAAAACTTCTCTAAGATACAAAGGAAAAGGGTTCAAGACAACTTTTTAGGAGTACATTTCATGTAGTAGGGTTACACATCATGTCCCTTTGACCCTAGGTCCTACCTATGTAAACAAAATGTGTCCATGTATGTTTAACAGTACACTGTGTGTGGCTACCTGTGTACCAATACAATGGTATTATCATGTACACCAGGCCAAGCTGTGTCCGTGTTGGAGTACATGGTGTGACAATGCCTGTGAACTCCATCCCATATATATGTAGCCTTTAAGGTACATGCCGAGCCACTAAGGAGAGGTCACACCCCATGTGAAAAGGTCACAATCAGTGTGACAAGGTCACATGACATGTGATACTTATTTTTTCTTGAAACTTGAGCCACCATATGGAGAGCCCACATGGTGTGTGGCTCCATGTTACATGCCTTGTAGTGTGAAAATTTAATAATTTTCAGATATGGTTTCCACATTCATTTATACACCTTTGGCTATCAATATGACCACACTCCTCACTAGAAAACCAAGGAACCACCTCATAAAATCCTCACCATCGATGAATAACACGTTCTGACCATCACACCCATTTAGAAACTAGCATCGAACACCATTCTTCGTTGTATGGAGAAGAACCTAAAATCAGGAATCTGAAACCATCTGATCCATCACCTATTCTAATTATTCACCCCCTTTATGTGGTTATTATCCTAGATCTACAATATCAGATCTTTTATCCAAGAAACGGGTGCACAATGATCAAATCCTCATTAGATGTCGAACTACGACCCAATGAAGAATGTTTGTGGTGTAAAAAGAAATCAGGGGAGAGAACCCCAAGAAATAATCATGAGGAACAGACCTCGGTCAATGTTCTTTTCAACCTCAATTATGTGTTTTTATAATGAATAATGAAGATATAATTAAAAACCACAAATACATTCTCCCAATAAATAGATGCAATAAACCCATCTCACAATATGACTGAACTGCAGATCAACCTGTTAGTTGATTGATTCACATTCATCATAGGGATTATGAACTGGGAAAGAATGAAATAAAAATACATAATACCTAGGTTTTTATTGATCACTGATGAAGAATGGTTCTATTTCATGATTATTGGTAGGATCCTCTTATATCATCACGCACCACTTGTCGATTGATGATATGGTTGTCCTCTTCCAATGGAAACATGTCTATTAGCTCTAAAATGATCTTCTGGATCCCCAGGTTTTTGTGGATAAACTTATGAATTCCCTATAATCATTTATTTATAAAAGTGGCTATCTCTCTTTGTCAACTAAGTAAAATAAAATAAAATAATTAATTATTTTAATTATTTTATGCCCATCATGAATTTTATACAAATTCTCCATGACGACCAAGGTAATGTCTCACCTAGGCTAAAACCCACATATTGAAATCAATGGAGCCCTCAAATTTAAGATATTATCCCCCATTTATATGTTATTCCATTTTTTAGTAAAATTACGTGTGAGTGATATTTAATATATTTAATATACTTCAATATTTTATTATGGGCACACCAGTCCTCAAAATAGCACACTGTCTCAACACTTGGTATCTAAAATAATCATTATAATATCCAAAAATAATAAATGGAAAATATGATTTATTAAATTCTACACAACTTGGGGATTTATAGCCCAAAAATCAAAAACAAGGTCTAAATAAGGAGACATGGGTACTTATCATGAATTTGAGCCTCCCACTCCCATGTTCTCTCTAGAAGATCCACATACTACCACCAAACATGAAATAATGGAATTTCTCTCCCCAAAAGTATCCCCTCATACTGATACTCGATCTCTATTAGGTACTCAGAAAATGTAGCTCCATCCTCAATGTTCAGCTCACCCCAGTCACTAACCTGCAATGGGCCATGCACATACCTCCCCAGTTGTGACATGTGGAAGATGTCATGTACCCAATCTAATTGTAGTGGTATAGTTAAGAGGTATGCCACCTCCACAACTCAACATAGTATTTGGAAATGGACAATGAATCTCATTGATATCCTTATACTCTTTCCAAATCACCCCAATCCATGTCGAGGTGAAACCCACATGAATAAATGGTATCCCTTCTTGAACTCCAAAGGAATCCATCTACTATCCACATAATACATATGATGTCTCTATGTACTCTTCATAATATCCGAGATGATGTTCAACCTATCATTGGTTATTCTCACTAACTCTGGACCCCTGAGTTCTGACTCTCTTGGGTCAGTCCATAATATGGTGACATATAGGGTCACCCATACAAATCCTTAAATGGTGACTTACCAATGGTGGAATGATAACTATTGTTATACAAAAACTCTATCAGTGGTAGGTGATCCTCCCAACTCAGACCAAAGTTCAACATGTAGGCTCATAGTATGTCCTCCAAAACATGAATAGTCTATTATATTTGTACATCCATTTTGGGGTGAAACACTATGCTCAATCATAAATGAGTCCCAAAAGTCTCTTGCAATACCTTCCATAGTTGGGATGTGAAGTGATCGACACGGTCAAAAATTATCATGGATGGAACACCATGGAGTTAGACTACCTCCAGTATAAAGAGGAATCCCATGCTCTCTACTGAAATCTAATCCCAAATAATTAAGAAGTTGGTTGACTTAGTGAGGTAGTCTATGATCACCTAGATAAATTCATGTCTCCAAGACATATGTGGTAATCACATCAAAAATCCCTTCTATATTATATCCCAATTACACTATAGAAACTCAATGGGTTGAGCTAAACCTAATGGAACTAGGTTATCAACCATTAGTTTCATGAAATCAAGACATTGAGAGAAAAACTCTGAATCCCCTTTCTTCACCCTGGCCACCAAAACTGATGTCGATGGTATTGTTACATTTTTATCACACCTATATGTACCGCCAAAAGAGAAATATGAAACTATCTTGAAACCTCATAACACAAGTCCAATGGTAATATCATAAATCCTCTATAAAGTATGACATGCTATCTACCTTCAAAAAATCTTTCAGGATCATTTCCTGTCGATATCAGAGTATGTAGAGTCTCACAGTTTTCATCCTCAAGTTATGAATCCTTGACTCGCTGTATATGTAGAGTGGTAAAAACCATCGACTAGGGGTGATCTGCACTATCTCCATCCAAAAATCATAACTACAATAAGGAAAACTACTCGCACACCTTGTTCAGCAACATCAAACAAGATATCATGCAGAGAGAGTCTGCGACCATGTTCTACTTCCCAGAATTATAGAAAATTTTAAATCATAATCCTAGAGGAACTATAGTAATCACCTCTATCTAATGTTAATATCCATCTAATAGAATATATACTTGAGACTATTTTGATTGAGGTAGATAGTAAATCTCTCTCTAATCAGGTAGTGTCTCCACATATTTTAAGTGAATACTACCACTGCTAAATCAAGATCATGGGTCATGTAGTTTTTCTTTTGTTGTCTCAACTGACATTAAACATAGATAATCACCACATGACTCTACATACAAACAAAACCACAACCAATTCCTAATGCATCTCAGAGCACTATGTGCATGAAAACCTCCTCTAGAAATCTCAATATAAGAGCACTCATCAAACTCTACCTCACCATATGAAAATCCTACTGGAAACTCTCCTCCCACATGAAAGGTTTCCACTTTCAGGCCAAAGCTATCATGGAAGCTGATTTCTTTGAGAAAATATATATTAATCCCTAGTAATATTATATCAACCCAAGGAATCTCCGCACCTTCTTCATGATATTAAGTGGATCCCAAGGTAACACTACCACAACCTTGGTTGGTTCAACTACGACTCCATTCACTGAGATAACGTGTCTTAAAAAATGGACGTCCTAAATATAGAACTAACACTACAAGAGTTTCTCGTAATGTTGGTGCTGTTGGAGTACATCTAGAACCATCCTCATATGCCTCACATACTTCTCCTCAAATTCTGAGTACCCAATGATATCATCGACAAAGACCACCATGAACCAGTCTAAGAAAGTCTGAGAGATATAGTTTGTGAGTTACATTAATTTTACTAGGGAATTGTTCATGTCAAAGGGAATAAAAAATAATCATTGTGACTATAGAGAAATTTTAATTTCATCGTCAGTATATCTTCATCACGTACTCCTAACTAGTGATATCATGACTTGAGGTCAACCTTTGAGAACCATCGTGTCCCAATCAACTGATCAAAGAGGTCATCAATCCTTTTTAGTGGATAGTTGTTCTTCATGGTCACTAGGTTCAAGCGCCAGTAGTATACACATAACCTCAAGATCACATGTACCTTCTTGGCAGACAAAAATGGGGTTTCCAAGGTGAAACATTGGTTCTAACAAATCATTTCCTCTGAAATTCATCTAACTACACACTCAACTTGTGAAGATCGACATAATCCATCTATTATGTTGGGTAAGATATCGGTTCCATCCAAAGGTGTCGATCAATGCATAAGTCTATCTCTTGGTTACTAGGTAAACCTAAAACATCCCCAGGAATGGTATCCTCGTACTCTACCACCACTACAAAAAATTGGGAACTCATAACATTCACGGCACCAAGGGTCATTCTATTCGACTAATTAGTAATTGACTACACCATTTTATGCATGATTCTATCCTATACTGGATGGGTTTCCTTTTTAGTGGAAAATGAGAACCTAATTCGGTCAGAGTGGACACACCGCATCCTCTTCGAGAAACATCCAATTTTGGTATGAAATATGGATAACAAATCCATACCTAAGATGATTCCATAAGGAGTCATCATTGATAATAATATATCACAACATAAACACTCACCTCAAAGATTAAAGTCACACTTTTAGCACACGTGTGTTATTTCTAAGTCATTTCTAGTAGGAGTCTCCAATTGAAAGGGTCGATTCAAGGGCTCAACCGAAAATTCTAAGTCTCTAATAAGATATGTGGCAAGAAAGTAATTACTAGAATTTGTGTCTATAAATACTAAAACTAAGGTAGAAAAGACATAGATCATACCTCTTATCATACTTTGTGCCTCTAGGCTGTAAGCTTCGACCACCTGTAGTTATCACTGTCCTTGTCCTCCAGCTCCCTGAGCCTAGTGCAGACCACCTGGGGGTGGTGGGGGTACCATGTCAAAGCGTATACCACCTTCTACTACTCTCACAGATCCTCTATCATATAATCCTCCCTGTGTACCTATATGTTCATGAAGTTTCCCCTACCTCGACATCCCATCCATGGTCTCCCTGTCAGCCATATGATGGGTTGGACAATCTCGTGCCAAGATGTCCCCTTCTATCACATGAGTAGAGCCACCTATCTTGGTTGACGAGACCCACCCTGTGAGCCCTGAATCATAGATCCTCCATCTTGGGACCTCCTCCTAAATGTAACTCATGTCCATGTCCCTAAGACTGATGTTGGCTCCCAATTTCTGAGGTATCTACTCCATTCCCACCACCAGTAACCATTGGTTGTGTCTGCTCATCCAAGAAACACTCAACCCACAAACCTCTCTCTAGCTACCCAATATAAGTGGGAATGCATAAAGGGATAATAATGTATTGGATGTCTTTATAAATTCCTTAATATATGTTATGATCCCTGAAGAAATAGTCATGAACTATATCTATTGAGTACCTAGAGAGGTTGGTAAAACTTGATTATTATGCATCTACTATCATGATGCCCTGCAAGAGCTATAGAATCCCTTGAATATATACAAACCTCAATGTAACTGGAGAGAACTATTCTATAAAGATACATTAAACTTTGACCATGATTGAGTTTCCTCAACAAAATACATGGTAGACAACCTCCACATCATCATGTTGATCCGTGGATAAGGCTCACCTCTCGGAAAAAAATATGATCTACTGGTGTCCTGACCAAAGGGAAAAATTATGTCACTACCTAATGAAAGTCCTCAGTTACCTGTGGGTCAAGATTATATTGAAACATGAGGGTCTCTATCATAAAAACATGTGAATTACTCTAATCATGTGATCCTCATCTTCATGAACTGCGAGTACCATTTGCTACTCTATAGGTGGTGGTATAGCTGGTTCACCACATAGAGGTATAAAATCAAGAACTTGTCCCCGTATCGATGCCTCATCACAAAGGGGATAATCCACATGATCCTGATGTTGAATCTTTTTTTGTCATACGTTGCAGAGGTATCTTGAAATTAAACAAGATATACCATGATCAATAAGTATATATGGAGAGCTTACTCAAGAAAGAAACGAAAACCACAACCCATTCCATCATGATTCATGTACCATTTTTTATATTAAACTAAAATTCACATGTACCAAATAATAAATCAAGTGATTAGAGTCCTGGTGTATGGATATGTTAGCCCCCCCACCAACATTAGATTCCCTGGCCTAAAAACCGAACTCGAAATACATAAAATTGTTTTTACAAAATAGTATCATATACTCCAGTCCTATGTTAGAACCAACATGCTTTGATACCACTCTGTTATGACCCATACCAAAGGGGATCATTCCATTACTCCTCAAGAGAATGTACAATTTACCAGGGGCTGGAGACTAGTTCTGATTAGATAGATCACAAACATGAGAGGCCTTAGCCAGTGTACCTAGACACACACACACACACACACAACTCCATTCCTATAAAATGATGAAATGTAAAAAAAAACAAGACAAACATGCATGAATACATCTAAAACCCACAACTATAGTATGATAGTATGTTAAAGAAAGTAAACTAGGATAAATACAATCCCACCAAAAAGATTCTTAAAAAAAGTCTAACATGAAAGTAAACTGGGGACAATTGTCCGGATACCATAGGAACACACCTTGATATGTCTAGTCTCACTATGCACTGTCTGGTCCTGGTCTATCTTGGACTCTGTCAAAATGTCTATCATCTATAGAAGACACCATACATGTGGGAAAATCCTATGCATGGTTGAGTATAAAAATACCCAGTAGGACAGCCCAAAATCACAAATCATACAAAAAAATAATGCATTCATCACTACACATGTATATGTATACAACACATATAACAAAAATATACCGATATACTCAAAAAAGAAACACAGTCTAAAGGTAAGTCAAAATTGTAATTCCATCCTAGGATTCGAGATCTAAGGTTCCACAAATCACACGTAAGGGAAAATACAGTCTTGAGTCTGATAACACTGATGATGTCCATATGAGAGGTAACTCTCATCGGTTATCACCATAGGAAGTATATACTAAATGTTAGATGACATATGATACACAGATAGGGATCACTTCTAGGGACATGGGGTATACAAAAAGCTAAATATAGATTAATACACCAATGTAAAGGATCGATTACCATGTAGTTTTGACCATGAAGATACCAAGAACTCTACATAGGGTATGAAAATGAATAGGGGATCTCACTCTGGGTGTCAAAGAAGCTTTCAAACAACTCTATCCATGAAGTACCACTGAATGGATAATATTCCAATATTTAGGAGGTGATTCCAATCTAACCCTTAGGGAAATGGATATGGGGAACACAACCTAACAATTATTTTCCAAGATATAGAGGAAAAGGTATTTAACCAAATTTTTAGGAGTACGGAGCTTATAGTAGGGTTACACGCTGTGTCCCTTCAACCTTGGGTCCTTCCTATGTAAACAACCCGTGTGTGTGTAACAATATATGGCATAAAGATGCCTGTGTACTTCATCATGTGTATCAGTACACTAGTATTCCCATGTAAACCAAGGAAATCCACTTTAATGTGGGAGTACACGATGTTCCCATGCCCATGTATTCCAGCCCATGTCCTTGTAGCCTTTGAGGTACACGTCAAGCCACCAAGGAGAGGTTACATTCTGTGTGATAAGGTCACACACCATTTGATAACGTATCACACTGTGTGATACTTATCTTCTTCCTGGAACCCTAGCCGGTGCCAGGAGGCTCCACATGACATGTGGATCCATGTTACATGATGTATCATGTGGAAATTTTTTGATTTCTATATCTGATTTCTGCATTCATTTTTTCATCTCCGACCATCAATTCAGTCGCGCGCCTCACCAGAAAACCAAGGAAACAACTCATCTGAGGATCACCTTTGATGAAAAAATCATTATATCTATCAAATAGATTTAGAAAACAATAATCAAATGTCATTAATTATTCTGCACTAAATAACATAAAATCAGGTATCCAAAATTATCTGATCCGTCACCACTTTCAACATCTCACCATCATCGCATCGTTGTGATCTTAGATGTACAATATCGGATCGGTGTGCCAAGAAATGAGTGTGAAACAATCGACTCATCTATAAATTTCTAACCATGGGCCAATTAAGAATGCACACGATGAAAGATGGAATCAAGGGAGTAAAAAAAGGAATAATCATGAGGAAATGACCTTAGTCAGTGTTCATTTCAACTTTGATTTGTGGATATTATAATGAAGACTGGAGAGATAATGAAAAACCACAATAAAATTGTACCAATAAATCCCCTCAACAAATCCATCATAAAAGGAGACCAAAGTTCAGATCAACCTATTGGTTGATTGATTCACATTCATTATAGGAATTATGGATGGTGAAAAAATCCAATCAGAAAAAACATCCAACCATAGTTTGGGTTGATCATTGATAATGAATGGAACTCTATCATGATCATCTGTGAGATCCTCTATTTTCGTCATGCACCGGTTGTCGATCTCTGATCTGGTCATCATATACCAATGGAAAATCATTCTTCGTATCTCCAAAGGTCCTTGGGATCTTTTTGTTTTTGCGTCTAAACCTTGGAATTCCCCATAATCATGTATTTACAATAGTGTCTAGGTCTTGGAGTCAATGAAGTAAAACAAACTATTTAATTAATTATTTTATTGTTTTAACATCCACGATGACTTTTCCACAAAATATCTATTCCTACCAAGGTTATGTGACACCTAGGGTAAAACCTATGTTCCGATCACAACCATTCCCTCATATTTATTATCTACCCCCCTTCTATAATTTGTTCCACTTTTAATAAAAAATGAATTTTCATGCAATTTAATATATTTCAAACATTTATTTCAGGCACACTAGGCCTCAGAATTAGAAACCATCTCTGCTCTTGGTCTTGAAAAAAATCCATAAAATATCCAAAAATAATACATGGAAATTCCAAGTCATTATAATTTTATTTTATTCCCAGATGAAAGAGTTTCACAAGGACTATCTGATCTTTGTTTTGGGAACATTGATGGAATTTTTCATTTATGATATGTTGTATAAATTCTAGTTTTGGATCCAAATTATCATATCATCGACTGATATTTTTTCTAAAAGGGGATATTCATGTGCTTGGGAAAGATATCCAAGAATATATTCAAGATCTAGAGTTTTTTTCCTAGTATGGTATTATTGGAACTTTATTCAGTAACTCATCAGGATAATATCTCCCATTAAGACCTTGACCTAGTAGTGTGAAAAATTTGAATAGGATGAAAACTATTAGAGGTCATTTGAGGCACTAAAACCCTGCTGAATTTGGATTTACTTTTAATTATACATGATTTAGGCATAGACCATGTTGTCTACTATGATGATTTAGGCATAAAGTTAGTGTGTCTGCTTATATAGGAGGATCATGTTTTGGTGTATCAATCCAACTAGCTATACACACATGAAGATAATTACCCCATTTATGACCTTAAGTTATCATAAATGATGTAAGATTTCAAGACAGGGTATCATTATGTCATAGTAGAGAATTTTACTCATTATGATCATAAAATTATGAAGTATATTTTCAAAAATTGAGATCCAAACATGACTAAATATGATAGGTGGAAAACTTACAGACTCTTGATTTTGATTTTGTTTTTACCCTGGGTAAGGAGATTTTGGCATATTATTCTTTGAGTATAAAACATATAACATAGGTAGTTATAGAATAATAAGAAGAATGGAACATGATAACCCTTTTCACTAAGTTGTGTTTAGATGTAAAAGGTGGAGAAAAATAATAATTCTTGGGGAGTGTGAAAATCTTGTCCTAAATTGACGATTATCTTCGACATGAGTATGTCTTAGATTATGAATGAAACAACATTATTAGAATTATAAATAATGGGGAAACCATTAGTGATTGATCTCGGTCTCCTTATGGTGCTATTAATATAAGGAAGATGTTTGTGGTTCCTTTATCCTTAAGGCGGGAAGTGATTGGTGGTGGGAACTACTCTATTTGGGATTTTATTCATGAGGCTATAGAAATGTTTTATGATCAGATATTATGATGCTAGTAACCCATAATGAGACAATTGATTGTTAATTTTGTGTCTAAGTTCCTTGCTTGAAGATAATTAAAGTTGAGAAATAATAACCAATGGTTTATTGGAGCCACTTCTTAATATGGTATAGAAGTGAGATGATATTTCAATGGATTTTTCAATTAGATTACCTTAGTCCCCTAGTGAGTAAATTGTAATATGGGTGGGTATTAATTGATCAATAAAGTAAACCAATTTCCTTCCTATCAAGGATTCCATGAAATTAGAATACCTCATACCCTTATATACCTAAAAAATTATGAAGCTTCTAAGAGTGAATTTAGACACTTCATCTAGTAGATACCCATGATTCAATTATTCATTTTGGAAATATATTTAGGAGGCTTTAGGTTCTCAGTAAAATTTGAGTATGACATATTATCCACAAATGGATGGTCAAACTGAGTGGGTTATCTAGATTCTTGAAGATATGATTCGAGTATTAAATCATGAATTTTATGCTCTTGGGAGAAGCATCTTCCATTGGATATATTTTATTATATAAATAGTTATCCAAATTCTATCAATATGGTTCCCTTATAAGATTTTAATGGATGGTCATTTTGGTTACCTATTGTTTGGATTGAATTGGGTGAATTCTTCTTACTAGGATTGAGCACCGTATAGGAAAAAATGAGTTAGATTCAAAAAATATATGTGATAGTTTAGATCTATTATAAATATTATTATGAGCATAATCCTCAACCATTGGAGTTAACTATAGTTGATTGAGTATTTCTCAATGTTTATCCTCAGTAGGGACATCATTAGTTGGGGAAATAGGGTAAGTTGACGATGGGGTATATCAAACCTTTTGAGATATCAGAACATCTCCATAAGGTGGAATTATGAATAAACTATACATATTAATTAATTTATATTCATGATTTGTTTCTTTTATATCAAAAAAAATAAATATCACTTGGACCTATCCCAATGATAGAATTGGATGATCTGAGTTTGTATCCTGACACCTCTATGACAGAGAAGACTATTTATATAATGGATTATCATAATAAAATGTTACATGTAAAATATATTTCATTAGTATGTGTAAAATGATATTAATGTAGAGATTGATATGGTAATTGAGATTGGGAGTCCTTGGAGATAGATCAATGACCCTTCATTTCCTCAAATTCAGTACCTTGAGTAATTTCTAGTGGGTGAATGTGGGTTGGCGGGGAGAATTGGGACACCCATCAAGCCACATGTATTTATTCAGGTTTCTTTATTTTACATTTTTTTTTGGGATTTAGGGTTTCAAAATATAAAAAAGTGATAAAGAATATTAGAATGATTTGTTATCCCACAGTTAGTGCCAAATGTGCCCCAAATTGTGTAGAAGGGAGGGGGAAACGAGTTCTATTTTTCATGGACAGAAAACGGATTGTCATTCCATGTGGGGCTAAAAGAAAACTATGTATCCTAATTTTAGGATTTGGGGTATCATACATAGTTGGATAATGGTTAGGGATAACCATGTATCCAAATCATGCAACATAAAATAGTACTTCAATTGGATCCAACATGGTTGGTACACAAATTTCCAAATCGTGAAACAAAACTATGTGGTTTTCTCAGATTTCATAAAATTTAAAATTTAAAAAAAATTTCCTCTTAATTTATAACATAACCTTACCTATAAATTCCCCCCATTTTCATGACCCAAATCCCCTTTATCCAAGACCCTCCTTTATACATATTTCCTTGGTGGATCTCTTCAAAACAAGTATTTTTTATCTTAAGGCAATACTTGATTTAATTGAGTTTTATCCCCTCTTCCTATTCTATACTATTGTTCTTCCATCTTTTTTAAGGTCAACGAACCTTAAATCCCCCTGTATAGCTAAAACCAGGACTGGGAAGGGATTTTAATAGTACTTATTGTTGGTTTTCTTCCTCTCTTCTTATAATCTTGGGGGAAGATGATGACCTTTTAATTATATTCAATGTTGGTGTATCTACATATTGGGTCATTTCATTGAGAGAACTAGAGTTATTATTTTAATTTATTTATTATTTCTTGAATAATGATTTATTTTTTTAAATGGTCTATTGATTTATTCTTTTTATTTTTGATCATGTTTGTGTAAAATTGTGATTTCATGGGGTTTTCTATAGAAAAAGGTTTTTTACACCCAGTGCTCGATAAAATGTTTTAAAGAAAAAAATAATTTCGAAATGATGTTTCAAATATGTTTGTTAATGATATTATATGTGAGATTATTATATCATTTATTTTTACATATTATATTATACAGTTATTATTTATTAGCTATAGATTAGTTATGGGTGCACATGGGTGACCTTAGGTGTGTGGTAAATTGGATGGGTGATATGCTCGAATAATATATGGAATGGATATGGGTACATTTTGGTAAGAACTTAAGAGCTATCAGGTTTTACTACTCTATTAGTATCATATATTATATCCTGTGTTTTGTGAGTGAGTCCTATCAACCATTGGAACCTATAATTTGGAGCTCCCCTATGTTAGACATATTATACTTTCATGGATGTGTTATTATTTCATGCCCATTTTTCATTGTGTCTTGTGATAGGATCATGTCATATTTCCCTAAACTACATTGCATTTATATATTATTTAAATATTAAACTTGTCTTATTTTTATTAAAACCAAAGGATTTTCAAAACATTGTATTCATATGAAAATAAAATTTTAACGAAATTTTCCAAACTAAAACTATTATATAGATTCATGGGGGTATCATACTAGTCATTTTCCCACACCCTTTATATTACTTTGGGGGTATACATATTTTTTTTGGTTTGATATAGGGAATGGGAAACATGACACTTCCCATAGTGATGCTTTATAAGAAAGTATTCATCCTTCTTGGTTCATGATCGATGGTGAGAACGGGTTATACAGAAATGGATTAGTTGGAGATTTTGGTGATCCTATACTGATGTATTGGATTTGTTTTTATATATCTACCATAGATATATTCTGAGACTTTTTCATACTTTTGTAATGTTTTTTAACTTGTTTTATGTTTTATTAAGTATGTTAGACATACTTATATTTATATTATGTATACTAAAATTTGTTATCATTTATTATTTCTATTTTTTATTTATTAGCATGGAAATCCAACTTATGGATGGGTTGTACTGAGATATTAGGTGTAATCCATGTGAAGGATATTACATTATATAAGGGATAAATTAATCCCAACTGGTTAGTTGGGATACCATGGTGCTAATAATAATCTACAAGTGATCAAGAATGTACTTTGGAAATTTTGGTAGGATGGGTTGAGTGACATGTCAAGTTGACATGGGCCAATTAATTACACTTGTGGCTAGTGGAAACTGTAAAACCCAACCATTTGGGGCCTAAAATTAATTTAAAAGGATCCTATATAGTTTAAGTATAATTTTACAAACCATCTGGCCCCCGCCAGATGTGTCCATTTACATCCACATGACTGACACACAATTTTCCAAACCATGAATCCTACCTAATTTCATTACAAATATGAATTACCATTACACCACAATTGAATTTATCCCCCATAATCCCACTTTCTCCCCTATTTTGAATCTTATTGGGCCTAGGGAAAAAATATCCTCCACATACTTATCCATTATTGATTTTCATAAGTATTTCATCAAGATTAAATAAAAAATATCTACTAAGGTGGATATATTACTTTTTCCTTGGTTTTATCCCCTCACTCTTCTTAGTTTTCATCTTCCCCATTGGGCATGGTGCCCGAGGGTATATTTTTATCAATTATAATGCTTAAGGTTGTGATGTTTGGAGATTTATTTTTTTCCTATAACTATATATCCTCTTTATCTCATGAGGTTTCACCGTGTTCACCAATAATTATGTTGATTATGGTTGGTGGTTTTATGAGTTAATTTTTTAGGGACCTTAAGTGATTTCTTACTTTTAAGAGACTTTTAAATTCTATTAAATAATTGTATGCCATCATTGAGGACTTATATTATATTCTATACTTTTTTAGTATTTAGTTTTTATATGTGTGGTCATGATGTTTTTGAAATCATGTGTCTGAATGGAATTTTTGGACTCCCTCCATCTGGTTGATAAAAGTCATATTTTAAATGAAATCAATCTATTAAATGGTTTTGAAAATGCAACAAAAATAATTTGAAAAGATTATTGAACATGGTAACCTTGAGTACTTATATAGGTAACCTAGGAAAAGTACCAGTAGTCATTGATACACTTTCCTTATCCTTGGATTACACTACTAACTTAAATAAAACTATGAATTAGATGTGAATTTTCTAGTATTAATTTGACATAGATCTCCATAGAGGATTGCATGTGGTTTTATATGATTTTTTTAATAAAATATGGTATGAGGATCCTAGTGTACATTCAGCATTACTACCATATGGATTTTATTATGGTAATTGTTTCGAAATGTTTATTTTTATGGAATATAATTTCATGCTAAAACTATTATAAATCTTCATAGTAGTTAATTTACAAAAAAAATCTAATGAAATATTTTCATATGTTATACTATCAAACTAGAAATCATGGATTTTCAATAAAAATTATACTTGGAACACTTGGTGGGATCCTATTGGGAATGTTTTGATCACATCTTACATACATACAATGGGTGTGTATAGTCCATGTTCTGAATAATAATAGAAATAGTGAGAAACTTATTCAAGGTGTTGGATATTCTTGATAAATAATCATGGGTTAGGTGGAGTGGTTATGTTGTAGGAGTGGGCCCTCATGTCAAACAGATATGGGTAGTTATCTTTTGGTTTACTTTGTCTTTTGTTGTAATTTTATACTCTTGTATCAACTCACCATCTTCGTATCTCATTTCCCCATTTTATATATGTATGTATTGATTGTGGATTTCTATAAATATTATTTTTTTCATATTTTTTATTATGGTTATATTTTGAGAATTCATTTATGATTATGAAATGTTGATAATTACTGTTATAGTTTTATTTATTTTAGTGACTGACTCACCAACTTATGGAGAGGCCATATTGAGTTCCCAGTTAGATAAATTTTGTTTTTAGTGGGTTTGTTTGGGTTAAACCACTCCCAATGCATGTTTATTAATTTTTAATAACTAGTTCCCAACCTGTGGGGATCAGGAGTTCCCCTCAGGCCTTGTCATATGAAGTCTTGGGTATTGAGTTAGGTGTGACCCATTTTGTTTCATGATATACCGTGTTCTTCATCCTCATACAACCTTCCTTTCCAAAATTTATTTTCTATTAAATATTTCATTTTCAAGGGATAAAATTACAATTAATATCTTTTTCCATATATATTATAATTATAACTTCATGTGCATGTTATTCAAGTAGATTTATTTGACCGTTCATCTTTACAAGCATCAATCTATGGACCCTCTCAAGGACATATACTCCTACTTTAACCACATGTTCTCTAAGACTAAATCTAGTTTAAATTCACTTTTAACATCCTTTACAATTTATCATTGATCTATATTATCATGTAAGGATAAGATATCCCCCTAATTGTTTTAAAAACACTATCTAGGTTGATGATTTGATTTTGCTGAAAATTATTTTCTATAATCACCACTTTATACCAACTCTATAAGAGGATATATATCATTAGATTTAAAAGAAGTTTCTGCAACAACAATAGTAAAATATTTATCCACAAAACTAATCAAACTTACCTCAAATTATTTATTCTTATTCTTAGGAATTTTCTTCTTCATACACTTATTCTTTCATTTTTTATTACAGAATTTATATCTAGATTTATCCACTAATAAATTCTAACTTTTTGAATTGTAACTTTATATTGAGGTAGATATCAAAACAACATTTTATTTCATTGATTTTTCATAAGTATTTCATACTGTCTTCCATATCTAAAATACACTATCATAATGAAAGGAATTCGTGTATACATCATTATTCATTTCTTTAACCAATATCTTTTATATCATTCGATCATGAAAACATTCAATTTTATTTCTCAAATCCATATCAAGATGTATAAAACCCATGAAATCAACATCTTAATCCACTATATATAAAATCCTATCTGTTTTCCAACCATCAAAGTAATAATAATAAATAACTAGATACCTCATCCATGATTCCATGTGTGAAATAAATCCAAAAATGATGTTGATATATTGAGTCTAAAATAAAATCCTATATAATCTGATACCCCTGGTTAAGACCAAAATGTTTCAATGTAACTCTATTTGAACCATGAGATATGTTTGAATTAGAGTGTTATCCAATTTATTATTTTTATCATTTTAACCCTCACCCATTATTGGATAATGTTCTCTTGTGTCCAGGAACACATTTAATATTTATCTCCCTCATCATTTCTCACATTAAAAATGGAAAAAATAGACCACACAAAAACATAATGATTTTACTTGGTTCAACCGCATTGGGTTGTATCTAAGGCTATTACTTGGATCCCATACACAGAACTATATCAAATAAATATAAACATGATGATGTGATGATATAAAAAAATTTTAAATAGCCATTGTTTGATGAATAAAATGTTTTTTTCGTGTTAACTCCTTTCCAAGAAGTACTACATTTAAAATTATTTAAGGAAAACACACTACCTGCAAAGGGTATCTCATTATTCTTCTTCTTCCACACACCGATTCAAGAAGTTTTCTTCAGTTTATAGATAGGATGACCTCTCCATGATCAACATAAGAAACTATTTTTTAGAATATCATGAAGCTCTTTATTTGATACTCTGTTGAAATAGTCTTCAATTCATTATTTTTCTACAAATATATATGATATCATATTATTAAATAGAGTTTAATCAATGCATTAAACACAATAAAATCAATAACAAAAAAATCCTCTAGATAATAATAATTTTTTGTTATAATTACCTTGATACACATTATATTCCTCTCCTAATAAGATAAATATAATCATTGTAATTTCATCAACATAAACATTATTCTCTTATCAAAACCAAATCTATTATGGAAACTAATTCATCTTCGATCTACATCTCTATAAACCATATGTATCAATTTCATTACAATATCCCACTAACATTAAAAAAAATTAAAAGGGAACCTTAATATTTAACACTTTATACAATGTTTAAGATCAATTCTATGACACCATGAGTTAATAAATGGGTTTGGATACTATACCACATGACCTCAATCATGACTCCCTATATTCTTGAGGCATTCAACTAGAGGTGAGGGAATAAAATAATTGTGGAGGGACTATGAACTCATATAAAAGTCTAAAAATGGTAGTGGAAAAAATGAAAAAAAAGGAATCCATAATAATCATTAAATTATGTAGATAACACTAAACACATTTCTATATTTAAAGACTTTGTCACACAAACATACAATTAGTCACCCACTAAGTTGAACACACATATATATGAATAAAAAACAAAAATACAAGGAGCATCTCTTGTAACCCTGATCCTCCTCAAATATTCTTGATCTTCCCCATCTCAATACCCCACACATCTTGTGCTCAATATAAAAATAGACATAAGGTCTATATGTGCACCTAGGTGCCTATGTAGGTTGTGATAAATATGTACCATTAGGTTCTCACAAAGAACCCATATTATATGCCATAAAATGTTTTTATATTCAAGCTTAAATTAAAATTATATAAAAAATATGACCATATATTTTTCATTCAATAACCAGGACACCCTGACACTTGGTGAGTTACACATAATTCTGGTCATGGGGCACTAACCAGGCAGCCCAACACCCAAACATACAATCTTCGATGCCATGTCAGAAGGAAAGCCTCATGCACCATTACTAATCGATTTTGGTCACAAGGAAAATTCCATCATCTATCACATCAGGTTTTAAGGTAATTACATGTCTCAAATTATGGCCATACCCAAAAAAGCTTCATATCAATCCATAAGGTCATCTCACCCCTGGCTTTACTAGTTCAGTCAAAAAAATTGAATCAATCCCCATGTTAGGCTATAAGTCCATCATGCCCATAACACAACTACGATAGGCCATAAGTCCAACCAAGGATCAAGTCAGGTGATAAGTTTGTCACACCCCTAGCTCCTCTAGGTTAGGACACATGTCCAATCAAGCCTCAAGTTAGTCCATAAGTTCTTCGCACCCATGGCCCTACTGGGTCAGGTCACAAGGCTAATTTATCTATGGGTTAAGCTATAAAGATATCACACCCATGCATCTACTAGGTCACGCCACAAGGATACTAAATTCCTAACCATTATCTGAATTCAGAGTATAAGTCCATCGTACCACAACCTGATCTTTAGGTCCCATATTCATCATTTCCACACACCGTACTAGAATACACTCCCACTCTAGATATAAAAACTCAATAAATATCCACTTTTCACATTGATTCCAAATTAAAACCCTATATAATCCAAACATTCACACACAAGAGGTCATAACATAGAGTGTAGTAGTAATAAAGCATAATGCATAGGTCACACAGGCCACACACACACACACACACCAGTATTCCATATCAGAAAAACTATTCTAACGACTATGTATGCATCCACACACATTTCATTTTAGACAACCAACCTTATAAAAGTCCATATATTATATGTAATTCCTATTATTACACCAAAACTAAAAGCCTCACCTCAACATTGGACTTAGAGAGTGGGATCGAGATCATACCCAATACCCCTTGGAATTCCAATTCCATGTTCTTGCCTGTTTAGTCCTTAATCGATTCCCACTACCTAATATAGGGTCTCGTCTCTTTCATCTCTAGGGAGAAAACATAACACCCAAATAAATGCCTCTTATTCCTACTCAAAATACTCTATTAGAAACATCTAAGCTATTTATGTAACCAACTTCATATCCCAAGACCTCTTAATGTATCTCACCACTACATCAAGAACTATTTCTCACTAGAGACATAACCGTCAGACAAATAAAAATATATAATGTACTTCCAATCACTTATCCTAGGTCCAAAAAACAATTCTAGTCCCAACATCTAGATTAAAAGTATATTGGTCCTCAGTATATCTACCTGATCCCACAAATAATGCACATGTGCATGGAAACTCATTAATAACCATGAATATAAATTTGTATGACAGGTGAAAACTACCTCAAATAAGTTATTAACCTGTCTGATCTCTATAAAGACTTTTTCTAGAATTTACAAGCCTCATATGAGTCTATACTGCCACCCGAGTTTCTAATTTATATCATACATCATAAATAATTAATTATAACTAATTTCAATTAATTATATAGTTTAGTCCAATGTGGTATAATTGTTGGAAATCTCACTAAGACCCATTGTTGCAATAGAACCTAAACGTACTAAACCCGAATGGTCTGCAAGAAACACTTGGAACCATCCCATAAGAATTACCTGTTGTTTAACATCCATGAAACCATCAATTTTATAAAATCATATTAAAAATATTATATAATTTTTCGGAATCATCTTTACTCAACCAAAATGGATTACAATGGTGTAAATAGGTGTATTGGGATGTTCTCTATGAAAACATCATGAAATCCACATCACCCTTGGTTGATTCCATAACAATTCATTGCAATAAATCCCAAATACCTAAATTGAAATGTGGGAATTAAGAGGAAAGTGGAGGGAAGTATAAGAATGTAATAAAACTGATTATCATAACATGGATCATCATCACAACACACCCGGATTCTCCCAATGTCAAAGGATATTTAAGGATAGGTTTGAGAGGGAAATTTTGTGTAAGGAAAGGCCTTTTTTAGCCCCCTACATGGATAAACATTGAGATGCCCAACAAGGTAATATAGTAGAAACCCCAACTTAAAATGATCCCAAGACTAACCCATGGGATAGTTGCTGGGTCTCACTGATTTTCTAGTGATCCCATCAAGGATAATGAAATACAAAAAATCCTATGGTGTCTCACTGGCTAGAGAATTAACCCATACTCATGTTTGGGCCATGGTTTATTCTACTGATTTGATGGTGGTGGATCACCGGCTCACTGGTTGCTGCTACATCCTCTCTTCTACTTTGATTACTCTTTGATTTTCTCCTGATCACCTATGGTATTATATAAACTTGAAACGTTATCCAAAAAAAAATTGTAAGACATACTATTTATTTATTCCTACAAGAGCCTCAGATATCAAAAAGGATTATCTAATAAATGGGAATTTCAAATTTTTCTAGGAATTTCCAATCTGTAATGAAATAGATTTTTACCACCACCCCACTATAGTGATTTTTATCATCGAGAATCTACAGTAGTCCTCCAACCAGGTCCCATAGTCACTTAATATCTTCAATTCACTGAGAAATCATTTCATTCCTTCCCAAAATGCCAAAATTATTCCATTTCAAATCTCTGAACATCCAATGTACCTTTAACCAGAAGCTGAGCATCCCTCTCACTACTATCACAACCACCAATATGGTGCTCTTCACACATGTCTCACCTAAAACAAGTTACTGTCTTTTATTTTCTCTTCTTGCATCTTATAATGATCCCCTCTATAATGACCCAATCATGTTTATAAATTCCAATAAATGGTTCTCTATACTATATAAATTCTTTAATAATAACACACATCTAATTTTACACTAACCCACCAACTACATCTGAACAATTATTTTTATGTTGTTTACATTCCTCCATATACAATTATTGCGTAAAAATACCATTCAAAACTCTTCTAGTTGACCATTCCCTAAAACACTCAGTTCCATCTACCAACATTCCAACAACTACCAAATATTGATGCATTAAAACGTTGAAACATCCCATGATAACTTAACAAAGAAACCAGTATTTGAACCTGAAACTCTGTGAAACCCACTATTGGATCACCAATCACTTACTCTAGTCATCATGGTCTCACCCCGAGTGCTGACACAAATCTAGCACAACTATGCCTCAGGTTTGGCTGAACCACCCCAAGCCTAATGTCAACATACCAACTCACCTAATAGTGTATCTGAATTTCAATCTTGTTATTTAATGAGGGACCATATAACATCATATATACCACACTCTAACACCTAATATTCAACCAATGTCTCCTCTTACTATAGGGACATTCCAAATTCTCATGAAGGATCCTTAGGCTATCATGATTTCATGCATCTCATGAACGCATCAATGACCTCACTCTAATAGTGACCCCAATAAAAACACCATAGAACTACCACTATGGTGCTTCTATGGTTCATCGACAACCAGATCAATTTTCACCATACCTAGGCATTGCATGTACCCGACTCACACTTACCATTGAAAATCAATAAATTTAGCAAAATAATTTTAAAATATCAATCCCCTATATCCAATTAAGCGTTATAAATTGAAAATGATTTCATAGGTACTCACTCAATATATGAACCTGACAGTTGCATGTGTTTGTTGATCCCTATCGCATACCCAGAATCATACTCCAATGAGTCATGTCTCATCGAACCTAGGCTCAAGCACATGAAGTAATGACCAGGCTCTCACATAAGTAATTTCTATCCAACAAGGATTGCCCTTGAAACTCCTCTTCACGACCAAAACATCCTTGATGCTATGATTCACTACAAAACACCCACCATATAGGTATAAATTAAAACCCCATGAGTATCCACCCACACTCTATCCCTCCAAGTTTAGACAACCTAAGGTCATCACTAACCATCCTATAATAATTTTATCCAAAAACTAATAGTCCTAGTATACTATAATCCTAACCTCATGTCCTTAATTTGATGCCAAAATCAACCATGTTCCTAATAATGAAATACTAATAAATATATCTCTTTCCCTTCTCCACAAACCACTTGAGGTTTCCACATCCTCAAGGAAACCATTACATCCTCATGTCACTACTCTTGCATCCAACTCCTATAACAACCCTTTAAGGTTCCATTATTGGGGCATTAAATTCCCCCACTAACCCATTAATGGCACCACATATCCCTTTAAAAAGGCCTAAATTATACCACCAAAGATCATCTGACACCAGGATTCACATTACTTATAATTAGGATATAATTGGTAAAATCCAACAAAAGAAGATAGATTTCATTTTTGTGTTAAAAAATCTAGTATGATGCATGGAAATTAGCCTTTTTCTAGTGGTCCTGAAGAAAATAAAAAAATATCATCTTTGGTAAGCCCATCATATGTGATAAAATATCAATCACTATAGAGGAATGTATGAATAACAATATCGTTAACCGTGTAACCAGGACATCCAGCTAGAAAATTCTTTATGAATCACCCATTCATGGTCCGTCTCAAGTTCAAACATATTCCTAGAATTCCTTTCTACTAGATCCTGAAATTATAGAATAAAATCAACCTCTGATATCACTTTTTGAAGCCCCAACCAAATCACTAGTTCTAACCAATGTTCCGCATGACCACAAGCACACCTCCCTTTATGCTAGAGGCTACCAACTAGTGGTGAGGGCCTATAATAAATGTTTGGAGACTATTCCCTAATATCAATGTTTAAAAATAGCATCATGAACAATAAAATAAAGGGAATCCATAATATTTATCAAAATAGGAATAAATTAATAAAAATAACCCTATATCAAATGATGTTGTCATACAAACAAAAAAATGGTCACCCATAGAGCCAACCACATATACTAATTAATAAAAACTAAAAATAAAAGAAAAATATTGTGGAACCAAGATCCTGATAAACCCTATAACCAATATTCTCATGCTACCCCAATCCAATCCAAAACACATCCTATGCTCAACCTAAAAATAGAAAAAAGGTATTCACAAGAAGAAGGTGACTATATAGGGTGTATGAAATTCATCTCAATAGGGTCTCACCAATCACCCCTAATATAAACTTTCATATGTGTTTATATACATGAGGAAAATAAAAAACTAAAAATAAAATGATCTTCAAGTCTTCATGTGTTAACTAGTCCAACATGAATCTTTGTCAGTTGAACACATCCATTGGGTCATCAGATGCTAACTAGGACACCCCGACAACCAACCATACTAGCTTCAACATTATTCTAGAATGAAGGTTTCATGTATCATAAGTTATTGAATCAGGATAAAAGGATGATTTCATCACCTATAAGATCAGGACGTAAGGCCAACACATGTCTCGGAACAAGGATCATAACCAATCAAGCCTTGGGTAAAACCATAAGGCCATCACACCCATGTATCTACTTTGTCGGGATGAAAGGTCAATCAATCCCAAAGTCTGGAAATAAGTCCTTCACACCCCTGGAACTATAGGGTCATCCCACAAGGTTAGTTAGTATATAAGGCCATCATAACCTACCATATCTCCAGGTCCTGTCATTATCATTATCGCATGTCATACTTGTATAAACTCCCCCTCTAGGGTTAACCAAGCCATGAAGATCAAATTTTTAAATTGATTATACATGGAGAATATCCACAGGCCCTGAATTTACACAAAATAGGGAATAAAAAAGAAACAAAAAATCACAACACATAATGCATAAGTATCAGAGGCCATACATGAAAATAAAATCATGTCATAACATACATGGGTTCTCATTCATATCGACACATTCACACACATAACATCCATGCCAATCAACCATATACAAGGCCCTATATGGTAAGGAAATCATATGGTGACCCCAGGGATCAAAGGCTCACCTCGACCATAGCCTCAATAGGAAAGGTCCATATCCATCCCAAAATCCCCTTGATATTCCAATGGAAATATCATAAACAGTTAGTCCTTAATTAATTCCCACTACCCAAGAGAGGGTCTCAACTCACGTCTCTCCAGTGAGACAAAATTGCAATTAGTATCATCCATATTATGTCAACCCAAAAGAATTTATGATAAAAAAATAGATTAATTCTATAAATCATTACATTTTTTGATACCTCCCAAGGTGTAATACCAGGGATTTTACCATTATAAATAAAAACCCCTGGTCAAAAAAATATTTCACAAGGTATATTTTATAATTTATTCATAATGATACAATATAATGAAATAAAATAGTGAAGTAGGTAATTAAATTTATTAAAATAGCTAAAAAATACCCTAAAACAAGTGAAATTATAGAGTAACACCATAATATTGAACTCTGGAGGATCGTAATCCATAAAGAATAGCACGTATATGAGATATATTACTATTATAAAGAAAACAGAAAACATATAAATAGTCATGGTGTAGAAGATCAGAGAAATATATGAATAATTAATTAAGAATAAATTATATATAAGAAGTAATTTGACCATTTGAGAATCTAACCCTTGGTATCTGACTATTAGAATATGACCATTGGGAATCCGGCTGTCAGAACCAGACTATTAGAAATCTAATCTTTATAATAGTAATATTGTAGTTATGAAAACAAGTGTTTGATTAAATGAATAAAACCAAATGAAAATAATATAAATAATTAACAATAATAAGTTATATTAACTAATTAATAGCAATTTAATTATACACATACTTCTTAGATAAAAATAATAAAATAAAAGAAAAAATACAGTTTTTTGTTTTTGGCGCCAAAAGCCTGATTTCAAAACACACATGTATTTTATTTAATAATTAAATTTCTAAAAAATATATGTTTATTTTTATAATAAGGATGTTAAATTTGAAATCAGAACATCTAAATTTTCAAAATTTTATAACATAGTCGATTTTTCAGGTAAATAGTGAAGTACGGTATAAACATATGGCACACATTATGAAATCATAGTGACTTAAAATTTATGTAATAATTAAAAAAATTGAATACTCTAACAAATATTTTTTATTTTTTATTTTTGATATTTATGTGTTAAAATCATTTTCTAAACCTATAATACTCTTTCTAAACCCTAAAATATATATTAAAGATTTAAAAATAATATTTTATGGAAAAAATAAATTTTCAGGGGAAAATAATATAAAATAGTGGAGTTAAATTATAAAGATATGAAACTATTTAAAAACATGTATTTTATTAAAAAATGTGACTTAAAACCATTGGTAATCCAATAGTTTTTTCATTTTCCACAACCTATATTTCAAAGTTCTATATTTTGAAATTAATAAAAAATCCCACCACATTTTCTATAAATACACACCCATTCTCCCATTTATCTCCAATATAAATTTTTTTAGCAAATATATCCTATCATTTTTTCTCTTCATAATCTATAAAAATAGTTTCTATTCTTATAAGTTGTTATTTGAATGCTTTAGGAGTTTATCATGCAAGGTAAGGGCTCCCAATCCCCCTCTTTCATTTTCAATTACAATTCCTTTATTATATTTTATTTTAAAAATAATTTTAATATAAAAAAATATTTTTAATTATATATTATTCCCAAACATTTTAAATATTTTAAATAAGATATTAATTACACCCTATCACCATTTCCTTTTTCTATGTCATTACTATAACAAAGAAAAAGTTATTAATCATTCCACTATATTTTTCAATCCTCTTGAATTCCTTTTAATTTAATTATAGAGTGGTATTATGCTCCATTTTTATAAATTAATTATTATATTATAAATATTATATCATCATTCCCTCTCTTTATAACACATTCATAAACTATTATAACACTCAAACTATCCCATACCCATAAAACCATCCCAAAATTTTGTTGAAGTAAAGTATGTGTTGTTTTGCAAGAAAATAATTCATTCTCTAAAAACAAAAAATTGGATGTGGTGTTGTTAAAGATGAATCTATGTTTAATAATACAAAAAATAGTTGGTTGGGTATATCCCAGTTGTCATTATAGTGCATTGTTAATGTGCCCTTACTACGAACCTAGTATGACTCTCTTAGGGGATATGCTTTCAATGATTTACACAACCTTTTCAAACCAATATGAAAGATCTCTCTATAATTAAATTATTATCCTAACATTCTAATCCATGTATTTTGTAACACCATGACCCAAGAAGCCCAGAGTTGGTGCTTTATTACATAACCTTGGTATGGTTACAAAGAATAAAGTCCCAAAGGACCGATCAATTTAGTAGTCTAGGAAAATAGATTACATACATGAACATTACATTACATTATAAAATGAAAAACAACAACAACATTGTCTCCATTGACCATATTCATATCCCTTAGACTATCCCTGTAGGTTATTCATAATATACTTCTTCGTATCTTTGGAAAAAATAAAACACAGAAAGGGGTGAGCTCCGATGCTCAGTAAGGATAACAATATAGAGGAAACTTTCCTAAATAAGCATGAACATTTAAGGTAATTTATAAGACTAAAAAATAAGCATTTTAAACTTAAACATTAGAATAATATGGAAAATATAAATCAAATAATTTTATTTACTTATTTACAGAGATATTCTACTAGTCAAATAATCACATACAATATCAATAGCCAGTTTCATAATGATGGAATGCATAATGCCATACTTCATAACCATATAGTCAAGCCCTTGTGCCAAGACTACAAATAAGATTTTTTCAAGGCCATGTGCCAAGAAACTAGTTTGTCTCATGAGACCTACCGATGCATCGAGGAGCTATAGCGGGCTCCACTCGTCAATTACTAAGTCCAATGCATTCCTCACATGAAAAGGATTAAACATTACATAAAAATTCGTATTAAAAATAGCATACGAAATCTCTATACTTTTTCCATAAACCATTAATTTCATAAAAATAACACATACACAGTCAAAAATATCACAAAACCTTCAATAAAATATGGAATATTTGTATCATAATAAATCATCCTCGATCAAGAATAATATCCCGTAAAGGATATTGACATAGTTAAAAATGATCGGTAAAAATATTTTAGAGAAATATCCTTTTTCATGAAATAATTTAATTTTCACATAATTTATAAAGGAATTCATTTAAAATATAGTTTTTATTCAAATTTTCCCATACCACTTTGAAACTTTTGAAAGGAATTAACATTTTAAAACATTAATGTCCATATAAATACATCCTTAAAAAGAACTGAAAACATGGGCATTGATGAGAAAGGTGTAGAAGAATAAATCATTACAACATTTAAAATTATGTTTTAGTAAAAAAGTACCTTAAAAATAATCCCTTCTAAAACTCTTTTATGAAACATGGACATGGATAATAAATATGTCCCGGCAGATCCTTACGTAAAAACAACCTCAGATAATAAAGAGATTGTAAAATTAACCCATACCTTGCACTTTCCTTTGGTTGAGGGTACGTTTAACCTCCTGTATAATGACCATATTATGTTATTAAATTATACCAGGACCATATTCATATTTATTATAGCATACATGATTCATTTATGACTTTATAACACCCATTTAATAATGATTTCCATGATAAATTAACATTTTGGGTAATAATCGCTTTCTTTATCGTACATGTTTTAACTTGTTATTCATGATGGTGTCATTTAGATCATGATATAAATAATTAAATAATATAAACATTGATTTATATATCATATATATTTAGAATATAAATTTTTATAATTGATAGATATATGAAATGGAAGGAACCGTATATGGAGACGGTAGGCCGTACGTACGCATAAATGTTGTTTCCGTTTTCATATCATATTGAACAGAAGTAAGTGAATACAATATATGTAAGTAAATATATATATATATATATCAAGTATAATTATTATTTCATATATTACATACTTATTAATAATATATTTTTTTATAATCATTATTGATTGGTGAACGTGGGAATGAATCTCATCACATCGTGGAGACGACTATCTGTACGTACACAGAAGTGACAATATCATTATATTGATGGTTAAATATTATTTAATTGGAAGTTATATCAAATATAAATAATCCTTAACATGTTATATTTATTATTTACATTAGCTATACTCATTATTATACCCATCCAAATAACGAAGTGTTTGAATAACAAACTACACCACAACGTTGAGACGGTAAGACGTACGTACAAACCTATGGTGACTTTGTCATTTATAGGATGGAGAGAATAATGAATATGGTTGTACCATATTTATAATAACATCAAATTATGTAGGAGTTACTTTATTTATTATTTTGGTATAGAAACAATAAATAAATAGTAAGTGGAAGAAGAAAAGAACTTGAAAGAGGGTGGTGAAATTATTACCTCTTCTTCGGGTGTTTCCTTTTGAGTTGACCAAAATTGATCCTTAGGTTGGATTTATAATCAAAGTACGGACTCTAGGTTGAATTGATGGAAGTTGGGAGGATATTTTGGTTGGGGTTGTCCGATCCAAATGGCTTTGGAGGTCTGATTTGGAGAGAAGGGTATGTTCCCTTTTATAAGAGAGGTGATGGTCACTTTAGAAAAAGCTTGAAATATTATTTTACAATAAAATAATTTTTCGTTTATAACGGCTCAAAAGAATCTTCATTCGAGGATAAGGTGGGTATGGGTCTAAAACCTCTCAACCAATAGGTTTTAGACATGTTTAGATCACCATATTAACCTTATGTTTTAGATTTAACTCTTAGTTAAATAGTTTTACATTTACAATGTCTCTTTGTATTTTTATATTATATGGTTAATAAACATACTATAAACTTCTAATATAACCCCATGTGGTTCATCATTAATATATATAGCCTCATATAAGACCTTTTATGAACCGTATATTTTTAGGAATTTTATATAATTTAATATTATAATATTTCTTTTAAAAACACATTTATGTCAATTTTGACACTATTTGGTATTTGGTTTTTGTGAAAGTCATAAAAACCTTATTACTTAGAATGAGATACATTGAATCCATCCTAAAATTTCATATTAACCTATAAAATTCTTGTATGTCATAAAAACCGTGAAATTATATTTATTTTAATATTTATAATACCATTTACTTGATTCATTCATTAATACAGTAATTACTGCATCATAATTGTGTAATAAATAAATTTAATTATTTAATGTCTAAAAATTATAAATAAAATACCACTATGTGAGAAATAATTTTATATTTCTTATGAATACTTATTGTCTAAAAGATAACTTATATAACACTTTGTAAAAATTGTTTTACTAAAAGATATATGTTTATGTCATTTTTGTCTTTACTTTAAATTAATTAATATAAAGTGTCATTATCACTCTCAAGTGGCTCCAAGTGGTCCCAAAATCGAAGGAATGATTCCCATGGTCAGACATGTATCAAACAATAGAAATACGACACATGTTATCATAATTTAATATTATTATAATAATATTTTTTTACCCTTCTTTACCAGATTTACCCTTTAACCATGGTAAATAAAATATATACCAAAGTAATTATTCATAATGTCTAAAAATAAAAGTTACCTATTTAAAAAATTTAGACCTCCTGATTCCAAATATGGAATCCATTCTTCCAAATTCGAAACACAGTAGTGGTAGAAATTAATTTAAAATTAATTCCCGTTGTCAAAACAAAAAGGGTGTTTTTAATAAATAATAACTATCAAAAGATTAACACATGTTTATGTCCAGTTTAAATGTTAAATTACATATAATGACCTAAATTATATTAAATTATAAAAATTTAATCTAATTATCCTTTAAAGACACTCAAATGTATAATTTAACACTATAAATTATTTCGATTAAAAATGTTGTCTTTAATTTAAATTTAGTATTTTTCATTATTCATCAAAATATGAATGTTATCAAAAAAGTACCAAAAATTTATTGAAACTAAATTTTTATGTCCCAAATATAAAGAATAATTTAACTTCCTTGAATTGAATATATAAAAGTGTCAAATGTTGGTTTAAAAAAGGGTTATCCATTAAAAGGTGGTAAAATTGCATTTTGTGAAAAAAACTTCTTTCATCTGAAAAAAAATGTATTTGTTCTTATATTATGTCTAAGAAACACCTAATATAGATGTTAAAATTATATAGATTATATAATATTCAAAATTTTGTTAAAACTATTCATATCTCTTTTCTTTTTTTGAACGGAATGTTTAGTAAGTTGTGGTGCACTCGAACTTGGTGTTGTGTGTAGCGCAAGCTATTGAATTAATTTAATGAGATAACATAATATGAAATATTGGAGTGTTACATTATCCCCTACTTCAATAAATTTCATCCTCAGAATTTGAAATTGTTTTTCATAAATAAAAGATTAAAAATAAGAAAATTTCCTTTGTGGAAAACCTATATCGAAAATTGGGTTAATAAAATTTAGTCTTAATAAAAAGGAAAGGGAATGAAACATTCACGAACAAATTTTGATCTCATTTAGAAGAACATTGGTGGGAATTATAGACACATAATTGGATCAAAATACTAAATATTTATAGGGAGTGATTGAAGTCATCGATCAAATAAAAGTGTTAAAGTAAAGGCCTCAAAGCCATCAATCTATGATGATTTAAAATATCGTCGGATCAAAAAAACATAAGGTATTAGGAAAAAAATTTGGTTTTAAGATCCCTTCCCTAAATTTTAAGAATTAATTTATTCATTTAATAAGAGGGAAAAATTTATATACTTGACAAGTACAGTTTTATCTTTCAACTAATTCCTACCACAAACTCATCTTTCCCACCAAATGATAATAGAATTCAAAAATATTCTATTTATCATAATTGTATAGGGTTACAAAAATAATAAATTTTAATTCATTTGTATGACTATTTAAAAAAACTACATTATACAAACTAGGACATCACATATTATAGTGGTTGGTGATCCACCCTTGTCTCCCTTCAGTTGCGGGTTCATGTCTCGCAGCCTTGCCAGACGCGTCGGGTTTTCACCCGACCTCCGGGTTGTCCTTTTTATGACAATCTAAAAATAATCTAAAGAAAATATTTAACCATAAATATAGTATCCAATGTCAAACTTACTCGATTCCATCCTTTAGACTTATCCAAAATACTTTTTTCCAAACTCACAGTCCAAAATTTATAATAAAGGTAAACACAATGAACATCCTTTTTTCCATGTAATAACATGTGAATACCTTCATCATGTATTCATTTAAAACATTTTAACACCCTGAATTACCATAAAACCTTATTTATTACAATCAATCTACCTTATTTCTTATATAATACTAGATATACTCATTCTATCCAAAAATGTTATTTACTCCATCAATGATGGAATATACAAATCATTAATTAGTTTCAAGGTAGTCAAGAATTTCCAATATAATTTATCCAAATCAATCATATATTATACCAAAATCCCTACCTCAGTATTAGAATAATATTATTGTTTATATTTATCTCAATTATATATTTTCCCAAAAAAATAACCTGCTATTGAGTAACTTTTCTTGGTTCCACACAATCTCATGTCCTTAATGAAATATTACTGTTGTACAATCCTTATATACTCTATAATTCTTATAAAATGTACATAATTAATACAATACTCAAATGACACAATACTTTAATAACTACATAAGAAATCTAATCCTTTATTTTTATCTTCAATAGTATCATAACATGATTATTATCCAATAGCAACATTTGGGGTATAATCTGATGATTTGAACATTGCTACGCATAGTGTCCCAACTCCTTGCAGATGAAGCATTGTACATTTGAAACCTTTTTCTTACCCTTGCAATAATGTAGTTGGTGTCCTTTTTCTCCACACTTATAACAAACTCCCATTCCCTTAAAGAATTTACCAAGGTGATTCTTTCCACAATTATCACATATTGGAAAATCCTTCTTTCCCATCTTCCCTTTATCCATATTTCTCTCTTTTATCCTTTTATTATCTTGCTTCCCTTCAAAGCCATAGGACTTAGGTAATTGTTTACTAATATTATTAACACGTGATACTATTTCTTCATATGATGAGAATACATGGGAGGATATTTCCATTCTAAATTATGGCTTAATACTATGAAAGATATTATCCTTCTTAATCTTTCAATCAGACGTATTGCTGGAATTCTCATTCCTTCTACTAGGAATAATTTATAAACAATGGCATACAGTAGATTAGTTTATGAATCACAATACATAATTACAAACTTGTAAAACACTTAACATAATTTTAACAGTTTATATATATAATCCATTATCATAAAAATGTTTTCTTTGAGGAGGTATATACTCATAAATCCTTTATAATGGTTTGTAAACAAAATGTTAATTATCCTAAGCATGTTCCCCTGGAGTGTCGTAACCAAGAGTGCTGCAAGGCCCATTTTCATGCAACAGTTCCCATTCAAGTATAGCTCAAAGAGGTGTTTTCGAGTTTTACCCCTAGATATATATGTTCTAGAGCCACCTATACCTACTTGTATCCAGACATGGATGTATTTCTTGGAAAACACACATAATCTATATAGTACCATAATTCTTGGATGTTTTTCTATACAAATCCTCTAAGTCTATCTTAGGGTAATGTTATCTAATCACAGTGTTTCTAAATCTATCTTCCAAGGTTTGTACTAAACTTCTTCTGACACTAACTGTAATTCCCTGACAATAGTTACCCAGAGTCAGTGCTTTATTACATAACATTGGCATGGTTACAAGGAATCAAGTCCCAAAAGACCGATCAGTTTAGCAGTCTTGGAAAATAGATTACATACATGAACGTTACATTACATTATAAAATCAGAAACAACAACACCATTGTCTCCATTGACCACATTCATATCCTTTATAATATCCCTGCAGGTCAGTCATAATATACTTATTCACATCCTGGTAAAGATAAAACATATAATGGGATGAGCTCAGATGCTCAGTAAGGATAACAATATAGTGGAAACAATCATAAATAAGCATAAACATTTAAGTCAATGTATAAGACTAAAACATAAGACTTTTAAACTTATACTTCAGCATAATATGGAAAATATAAATAAAAAATTCTATTTACTTATTCACATGGATATTCTACTAGTTGAATAAACACACACAATATCAATAGCCAATTTCATAATGATGGAATGCTTAAATCCAGACTTTATAACCACATAGTCAAGGGCTGGTGCCAAGAATAAAAATAAAATTTTGTCAAGGCCTTGTGCCAAGACACTAGTTTTTCTTATGATACCTAATGATGCATAGAGGAGCTATAGCAGGCTACACCCGTCACTTACTAAGTCTAATTCATTCCTCATATGAAAAGGATTAAACATAACATAAACATTCGTATAAAAACTGGCATACTAAACGTCAATAATTTTTCCATAAACCATGAATGATATAAAAATAACACATCCACAATCAAACATATCACAAAACCTTCAATAAAATATAGAATATTTGTTTCATAATAAATCAACGTTGATCAAGAATAATATCCCGTAAAGGATGTTGATATACTTGAAAATTATCAGTAAAAATCTTTGAGATAAATATCCCTTTTTCATGAAATCATTTAAAAGTCACATAATTTATTAAAGAAGTCATTTAAAATGTATCTTTGAATCAATGTGTACCATACCACTTTGAAACTTTTGAAAGGAATTAATATTTTAAAAAATTCATGCCCATATAAATAAATCCTTAAAACCATTTGGAAAACATGGACATTGATGAGAATGGTTTAGAAGAATAAATCTTTAAAAAATTTAAAATGATGTTTTAGTAAAAAAGTTCCTTAAAAAGACTACTTTTGAAAAGTCTTTTATGAAACATGGACATGGATAATAAATAATTCCTAGTAGATACTAATATAAAAAAACCTCGAATAGTAAAGAGATTGTGAAATAACCCTTACCTTTCACTTTTTTTGGTTGAGGGTTTGTTTAACCTCCTGTATGATGACAATAGTATGTTATTAAATTATACCAGAACCGTATTCATATTTATTATATCAAACATGATTCATTTATGACTTTATAATACCCATTTAATAATGATTTCCATGATAAATTTACATTTTGGATAATAATGTCTTTCTTTATCGTACGTGTTTTAACTTTTTATTATTGATCATATCATTTATATCATGATTTAAATACTTCCATAATATAAAACATGATTTATATATAATATATATTTAGAATATAAATATTTATAATAGATAGATATATGAAATGGGTGGCACCATTTATGGAGACGATAGGTCGTACGTACGAATAAACGTTGCTTCTGTTTTCATATCATATTGAACGGTAGTAAGTGAATAAGATATATATATGTACATACCTACACACACACACACACATATATATATATATATATATCCAGTAGCATTATTTTTTCATATATTACATACTTATTAATAATATATATTTTTATAATCATCGTTGAATGGTGAATGCGGGAATGAATCTCATCGCGTCGTGAAGACAGAAATCCATACGTACGCATGAGAAAAAATATCATTATATTGACGGTGAAATCGTATGTAATTGGATTCTATATCATATATAAAGAATCATTAAAATGTTATATTTATTATTTACATTAGTTATATTCACTATTATACCCATCCAAATAATTAAGTGTTTGAATAACACACTACACCACGACATGGAGACGGTAAGCCGTACGTTCGCACGTATGGTGACTTTTTCATTTATAAGATGGATAGAATAACAAATATGGTTGTCCAATATTTATAATAACATCACTGTATGTACGAGTTACTGGTTTTATTATTTTGTTATAGAAATAATTAATTAAGAGGAAGTGAAAGGAGAAAAGAACTTGAAAGAGGGTGGTGTAATTATTACCTCTTCTTCTGGTGTTTCCTTTTGAGTTGATCAAAAAGGGTCCTTAGGTTGGCATTCTGATCAATGCAAGGAAAATAGGTTGAAGTGAGGGAAAATGGGAGGATATTTGAGCTAGGTTTGGCTGAGCCAAATGGATTTGGAATTGTGAGTTTGAGAGAAGGGGATGTGCCCTTTTATAAGAGAGGAGAGGGTCGCTTTTAGAAAAGCTTGAAATATTATTTTATAGTAAAATCATTTTCGATTTATATTGAATCCAAAATGATTTATTTCGAGGTTTAGGTGGTTATGGGTAAACAACCTCACAATCAATAAGTTTTAGACAGGTTCAGGTAACCATATTAACCATATCTTTTGAATTTAAATCTTTGTTAAATAGTTTGATATTGGCCATGTCTCTTTGTATTTTTATATTATATGGTTAAAAAAATTACTATAAAATTCCATGTGAATCCAAAGTTGTTCATTATTAATATATATATCCTTATCTAAGTCCTAGTATGAACCTTATATTTTTAGGAATATTATATAATTTAATAATATAATATATTTTTCAAAAAATCATTTATGTCAATTTTGACACTATTTGGTATTTGGTTTTTGTGAAAGTCATCACAACTTGATTACTTCGAAAAAGATACATTTAGTAAATCCTAAAATGTTATATTCACCTATAAAATTATTTTATGTCATAAAAACCTTGAAATAATATTTATTTTAATATTAATAATAACATTTATTTGATTCTTTCATTAATATGGTGATTACCGCATCATCATTGTGTCTTAAATAAATTTAATTATTTAATGTCTAAAAATTATAAATAAAATTCCATTATGTAGGAAATATTTTTATCTGTATAATGAAGATTTATTGTCGAAATGATAACTTATATAACACCTTATAAAAATTGTTTTACTAAAAGATATATTTTTATGTCATTTTTGCCTTTACTTTAAATTAATTAATATAAAGTGTCATTATCAATCTCAAATGGCTCCAAGTGGTCCCAAAATTTACATAAGGATTCTCATGGTCGGACATGTATCAAAAAATAGAATTAGGAAACATGTTGGGGTGATTTAAGTTTTTTATAATAATATTTTTTTACACTTATTTACCAGATTTATCCTTTAACCACGGTAAATAAAATATTTACCGAAGTATTTATTCATAATGTCTAAAAATAAAAGTTACCTATTTACACAATTTGGAATTCCTAATTCCAAATATGGAATCAATTTTTCCATATTCAAACCAAATTAGTGGTAGAAATTAATTTAAAATTAATTCATGTTGTCAAAACAAAAAGCGTGTTATTAAGAAATAATAACTATCAAACGATTAACACTTGTTTATGTACAGTTTAAATGTGTAATTAAACCCAATGACCTAAATTATATTAAATAATTAAAAATATAATCTAATGATACTTTAAAAAAACTAAAATTTATAATTTTACACTATAAATTATTTTGATTAAAAAAGTTGTTTTTAATTAAAATTTAGTATTTTTCACTATTCATCAAAATATGAAAGTTATCAGAAAAGTACCAAAAATTTATCCAAAATAAATTTTTATGTACTGATTCTAATGAATAATTTAATTTCATTAAATATAATATATAAAATTGTCAAATAATAGTTTTAAAAAGGGTTCCCCATTAAAAGGCTGTAAAATTGCATTTTTTGAAAAATACTTCTTTTATCCGAAAAAATGAATTTGTTCTTAAATTATGTATAAGAAACACTTAATATGTATGTTAAAATTATATAGAGTATATATGTAACACCCCAAGCTTCCACGGTACGCTTCTCTTTGAATAATACAGTAGCGTGTGTAGTACGCAACTTCGAGTTCTAACACACCACAACCAATCAAGCTAGCTGTTATGAATAGTAATACCAAATTTTTGAAATTTTATAAATTTAATCTTTCAAAATGGACTTCATTTTTGGTTTTTGAGTATCTAAATTATCTTAGGGTAAATTTTTGGTATTTGTCTGAAAACATTCAGTTTTTGATGAATAACGAAAAACACTAAAAACAACTTTTTTAATCAAAATAATTTATAGTGCTAAATTATAATATTGAGTGGTTTTAAAGTATAATTACATTATATATTTACCATTTAATCTAATTTTGGTCATTGGACATAATTTTACATTTAAACCAGAAATAAGAAAGTGCCAATATTTTGATAGTTATTATTTCTTAAAAACACGCTTTTGTTTTGACAACGAGATTTAATTTTAAATTAATTTCTGTCACTTCTGTGTTTTGAATTTAGAAAAATGGATTCCATATTTATAATCAGGAGGTTAAAATTGTGTAAATTGGTAAATTTTATTTTTAAACATTTTGAATAATTACTTTGGTAAATATTTTATTTACCATGGTTAAAGGGTAAATACGGTATATAAGGGTAAAAAATAATATTATAATAATATAAAATTACCTTAAAACATGTCCTAACCATATTTTATGATACATTTCCGACCATGGGAATCCTTGGGTCGATTTTAGGACCCCATGGAGCCACATGTAAGTGATAATGAAACTTTATATTAATTAAGTTAAATAAAATACAAAAATGACATAAGCATATAGCTTTTAGTAAAACAATTTTCACATAAGGTTATATATGTTATATCTTCGACTATAAATATTCATTAGAAAGATAAAAATATTTCCTACATAATTTTAATTTATTTATAATTTTTATACATTTAATAATTAAATTTATTTATAACACAATGATGATGTAGTATTTTCATTATTAATGAAAGAATCAAATAAATGGTACTATAAATTTTAAAATAAATATAATTTTAATGTTTTGATGCCATACACGAATTTTATAGGTTAATATGACATTTTAATATTTATTAAATGAATTTATTTTGAATTAATAAAGTTATTAGGACTTTCAAAAAATCAATTATTAAATAGTGTCAAAATTGACATAAAGGAGTTTTTAAAACAAATATTATAATATTAATTGATATAATATTCCTAAAAATATAAGGTTTGTCCTAATGACTTATATAATGATAGGTGTATCATTAATGAACCACTTGGGGTTATTTTTTATGTTTATAGTATGTTTATTAACCATATAATATAAAAATACAAAGAGACATGGTAAATGTCAAAGTATTTAACTAAGAGTTAAATCTAAATGATAAAGTTAATACAGTGACACAAACCTTTATAAAACCTATTAGTTGTGTGGTATTGGAACCATCCTCGCCTTATCCTTTAAATAACTCATTTTGGAGAAATTAGAAACCGAAAATGATTTTATTATAAAATAATATTTCTAGCTTTTCCTTAGGTGCCCCTCACCCCTCTTATAAAAGGGAACTTCTCCTTCTCTCTAATTCACACCTTCAAAGCCATTTGGCTTGGCCAAAACCTGCCAGATACCATCTCAATTGTCCTCCCTTCATCCTAGAGGCCTTACTTTAGTCTGAAACCCAACCTAAGGATCCCTTTTGATCAAATCGAAAGGAAGAACCCGAAGAAGAGGTAAATATTCTATCACCTCTTTCAAGTTCCATTATTCTTACACTTCCTCTTTCTTTGTTGTTTCCATTATAAAATAATAACTACAGTATATTCTATATATTTTGATGTTATTATAAATATGGTAAAACCATATTCATTATTCTATCCATCCTTTGAATGACATGTCACCATACGTGCGTACGTACGACTTACCGTCTCCACGTCATGGTGTAATTGTTGTTCAATAAATTATTATTTTTATGGGTATAATAATGATGTGTAATTGATGTAACTAATATATATAACATGATAATTATTCTTTATATATGATATACCATCCAATTATATATTATTTTAATATCAAAATAATGATATTTTCGCTCGTGCGTACGTACAGATTACCGTCTCCACGAATGTGATGAGATTCATTCCTCATTGTATCCATTCATGACTAATTTTCATTAGATGATTAAAAATAATTTTAAAGACTTAATATCATTTTGAATATGAATAAGATAAATCCTACCTAAAACAATCATTACTTACATAACAAATCATATAAAGGAAAGCGAATCTGTTAACACCCGATACGACGATAATACTAAGATATTATTAACAATGCAATGTTAAAAGATCATATATGATATCATATTAATGTATGTGATTATTTTATAATTTAATAACAATTATTTCACCAATATATATGAGGTTAACCTACCTTCGACCAAGGAAAAGTACAAGTTAAGGGTTAATTTCACAATCTCTTTATTATATGAGGTTGTTTTTATGTAAGTATATGTTGGGATCTCTTTATCATCCACATCCATGTTCCTTAAAAATGTATTCCAAAACATTTTTACAATTTACTAGACTATGGTATAAATTCATTTATACCCTTGTTTAACATTTTATAATTTTTTTTGAAAGGAATATTTCAGTCGTTTTCCAAACAATGTACTTTTTGACCTTTTCGACAAATTTAAGGTAAGAATGTTTTTTTAACTTATACGGAGGGTGCAGATATTTTCCACCATTATAACATCGTCGAAGATTCCCTTACAATATTATAGGAATATTTTCAAAATAAATGTTTTCTTAAATTATTTCAAAATTGAAAGATATATTTCTATAAAAAAAGGTTTTGATTTCATCTATGTCAACATCCTTTGATAGATTTTAAGCTTATTTGAAGCTGATTTATTATGATTCAAAACTTCCATATTATATTAAAAGGTTTTGTGATATGTTTGACTATGGAAGTGTTATTTTTACACCATTCTTGGTTTATGGATAATGTATTTACATTTCATATGCTAGTTTTAATATGAATGTTTATGTTATTTTTAAAGCTTTTCATATGAGGAAAGCATTGGACTTAGTAAGTGATGAGTGGATCCCTTTATAGAACCACGATGCATCGGTAAGTCTCATGAGATAAACTAGTGTCTTGGCACAAGGCCTTGAAAAAATATTATATGTATTCTTGGCACAATGCCCTGACTATGTGGTTATGAAAGTCTGGCATTATGCATTCCATCAATATGAAAGTGGCTATTGATATTGCATGTGATTATTCAACTAGTATAATATCTATGTGAGTATGTAAATGGAATTATTTTGATTTATATTTTCCATATTATGATGATGTATATGTTGAAAAGGATTTTATTTTAGTTTTATATATTGCCTTAAATGTTTATGCTTATTTATGAAAGATTCCACTATATTGTTATCCTTACTGAGCATCTGAGCTCACCCATTTCTAGGCATTATTTTTCCTAGGATGCGAAGAAGTATATTATGACTAACCTGCAGGAATATTCTATGGGATCTCAGTGTTGTCTATGGAAACAATATTGTTGTATATTTCCATTTTATGATGTAATGTAATCCTTATGAATGTATCTAGTACTTCCAAGACTACTAAACTAATTGGTCTTTCGAGACATGATCTTTTGTGATCATGCCAATGATACGTAATAATGCAATGACTCTAGGTAACTAGGGTCGGGGCGTTGCAGTTGGTATCATAGGAAGTTTAGTAAATACCATGGAAACTAGATTTAAGTAAACTTTGATTAGAGCACGTAGCCCTAAGATAGATTTTGAGGATTAGTATAGAAGAACTTCCTAGAATTTTGGTATTGTAGAGATATTGTGAGTTTTACAATAAATACATCCCTTTCTGGATACGAGATGGTAGAGGTGGATATGGCATAGAAGTACCTAGGGTTAAAACCTGAAAACACCGCTTTGATATAGACTCGAACGGGAACTGGTGCACGAAAACAGCCTTACTGCACTCTTGGTTACAACACTCCTGGGGGATATGCTTAGGATAATTCTCATTTTTTACAAACCATTATTAAGGTTTTATGAGTATAAACTTCCTCAAGGAAAACATTTTTATGATTATGGATTATATCCATAAATTGTTCAATTTATTTTAAGTGTTTTACAAGTTTGGATTTATGTATTGTGATTCATAAACTAATCTAGGTTATTCCATTGTTAAAAAATGGCACCTAGTGGAAGGAATGGAAACCGTATCAATGCACGCACTCCATGTAGGGATTTACCTCCTACTCAAGATAATTATAGTGAAGCTGGTGATGCAACTAGTGTGGATCAGCTAATCACTATACTGGGACAACTCACTCAGGTTATGAATAATAACCTTACCCGTATGGAGCACCCTAATCCGTAGTGTGGAGGATCAATGTTAGATCACATAATGAGGCAACAAACACCAAAATTAAATGGGGTTATGTATCCACTAGTAGTCGAGAAATGGATAAATTCTTTAGAGAAAATACTCCATGCCTTTCGGAGTAGAAAAAGGGAAAAAGTTGTCACGATAGTTTACTACCTCACTGGAGATGCTGATCAATAGTGGTCATTGATTTAAAACCCAAAGTAAGATGATGATGTATCAAATATGGAATGGAGGGAGCTTAATGAAATTTTCTTCGAAAAATAATTTTCTAATGACCATCGAGTAGATATGGAAAGTCAATTTCTGAGTTTGAGGCAAAAGGAGGATGTGAATGTCGCAAAGTATGAAGCTAACATTATAAGGTTAGTGAAGCATGCTGCAGATTATATACGTAACCCAAGAAGTAAGATTGATCATTTCATTGATGGGTTAAAAACATTTCTCCATCAATCATTAGTCTCACAATCCTTCTCATCGTACGAAGATATTATCTCATGTGCTATCAAGATAGAAAAAGAATTTGCTATGTCTTATGAATTTAAAGAAAAGAAAGAGAAGAAGAGATCTGTTGAACACTCTGGAAATGGAAATAAGGGGAAGAAGGGAAAAGTTGAATATCCATCCTGCAGTAAATGTGGGAAGAAACACCCTAGTACTTTCCTGAAGGGAATGAGAGTCTGTTACAAGTGTGGTGAAAAAAGCCATCAAACTCGTGATTGCAAGGGGAAGAAAGAGGTTGTCGATGTGGAATGCTACAATTGTAGAGAAAGGGGAATTATGTGAATGAATGTCCTAAGCGTCAGGGGAACTTACCTCCGAAAAGTCCAAGGGATCAAGTCCAAGCTTATGCTATCACTACTTCTGAGGATGAAGCACCAAAAGACATGGTGGCATGTAATTTAATGGTTTCCTCAAGTTTAGAAAATTCTTTATTTGATTCAGTATCATAACAGTGTTTCATATCTTCCCAGTTTGCTAAGAAAATTAGATATTTTCAATTTTATTTCACAATGGATTTTTCAGTCAAACTTCCTAAGGGAAGTATCATTGCAACAAAGTTTTGTGAATCAGTCCCCATTAGGGTATAAAAATGTTCTTTATCTACTGATCTCATCATAATACCCATGATTTAATTTGATATAATCCTCAGTATGGATTGGATTTCAGACCATGATGCGAAAATTTATTCTAAGAAGAAGGAGTTTACAATTTTCGAAGATGATAAGGAGTACCTTATCTTTATAGCATAAATGGCACCACCTAATTCTTATCTAGATCCTCCCCCAATAGCTCAACTAAATTAAATTATTGGGTGGAAGAGAATTAAATAACTGTGGGTGAGGAACAGAATGTTCAAATAGAGGATGTACCTATTGTGCAAGAATATGTTGATGTGTTTCTAGAGGATTTACCTAGACATCCTCCAGAATGAGAAATTGAGTTTTCCATTGATTTAATTCCTCGTTCAAGGCCCATATCAAAGAACCCTTATAGAATGGCCACTGTGGAATTAGTGGAACTAAATAAACAACTAGAGGGATTGAGTAATAAGGGATTTATTCACCCTAGTTTTTCTCCATGGGGAGCCCATGTCCTTTTTGTTAAGAATAAATATGGATCTATGAGTTTTTACATTGACTACAGGGAGATCAATGCTATAACAATAAATAACAAGTATCCCCTACCTCGCATTGATGATTTATTTAACCAACTTCATGGAGATTAATACTTTTCAAAGATTGACCTTCGATCTGGATATCATCAGTTGTGTGTGAATAATGAAGACATTCCAAAAACAATATTTCGAACCAGGTACGGGCATTACAAGTTTACCATAATGGATTTTGGATTGACTAATGCACCCTCTGTCTTCATGGAACTAATGAATATAGTTTTCAAGAAATATCATGATGACTTTGTAGTCGTATTTATTGATGATATCTTGGTATACTCCAAAAGCTATGAAGATCATGAAAATCACTTGCACATCATCCTGAAGACTCTTAGAAGAAGTGAATTATATGAGAAGTTTATCAAGGGTGAATTCTGGATTCAAGAGATTTCTTTTCTTGGCCATAATGTCTCTGAGGATGGAATATCCATTTATCCTTCTAAAACCAAGGCAATCCAAGAATGCCCACCACCAACAAGTATAACCAAGGTACACAGTTTTATTGGTTTTGCAGGTTATTATCGACGTTTCCTCCAGAATTTTGCTCAATTGACTAACCCATTAACCAAGATCGCACGTAAAGGGGTTAAATTTTTTTGGACAAAGGATCATGAAGAATGTTTTGAATAATTGAAGGGAATATTATTCAATTATCTTATCATGACTCTTCCATCGGGGAGTGATGGTTTTATTATTTATAGTGATTCTTTAAAAAATGTACTTGGTTGTGTCCTTATGCAGAATGATAGGGTTATTGCCTATGCATCACAACAGCTAAAAATATAAGGACCTAGCCTTAAAAACATTACCTAATATTGAATTAAATGAATAATTCACATTGAGGATCTTTTCAGGTTTAGAATTTTAGATAATTGGGAGATAACTATTACATCTCAATGATTACAAAGTAGACACATCTACTCAGTTTCCATTTTTTCAAAAAATAAAAAATCTTGAACTAAAGAGTCATGTCTAGTTCCATGTTTTAGACAGCATGACATTTCCTTTATCCCATCCATGGCCCCATTCCACTTTATGTCCTATGGAAAACATTTCAAAAACATGGGATGAGCATAAAAACTTCAGTAAGAGATACACAAAGAAGGAAAACTGTTAGTTTTTCAAAACAATAAGTAAATCATGAATACATTATCATAAGTAATGCTTTTCGCCTTTATGAAGTAGTAAATACTCTTCACTGAACAGAATAACATTTCTTACCCTTTTGTAACCAAAATATCACCATAAATCCCATATAAAGAACACATAACATATAAAGGTAACTTGGGACATAAACATACTTAAATGGAATAACCATACAGTCGACTTCCACACATATTACTAAATGGAATAGCCATACGGTCGACATCTATACCCAATGCATTGGAGGTTATAATGTAACCACCCGTCCCGGTTTTCACAGCACCACCCGTCATTTGGATTATCATGTAACCACCTGTCAAATGTCCAAGTACCATAATAAAATCATAACACATAAAACCAATATAAGGGAATGATAACATTTCTACATTTCAATCACAATATATCATTTAAATATATTGACACAAAAGAATCCTTTATCAAAACCATTTTCAATACCAATGTAAAGACCCATAAAATTCAAGGGAAATTTTTCCTAATTTTCTATGGAATTTTACAAGAATGCGGTTTCAGACGACACTTGATTCTGAGGCCCGGAGTACCCGGAATTTCTATCCGAAGTTTAGCTCGGGTACGTTCAGTGAACGAACGAGCGGGAATTTTCTAACTTTTGAACTGGTGCCCGGAATTAAATTTCAAGGGCACCGATGGAACCGCAGCGCCGATAATTGCTTAGGAACTCATGTTTCGGAGTTGCGTTCTCACGGGTGTGGATGATAAAAATTGTGGATGTTAATTTATTATTATTCTACAATTTTTATTTTCCTTTTGTCTTTTAAGGCTATGGGTGGAAGTTGGGTAACTACCCAACATCCCTTGGGAGGTTATGAGGGTGGTGGGGCCCACACAAACCCCACCCCTTCATATTCTTCAACTCTTCAACTCCCCATTAACTCCCCTCCATTTAATTTGACAACTTGTGTAATTTTAATGAGGTGTGTTAAGTGTGGTTAATTGAATTTCAAACTCCTGAAATTCAAAAGGGTAAGTTTTGTTAATAAATTAAGACTTGGGCTTATTTTATTAATGTTAGAGTTTATTCCACGTTGATAGGTTTTGGGAAGCGTGAATATCTTCTTCATCTCCAACGAAGAACATCTTCGACGAAGAACGTGAAGAACACCTCGGAATCCGATGAAGAACATTGTTCTTCAAAGAAGAACATCTCCACCGAAGAACGCGGAGAACTTCTCCAACGACGTTTCCTCTTCGGACGCACCTCGACGACAACAGAATCAACATTAGTTTTCCGTGACGCCCTACCTTCGCGATGCTCGTCTTCCGCGGCTCGTTGACGTGCACTGTTCTTGAAACCGAGGTAGGGGATTTATTTTATTTAATTATTTCTGTTCATGATTCTAGTTTGTCGATCTTCGTGGATATTCGACTAAATGTTATCGTTTAACGAGAGGGGGATGGACCGCACAAACACGGCCGACCCTCCTCTTTATCCTTGTTGATACATTGTGGTTTGGACGGAATGGTGTGGTGCCGTCGCACCACGCGGAAATCGCACGGAAAGTACTTCGCGGCGCCGTCGCGCCGCGTCATGAAGTTGAACAAGGACGCGACGCCGTCGCGCCGCGTCGAAGAAAACCGAAGACGCCATGGCCGGAGCGGGGCCGCGGCGGAGGGGTGCGTTGCCGTCGCACTGCGCCGGACGAATCAAGCTGTGGCCGGTTCTGGCCGGCGGCGGACCAGGGTGACCGGCGGCCCGCCGACCGCCGGTGTCGGCGATGGAGGAAGGACTGGCCGTCGCTGGTCCTTGTCGGCAGAACCGGCCGGCCGGTGCGGGCCGGCCGGACAAAGGGGAGCCGGGGAAATTAATTCCCCCGGCCAGCTTTACAAAATGGCCCCCTTAATTGGGGGGCCGCGGTTTCACCAGCCCCCCCCCCCCTTGCCAACGGCTCGGCCAAAGGCCGAGCTGGCCAGCGCGCTGGGCGCGCTGTGCCCTAGCCGGTCCGCCAGGCTGGGCCGGGCCGCGCCGGCTAGGCTGGGCCGCGCCGCGCCGGGCCGGGCCGATAGGGGGGTCTCGGGCCGGGTCGGTCCGGGCCCGAAACCCCCGTTTTCAGACCGTCTATGGTCTTTTGCCCATAACATGGGCTACGGACCTCTGATCGACGCACCGTCAGTTGAGAGGAGATCCCTGAATCGATACGGTCGTTTCGGTATATCGCACTCAAGGTTTCAGATTACTTTGAGTTCGTCCGGGTTGGTTCGTAAACGAAACCAATCGGGCCCTCAGAGCGAAAACGCTCATAACTTGAGTTTCGGACGTTCGATTGACGTGCCGTCGGCTTTGTTGGTTTCCTCTTAGTGAGAAGGATCTTTTGGCTTACTCCGCCCGAGGTTTGGATGCAAGTGGATTACAGTCGGGTTGGTTTTGCCTTAGAAACCAACAGGGCCCCTACGATTAAAAAGCCAATAACTCTCAGACCGGGCGTCCGATTGACGCGCCGTCTGCGACGTTGAGTTCCTGTTGACGATATGGAACTTTTGGATACATCAACTCTGGACTATGTGTCAGTTGATGTATCAGCCTCTCGGTTCGTGGAGCGGACCCTCCCGAACGAGCTTGCTGTGTGCGGGAACCCTAGTGCTGGTTGCGAATGCTACTGTGACTGCGACGACGACTGTGCAGAGATCCTCAGTGGATTCGACGACGACGACTACAGAACTCAGCGATCCGGTGTGGATCAGTGCTACCAATCCTGTGTGGGTCTGATCCTGTGTGGGTCCGCGCTCAGCGGTTCTGTGTGAGCAAGCTCCTACAGATCCTGTGTGGGTCCGATCCTGTGTGGGTCATTGCGGGGGTTAGTACCTATCGATTTTTTGTGGGTCCGATGACTTAGATGGATCAGTGATCATATCTATCGTCTTTCGAAGAAGTATACATGTGTGAGCTGAATCCTGTTTACTTTCCTATTTGGATTGTGTTTTGCTATCCTGTGTGGATTACGTTTTGCTTTCCTATGTGGAATATGTACGCTTTACAGTGTGGACTGGGTTGTACTTGGGCTCGGAGGTTGGAGCGTATTGGAATTGATGACTTATGTATATGTATGGGCATATACCTAAGCAGTGTCGGTTGTTACTTCATGATTGTTTCTTTCCTTTTTGGTTTATCCTTTGTGGATTTTGGGAGACCTTTGGGGGTCTCGGGGTCCCTACTGAGTAGCTTATACTCACCCCTGCACGGGCTATGCCCGCACTACGTTGTGTTGATTGCAGACGATGGACAACGCTGATCGTGGTGGAGGCTTGCGGAGCAGGACGGTACCTGGAGGTGGACCACTGGGCGGGATGTACTCGAAGCGGTAGGCTGGACCGAGGAGCAGTGGAGGCTTTCTGTACCCACCCTTCAGGTGGGATTCCCAGTGGACAGCTCGTCGTTGCAGCTTTACCTTTCAGTTTCTCTTTTCCCTTTCGAGTTGTACTTTACTTTCAGTTTGGGTTTGTGTACTGGCCCACTTACTTTTCTGCACTTGCTCTTGTACCAGCTTTTGCTTAGTGTTTACTTCTACTTCTTGTTTACTCTGTGGTGTTAGTTTACTTTACAAAGGCAATTCCTTCCCTTTTTACCGGGATTTACGCCTTGGTTCTAGTCACCAGCCCCTGGCTTATGGAAGGCGGGCTTGGGGTAGTCACGACACGGGCCCCGAGGACGGGTCGTGACAAATTGGTATCAGAGGAGTTCGGTTCAACCGCGAACTATGATCTTTTCTATATGAAGTAATAGTGGTTAGCGTATTGGGTGTGGTTATCAGTCCAGGGAGTCCAGTGTTGGTGTGGCAGCTGACGTATCCGTACACCAGGACCCTGACTTCTGATTTCCGACTTAATGCACAAAAAGATTGATTGCATGTGTGTTTCAAGTTTTCATTGTGATTACTTTGTGTCAGCTCACCAGGTATACTGTTCTAACCGTGGCGCACATGTTACCTTTTCAGGATGGCCCCACGACAGCAGCCAACTAGGGTTCCGAGAGTTGAGCGTGACGACGGCCCACCGAGTGATGAGGCCTCGGTGCATGGCCCTTTGTCAGCAGTGGCACCGGCGGTAGCTCTACCCGTCGAGCCACCGATGCTTCCAACCCCAGCCGCTGACGATGCATGTCGCCTCAGTGCACTGCATAAGTTCCAGCACCAGCGACCGCCCAGGTTCCGTGGGGAGATGGACCCCCAGGCAGCCGAGGACTGGCTGGAGGCAGTGGTGAGAGTTTTCAGGTTAGTGAGGACACCAGCAGACCTCATGGTGATCCTCGCAGCGAGCCTACTGCACGCAGCAACAGGCAGATGGTGGTGCTTGATGCTTCAGGTACACGATGAGGCATCTCTTCTCTGGACAGATTTTGAGAGCCTCTTCCACTCTGAGTTCGTCCCAGCCACCCTCCGTGTGGTGCGAATTCAGGAGCTTCTTCAGCTGCGGTAGGGCATCATGGCGGTCGCTTAGTTCTCGGCGAGATTTACCGATCTCTCACACTACTCTACAGACCTGGTACGAGCCCCATTCTTTCGGGCCCAGACCTTTGAGCAGGGATTGAGACATGAGATCAGGGCATCGCTGATCTCCCTCATCATTTCGACTCAGACAGGAGTACTGGATCGAACCCTTTTGATAGAGAGTTTTCTTGCTGAGTCTACACCAGCGCCGAGACCCACCGCAGGGCGGCACGTAGTAGAGCCTTCTGTAGGAGGCAGTCGACGGATGACTCCTGGGTCTAGGCAGACCAGACCCTCAGGCAGACGACCTTAGGACACTGGCTTAGCAGTGCGGGGCACACAGCGCCGAGCCAGTCTTTCGAGTGGAAGACAGTGCTATGCATGCGGTGGACAGGGCCACATGGCTCGTGACTGCCCGACCCGCCATGCAGAGGAGAAGAAGACGGTTGAGGAACCACCTAGGCAGAGGCAGAGTTTCGACCGTGACGGTTCGCAGGGAGCAGGCGGAAGAAGCATAGGAGCTGGCCGAGCAGCAGGTGGTGGGCGACGCTTTGAGGCTCTACCACCACCACCACCAGGAGGTCCACCCCGACCTCAGGGGAGAGAACAACTTCAGGAAGCTGAAGCTTACGATCATGGAGCTCCATAAGAGGGTGGACTAGTGCGGGACTAGCTCCAGACATAGAGTCCCTTGACCATAATGCCTCTAGCTTCTTTCTTTGTGTTGCCTTGTGTCCTTGTACTTTGAGTTGAAGTAATAAAAGACTCTTGCAATAGTGAAGTTCGATTTCATGTCTTTTGTTTGTTAATACTAAGAGGTGCTGGTTAAAAACGGTTGACTTGACCCTCACTTGCGAGATTCTTACTGGAGGAGACCTAGTGACCACACACTGATGCCGACAGTGTGACTCAACCCTTGGAGGCGAGAGTAACGGTTGGATCTCTTGGTAGCAGCGTCAAGGCCTTACGACGTCATCCATTCCATGAATTAACTAATCATGACGGGATTTACTGTATTAGGCAAGGAACGTGGTTCATCCAGGGGATGAGACCAGATTTCAATTTTCGGAAAAGGAGAAATCTTTGCAGCTTTTCAGAACGTTAAGGAGGAAGAGGAAACCCTTCGTGTGGTCAGACAGATGTCAGCAGAGCTTCCAGGAGCTGAGACAGAGTTTGACCAACGCCCCTAGAGGCGTGGATAGAGGTGGAACAACCTTCCTTCAGTCTCTCATAGTCACTCATACACTACTGCAGTAGGTCAGAGAGGCACAGCGTGGGGACACTGACTGTGAGACGTCACGTGCACATATATCCTCAGGACAAGCACCTGATGGTTTCTACTTTGGAGCAGAGCACGACATCCCTTTCAGAGGACGTACCTTAGTACCAGTCACTTTACGAGAGGAGGTGCTGAGAGAGTTTCACACTTCTCCTTTGGCGGTTCATCCTGGAGTGGCATAGATGTACTAGGATCTCAGAGGACAGCACTGGTGGTCGGGCATGAAGAAGGCTGTGGCAGAGTTCGTTTCTCGATGCCTCACCTGCCAGCAGGTGACTGAAGAGCACCAGGTACCAGCAGGCTTGGTACAGCCCTTGGAGGTTCCGGAGTGGAAGTGGGACAGCATATCTATGGACTTCGTGACTGGACTTCCACGCACTTCCATAGGTCACGAATCCATTTGGGTGATAGTCGACCGACTCACCAAGTCGGCTCACTTCTTACCCATCAGAGAGCAGGGCTCAGTGGAGATCTTGGGACGTCTTTACTTTTAGGAGATTGTGCGGCTTCATGGAGTGCCATCATCTATCGTCTCTGATCGAGATGCTCGATTTACTTACCGGCTATGGAAGGGATTGCAGGAGGCATTCGGGACGCAGCTACGTCTGAGCACAGCCTTTCACCCTCAGACGGATGGTCAGACGGAGAGGACCATTCAGACTCTCGAGGACATGCTCCGCGCATGCGTCCTCGACTTTGGTCATAGCTGGGAGGACCACCTACCCTTGGTGGCGTTCGAGTACAACAATAGCTACCACTCCACCATCTGGATGGCACCATACGAGGCGTTGTACGACCGACCTTGCAGATCTCCTTTGTGCTGGACAGACCCTGGGGAGTCAGCAATTGTGGGACCGGAGATGGTCCAGGCCATGACAGAGAAGGTCCAGGTCATCCAGGAGCAGATGACGACAGCTCAGAGCCAGCAGAAGTCTTATGCTGACAGGAGGCGGAGGCCACTAGATTTCAAGAATGGCGACCACATCTTTTTGCGTGTCTCACCTCAACATGGATTACGGAGATTTGGCCGAGGTGGAAAGTTGTCTCCACGCTTCATTGGACCATTCCAGGTCCTCACCAGGATTGGCGAGGTGGCTTATCGCCTGACTCTACCACCTCAGTTGCACCGAGTGCACGACGTCTTCCACGTATCTCAACTGAGGAGATACGTGCACGAACCGACGCATATCATTGACCTTGGGGAGCTTGACATCGATGATGGGGCGACTTTTGCGGAGGTCCCAATGGAGATCGAGGATCAATAGGGGCGAGTCCTATGTGGACGGTCAATTCCTCTAGTTCACATCAGATGGCAGCACGGGAACCTCCAGAAGAGCACTTGAGAGCGGGAGGCTCAGATGCGTGCTCAGTATCCTCATTTGTTTCCCTAGTTATGATGTATCTTTATGGGGACATAAAGCCCTGAGGTGGGAGTAATTTAAAGACCCATAAAATTCAAGGGAAACTTTTTCTTAATTTTCATTGAATTTTACAAGAACGCGGTTTCAGACGGCACTTGATTCCGAGGCCCGGAGTGCCCAGAATTTCTATCTGAAGTTTAGCTTGGGTACGTTCAGTGAACGAACGAGTGGGAATTTTCTATCTTTTGAACCGGTGCCCGGAATTGAATTCTGAGGGCACTTATGGAACCGTAATGCCGGTAATTGCTTAGGAAATCCTGTTCCGGAGTTGCGTTATCACGGGTGTGGATGATAAAAATTGTGGAAGTTAATTTATTATTATTCTACAATTTTTATTTTCCTTTTGTGTTTTAAGGCTATGGGTGGAAGTTGGGTAACTACCCAACCTCCCTTGGGAGGTTATGAGGGTGGTGGGGCCCACACGAACCCCACCCCTTCATATTCTTCAAATATTCAACTCCCCATTAACTCCCCTCCATTTAATTTGACCACTTGTGTAATTTTAATGAGGTGAGTTAAGTGTGGTTAATTGAATTTCAAACTCTTGAAATTAAAAAGGGTAAGTTGTGTTAATAAATTATGACTTGGGATTAATTTATTAATGTTAGAGTTTATGCCACGTTGAGAGGTTTTGGGAAGCGTGAAGATCTTCTTAATCTCCAGTGAAAAACATCTTCGATGAAGAACGTGAAGAATGCCTCAGACTCCGACAAAGAACACCGTTCTTCAACGAAGAACATCGCCGCCGAAGAACGCAGAGAAATTCGCCAACGATGTTTCCTCTTCGGACGCACCTCGACCACAACGGAATCGACGTTCGTTTTCCGTGACGCCCGACCTCCGCGATGCTCATCTTCTGTGGCTCGTTGACCTGCACCGTTCTTGAAACCGAGGTAGGGGATTTATTTTATTTAATTATTTCTGTTCATGATTCTAGTTTATCGATCTTCGTGGATATTAGACTAAATGTTATAGTTTAATGAGAGGGGGCTGGACCGCACAAACACGGCCGACCCTCCTATTTATCCTTGTTGATACTTTTTGGTTTGCATGGAATGGCATGGTGCCATCGCACCACGCAGAAATCGCATGACAAGTACTTCGCGGCGCCATCGCGCCGCGCCATGAAGTTGAACAAGGACGCGACGCCATCGCGCCGCACCAAAGAAAACCGAAGAAGCCATGGCCGGAGTGGGGCCGCGGCAGAGGGGTGCAGTGCTGTCGCACCACGCCAGACGAATCAAGTCGTGGCCGGTTCCGGGACGCGGCGGAGCAGGGTGACCGGCGGCCGGTTCCGGGCCGCCGGTGTCGGTGATGGAGGAAGGACCGGCCATCGCCGGTCCTTGTCGGCAGAATCGGCCGGACGGTGCGGGCCGACCAGACAAAGGGGAGCTGGGGGAATTAATTCCCCCAGTCGGCTTTACAAAACAGCCCCCTTAATTGGGGGGCCGCGGTTTCCCCAGGGGGGCAGCCCCCCCCCCCCCCCCCCGCCCTTTTGCCAACGACTCGGCCAAAGGTCGTGCTGGCCACGGCGTTGGGCGCGCTGTTCCCCTTCCGGGCCATGCCGCGCCCAGCCGGGCCGGCCCGACCCGGACCCGGGGCGGGTCGGTCCGGTACGGGCCGACCGGGGGGTCGCGGGCCGGGTCGGTCCGGGCCCGAAACCCCCGTTTTCGGACCGTCTACGATCTTTTGCCCATAACCTGGGCTACGAACCTCCGATCGACGCACCGTCAGTTGTGATGTGATCCTTGAATCGAGATGGTCGTTTTTGTATATTACACTCAAGGTTTTGGATTACTTTGAGTTCGGCCGGGTTGGTTCGTACACGAAACCAACCGGGCCCTCGGAGCGGAAACGCTCATAACATGAGTTTCGAACGTCTGATTGACGTGTCGTCAGCTTTTTTGTTTTCCTCTTAGTGAGACAAATATTTTGGCTTACTCCGACCAAGGTTTGGACATAGGTGGAGTACGGTCGGGTTAGTTTTGCTTTAGAAACCAACCGGGCCCCTGGGATGAAAAGGCCAATAACTCTCAGACCGGGCGTCCGATTGACGCACCGTCTGCGACGTTGACTTCCTGTTGATGATACGGAACTTTTGGATACATCAGCTCTGGACTATGTGTCAGTTGATGTATCAGCCTCTCAGTTCGTGGAGCGGACCCTCCCGAAGGAGCTTTCTGTGTGCGGGAACCCTGGTGCTGGCTGCGACTACTACTATGACTGCGACGACGACTGTGCAGAGATCCTCAGTGGATTCGACGACGACGACTACAGCACTCAGCGATCCTGTGTGGATCAGTGCTACCGATCCTGTGTGGGTCCGATCCTGTGTGGGTCCGCGCTCAGCTGTTCTGTGTGAGCTAGCGCCTACAGATCCTGTGTGGCTCTGATCCTGTGTGGGTCATTGCGGGGGTTAGTACCTATCGATCCTTTGTGGGTCCGACGACTTAGATGGATGAGTGATCATCTCTATCGTCTTTCGAAGAAGTATACCTGTGTGAGCTGAATCCTGTTTACTTTCCTATGTGGATTGTGTTGTGCTATCCTATGTGGATTATGTTTTGATTTCCTGTGTGGAATACGTATGCTTTCCTGTGTGGACTGGGTTGTACTTGGGCTCGGAGGTTGGAGCGTATTGGAATTGATGACTTAGGTATATGTATGGGCATATACCTAAGTAGTTTCGGTTGTTACTTCGTGATTGTATCTTTCCTTTGTGGTTTATCCTTAATGGATTTTGGGAGACCTTCGGGGGTCTCGGGGTCCCTACTGAGTAGCTTATACTCACCCATGCATGGGCTATGCCCGCACTACGTTGTGTTGGTTGCAGACGACGGACAACGCTGATCGTGGTGGAGGCTTGCAGAGCAGGACAGTACTTGGAGGTGGAACACTGGGCGGGACGTACTCGGAGCGGTAAGCTAGATCGAGGAGCAGTGGAGGCTTTCTGTACCCACCCTTCAGGTGGGATTCCCAGTGGACAGCTCGTCGTTGCGGCTTTACCTTTCAGTTGCTGTTTTCCCTTTTGAGTTGTACTTTACTTTCAGTTTGGGTTTGTGTACTGGCCCACTTACTTTTCCACACTTACTCTTGTACCAGCATTTGCTTAGTGTTTACTTCTACTTCTTGTTTACTTTGTGGTGTTAGTTTACTTTACAAAGTCAATGCCTTCCCTTTTTACCGAAATTTACACCTTGGTGCTAGTCGCCAGCCCCTGGCCTATGGAAGGCAGGCTTGGGGCAGTCACAGCACGGGCCCTGAGGATGGGTCGTGACAACCAAAATATGTAAACAAGTATATGGTATTTATTTTATTTTAAAATATTACGACATCTCGAGGAAGCCAAATATCAAATTATACTCGTGGTGGCGGAAAGGTTGTTGTCATCGCGTACGTAAAAAAACATAATATTTGTCATTTTGTAAAACGCTTCACAGAGGAAAGATTTCTTTTGAATAAAAGTAAAATTCAATAGGGTTTATACACCATATTAAAGAATGTTGTGTATAAATGAAAATATTCCTCAATGATAAATATTGAGACAAAGTCCCTTACAAAGATGATATCCTTAGATTAAGGAGAATTCAACTACGTAATTATGTGTGACAAATATAAATACACCCAATATAAGTGTATATTAAGTGTAAAATAATCATAGTTCATCCAAAAATATTCATAGCACAACATAACCCATAAGTAGAGGTTTAACCCAAATAATTGAAATTGTAATAAGAAGTTCCCATGCAAAAAAATCGATAGCCTAATGGTGTAACTTTCAACTTCAGAAAAATGAGATGATGAGAGATAAAAAAGGGAATATCATAACGTGTACATTACATTTACAACAATAAGGATATATAAGAACATATCCCAACATAAGAATATTTAAATTAAAATACCTAACAACAAGAAATCTTTTAAAAAGAGGAGGGTGAAAGGTTCCCTTACAGATTTGGTTAACTTTCAAAACGTACACCCCACAAAAAAAGGGTCATACAATGAAGATGTAAATACCCATAAATTATATTATATTACACAAATAATACAATCATGGGCAGTAAATACACCACACAAAAGTAAATAGTAGAAAATGTAGCATTAATCTCACGGGAATAAAAAGTGAGATAAAACCCCTTACCTCGTTGTAATCAATCGAGTCGTATGACCAAAAGATAATAAACACCAAATGAATCACATAATACCATGAATATAAATAGAATAATTATAATATATATAAAATGTAAGCACACAATACACCACATGAAATAAATAATTGGCGAACAATGGAAATCTCACGGAATTAAAAGTTAGATAAGAAATCCCTTATGAAAATTCGGCAGCCTAAGAGCGCCACTTAAAACTTCAAAAAATGGATTGATGAGATAAAATAGGGTCTCTAATCATATGAAAATAAAAATTAAAGTAATATTAATATAAAATAACATCCCCCAACATAATAAATAGGATCTTAAAATTAATGACAAAAAAGAGAGTACTTAAAAAGAAAGAGAGAGGTAGGATCCCTTACCTCGAGTCCGACTTGTCTTGTTCGTTTCTTTATATTCCTGAATAATAAACTTTGGTCAATTTATAATTTCTTAAGAACATAATTTAAAGTTTATTATTCAATTCATATCACATAATATCATGTTATAATAATTATATTATTATGTTAGTTCATATCAGACGTTTTCGTCAATGTTCGGTACATGAGTCAAAAATGAACTTGTTTGAAAAGAATTGTCCATGTAGTTATAAGTACATTGTCTCCCAAATATTATTAATAATTTAAATATCATATATATCCAGTATATTTTCATTTTATAGTATTCCATAACATTTTGAGATAAAAAAATGAAATGCACCGTTCATGGAGACGGTTGGTCGTACGTATGCTTGAACGCTACTTTCATTTCCTTGTCATATTAATGGAATTAAAACTAAATGAGATATATATATATATATTATAGTTAAAGTATAATATATATGTTATATAGGTCAACTAAGTTCATTAATTTCATTCTTTATACATTCCATGTATTGCATGAATGAGTCACATCACTTGAGGGTGCGGTAGTCCACACTTCCTCAAATGAAATTATCACAATTACACGACATGAAAAGCATAATGATATGTTTAAACATAAAATACAGATGAATATAGAAAACATAAATACCATATATATCATATATAAATACAGTGACATCTTAATGACCACCATAAGAGGTGTTAAAATAAGATTGAACAAACATCGTTTCGTGAGGCTGTAATTCGCCATCACAGAAACAGTGTGTTCTCGAACCATTAGACAGAGGTGTGTGTAAGTGTTAATAAAACAATTCTCATAAAAAAAATCCTAGTATATTTAGGATACTGGTTTTGTTATGGAATCCAAGAATAATAATGTTAGGGGGAGTGAAGAAGGAAATTTAAAGAAAGAAACTCGAGAGAAGACATTACCTCTAAATCGGGTAACTCTTTTTGATTTGAGCCAAAGGATTCCATGGGAAGACTTATTCCCAAAGTGAGGCTTCTAGAAGTAATATAGGTATGTGGAGAGATAATATTAGCAGAGGTTGGATGAGCCAAGGGCTTGAGAGGTGTGGGTATAGGGGTAGAGGTGGGGGCCTTTTATAAGAGGGTGGAAGGGCACTCTTGGAAGGCCATGAAATGTTACATTATTATGAAATGATTTTCGGATTTTAAAGGTCCCACAATAATATATTTAGAGGAAAAGGTGGTTAGGGTTAGAAATACACCAATCCAATAGGTTTTAGACAAGTGTAAGTCTTATATTTTACCTTATCATTTCATTTTATTTAAATCGTTAATTAATGAGATAATCACTGCATCATCATGGTGAAATAAATAAATTTATTTATTTAATGTCTCAAAATTATAAAAAAATACCATGATGTAGGAAATATATTTATCTTTAAAATTTCTATTTATTGTCTAAGATATCATTTCTGTAAACAAAATTAATTTTTTTTTACTTAGGTGATAGATACTTTGGATATATTTTCCTTTCGTTAAAAATAATATAATAAAAGGTCACTATCACACTAAAGTGATTCCATGGGGTCCCTAAGTTGGCACAAGGAATCACAAGGTCGGACATGACAGCACCAATATATGTAGGACACATTTTGGAGTCACTTTGTATTTTTATGATATTATTTTATTACCCTTAACTGCCCGATTACTAATTAATCACGATAATTAAAGATAATTACCGTCGTTACTATTTATAATGTCCAAAAAACAAAAGAATATTAATTAAATAATTTGGACCTTTTGATTCCAAATATGGAATCCATTTTTCCAAATTCCAAACACAAAAATTGCAGTAATTAATTTAAAAATAATTCCCATTTTCAAAACCAAAGACGAGTTTTTAAGAAGTAAAATTTATCAAAAGATTCACTTGTTTTTACATCAAATTGAAAAGTGAAATTACTTCAAATGAAAAAAAATTGTATTAATTGATAAAAACATAATTCAATTACACTTTAAAAACAATTAAAAAGACAATATAACTATATAATTAAATTAAATGAAAAGACAGTTTTGAAGTAAAATGCAGTATTTTTCACAATTCATTAAAAATGAACATTTGTCAGAAAAATACCAACAATTTTTCCAAAGTAAATTTCACATTACAAATTCAAAAATGATTTTCATTTTACCAAATTCAAAACAAATAAGTTTCATTAATTAATTTTATAATTAATTCCCGCTGTCAAAACAAATAACGTGTTTTTATAAAACAATATCTATCAAAATAATGACACTTGTTTATGTCCAATTTCAAAGCGAAATTAATTCCAATGACCACCATTAGATTAAATGGTAAAAATATATTCTAATTAAAATTTAAAATCAGTTAAAAAGATAATATAACCATATAAATAAATTATATTAAAAGGAGGTTTTGAATTAAAATATAGCATTTTCATTATTAATTAAAAAATGAACTTTATCGGAAAATAACAAAAATTTACACAATGTACATTTTGATGTCCCAATTTTAAAGAAGGATTTTATTTTGTCAAATATAACATATAAAATTGATAAAAAGTAGTTTTAAAAAGGGTTCCCCATCAAAAGGCGGTTTATCAACCTTTTAAAGAATATTAGAATATTTATGCTTAAAATTGGATTCATTTTCATTTTAAGTCTCTATCATTTATTGGGTAATTGTTAAAATATTTGACAAACATATATAATCATTTTGTAGTTAGTTTTTTTCATTCCCGCCATTACATTGACTAGGTGTTAACTACCATTTAAAATAATATTATTATATTATTAGTGTGCAACATAAGATTCCAAAGAAACTCGTTGTTGTGTATTAGGTACGCCATCAAACATAGCCTTCCCTTTAAATTAATATTAAAATTTTATTCACAAATATTAATAAATATGAAAATTTCAGAATCATTATTTACCTGGGATGTCACATCCTTCCCCTTTTGGGGAATTACATCCTCTCGATTATAAAATTGCACTCAGAAACTTCTTTGAAAGTCCCACATCAGAAAAAGAGTCAGTAAAACTATCACTTTAAAAGAAAGAAAGAGAAGTACAAAGGTCACACAAGTTAACCCATACTAGGATTCCATGTACACAAACATGGAAATGGGAGAGAAAAAAAGGGTCATGTTCTGATGGAGAGTGATAGAAAACATGATTAAGTGAAAGTTAACCGAAAGAAAATCACAAACTTATAATGTGTGTAAATGGTGTTTGATTACCCAGTAGGAAACGTAAACCAACAATGTTTTTGTTTTAAATTCCATTTCATAATTTTTAGGAATTCATTTACTACATAGAATAAAAACATAAGTAAATATACTTACCTTTATGTAGATATTCATCCTTTAATAAGTTTCTACCAAAACTCATCTTTTCTCCAAATGATGAGCATTAAAAAAGACTTGGTCACATCAAAATCACAAGAATAATCTTCTATAGAATCACATAATCCACAAAAGGAGAACTATATATTTCCCATGTCTTTTTCCCTTAACCAAATCCAAAATGGTTAGTAAAAGATCAGATAATCCCCAAAAAGGATAATCTTTTACAAAAAGAAAAACTACTCTTGATCTCAAAAAGTTTTCCAACAAATACAAAAGTTCATCAAAGACCAGTCAATAAACAGCTATCCATAAAATTCTTCAATGTAATACAAACTAAGATTGAAACCCAAATCTCTGAAGGATTTAATCACATAGTCTTCCAAGGTAAATCTTAACATTTATCTCCAAATAACATCAGTTACTCTTAAAGTTTCATATTGAAAAATAATTAACCTAATCACATATCCTCCAGGATAGGTTAATCATTTCCATAGATAACCCAAAATAAACTTATTCCGGATTAATAAGATCATATAACTAAAAATAATTAGTCATACAAACTAGGGACTTCACATAGTCTAATGGTAGGCGATAAATCCCAGTTGCACTTTGGTTGTGGGTTCGATTCCTGTATCTTCATCCGATGCGACGGGTTGTCACATGGTATGCATGTTGTCCTTTTTCAAAAACTATATAATTTTATAACATTCCCAAAAAGAGATAAAATCTTCAAAAATTACCATAACATAATTTAACCTCAAGTTTATCTCATGCCTTTCATTTTCCAAAATAATATATAGTAACCCATAATTACATCAAAAGTAAGGATCATATAAACCCTAATGGATACCTTTATAATTATTAACTGAAGTTCCACATCGAGTTGGTTATCTCGTACATCATGCATTAGAGAACTCACCAAGGTTCAAGTGGTTAATCATGACTCCTGGTAGTTGGTTGACAATAACCACAAGAGTTCTCATTGCATCTCCCATATCATTCAGTTGTTCTTTCAGAAAACCATCATAGTTTTCCTCACATCCACTATTACTTTGGTGCCTGCTAGATCCAGCCATTTACTAAAACCAAAAAGGCCAGTGTGAGTATGTCATTAGAATCATCATATAATATCTTATGAGGAGGGTAAATACTAAGATATAATTATTCATGTTATCTTAAACTCATTCACTTTATCTAAAACTATAACTCTTTCTGAAATCCTAACCATTATGGTAATGTCACTTATGCGTAATGAATACCCTAACCTCTAATGTTATCTAAACTGACCTTTGATACCAACTATAAGGACCCGACCTTAAAACATTACATAATCTTGAAGTAAATGAATAATTCACTTTGATAATATTTTTAGGTTTAGAGTTTTAGATAATTAGGACATAACTATTACATCTCAATGATTACAAAGTAGACACATCTACTCAGTTTCCATTTTTTCACTAAATAAAAACTCTTGAACAAAAGTGTCATGTCTAGTTCCATGTTTTAGACAGCATGACATTTCCTTGATCCCATACTTGACCATATTCCACTTTATGTCATGTGGAAAAAATTTCAAAAACTTTGGATGGGCATAAAAATCTTAGTAAGAGATACACAAATAAGGAAAACTATTAGTTTTTTAAAACAATAAGTAAATCATGAATACTTTATCATAAGTAATAATTTTAGCCTTTATGAAGTAGTAAATACTTTTCCCTGAATAAAAGATCATTGCTTACCCTTTTGTAACCAAAACATCACCATAAAACCCATATAAAGAACACATAACATATAAAGGTGACTTGGGACATAAACATACTTAAATGGATTAACCATACGGTCGACTTCCACACATATCACTAAATGTAATAGCCATACGGCCGACTTCCATACCCAATGCATTGTAGGTTATAACGTAACCACCCATCCTGGTTTTCAGGGCATCACCCGTCATTTGGTTTATCACGTAACCACCTGTCAAATGTCCATGTACCATAATAAAATCATAAACCATAAAACTAATATAAAATAATGATAACATTTCAACATTTCAATCAAAATATATCACTTAAATATATTGACATAAACGAATCCTTTATCAAAACAATTTTCAATACCAAAATACGTAAAAGAGTATATGGTATTTATTTTCTTTTAAAACATTACGGCTTGTTGAGGAAGCCAAAGGTCAAATATTACTCACGGTGGCGGATAGGTCATTGTCACCGCGTACGTAAAAAAACAGAATTTTTGTCCTTTAGTAAAACGATTCGTAGAGGAAAGATTCGTTTTGAATAAAAGTAAAATTAAAAGGAATTTATACACCGTATAAAATAATTTTGTGCATAAATGAAAATATGCATCAACGAAAAAGATAAATATGAAGTCCATTACAAAGACAGTATCCTTAGATTAAGGATAACTCAATTACGTAATTATGTGTGACAAATATAAATACACCCAATATAAGTGGATATTAAGTGTAAAAAAATCAGAGGTCATCCACACATATTCATAGAATGACATAATCAAGAAGTAGAGGTTTAAACCAAAGAATTGAAATTGGATTAAGAAGTTCCCTGGAAAAAAAATCGATAGCCTAACGACGTCACTTTAAACTTCAGAAAAATGAGATGATGAGAGATAAAAAAGGGTGTATCGTCAATTGGACATAAAATTTATAGAAATAAGAATATATAATAACATATCCCAACATAAGAATATGTAAATTAAAATACCTAACTACAAGAAGTCTTTTAAAAAGAGGAGGGTGAAAGGCTCCCTTACCGATTTGTGTAACTTTCGAAACATACACCCCATGAAAGAAGGGTCATACAATGAAGATGTGTATAACCATAAGTTAAAGTATATTAAACAAAGAATACAATCATGGGAAGTACATACACCACACAAATGGAAATAGTGGCAAATGTAGTATGAATCTCACGGGAATAAAACGTGAGATAAAAACCCCTTACCTCGTTGTAATCAATTGAGTCGTATGACCAAAAGATAATAAACACCAAATGAATCACATAATACCATGAATATAAATATAATCATGATAAAATAAATGAAATGACAGTACATAATACACCACATGAAATAAATTAGTGGTGATCAATGGAAATCTCACGGAATTAAAAGTGAGATAAGAAATCCCTTATGAAAATTCGGTAGCCTAACGATGCCACTTAAAACATCCAAAAATGGATTGATGAGATCAAATATGGTCTTTCATCATATGAACATAAAAATTACAGTAATAGGAATATAAAATAACATCCCCCAGCATAAGAAAGATGAGATTAATAGGAATTACATAAAAGAGAGTACACAAAAAGAAAGAGAGAGGTAGGATCCCTTACCTCGAGTCCGACTTGTCTTTTTCATTTCTTTATATTAATGAATAATAAACATTGGAAAATTTATAATTTTTTAAGAACAACCTTTAAAGATTATTATTCAATTAGTATCACATATTATCATGTTATAATAATTATATTATTATGTTTTTTCATATCAGACGTTTTCGTCGATGTTCGGTACATGAGTCAAAAATGAACTTGTTTGAAAATAATTCTCCATGTAGTTATAAGTACATCATCTCCAGAATAGTATTAATGAATTAAATATCATATATATCTAGTATATTTTCATTTTATACTATTCCATAACATTTGGAGAAAAAAATGAAATGCACCATTCATGGAGACGGTAGGCCGTATGTACACATGAACACTACTTTCATTTCTTTGTCATATTAATGGAAATAAAACTAAATGAGAGATATATATTATAATATTAGTATAATATATTTGTTATATAGGTCACATATGTTTATTAATTTAATTATTTATACATTCCATGTATTTCATGAATGAGTCACATCATTTGAGGGGGAGGTAGTCCACACTTCCTCAAATGAAATTATCGCAATTACACGACATGCAAAGCATAATGATATGATTTAAACATAAAATACATAAGCATATAGAAAAAATAAATACCATATATATCATATATAAATACAGTAAAATCTTAATTTCCACCATAAGAGGTGTGAAAATAAGATTAAACAATCATCGTTTCGTGAGGCAGTAATTCGTCACCCACAGAAACAGTGTGTTCTTTAACCATTAGACGGAGGTGTGTGTAAGTGTAAATAAAATACTTATCAAAACAACTTCCTAGTATATTTAGGATACTGTTTTTGTTAATTAATCAAAGAATAAGAATGTTAGTGGGAGTGAATATGGAAAATAAAAGAAAGAAACTCGAGTGAAGACATTACCTCTAAATCAGGTAACTCTTTTTGATGTGAGCCAAAGGCTTCCTTGGGAAGACATCTTCAAAAAGTGAGGCTTCTAGGAGTAATAGAGGGATTTTTAGAGATAATATGAGAATAGGATTGATGAGCCAAGGTATTTAGAGGTGTGTGTAAGGGGGTATAGGTGGGGGCCTTTTATAACAGGGTGGAGGGGCACTCTTGGAAGGTCATGAAATGTTACTTTATTATGAAATTCTTTTTGGATTTTAAATGTCGCACAATGATATATTTCAAGGATAAGGTGACAAGGGTTATAAATCCACCCATCCAATAGGTTTTAGATAAGTTTAAGTATTATATTTTATCTTATCTTTTCATTTAATTTAAATCGGTCATTAAGGAGGTAATCACTGTATCATCATGGTGTCATAAATAAATTTTTTCATTTAATGTCTAAAAATTATGAAATAATTACCATGATGTAGGAAATCATTTAATATTTCCAATTACTATTTATAGTCTAATATATAATTTATGTAAACAAAATTAAAATTGTTTTACTTAGGTGATACATACTTTGGTTATATTTTCCTTTCTTTAATAATAATATGATAAAAGGTCAATATCACACAAAAGTGATTCCATGGGGTCCCTAAGTTGTCACAATGAATCCCATGGTAGAAAATGACATCACCAATTGAATTAGGAAACATGTTGGGGTCATTTTTTATTTTTATGATATTATTTTATTACCCTTAACTACCCGATTACAAATTAATCACGATAATTAAAGATAATTACCGTCGTTACTATTCATAATGTCGAAAAAAAAGATTCTTAATTAAATAATTTGGACCATATGATTCCAAATATGGAATCCATTTTTAAAAATTCCAAACACAGAAATTACATTAATTAATTTAAAAATAATTCCCGTTGTCAAAACTAAAGACGGGTTTTTAAGAAGTAAAATATATCAAAAGGTTGACTTGTTTTTACATCAAATTGAAAAGTGAAATTACTTCCAATTACCAATATTGTATTAAGTGATAAAAACATAATTCAATTACACTTTAAAACCATTTAAAAGGAAAATATAACTATATAATTAAATTAGATGAAAAAGCAGGTTTGAAGTAAAATGCTGTATTTTTCACTATTCATTAAAAATAAACATTTGTCAGAAAAATACCAAAAATTTATCGAAAGTAAATTTTACATTACAAATTGAAAAATTATTTCCATTTTACCAAATTCCAAACATATAAGTTTCATTAATTAATTTTATAATTAATTCCCGCTGTCAAAACAAATAGCTTATTTTTAGGAAACAATATCTATCAAAAGATTGACACTTGTTTATGTCCAATTTCAAAGTGAAATTAATTCCAATAACCACAATTGGATTAAATGGTAAAAATATATTATAATTAAAATGTAAAAACAATTAAAAATGTAATCTAACCTTAGAAATAAATTAGATTAAAAAGTGGTTTTGAATTAAAATACAGTATTTTTCACTATTCATTAAAGAATGAACTTTATCGTAAAAATAAAAAAAATTTACACAAAGTACATTTTGATGTCCCGATTTTATATAAGGATTTTATTATGTGAAATATAACATAAAAATTTGACAAAAAGTAGTTTTAAAAAGGGGTCACCATCAAAAGGTGGTTAGTCGACCTTTTAAAGTATATTAGAATATTTATGCTTAGAATTGGATTCATTCACATTTTAAGTCTCTATCATTTATTGGGTAATTGTTAAAATATTTAAAATATATATATAATCATTTTTTAGTTAGTTCTGTTCATTCCTTCCATTACAACAGCTAGGCGTTAACTACCATTTAAAATAATATTATTATATTATTAGTGTGCAACGTAAGATTTCATAGAAACTCGTTGTTGCGTATTGGGTACACCATCAAACATAGCATGTCCTTTAATGTAATATTAACATTTTAATCACAAATATTTATATATATGAAAATTTCATATTATTTATTTACCTGGGATGTTACAAAAAATTTATGAGAAAAACTATCCTACTAAAGATCTTGAGTTAGCAACTATTATTGTTTCTTTGAAGATTTGGAGACACTATCCATATGGAGAAAATGTGAGATTTATACTGATCACAAGAGTTTGAAGTACCTTTTCTCACAAAAAGAACTCAACATGAGGCAAAGGCGATGGCTTGAACTACTCAAGGATTATGATTGCACTATACACTTCCACTCGAGGAAGGAAAATAAGGTGGTAGATGCTGTGAGTAGAAAGGATCATGGTGTTTTGAACAAGATGAAAGTTGAAAAGGATCCTATATACATGGATCAAGTAACGATGGATATGGTAATAACCATGGATGGTGAAACATCAATAATTTTTCAAATGGTTTCCAAACCATCTTTACTAGAAAGGATAAAGAAATCTTAGACTGATGATGAAGAGTTTCAAAAGAAGATTAAAGATGTGAATGATGGGAGATTGAGTGACTCTGTGTATGAAGATGGAATTTTGAAATATGGGAAGAGACTTTGTGTTCCATATATACCTGATCTAAAAAGGGAATTTTTGGATGATGCTCATAGTTCCAATTTCTCTATACACCATGGTAGTAGTAATATGCATAGAGATTTGATGGAACATTTTTGGTGGGACAACATGAAGAGGGGGATTGCTGATTTTTTGTCATGATGTATGGGTTTTCAACACGTGAAAGCTGGAATGAAACAACCTAGAGGAGTCATGCAACCTATTCCCATACCTGAGTGGAAATGGGATAATATTACGATGGACTTTGTCATGGGACTACCAAATACTCCTAGAAGGAACGATGCAATATGGGTCATTATTGATCGTCTTACCAAGTCAGCACATTTTCGTGCTATAAGATAATATTTACCACTTGAACGTCTAGAAATACTATATATTAATGAAGTTGTGAGACTTCATGGAGTACGACTATCGATAGTTTTGGATCGTGATCCTGGTTTTATACAACGATTCTGGAAAAGTATTCAGAATGCTCTGGATACTAAACTTCATTTGAGCACTGCCTAACACCCTCAAATTAATGGAAAATCAGAATGGATTATTAAAACATTAGAATACATGTTGAGATCTTGATATCTTGACTTTCAAGGTATGTGGGATCAATATTTACCTCTAGTAGAATTTCCCTATAACAGTGGCTTCTATTCAAGTATACAGATGGCACCATATGAATCATTATATGGAAAAAGATGTCGCACACCAACCTGTTGGGATTATGTGGGTAAAAGAAAACTCATAGGCCCAGAACTTGTGGAGGAAATAATAGAAAAGGTAAAGGTAATCCAAAACCACATAAAAGAAGCTCAAAGTAGGCAGAAATGCTATGCCAATAACCGAAGTAAGGATTTGGAATTTCTAGTAGGAGATCATGTTTTCTTGAAGGTATCTCAATGGAATGGTGTTATACATTTCGGTAAAAAGGTTAAATTGAGTCCCAGGTACATAGGACCTTTCGACATTCTAGAACGAATTGGGGTTGTAGGTTACCATTTGGCAATGCCGCCAAGTCTCTCCAAAGTTCACGATGTATTCCATGTATCACTGTTGAGAAAATACAGGCCTGACCCAACACAAGTACTCACCTATGAGGAATTAGAATTGGAACCTGGTCTATTTTATTGCAAAGAGCCTATTAAGATTTTTGATAAAAGAGAACAAGTGCTGAGAAACCGAATGAATCATTTGGTAATAGTTATATGGAGAAACCATAAGATAGAAGAGGCAACGTGGGAACCCGAGGAACATATGATGAGGAACAACCCGAGTCTTTATATGAAGTAATACTCAAGAAATTTTGAGGATGAAATTATTTGAAGGAGGGTAGAATCTAACACCCCAAGCTTCCACGATACACTTCTACTTGAATAATACAATAGCGTGTGTTGTACGCAACTTCAAGTTCTAACACACCACAACCAATCAAACTAGATAATATGAATAGAAATACCCACTTTTTGAAATTTTGTAAATTTTATCTGTCAAAATGGACTTCATTTTCAGATTTTGAGTATCGAAATTAGCTTAGGGTGAATTTTTGGTATTTTTCTGAAAACATTTAGTTTTTTATGAAAAGTGAAAAATACTAAAAACAACTTTTTTAATAAAAATAATTTATAGTGATAAATTATACTATTGAGTGTTTTTAAAGTATAATTAGATTTTATTTTTTCCATTTAATCCAACGTTGTTCATTGGATTCAATTTCACATTTAAACTGGTCATAAGGAAGTGTCAATCTTTTGATAGTTGTTATTTCTTAAAACAATGTTTTTTTTTTGACAACAAGAATTACTTTTAAATTAATTTTTTCCACTTTTTTATTTTGAGTTTAGAAAAATGGATTCCATATTTAGAATCATGAGGTAAAAATTGTGTAAATAGGTAAATTTTATTTTTAGACATTTTGAATAATTACTTCGGTAAATATTTTATTTACCATGGTTAAAGGGTAAATCCGTTAAAAAAGGGTAAAAAAATAATATTATAATAATATTAAATTACCCTAACACATGTCCTAACCCTATTGGATGATACATTTCTGACCATTGGAATCCTTGGGTCAATTTTGGGACCCCATGGAGCCACTTTGTAAGTGATAATGATACTTTATATTAGTTAAGTTAAAGTAAATACAAAAATGACATAAGCATATATCTTTTAGTAAAACAATTTTTACATAGGGTTATATATGTTATCATTTTGACTATAAATATGCATTAGAAATATAAAAATATTTCCTAAATAATGGTATTTTTTATATATTTTTTAGACATTGAATAAGTAAATTTATTTATGATACAATGATGATGCAGTATTTTCCTTATTAATGAATGAATCAAATAAATGGTATTATAAATGTTAAAATTAATATAATTTTAACGTTTTGATGGAATCTACGAATTTTTTAAGTTAATATGACATGTTAGGATAGATTTAAGGAATTTATTTCAAATTAATAAATATTTTAGGACTTTGACAACAATCAATTATTAAATAGTGTCAAAATTGACATAAAGGGGTTTTTAAAACAAATATTATATTATTAATTGATATAATATTCCTAAAAATATAAAGTTCGGCCAAATGACTTATAAAATGATAGGTGTATTATTAATTAACCATTTGGGGTTCTATTGTATGTTTATAGTATGTTTATTAACCATATGATATAAAAATATAAAGAGACATGGTAAATGTCAGACTATTTAACTAAGAGTTAAATCTAAAAGATAATGTCAATATAGTGACCCATACCTGTATAAAACCTATTGGTTGAATGGTTTTCGACCCATACCCACCTTATCCTTTAAATAATTCATATTAAAGAAATTAGAAACCGAAAAGGATTTTATTTTAAAATAATACTTCTAGCTTTTCCTAAGGTTCCCCTCACCCCTCTTTTAAAAGGGCACTTACCCTTATCTCTACTTCACACGTTAAAAGCAATTTGGTTTATCCAAAACTGACCCAAATACCCTTTCAAATATCCTCCCTCTATCCTAGAGGCCTTACTTTAGTCAGAAAGCCAACCGAAGAATCCCTTTTGATCAAATCAAAAGGAAGAACCCAAAGAAGAAGTAAATATTTAATCACCTCTTTTAAGTTCCTTTCTTCTTCCACTTCCTCTTTATTTGTTGTTTACATTCTAAAATAATAAATCCAGTATAATCTATATAATATGATGTAATTATAAATATGGTACAACCATATTCATTATTCTATCCATCCTTTTAATGACATGTCACCATACGTGCCTACGTACGGCTTACCATCTCCACGTCGTGGTGTAATTGTTGTTCAATTCATTATTATTTTGATGGGTATAATAATGATGTGTAATTGATGTAAATAATAAATATAACATTATAATTATTCTGTATATATGATATACCATCCAATTATAAATTATTTTAATATTAAGAGAATGATATTGTCGCTCATGCGTACGTACAGATTACCTTCTCCACGAACGCGATGAGATTCATTCCCCATCGTATCCATTCATGACTAATTTTTATTATCTTATTAAAAATAATTGTTAAAGACTTAATATAATTATTAATATGAATAAGATACATCCTATCCATAACAAACATTACTTACGTAACAAATCATATAAAGGAAAGTGAATCACTTAACACCCGAAACGACGATAATACTAAGATATTATTTACAAAGCATTGTTAAAAGATCATATATGCTATCATATTAATGTATATGATTATTGTATAATTTAATAACAATTATTTCACCATTATACAGGAGGTTAAACTACCCTTGGCCAAGTAAAATTACAAGGTAAGGGTTAATTTTACAATCTCTTTATTATACGAGGTTTTTTTATGTAAGTATCTACTGGGACCTCTTTATCATCCACATCCATGTCTATTAAAAATTTATTCCAATTTTTTTTTACTATTTACTAAAATATGGTTTAAAGTCATTTATACCCTTATTTTAAATGTTTTAAAATGGTTTGAAAGGAATCTTTCCGTCATTTTCCAAACAATGTACTTTTTGACCTTTTTGACAAATTTAAATAAGAATGTTTTTTAACTTATATGGTAGGTGCGGATATTTTCCACCATTATAAAATCATCGAAGCATCCCTTACAGGATTATAAGAATATTTTCAAAATAATTTTTTTCTTAAATTATTTCAAAATAGAAAGGAATATTTCTCTTAAAAAGTTTTTGATTTCATCTTTGTCAGCACCCTTTGATGGATTTTAATCTTATTTGATGTTTATTTATTATGACACAAAACTTCCATATTGTATTGAAGGTTTTGTGATATGTTTGATTTTGGATGTGTGATTTTTACACCATTCATGGTTTATGGATAATTTATTGACATTTCGTATGTTAGTTTTAATACGAATGTTTATGTTATGTTTAAACATTTGCATATGAGGAATGCATTGGACATAGTAAGTGATTGGTGGAGCCCACTATATCTCCTCGATGCATCGGTAGGTCTCATGAGAAAAACTAGTGTCTTGGCACAAGGCCTTGACAAAATCTTATTTGTAGTCTTGGCACAAGGCCTTGACTATGTGGTTATGAAAGTCTATAATTATAAATTCCATCCTTATGAAAGTGGCTATTGATATTTCATGTGATTATTATACTAGTAGAATATCTATATGAGTAAGTAAATTACATTATATTTATTTATATTTTCCATATTATGATGAAGTTTATTTTGAAATGGATTTTGTTTTAGTTTTATATATTTCCTTAAATGTTTATTATTATTGATGAAGGTTTCTGCTATATTGTTATCCCTACTGAGCATCTGAGATCACCCCTTTCTATGTTTTATTTTTTCTAGGATGTGAAGAATTATATTATGACTGACCTGTAGGGATAGTCTATGGGATCTCAGGGTTTTCTATGGAAACAATTTTGTTGTAGTTTTCTATTTTATGATGTAAAGTAAACTTTATTAATGTATCTAGTACTTCCAAGGCGAATAAACTAATCGGTATTTTGAGACATGATCCTTTGTTATCATTCCAATTATAGGTAATAATGCACCAACTCTGGGTAAATAGGGTCGAGGCATTACAATATAAGATTCAAAATGTTTTTAATAATATTGATAACCACTTTTGTTTTTCTGAATGGAAAGTTTGGTAAGTTGTGGTGCGCTCAAACTCGGTGTTGCGTGTAGCAAAAGCAATTGAATTACTTTAATGATATAACGTGGTATGAAATCGTGGGGTGTTCTTTTTGAATGCTAAATTACTATAATATCATATTTATCACTTATTAGTGGTGTTTATTTGAACATTGTGAATCCATAATTTTGTCATTATAAATTTAAACTAGATATATTTATAAATTATTTTTTTTGGGGAAAATATATACATACTATATAATTATTTTTCTATATGGAAAAATATTTTAGGATATACCCCATAGGGAAATTTCTCAATGTAGTTATGTTGTTCATTCCATGGACATTATTCCAGGAAATATTTTTTTATGTGATGGAATGCATTGTAATTTTATATGATGGGTGGGGATTGAAATTATATGCCCCCTTAGTGCATGGGTAGGTCTCACGAGAAAACTATGATAGTGTAATGAGATCATCCTCACATTTTATGTAATATTACTTAGCACAAGGCCTTGATGATATGTTCATGACTTCTAATATTATGTATTCCCATCACCATATGATCAGTTATGGTTTTCCATGAATTTATTTATTGTATCCATGGATATGTTATTCCCATAGATTGATTTCATTATGACATTATTCCAATTATTTATTCCTTCCATATTTATTATTCCCGGATCATGACAGGTTTTGAGCATATAATATCACTCTTTATATTCTTTCCCATTTACCCAGGAAACCATGAAGATTACTTCTTATGAAAAATGGATTTAATAGAGAATAATATGGTTTTCATGTATTTAGTTGAACTGTTTTTAATTTTGATGTAATGTAAAACCCATTTATGTGTCTAGTTTATTGACACTACTAAATTGTTGGATCCTATGTAGCATGATCTATGTATTCTTTACCAATGTAATAAAATAACAACATGATCTTGGGTGGTTGATTTGCGGTTTTTATAGTTTGTATCAAAATATATTTATTAGAAACCTTAGTAACTATATTTAGAATAATATAATTATAATATAATAAACCTATGTAAAACTATTAATGATATTCTAGAAATATTTTTAAAATGGATGAAATGAATTTATAATGAATACATAAAACTTATACTATGATTTTTTAATTCATACAGATATTAATGAACTAATTAAGTGTATTACCTATCTAGAAATAGCATCTAATAGATGAAACATAAATCATGTCAACACCCGTAGTTAATGTAGTGATTTACCTCCCAATCAAGTAAATAGAGATGATACTAGAGCTGAGAAGATTATGAATATATTAGAATAGCTAACCCATATTATGGAAGATAACCTTGCTCGTATGGAACAACCTATCACACCTCAATATTATGTGATAGACATAGATCACTTAATGTAGTAGAAAACTCCATATTTTAATATAACCATTGATCCACTAGTGGTATATTAATGGATCATGTCTTTCATGAAGATATTCCTTGCCTTAGGATACTGTGAAATGAAGAAGGATATCAAGGCTCTCTATTGATTAAAGGTAGATGATGACCAGTGGTGGATTTTGATTCCAACTACTATGAAGGAATATGAGTTTGAGGATATGGAATGAAATAATTTTAAATTGATATTATTTGAAATGTATTTTCCTCATGAACAATCATTTTACTCGAAAGGAAATTTATAAACATAATAAAAAAGGAGGATGAATTCATGGTTGAGTATAAAGATACTTTATAAGGATATGGAGGCATATTATGGATTATGCATGCAACACTGATGGAAGGATAAAACCCTTATTTGATGGATTAAATTCAAGTATTCAAATGGAAAAAGTCTTTCAATAATCTTCCACATATGAAGAGATGGTAACTAGTTTAATCAAGACTAAGAATAAGTTATACGAGTCCTCTACTTTCAAAGGTAAGAAAGAGAAAGAGTGGATTCCTAGTAACTATGTTTAAAGGAATTTAATAAAGCAAAATAAGTGAATTGAATATTGTATAACATGAAATACTTATGGGAAGAAACTATCTAAGGCTATCTTAAAAGGATTAGGAGTTAAATACAAGTGTGGATATAAAAGTTATAAATATCATGAAAACAATGTAAAGAGATAAGATTCTAATTTACAATGATTAAATTGAAAGTATATGGGACATTATTGAAATCAATGCCTCATTCCTTAAGGGACTCTACCCTAGAAGAGGCTAAGGGAAAATTTCCAAGACTATGAGATCACTAAAGTGGAGGTTAATGTTCTAAATGACATGGTGGTAGATACTTTAATTATATATCCAAAATTAGATAATGATTAATTTTTTCAGTATATTTTCCATATTTTATATGTTTTATGTTTGCTAAGGAATCTAGATATTTCCCTAGCATCTTAATAAGTGAGTTACTAATTAATACTCTTAGTGTAAATCCTACAAGAAGAAGGATGTGTCAGTTAGTACCCATTACGGTATATAGACTGACCATATTCACAGACCTGATTATTATTTATATTGTTTCCTTTGATATAATACATAGTGTTGATAATATTTATAATTACAATGAAATTGTTATTTTTATAGAAATAGATTACAATTTATTATGGATATAAGGAATCCCTTGACATAAGAGGGGTAAATACATCATCTGAATATTTTTTGAACCGACCAATCGTATCCTTCCTAAATGAAAATAGTAGAGAAGATGAATAAATAAATGATGATATCCTTAAAATAGAGGATTTGTCTATTATAAAGTAATATTTTGATATATTCCCATGGTAATTTCATGGATACCATCACGATCATGAAGTTGAATTATCTATCTATCTTATCCTTGATGAAAAGAACATATTTATTCCCTCCTATAGAATGGATCTAGTGGAATTTGTGGAATTAAAAAAACTACAATAGTTATATGATAAGGGTTTAATTTTTCCTATTTATTCACCTTCAAGAGGACCTATTATATTTATGAAGAATAATGATGGATATATGAGATTATTTGTTGACTATAGGGAAATAAATTCCATCACTATTATGAAAAAATATCCCTTAAACAACATTGAGAATTTATTTTTTCAACTTCTGGGGGATCAACACATCTAGAAGATTGATATCCATTATTATTATCATTAATTATATATCAAGAAGGATGATATACTAAATAAAACTTTATTTATAAGGTTTGATAATTATGAGTTCTCATTATTGTCTTTTGGGTTAATTAATTCACCCAATATGTTTATAAATGTCATATTCTAATCAGTGATAGGGGTGGGTGTGAATTAGTGATTTTTTTTAAAATTTCATCTTTATTATGACACAAAAATTCTCCTCCAATAAAAGTGTTAGAACTATGATGAATAAATGTATGAAAACAAATCCATAGGAACACAAGTATTTACCATGTTTACCACTCAACAATAGTATCTGGTCCTTGGCATGGTCTAGAAATAATCCAATACCACACAACCCACTAGAAAAAAACTGTATTTATGTGGTTATAGAATGAAGGTAATATCCTTAAAAATTAATTTAACTATGATAAAAAAATAGTGCATGTGCTTTCCATATATATAAAGATATTAAAAATATTTTGTAACAAATTTTAGAAACATTTACAAATAGGTTCAAAACTTTTTCACTATGGTTCTTGTATAAAGAACACTTTTTCTATTTTTAGAAACTTTTTTTTTTCACTTTCTCATCCAAAGGTAGGTAAGAGACTCTTCAATTAGTTTTCCATTTGTAAAATGATTTTTTATGGAAATTCCATCCAGAAAAGTTGTCATTTAATTCTTTCTAGTTCCTTTTTAAAACTTATAAAACTTCCTTACAACTAGTTCAGCTGATTATACCTGATATAAAAGTTTTTACGGAGAGTTCATATGATGTTTCATGATCAAACCACTTCTATTATTTGAAAAAAATTTATTCTTCTTCTTAAAAAAATATATTCTTTGGTTGGAAACATCCGTACTCTAAAATTAGATTGATAGATGTTCATCTATGGTATCTATACGAAACAAATTCCGCAGAACTTCTATTTTTTGCACATATAAATAGTACACTCATAATTTTTACTTTGAGACTTTTATAAATTATCATAGATGATCAAAATTGGTAATCCCAATTTATTTTCCCGCATTATAAAATATTTAAATTTCCAAACTCCCCCTCAAAAAATTAGTTAAAACCTCTTAGGACTTCTAGAGTGTCCATAAAGCTTCTAAAAAATTCTAACATCAAAAAAATTATTTATTTCTCAACCAAAATCACAGATCATCCATACCTAATATTTTATACTTCAAATGATGAATATATCATCAAAACATTTAATATATTTATGATACTTTTCATAATGAACAATACATCACAAACCTTTTTCCAAAAAATGTTTATCTCGAACAATCCACATTGTTTCTCTATCTGATGGGAGTCCATTCGATGATCTAGAAAAACATCATGGGAAGATTTTGTAAATATTCTCTGAAAAAATTTCTTCATATGATACCTTGAATCATAAAACTTTTATTGATGACTTTTTACATTTGATGGATTTTTTCCATTGTGACTTTTTTTATGACAATATGTCAATAACTTTCCTATCTTCATTGAAATTCAAAAGTCCCAAACACAATTTTCATTAGAATTACTTATAACAACATCAAATTAACATCATTAAAATTTTTTTTTTTATAAAAAAATTGTGAAAAAAATATGACCATTGGATTTTTTTCTAAAGAGTTATCTTGATTCACTATTCTTATGTATTTTCATAGCTCTTCAAAAACTTGTATTTTGCAACATCGCCTGATTTTTTCCTCTAAATATTTCATATGAAATCATTCATCAGAAAAATTTAAACCAATCTTTTTTCAAACAAACCATTCCAATTATTTTCCTTGACCAATCCAATTATACTTAAGAAAATTTTTTCAGGTGGATTTATACATCCAATGTTACTCCTTCAGTATATATCCTTATGCACTTAAAAACTACTTTTTATAAATAAATTGGATTTTTTTGAATAAATATTTTTCTATCCCTTTCACCATAAGAAAATATATCAGTATTTTCAAATCACTAAAAACTTTTTTCAGTTTTGTATACCCAGTGTCCTCCATATAACTTTTTTATAAGGAACTTTTTATACCCAAAATTTTTTATCCCCATTAACACTAAATGCTTGGGTTATGAGATCTTTTTGAATCCTGATGTGAGAAATAATCATAATTAAAATGAATCTCAATATTTGGATTGTCCATAAATTGGTTGTACAAAACATTGGAAGATAAACATCCAATAACAAACATTTTTACTAATGTTATTTTTTACGAAAACCTTTTTTTATTGTATTTATCCGAAACCAACTATTTCTGATCATAATTTTTTAAAAAAATTAACAAATCGAGGAGAATTTCGTAGATAAATTAAAATAAAAGTCTCCCCAATAAACTTCTTACATATTTAAACTTCATGGAATCCTTCAACCAATATGACCCCAACAACCCCCCCCCCCTTGGATTTTGTTTTTAAAGAAGAATCATAAATCACTGACACTTTTTAACTCAATATATGGATCACTTATCTAACAATTACAAGTATACATGAGAAAATTAAATGTAGGAAACTATAATCATTGAATAGAAAAACAATTCTATCCATAGGTAGTGAATTTTGAAAATTATTCTCACCCACTTCCCTAACCATTTTATTTTCATAACGTTTCAAATTTTTTTCCAACAGGAACAATGTTTCCTATATCCTCTTAATAAATTTTTAAACTAGTTCAAACATGAAGAAATAACAACCCACCCCTTTTAAACACTTCCCCTAAATAAATGGTTTCATTAAAATGTTAAGAACATAACAAGGGATATATTTATGTTACATCATTTTATCCCACTTGAAAACACTATCCGAAGAAAAGTTGAGAGAAGGGATAGATTCACATAACTTGGCCTTGAAGAGATATAGGTTATAAGCACATGTTCAACTATAGTTTATTAAAATTTTTCTGTAGCAATCGTTTGGTGAATATATTAGAAACTTGTTCTATTATAGGGACATACTCTAGGTACATTTCATTTTCCCCCATGCTCTTTGATGAAGTGATATTTGATATCAATATGCTTTGAATGATAATGTTACACCATATTTTTAGTGATATTTTTAGTACTTAGATTATCAAAACCCAATATAATGGGTAATTTCACTTGAACTAAAAATATTCCACCTGAGCCTTCATCAACATAAGTTTTGTTTCATTTTGAGTGGAAGTTACATAACCCACTTCATCCATATTGAGAGTTACAAAAATTATTCTTTGTGTGCCAACTAAAGAAATCTCCCAAAAAGAAAACTCCACCAGATATGGAATTTTTATCATAAAAAATTAATACCTAGCATGTATTTGTATACCCAAAAAATTTAATAGTTCCTAATATATCATATTTTATACAAAAATTAATTGTACCATTAATATATCTGAGAATTGTTTCTCTTGCCAAAAGTTGAGATTCATTTAAAGCACTTTGAAAACTTTTGTAACGCCCTGACCCTAGAAACCTATATTTGGGGCACTGTTTTAATACATTGGAATGATTACAAGGAATCAAATCCTTATAGACCGATTAGTTCTGTAGTCTTGGAAAATAGATTACATTCATTAATTGTAAATTACAATTCAAAACATAAATTAAAACATATATAATCCTTTGATAAGACCATTTTTCTCCTTGCCTAAACCTTCGTATCAATCATAATATACATCTTAAATTCTTGGTAAAATAAATCTTAATAAAGGGGTGAGCGTAGATTCTCAATAAGGGTAAAAAATAGAGTGGATTCTATCATAAATAAGCACACACTTTTATGACAAGGTATAAAACTGAAACATAAGACCCCTAATCATTATCTTGAGAATAATATGGTAAGAATAAATAATACCATATAAAATAATCATATCCTGGGATATTCAACTAGTCAAATAATCACATTCAATATCCATAACTAAAATCATAATGAGGGAATTCATAATGTCGGACATATGCACTATCAAGATATATCCTCAAGATAGCTACTATCAAGATCTTTCCTCATGACAGTTTAAGTCATTGAGTAGAAACTGATCTGATTTGTGTCAAGATCTATCTTCCTAATAATATTAAATTGATTAGAAAACAAACGTGGAGTGTTTTTTCCCTACTACTTTTGTATCATGAGAACTACTGATGCATTAGAGGGCTATAGTGGGACCTTCCCATCAATTACTAAGTCTAATACATTCTTTATATGATAATGGTGAATTATAAAAATCATAATGATTCTTATTACAAACTAGTATATAAAATATGAATACTTTTACCTTAAAAAAGAATGGGTATCTAAATAGAACATCCACAATCAAACTGATCATAAATCATTCAATAAAATAAGGTAAATGATATCATAAGATATCAACCTCAATTAATCATAAGATCCAACAAATTATGTTGATATAGATTAAAATATTCATTTAAAATCAATAAAAATATCTTCAGTCAAATACCCATTTTTCATCAAAATAATTTATTAAAAATTCATGCACCTAAAAAAGAAGACATCTAAAAATATATTTTTTAATCAAAGTATACCATTCGACTTTGAAACTGTTTATAGAAATTATCATTTTAAAAAATTCATATCCATACAAATAAATACATAAAAACATTTTTTTAAACATGAATATTAATGATAAAGATTATAGAATAAATAATATTTAAAACATTTAAAATGATTTTTTACCTACAGATTACCTTATATAATTTTTAAAAATATTTATTTTGAAACTATTTTTAATAAACATGGACATTTATGATAAATGTGTCCCAGTTAATACTTACGTATAAACAATCTTGGATAATAATGAGATTGCAAAATTAAACTTTACCACTTTGAATATTTAAATAATAATCCCTGAATCTTAAAATGATTCTATAAATACCCTGAAGAAAAATTTATTCATGATATGAAATATAATAGGGGAATTACAAACACCACACACAAGAAATAGGTGGTGAGCATGGCTTATATCTCATGAAAATTAAAAGTGAGATGAAATTCCCTTACTGTAGGTCTGATTCCTTCCATACATGTCTGAAACTCATGTATAGTGGTTTTAAAAATATTATTAACTTGTACCAGAATCATACTAATATTTATTATATCTTTTATTATTCATTTATGACCTTATATTACCTGTTTATTCATAATTTCCACGTTAAAGAAAAATTTTGGGTAATAATTGCTTTGTTTATCGTACATGTTTTGACTTGTTATTCTTCATATTATTAATTAGATAATGATTTAAATACTTCAAGAATTTAATAAATTAATTATATATCATATATATTCTAGTATATTGATATATATTATAGGTAGAAAAATTAAATGGAACACACCGTTCCTGGAGACGGTAGGTTGTACGTATGCATGAACGTTGTTTCTGTTTTCTTATTGTATTGAATGGAAGAAAGTAAATAATATATATATATATATATATATTATTTCAGTAGCATTATTATGTATTATATTTCATATTAATTCAGTATATACATTTTTATAATCATTCTGAATTTGTTGTAATGGAGGATGAATCTCATCACGTCGTGGAGATGGTATGGTGTGTGTACGCACGAGCAACGACATCATTCTGTAATGGTAAAGGGTAAGTAATTGGATGGAATATGAATTATAAATAAACAATATAATGTCATATATAAAATTTAAATCCATTAAGTACATATTTATACCCATATAAATAATGTATAGATGAAAAACAGTTTGCACCACGGTGTGGAGACGGTAAGTCATGCGTGAAAATTCATTGTGATATTGTTTTTCATAGGATATGTAAAATGATAAATATGATTGTCCCATAGTCATAACAAAATATCAGAATATATTAAATGATTTAATTATTACTCTATTATGTAAAAAACTTATTAAAAGGATGTATAAGAGGAAAAGAACTTTGAAAGAGTTGGTAAAACCATTACCTCTTCTTCGAGTGTCTTCTTTTGATTTGCAAAAAAGGACCCCATTGAATGGATTTCTGCCCATATTATTTCCTATAGGTGGAAGTGAGGGATGTTGGGAGGGTAAAAGGGCACATTTTTTCCAAACTAGAGGTCTTTATAGGTGTGAATAAAAGAGATGCATATGTACCCCTTTATAAGAGAGGTGAAGATCACTTTAGGAAACTCCAAAACTATTAATTTATTATAAATTTATTTTCAATTTAAAATAGCTTCAAAGTGATTTATTTTGATACTAATATGAGTATGGGTCTATATACTCTCAACTAATGAATTTTATACATGTTTAGTTCACATAATTAACCTTATCTTTTAGTATTAACCCTATGTTAAACAATTTAACTCTTACCATGACAACTTTTCATTATACACAATACAATATATATAGTCACTATAGAATTCCAAAATAACCCCAATTGGAAAATTTATGACATATTTAACATTATAATAGTTATTTGGAAAAAATATATACATCTATGAATTTTATATCATTTAATAAAATATTATTTTTTTAAAAATCCCTTTTATGTCGATTTTAACACTATTTAGTACATGACTTTTACAAAATCATAAAAACGTAATTCCATATAAAAAACAACCTTATCATATCTATAACATGACATATTAATCCAAAAAAATTATGTATGGCATCAAATATTTGAAATTATATTTATTATAATACAATTAATATTATTCAATTCATTCTTCCATTAATAAATTATTTACTCCATCATTATTATACATGACATTAAATAAATTTTTTTCTCTAAAAATTAGAAATAAATTTTCATGATAAGATAAAGTTATTATATTTCTAATGAATATTTATAGTCTTATTTATCATTTGTATACCGCTATATTAAAAATTATTTAGTCATTAGAAGTTTGAGTATGACATTTTTAACTCATCTTTAAATAAAATATAATAAATATATTATTATCACCCAAGTGGATTAAAAAGATCATAATTTCAACCTAAGGATTCTTTTGGTTGAAAATAACTAATAAAATTAAATTAGGAAAAGTTTTAGGGTAACATAAAAATGTAATAATATTAATTTTACCTTTAATCAAAAATTTACCCTTAGTCACGGTAAATAAAATAAATTTACTAAAGTTCTATTCACCAAAAAATTAATTTGATTCTATTAGATCAACAATTTCATGATAATTACAAATATTTATATCTATTTTTAAAAATTAAATTCATAGAAGTAGTAAATAAATATTGAATTCTAATCCCGCAAATGTGGTTAAAAGGCGGGTAAAAGAGACATTCAAAAGTTCAACAATTTTTTATATATAATTATATTATAATAATATTTCCATTGTGATAAATTGGATTAATATGTATATTATTTATCTATTTTGACATTAAAATCAATTTATACTAAAATAATTATATAAATAGAGAATTCTGTTTTTAACAACAATGTAGTATTTTTCCCAATTCATCCAAAAATGAATCTTTTTAGAAAATACGAAAAAAACACCCTAAGATAATTTTGATATTTTGAAATCAAAAAACAATACTTTTTGAAAAAAATAAATTTCATAACTTGTTTAATACTATTTATAACTACTTATAAAATATCCAATTTGATAGATTATAGTGCACTCTAACTCAGTGTTTCATACAACGCAAGCTATTGAATTTATTTAAAAATAAACATGCATTGAAATATTGGGGTGTTACATTCTCCCCTCCTTAAATACATTTTGTCCTCAGAATTTTTGAATTCAAGTTTGGTTAGTTCTATTTTACTATTAAAATTCCTTTTTTGAAATCACACCTCAGAACAAGGGTCGAAAAAAGTTCTAATTTAAAATAAAGAAAGGAAAATATGAAGGTTACTAGAGATAACTCATAAAAGGGTTCCATAGGGGAAAACATGGAAATAAAAGAAAAATCAAACCATAATGTTCTAATGGAGAGTGATAGAGAACATTGTTAGGAGAAAGTTAACAATCATAAAGCTATAATTCTATGATGATTTAAGGGACTATTTGATTCATCAGAAAAAGTACTAGGATGGAATTTTTTTCCAAATCCTTTCCTTAGATTTGAAGATTTATTTTACTATTCTTGAAATATATTAATTGATTTATTCTATGTAATAAGCATAATCTCACCCTTTGGTTCTGCTTAGATCTATTTTCACTTCATCCCTTACACTTGAAAATGAATTTTTCAAATGAATTTTTCTAACTTGAAGCACTTTTGATAAATCATAAGACCCATGAGTACTTACATCATCCTCTAACTATTTTATAAAACCAAAAAGGTTAGGCCAAAGTATCCCATTAACCATAGTTTAATCGAAAACAATAATATCCAATGATCAACTTACCCCATTACAACCTTAAGACTTTTCCAAAGGACTTCTATCTGAATTAATAGTCTAAAAGGATCTCTAAACATCCAAAATTGATCATAACATCAGATTCCCCAAACAATGCTATGTAGCTCTTATTGTTACATACCCAATATTATACCACATTTAAATCCTTAATAAAAACTCTTATTCATCCATATCCTTAAAGAATAAGCATTTTAGTACAATCCTTATATATATCATGAATCATATAACCATAAAAACATTTATTTAATAATTCCTGAATCCAAATAAAAAATAACCTTAATAATTCCACTTCACTCTTAGCCCATTAACTACACTTTAACATATAATTCCTTAATACATCATTCAACCCATTTTTCTTATTATATCCTATTAATTATAAAAAATATAACCATTGCATTTATAATATTTTTGATTCTGACCATTGACCAAAACTCAAAGCATAATGTGATAAACACTAATTATAGCGTTATAGTCATGAAGAATCATTTATAGGATCTCAAAATGATAGAATATTCTTCTCCATACATAATCCCATATAATTAACCAAGGTTATCCATTACCAAATCTAAAGGATGATATCCAACACTTAGAATTATCTTCAAATTAATTCATAGGGTTATGTTTTCTAAACTATGTTTTCAGAATCTAATTTCCAAGATTGTTGATAAACTTCCATTGACACCAACTATAATGCCCAGACCCTAGAAGCCCAGATCTGGTGAATTATTTAATACGTTGGAATGATTAAAATGAATAAAATCTAAAAGGACCAATTAGTTTAGCAATCATGGAAAATAGATTACATATATGAACTGTACGTTACAATTCAATACATAAAATAAAACATAGATAATCATTCAATAATTCCATTATTCTGCTTGATTAACTATTCATATCAATAATAATATACATCATGGCACCCTAGGTAAATAAATAATAAGAAAGGGGTGATCTCAGATGATTAGTAAGGGTAACAAATATAGAAGAATATATCATTAATAAGCATAGAATTTTAAGTCATGGTAAAAAACTGAAACATAATCCACTTAATCATAATCTTGAGAATAATATGGTGAGAATAAAAAATACCATATAAAATAATATTAACCATGGACATTATAATAGTAAAATAATCACATGGAATATCCATAACTAATATCATATTAAGGGATTGTATAATTATATAAATCTGCACTACCAAGATATACATCAAGATATCAACTTTCAAGATCTATCCTAAAGAAATTTTAAGTATGTGGGTATAAAACCATCTGTTTTTTGTCAAGATCAATCCTCCTGGTAATGTTAACCTACTTGAAAATCAAAAATGAAGGGTTTTTTACAACTAATCTCAAATCATGAGACCTACTGATGCATCAAGATGCTATAGCGGGCCCCACCCATCACTTACTAAGTTCAACACATTCCTCATAAGAAAATGGAGAAATGTAAACAATATAATCATTACTATTAAAAACTAGTATACAAAATATGAATACGTTAACCATAAACCTAGAATGATATCTAAATAGAACATCCACAATCAAACTAATCATAAAAAATTCAATAATATATGGTAAATGATATCATAATATATCAACCTTAATTAATCATAAGATCCAATAAATGATGATGACATAGATCAAAATACTCTACTAAAATAATTAAAAATATATTGAGACAAATACCCCTTTTTCTTTGAAATTATTTTTTCACAAGTCACAAACATATAAAAGAAGGCATTTAAAAAGTTATTTTTGAATCCAAGTGTCTCATAACACTTTTAATATTTATAAAGGAATTTACATTTTAAAACATTCAGGTTCATATAAATAAATCTATAAAACAATTTTGAAAACATGGACATTAATGAGAGAGATTTTAGATGTATAAATGTTTAAAACATTTAAAAACATGTGTTAGTTAAATATTAAATTACATAAACCAAAAAGATATTCCTTTTGAATTTTTTTTTTATGAAACATGGACATGGATGATATGTATGTCCCTGTAAATACTTACGTATAAACAATATTAGATAATAATGAGATTGCAAAATTAACACTTGGCACTTTGAACATTTAAATCATAACCCCAATATCAAAAAATGAATCTTTAAATACCACGATGATAAATGTAACCATGATATAAAATATAATATGTGTAGTACATACACCACACAGAAGAAATAGGTTGTGAACATGGCTTATATCTCATGAAAATTAAAAGTGAGATGAAATTCTATTACCACAGGGTCAATTCCCTCTGTACATGTCTGAAACTCTGATATTGTGGTTTTAGACATATTATTAACTTGTACTAGGATCATAATAATAGTTATGATATCATATATGATTCATTTATGAATTTATATTACCTTTTTATTAATAATTTCATTGTTACAGAAACATTTCAAGTAACAATTGCTTAGTTTATCGTACATGTTTTGACATGTTATTCTTGATCTTATTACTCAGGTCAGGATTTAATTACTTACATAATGTAAAAAATGAGTTAAATTTCATATATACTCAGTATATAAATATATATAATATATTTAAAAATAAAATTGAACACACCCTTCATGGAGATGGTAGGTCGTACATACGCATGAACGTTGTTTCTGTTTTCTTATCGTATTGAATGGAAGCAAGTAAATGAAACAAACACAGAAACACACACACATATATATATTATTCAAATAAAAATATTATGTCATATATTTCATATTTATTTAGTCTATACATTTTTATAATCATTCTGAAATGGTTGTAATGGTGGATAAATTCATCGCGTCGTGGAGACGGTGGGTCGTACGTAAGCACGAGCCATGATATCATTCTATAATGGTAAAGGGTAAGGAATTGGATTGAATATTAATTATAAATAAACAATATCATTTCATATTTATTATTTACATCTATTAAATTCATTGTTATTCCCATTAAAATAATGCATGGATGAAAAAAATTTGACACCACGACGTGGAGACGTTAAGTCACACACACACACACATGTTGATATTGTTTTCCATAGGATGAGTAAGAGAATGAATATGGTTGTACCATAATCATAAAAACATATAAGAATATATTAAATTCTGTATTTATTACTTTAGTATAAAAAAACTTAAGAAAAAAAAGTAGATGAAGAAAAGAACTTTGAAAGAGTTGATAAAACAATTACCTCTTCTTCGAGTGTCTCCTTTTGATTTTCCCAAAAGAAAACATTGGGTCAGATTTCTCTCCAAATTATGGCCTCAATGATGAATTTATAGAATTAGGATGAGAAATGGGCTCGTTCTATCTAATTTAAAGGGATTTAAAGGTTTGAATAAAAATGAAGGAGTTGTTCCCTTTTAAAGGAGAGGGGAGGGAACTTTTAGAATCTCCATACCTAATTATTTATTGTAAATTTATATTCAATTTAAAATAACTCCAATGTCAGTTATTTAGAATATAATATGAATATGGGTCTAAATACACTCAATTAATGAATTTTAATCATATTTATGTCACAAAAGTAATCTTATCTTTTGTCTTTAACCCTTAATTAAATAATTTAACTCTTACCATGAAAAATTGTCTTTTTAACCTATAGGGTAATACAGTGACTATAAATTGAAACAATAACACCAATTGTGTCATTTATGAAATATTTAACATTATACTAGTATTATTGCAGACATGTATATTTTAATAAATTTTATATCATTTAATAATATATTATTTATTTTAAAATCTCTTTTTTTTCAATTTTGATACTATTTATAACATGACATTTAAAAAATCATAAAAACTTTATTACAAAGAAAATACTAACATATATCATCTCTAAAATTTCATATATAACCAAAATATATTGGTATGGCATCAAATATTTTAAATTATATTTATTATAACACACTTATTATCATTTAATTGATTCGTCCTTTATTAATTATTTACTATATCATTATTATAAAAGCCTTAAATTGAATTATTTTTACACTAAAAATTTAAAATAAATTACCATGATGAATATAAATTTATTTTATTTCTAATGAATATTTATAGCCTAATTTATTTTATGTATAAACCTATATTAAAAATGATTTAGTTATTAAAAGTTTAAGAATGACAATTTTAACTTATCACTAAATAAAATATAATAAATGTCTCATTCTTGCCCAAGTGGTTTAAAAATATCATAATTTAAACCTATGGTTTGTTTTTGTCTAAAAACACTTATCCAATGAAAGTAGGAAAAGTTTTAGGGTAACTTTTAAATATTATAATATTACTTTTATCTTTAATAAACTGAATTTCCATTAACCGAGGTAAATAAAAAAAATTTACTAAAATTAAAATTCATAAAAAAAAATAATGTTGGTCCTATTAGATAAAAAAATTAATACTAGTTACAACCATGTATTTTTTGTTTTTCTGAAATTCTATTCACAAAAGCGGTAAAATTACATTTAATGTTAACCCTATAAATGTGGCTAGAAGGTGGGTGAAAGAAATGTTCAAAAGTTTAATAATTTTGTATATCTAATTATATTATAAAAATTATTCCAATGAACTAAATTGGATTAATATATGTATTATTTATATGTTGTGACTTTAAAATCAGTTTAATGTAAAATAATTATTTAAATGAAAAAATCAGTTTTCAACAATAATGGAGTATTTTTCACTATTCATCATAAAGTGAAAAATTTTAGAAAAATATCAAAAATATCACCCTAACATAATTTTGATATTCTGAAATAAAAAAGACGTCTATTTTGAAAAAAAAAATTCATAATTTGGTTAATACTATTCATAACCGATTTTTTAAATGGCTAATTTTATATATTATAGTGCACTCAAACTCAGTGTTCTGTACAACGCAAGCTATTGAATTTATTTAAAAATAAGCATACCATGAAATCTTGGGGTGTTACATGTTTTAGAAAAAGTAATAATATACAAAATATCTAGACTTGAAGCTGTCAGATAAAGAAAAATTCCAACTAACATCCTTCATTCCTTAAGATCCACATCCTAACCTTCTCCATCATTTGATAACTTGGTTCCCATTGAAATTATTGTAGAAACTGGTTTTGAATCTTCCTTTCCAAACATCCTTATAAGGTACATAGTATAATTTTCTAAAGACATGAAAAATATATTTCTTCTTTTGAAAAATTTGTATCCCAAAAAAATATTTCATTTCCCTAGGAATGGATATTTCCAATAATTTCTTTATCTATTTCACAAATTTTTAGAATTTTTTTCATCATTCACATAAAAGATAATATCATCAACATAAACAATAACAATGAGGGAAACCGATTTATTTTATTTGACGTATATATTACTATTAACCCTTGATTTCTTGAAGTTAAATTTCCTTAAGAATGTATCTAATTTAGAATACTAAGCTCCTATTGCTTTCTTTAAACCATATAAATATTTCTTCAAATTACACACATAACTTTTATCTTTTAAAATCATAAAGCCACATGGTTCTTCAATATAAACTTCATCATCAAGTTATTCCTTAAGAAAAATGTCTTTACACCCATCTAAAAAATTATATAACCTCATTCTGCAATGATAGCTTGAAATATTTTGATAGTTAATAATCTTTAAACTTGAAAAAAGTCGCATCAAAATCAATGACTTCAATTTGTTAGTAACCCTTACAAACCATCCATGATTTGTTTCTTATAAATTCATGATATTCATTCAACTTGTTTTGGAACACCAAATTTGAAAAAAACATTTTTTTGGGTTTCTGTTCCCATGTATCATTATTCTCAAATTGATCTAGCTCTTCATTCATAGCATCAATGCACTCTTGATGCTCAAAGGCTTCATTAACATATTTTGGATCAAATTTTGATTATAAATAAGTATATGAAACTAACGTTGATGTACATATGGTTTGATCTTGATGTTTTTGATAATCAATGATGTTAGTAACTTTAACCTTATTTCGTAACCTAGGATTATATGTATAAATTTTTTTTCATCACTATAAATAATAAAGTCAGAGTCTTCATTTTGATTAATTTTTTCACTTTGTTCAACTAAAATCTCCACATTTACCTTAATTATACATCTATTTATATTTCTAAAAAATTATTACCATATTTTTCATTTAATTTTACATATGTAGAATAAAATATTTGTATATATTATTTATCAAAACATTAGTATCCTCTTCCATTATAATTGAAACCAAGAATGATTCCATAAACACCTCTCTGATAAAACATCCCATGATTTCCACTTTTTAATTTTATAATATAGTGATTTCTAAACACCCTTAAGTTCTTTAAACTCAAGGTTTCATTATAAAACATTTCATTGGGAGTCATACCAGAATTTGGTTTATAGAAACATCAATTCTGATTATTAACAAATGTACTAACAACCAACCTAAAAAATAATGACAAGTATCATGCTTGATCAATATTGTTCACCCCATTTCCACCAAACATATATTACTTATTTCAGTAATAGTATATTGATTTGGTGTGTATGGTGAACTATACACTTTATTAATTTCATGTTAGATAATATCTAAAATCATCATTTTTATATTCACCATAATTATCAGTGTGTATGTTCTTCACATAATATTCACATTCTTTCTCTAAAAATCTCATAAAATTATTAAATGATGTGAGAGCCTCTAATTTATATTCCAAAAACATAATGATTCTAATGTGAGTAATTTCATGAATTACAAAAATAAAGTACATATCTTTACAAGTTGATTTTTTTAGTCATCAACCCACAAATATTGGAATGTGTCAACTCTAGGGGTTGCATTGAACAAATATCAACTTTAATATATAATAATTTTGAAATCTCCCAATTCTGACAAATAGAGAAACACTAATTACTTCATTATATCATGTTTATAATATCATTAATACAATCTCTATTTTTTTAACATTCTCATATTGCTTTAATACATCTTCCCTATTTTTTTATGCCATTGTCCTCCATCATGATTACATAGTATAAAGCTTATGCACAATCTACTTGAAACAAATTTCCCTTGGTTCATTAGCCTTTGATAACACCTTTACCATCATATATTCATTTCAAAAAAAATCTTTCCAAAAAACAAATTTATTAACTTCATCAAAATGTTGTGAAACAGTTAAAAAATTTTGGTTTGTCCCATAAACAAACAAGGCTCTTTTGTATTTTAACATTTCTTTCCCAATGATTTTAGATCCAAAACCTTTGATTTTGAGTAACTCATCATTTCCAAAAGTCACTATAAATTCATTAAAATCGTTCAAATTATTCAATAGCTTAAAATATCACATCATGTGTGTAGAAAACTTATTATCCCAAATCTATGTTTGTTCTCTTTTTTCAATATTTAAAGTAGTTAAAAAAAGTTATTTTATTTTCCATTCCTCTTTCTTCACATCTAGATTTTTAGATTAGTTGTACAAAATTTGTTGTGTCATTAACAAAACAAGACATAATTTTTCAAGATGTGTAGGCTGCTAAAATATTTCACATATAGTTTCTAATGTTCAGAACCTATTTTCAATCTTCATCACAAATTTCCCAGTTTTTATTCTTATTATGGGTTAACTCCCACTCAATATTTTCTTCCATTTTTTCTTGAGATTTTTTTAAATTTATTTATTAAACAAACACATTTTCACTAAATGTAAAAATCTTCCATAATACCAGAAATAACCATAGATGGAATATTTTCTTCTGAAACATTTTTTTAGAGTTGTGTACCCTATATACATCAACTTTCTGATTTTCAGCTTTTAGTCATTGATGCATCCCAAATTTTTTGTTATCTTTTTATATTTTATTATTTAATATGATATTTTTTTCATCCTCATTAGAATCTCCAGTATTATTATTTTTATGTCCAAACCATAGAATTTTTGAAACTTTAGACTTGTAATCTTTTCTTGATTTTAGTTACATAAAGGATTTTATCAACTTTCTTATTATTATGAGAAACAACATCATTATTATCAACTTTTAGGATAAATTTTGTTGATCCTACTTAGTTTTTCATATCTCATAACTTTCAATGACTTCTATAAATGAGTTTTGGAAATTTGAAATTCCTTTCTCATATTTTGAATGTTTTTGTTGAGTAAGTTCTAACACTTCTTCATTTACCTTCATTTTCTCAACAAGATCGAAATTGTGGTTTTTATTATTAACAAACAACATTTTTATATTATCATTATATATTTTTAAATTTTATTTTTATTCAAGAATAGGTTCTGTAATTTTTTTGTTGGATTTTCCTTTTTCAATTTTGTGATCTCTCTTTAATGTTTAATAATCTTTTGAAGACACTCTTTGAACTTTATTTTAAGTGAAAATTAAAAATAATTTTTTTATTAAATATAATACTTTCTACACTAGTGAACTTATAAAATATCAAATTTTTTAAAAAAATTATATTCAATAGCTTCTTTACATTACTTTTCAGATTCTTCTTCACTATAATGATATTTCTTATCAATGAGAAAAGATTATCCATTTGTATTTAGAGAAATTTCTATCCTTTACCATGTAATAGGATCTGGATTTTTGAATTTTTTTCTTATCAAATATTCTTCAATGTTTTCATATTTATTACTTTCTTATCTTCTTTTCCTTGAGGTATTTTTTTAGAAAAATTATAAATAGCTCCACAACCAAATAATTTTAGCGGTATCATGCCTTTTTTACATTCATATACATCTTTTTATATTTTTATAAAAAAAGTAAATATAATTATCAAGATTTCTACAAACCTCATATTTTATGATGGATTCAAAAACCTCTTCATCTTCAATAACATTATTATATTTTCCATTTTTAGTGGATTTGAAGGAAATTTCTCAATCAAATTTTTCTTTTATTTTTCATGGCTTCTCTCTTCTCATTTTATTTTTTATGAGGGCATTATATAAATCATATAAATATAGTTATTGAGGAACTCTGTCCTCCAAAAATGAATCATTGGAATCAAATATATCAGGAATAATTTGTATGATCTTTTAAATAATGATTTAATGTTTTAACTTCTCACCAAGACATATTTTTGTACTTATAATTTCATTCTCCCTTATAAAGAAGTACTAAATGGATTAATAATCAACCATTTTGATATCTTTATACTTCATCCTCTAGATTTGTAACTTGTCTTTCCTAAAATTAATATTTTCTTAATATTTTTTATTTAACTTCTCCTAAATTCCTTCAATAGTTACAACTCATTTAACTCTAGAAAACTCACTTTTAGAGAGTCAGGAAAGTATAACTTTTACATCTAACCCATCATTCTACAAATATTTATTTTATCCAACTGTTTGAGAAATATTCTAAGTACAAGGAGAGAAACCATATATCACAACTTCAAGAAATTCAAAACCAAGAGATGTAAGATATGTAAGAATTATATCTTTCGGGATATGATAGTCCATTACATCAAAAAACAGGAATAACATTACTATTCATATAATTCTAGACATCCATAGAAACTTCTCTATTCTACAAACTTTAGAAAAAATTCAATAAAAGGAAACTTCACTATGATACTAATTGAATGTCTCAATGTTATGACAAAGAGGTGATGGGGTAAATATTTGATATTTTTCTATTTAAAATTTCTTATTTCTTATAAAACAACTATCAACCCATGTTACATAGTTTAAGCTTTTTTGAAAAACAACCATTATAACAAAACCAAATGAGTTCAAATGTTTATAAGGTTCACTACTCAACATGAGTAGGTAGTTATTGTCATGGTTTGAAAAGAATTAATTACAACACAATATAATAGAAAAAAATCCGTTTTATTTGGTTACATCAAGGAGTGAATATCAATTAGATTTCATTTCAATATGATCAAAAACAAAAATGAATGTTCTTTATTAGAAGATAAATATATAAAAAATATTTTGTTAGAACTTATAGAAACATTAAAAAATATGCTCAGAACCATTTCACTATGTTTCTTTTTTAAACTTCACTTTTTTTATTCTTTAAAAAACCCTTATTCTCCAATTTCTTACCCAACAAAGGGTAAGAGACTCTTCAATCATTTAGTCTTTCGTATTATGGTTTTTTTTAAATTCCATCATAAATAATCCTCAAGATTGTTTTTATCCTTATTAAAACTTCTATGACATTCTTATGACCATTTATTCCTATTATACCTGATAGAAAAGTTTTTTGGGTGAGTTTTTCTGATGGTTTCTGGTTGCAACGTCTCTATTCATTACAAACTTCTTCTTATTCTTCTTTCTTATCCAGGATATTACTTGGTTGCAAACATCCCTACTCAAAACTCTGAATGACATATGTTCATTCAATCTATTTGTAGGAATACAATTCTAAAACACTTATACTTTTTTTACATGCTTGAATAGCACATTCAAACATTGTAATTCAATCCTTTTATTGGTATTATTGAATTATAAAAGAAGGGAATGCAAATTTACTTTCTCACTTCCATAAAAACATAAATTTCAAAAATCACACTCAAATAATTCTCTGAAAACTCTTCATCACTTCTATAGAGTTTCTAAAGATTGTCACAAATCCATACTTCAATGACATTTCTTTTTTCTCAAATAGAATAATAGATATTCCTTCCATTATATTTGGAACTTTGATGATCAATATAACATCATCACATTTAATATATTTAAGAAACATTTCATAAGTAACTTCACTTCACTAAAATGATTCAGAATTTTTTTTCTCGAACAAAATAATGATTTTCTCTATCAGATGAGAGATCATCCAATGATCCAACATAATTTTATATATCATTTTTAAAATATTCTCCCAAAAATATTCTTTATATGATTCCATGAATTTGAAAACATCAATGGGTGAATTATTATGTCTGATGGAATTCATCTATTGGGACATTTTTTGATGAAACGACTCCAAAAATATCAATCTCTTTTAAAAAAATCATAAGTATCAAACTCAAGGTTTGTCTGATTGCTTGTAACAAAAACAACTCTACATCTTCATATATGTTTTGTTTGATAGAGTTTTTAAAAAACATCCATTGGATATTGTTTGATTACTTTATCAAATTAGTTATTCTTCAACATTTTTTATTATATGATTTTAGAAACTTTATTTTTACAAAAATCAGTTGATTTTTTATTCTAAATATTTTATATGAAAATATTAATCCGATGCACTTAATGAAAAAACAGTACAATCTGATCCTTTAAAAATATTTTCTTTGACTAATCCAAGAGGACATTAGAATTTTTTTTCATGTGGATTGTGTACATTTGAAGAATTTCCCCAAAATATCTCCTTAAAAACTTTTATTACTATTATTCTTGTAAAAAAATTTCTTAGAAAATTCTTTCACATAATTGTTCATCTCCCCCATTCACCTTAATAAAATATCTGATTTTTCAACTCCCTAAAATATTTATTGGATAATGTATTTCTGGTGAACTCTAAAGAACTTTTTTAGAAAGAACATTGAATTAATGAAAACATTTATCTCCATTTATACTAAATTATTATATAATGAGATCTTTGCAACTCATGATGTTTGAAATTACCATAGAAACAAAGTATCACCATATTTGTATTATTTGAACATTGTTTTTCTAAACCTTTGAGGCATAGAATTAACTCAAAAAACATTGGCCGATGGACTCCATTAAGAAAACTTTGTCCAATCCTCTTCAACTAAAACCAAATATTTTTAATTAAATTTTTTGTAAACATCAACAAAATGAGGTGAATTTTAAAAAGGAAAAAATATATTCCAATAATCCTTTTTCATCCAGAAAATTCATAACCACATTCTTCCAAGTTGTCCCCAACTCTTTATGGGTTTAATTATATAATTATTCATTTATTATATAGAAAAATTAATTATAGTATTTATTGATTAAATTTTTAAAAACTATAAGACCTATAAAGTGAATGGATATCATTTAAAAATTATCCTTGAGACTCCAAGGGAGAAGGAACTATAAGGTAAATTTAGTATGTGTGAATCAGGGATTCAACAAGTGTCTTTTCTTGGCCATATTGTATCAAAATATGGAATATTAGTTGAACCTACAAAGAAAAAGGATATGAAAGAATGTACCATTCCAATGAATATAACCAAGACACATACTTTCTTTTGCCTTGCTAGTAACTATGGGTAATTTTTTGAAATTTTTTTTTGATTTGAGAATATGTTAAGAAAGCTGACACATAAAGAGGTTAAATTGTTATGGTAAAGGGATTGTAAAGAAATATTTAGGTAATTGAATAAAACCCTAATAGATTCCTCAATATTGACCTTAATATTAATAAATTAAGGCTTTTTTATATATATAGAAATTCATCATAAAAGGGACTAGGGTGTTTCCTAATATAGAATGTTAGGTGATTACTTATGCCTCATGGAAATTCAACACCCATGAAAATAATTATCCAACTCATGATCTTTAATTGGAATATATAATATTTACTTTGAAAATATAGAGGCACTACCTTTATGGTGAAATATGTGATATATATACTGACCAAAAATTTTGATGTATATATTCACACAAAAAGAGCTTAACATGAGGAAAAGGAGATGGATGGAATTATACAAAAATTGGGATTGTAAAATACACTAACACCCCATGATGGAAAACACGGTAGAAGATTCATTTAATTGGAAGGATCATGGGGTCCTATCTTTGATGAGTATGGAAAAGGATCTTATATTGAAGGAGTTGGTATAGTTGGATTTGAAAATTATTAGGGAAGTGGAGCAATCATTCCTTTTACATGTAATCATTCAAAAATATTTATTAAAGATGATAAATAATTCCTAGTAAGATGAGAAGGGTATTCATAAGAAAATAAAACCCATAGAAGTTAGGAAATTGGAAGAGTTCATCTAGGAAGATGGTGTATTGAAATTTGGAAGACGATTATATGTACCATTAGTACTTTGATATGAATAGGGAGTTACTAGATGAAGAGAATTGATCAAACATCACTATAAATATTGGTAGTACCAAGATGTACATGGAACAAAAAGAGTAATTCTGGTGGGATAACATGAAGTAGGAAATTGTTGACTATGTTTCTATATTCTCAGAAAGCTAGAAAGGAAAAATTTAGAGGCAATATCTAAAGGGTGACATGAAACCCCTCCCTATACCTATGTGTAAGTATGAAAATATCAGAGTGGACTTTATTTTACGGATATATAATAAATCAAATAGAAATGATGTTATATGGGTAATTTTTTAATCCCTTACCAAGTCTCTACATTTATTTGTAATAAGGTAGGATCTACCTTGGATGTATCAATAAACAGTTGGGGAAGTATGTGCACATAAGGGGTTCCACTGCAGTAGGGTTACCCCTGTTGCCCCCATACTCACCCCAGTCTCATGTTGGCTGCATATCTTATCCACGAAAAATATTCATGGCTACTAATGGAATGAGTTTCCCCTTTCTGTGTCTGATTATTTGGTTCATGGTTCATGGGATTGGGTCTCCATGGTGATAAGGTGACGATTCCCTGGAGTCAAGCATTCTGGATCCACTACGACATCGAGGGTTTGTGTTCCATTTGAGATCCAACTTTTTGTGGTCTAAGGGTTGTCGCCAAATTCCCTATTGATTGTGTGTATTTTGGAGGGAGTTATGTGGTATCCACAAATAGGGTTGATGGTGGGGATAGGTTGCGGTTTTTCAGTTCCGTTTTCAGTGGGGCCTTCTTGCGATGCTAGTTTTGGACTTCGGGTGGCCGACATTATGGTGATGGAATTTGATTTATTGGCTTCTCAATTGGTTTTGGTTGCTTATTGACTATGAATCTACTATGTGAACATAATCTGCGATTATATTATGGTGTGTGAATCAGTTATGATGGTGTGATCTATTTTATGATCCGTGGTGTGTGGTTAAAGGGTCTATGAATCCTGATTATCTTCAAGGGTAGCACTAGATGAGGTTTAGAGCTCATAGTTTTCAAGAGATCATTGTTATCCATAATTGGATGTTTGAGATAGTATGGATTCAACCTTTAGTACCAGGCCCATGTTTCTCTACATGGGACAACTAGCTGAGAAGCAATGCGATGGTGGAAGATGGACTTAATGTTTTTGATGTCGGGGACAAGGTTTACTTTGTTTATTTGATCCAATTTTATGGATTTTAGACTGTTGGGGCATGTTTTGATGTCTTAAATTATTGATTTCACCTTTGGTTCCCCCTTAGCCCTCAAAATGGGGTTTATTATTAAAAAAATTAATTTTTAATCAGGTGGGATCTACCCTAGGTACATATTTTGCGACCCCATATCAATTAAATTTTTATACTTCATGGTTCACCTTCATCTATTATATCTGATTGTGAGCCTTACTTCATGTCTAAATTTTAGAATAGCATTTAAAAGGATTTGAACACAAGGGTATTTTTTAGAAACAACTATCACCCTCAAATCGATGAACAATCTTAATGGATAATCCAAACCTTAGAGGATATACTGAGGTCATATTTACTTAAATTCCAATGAACATGAGCTCAATACATACCTCTAGTGGAATTTTTATTTAAAAATAGATCCCACTCAAGATTACAAATTGTAGAGAACCAAAGATTTAAGTACATGGACATTACATTAATTTTGCGGAATATTTAACACATGACAAAAACTTACGCCCAAAGACTGTGTTAGTTTAGTGTCTTTGGAAACTCGTAACATAATCTTCTAATCATGGTGAAAGATCTTAAACATCTCCCATAAAGATCTTCCCCTTTTGTTTTCTTACCTAAAACCTTTATTTATATCCTGGGGAAATGAAAACAAAAAAAGGGTGATCTCAAATGCTCAGTTAGGGTAAACATGGAGAACATAAAAACAATCCATAAACATTTGAACATAAAAACATGAACATAAAACGTCAAAATCTTGAGAAATGACATAAATATTTGCAGTACATAAGGCATAGATCATAAAAAAGCATTAATCATGATAAAATATCATGGGAATAAAACATGTAATTGTGGAAAACCATTAAGCACAGGATATGATTTCCATAGTAGCCAAGGCATTTTTGCCAATACCATCATAGTGGAAAAAAGTCCATTACTAAACTGGGTTTACTTACCGTTCCAGCCCTGTATTACTGAACCAGATTCACTTGTCATTCTATCCATGTCTATCTCATGAGATATTAATCTTTACCCAATGAATTGGAGGGAGATATAGGTCCCACCCATCTCATAATGAAACCATTCTTATGTGTGCCAAAAAAATCACAAATCATACATCATAGCATAACCCATGTAATAGAAATGGGATTATTAAACATCATGACATCATAACATAATCCATATATGATAAAGCACTTCATAAAAATAATTCCATCATAACATAATCAAATCAATGTAATAATAGGGATATAAACAGAACCCTATATTATCTTAGATGGAAAGTAATTTTGATAAAACACTTGAACTCCATTATTGAGGAAAATATCCTTTCTACTTCATACACATTTTTCCTTTCCTATCATGTAATGCTAAAAGAAGTTAATTGAAAATAAACTTGACAAATTGTAAAGTAAGCTTCATGGAAATAATGTTCTATGAAATCATAAAAATCTGTTCATGTCGTATACGTTAAAAAACATTCTTCTCGTACTTTGGCCGAAAAAGTCAAAAAGTATCTCGTATTGAAAAAGACAAAAGATTCCTTTTATATATTTTACTAAAAATTCACCAATAGGTAAAATTGGATTTAAAAAATTGTAGGTGGATAATATTACATATTGAGGAATCATGTATGTGGATGATAAATATGCCCCAGTAAATACTGAAGTATAAACAATCTCGGATAAAAATTGAGATTGCGATATTTTCCATTACCTTATGTCTGATATGATTTGTATGTATCTAAACCTCCAGTATAATGATTTAAATAATTTCATTGGCTCATTCCAGAATCATATTCATTGTAATGATATCATATATTTTCATATTCTTATCTTCTTAGTAGTAATATTTCATTGCTACTTGTTATTCGGGTGTTTATTGCTTTATGTTCTCATGTGTGTTTTGTCGAATAAATAGTTATTAATTTTTTTAGGTTATAGATACATCATTTAAAGAATGTTATTATTGTAATATATATATTATTTATTTATTTAATTCATTTATATAATCATTATTCAATTAAGATCATGTAGAACGAGTCGTATCACATCGTGGAGACGGTATGCCGTACGTATGCACAAGCGATGATATCATTCCAATGATTGTGGAATTGTATTGAAGTGTATGGTGTATAGTATTTAAAAATCAATATCACTTTAAAATATTATTATATATCTATTTCTTCCTTCCTTATACCCATCCAAGTATTTTAGTGATGAAATAAAAAATTACACCACGACGTGGAGAAGGTAAGTCGTACGTACACACGCGTGGTGATTTCATTTTTTCATAGGATGGATAGAAGATAGAATATGGTTGTTTCATATTCATAATAACATATAAGTATAAAATTGATATTGGAGTTATTACTTAATAATGAAACAACTCATACAGAGGAAGTAGGAGAAGAAATTTGTTTGAATGAATCTGTAAAGGATATTACCTCTTCTTCGACGTGCCTCCTCTTAACTCCTCTTAAAGCACAAAATTTGGTCTTTGAAGAAGACCAGGACCTCTAGTAGGTTTCTAGGGAAGTGCAGAAGTGAAATGGGTAGGGTTTTGACGAATTTAAAATCTCAAAAAATGGTGTGAAGTGGAGAGGGAGAAGGTGCCCTTTTATAAGGGTGGAGAGGGGAACCTTTGGAATCCTCAAAAATATTAATTTAATATAAATTCCAAACCCTCATAAAAAACATCTAAAATGAATAAAATATGAAGATTAGATGAGATATGGTTGTAATATCATTAACCAATAAAATTTAGACGGGTTGGAAATTTATTTTAAACCTTATCAACATGATTTATCGTTAATTAATCTATTTAATTTTATTTATGGTAATAATATTCTAAATTTTAAATTGTCATAAAAAATTACATTGGTTTTGTTAATTGTCCATAATTGGGTACTTTATGAAATTTTAGACCATATAAATTTCAATTTATAATTTTTAAATTGTTTTGTTATTTTTAAAAAATTTAATAATATGTTATTTTTATAAAATAACAATAGTGTTAATTTTGATACTATTCATTAATTTGAATTTAAATAAAATCCACATAGAGGATATATTAGAAAAAAAAATCTAATAGATTACTAACATGTCATATTTATCTAGAAATTTTTTTGAGAATATTAATTCGTTCATATAATATTTATTTTAATATTTATAAAACCATTTATTTGATATTTCTCTTAATAAAACAATTACTACATCTTTTTTGTATACTAATTTAATATAATTATTATTTGCATAAAAATTAAAAATAAAATACTATAATTATGATAAGTCTAATATCCTTAAAAATAATATTTTTACTCTAATTTATCATCCTAAAATCACAACATGTAAATTGTTATATTTATTAAATTATAAAGGTGACAACTTTGACATCATTTAAAATAAAATAATATAAGTGTCACGATTGCTTTTATATAGATCCAAATGGTCAAAATTTCTTAAATTGGATGTTTTTGGTTTAGTTATATACTACCAATAAGTTTTTGACCGGTTTTGGGCCTTTTAATGGGGGTTATTATTTTAATAAAAACAATATTATAGATTTTTCACTAAATAAATAAATTCTGCATCAATAACGTATAAGCTATTAAGGTAATTAATATCTCTTAAAAATCACAAATAAATCACCATAATAAAGAAACGCATTTTAGATTTTTAATTAGTATTTATAATAGAATTTATATTCTGTATAACCTTATTTTGAAAATAATTTAATTATTAAAGATTGAATGAGACATAAATCACTTTCATTAAAATAAAATAAATTAAAGGTCTTAATCGCATCTATGTGGGTTCCAATGGATTCCATTTCAACCCGAATATGACTTAGGGCGAAATATAATCATCCAATTATATTAATACAAATGTTAGGGTAATTTTATAATATTATATTTACCTTTAATTACCCGATTTACCTTTAACTATGGTAAATAAAAGTGACCCTAGTTACTATTCATAGTGCCCAAAAATAAAAAGTAGCATATTAGCATAATTTGGACCTACTAATTCCAAATATTGAATCCATTTTTCTAAATTCAAATAACAGAAGTTTCATAATTTAATTTAAAATTAATCTCGTTGTTAAGAAAACGAGTTTTAAAAGTTAAAACATGGAAAAAGATTGAAATGATTTTACCGATTAATTCAATGTAAAATCAATGCTAATGACATAAATTATACTAAATGGTAAAAATATATTCTATTTATAGTTTAAAACAATTTACTTTTATAATTTAACCATATAAATTATTTCAATGAAAAAAGTTTTTTTAAGTAAAATTTAGCGTGTTTTTACTATTCATCAAAATAAAAACGTTGTCAGAAAAATATCAAAACATTATCAGATGTAAAATTTTATATCCTTATTCAAAAAAAAAGTTTATTTCGTAAAATGTAACTTATAAACTTGTCAAAAATTATATTTAAAATGGATGCACCATCAAAAGGCGGCAAAACTGCATTTTTTAAAAAAATTCTTCTTTTATCCGAAAAATTGATTTTGTTCTCACACCTCATTCTAGAAAATGTGTAAGATGAATTATAATGTTATAAAATTAAAAATTTGGTTAATACTATTCATAATATCTAGTTCATAATAATATTATAACAATATATCGTTGTTTAGTTAAACTCGGTATTGCGTACAAGACACACTATTGGGGAAGGTCGCTCTTGTGTGCAACACAAGCCAAGAATAGTGTTTTCGTATACTAAAAGCTAATATGATGTTGCATATAGCACAACATAATCTTGGTGTAGCGTACAACAAAAGAAATCAATGAAATTAAAAAGATTATTTCTCATAAAATCTCGGGGTGTTACATTCTACCCCACTTAAAATGAATTTCGCCCTCAAAATTTGTCGGGGTTATAAATCGTTTACTACTTGAAAGTTTCTTTCATAGAAACCCACATAGTAAAAAGGAGTACTAAAACTTAATTTTAGAAAGTGAAGTAAGAAACGTAATGGTTACCCAAATTAACTCATCATCGGGTTTCCACATAAGAGAACATATGTGAAAATATGGATATGGAAGAGAAATATAACCATATTCTTCTGATGAAGAGTGGTAGAGGACACGGCTATAAAAAAGCCAACAATCAAAAAGCCATAAAATTTTGATGATCTAAGGTACCATCAGATTCATCAGATATGAGGGTACTAGGAAAACATTTTTTGGTTTTCAAGATCATTTCCCTAATGTTGAAGAATTTTTGAATTAAAAGAAATACTTACTTGATTTTGGTACAATATCACTGTTTTTTGTGCCTTGAACAATTTCCACTTCATCTCTTAAAAAAGTAAAGTTGAATTTCTTTTCCGTGAAGTGTTAGCAGATCATGTGATTGAATGATAGGTCATTCCATCTGTCTCAAACATAAGGTTAGAAAACGTTATATGCATAAGTCCATCTTATAGTGAGATTAATCATATATGGTTCCAAAAATGGACTTATACTTCATCTATCATCCATCTTAATAAAATAAAACTAGTTTCTACTTACCAATGACTTCATGTAGGCTATTGGAATGTGATATAGGCCGGTCGTACTTCAGTTGTGGGTTCGATTCTCGCAACCTTATCTGACGCGACGGGTTGTCGCCCGTCTGGCAGGTTGTCCTTTTTCTAAAACTAAAGTATTATAACATTCCAGAAATAATATAGAAAAAAAGTTCTATCCTTAAACAATACTATCTTATGTTCAAAATAATCCATTACAATTTTTAGGCTTATCCAAAATACATCTGTCCAATCTCATAGTATAAAGAAAATGATTACTTTAAAGGTCACATAACAAGCATGTGAATACAATCATTTATCCCCCATATATCATAATATATATCTTGTTGATTGCATTCCAAACATGTGACTTCCTTAATCATGTATTCTCTTGAAACATAAATTACCATAGAACCTTAGTGAAAACATGAATGCTATCAAAAGTTAACTCTTTCCACATACCATATTCCCCAAAATTTTTATATACTCAAACCATGATATCACTTTTTCCTTATATCAATCATGAGCTCATGAATACTATCACAAATATTATTTTCTCCTTATCCCTTCATTATTATCATTTCATCTGCTTTCCAAAAATATTTCAATGACTTTTCATGGTTACTGGTACCATAAAATTATTGAAAACCATAATATACCAATACATAAATATTCCAATATTCCACGATACTACAACATTATTTTGGAATCCCAACATATAAACACTTTATCATTCCACCACATCGTTTTCATATTCAACATCACCAATAGTGATCACATGTGACTTCCCTTTTTCATTTTCCTTAAGAGGTTGTTGATTTCGATCATCATTAACCCTTGGATTAGGGCTTTGATTAGCATAATTACCCATTTCCCTACACTTGTAGATTTTAAGTGTTTGTTGTGAATTCTCTGTATTATTTTCTCTATTCACATCATTAGATAACTTTTTCTCATTACTTCGACACTTAGCTGCTCGATGAACTTCTTTTCCACACATAAAACATTTTCTAGTCCCTTTAAGACAATCTTCACCACGATTCTTTCCACACTTTGAGCATAAAGAAACATTCTTCTTCCTTTCATTATTGTTTTGAGATTTTTCATTGAACTCCATCTTTCATTTCATGTCAAAACCATGAGATAGATATGTAACACAAACTTCTAGTTCTACCTTGATAGCACAACGCACAATTTCTTCATAGATACTAAAGTCTCTTATAGCTAATTCCATTCAAATACTTGGTTTTAAGCCACTAAATAATCGATAAAATTTACATTCAGGTTGGATGATAAAGCCAGATGCATACCTTGCAAGCCTTGTAAAATTTTCCTCGAATATACCAACAGATTCCTCATCCTTTTTCTTAAGCTCAAGGAACTCCTTTTCCATATTCATTTGAAGAATACGAGGAATGTACTTATTGAAAAACAAGTTCATGAAATCGTCCCATTCCATTGATTCAATTTCATGTTGGGGACTTGTATTCTTAATTAGAGTCCACCACTGGTCTCCTTCACCTTCTAAATGGTATACATCCAGAATGAATTTTTCATGTTCCAAACATCGAAGTATGGAAAATATCTTTTCAATGGTACTGATCCATTTATTAGGAACAAATGGATCTTAAGACCCACTGAAAGAAGGTTGGCGTTGCCTTATGAAGGACTCAATAGAATATTGTTCCCTTCTCTAATCATTCGGAAGTCCAGAATGATTCATATCTTGTGTAAGTATAACAACAATATTTTTCACTCCATCTCCCATAACATTGGTTTGTTCCAGAGGACAATCATTGCATTTCCCATTACATTGATCAACACGGTTCCTTCCGGTTCCAGCCACCATCTAAAACCCAAAAAGAATAGTGTAAAAGGAAAAAATAATGCTAGGAAAACAACATAATAAAGGGGGAGTACCTTCAATATATTACATCTTAGGTTTAATTCTATGATCGTTACCATAATTCTAGGACTATAACCTAAACTTATACTTAACCTTAGGGACATCCCTAGACATACCTTAGAAATATATCTTGGGATATCACTAAAGTTTCTGCATCCTAGTTTCCAAAGGTTAACTAAGACTTCGCTCTGATACCGACTGTAGAGACCCAAAGCTTGATATACATGGACATTACATTACTTTTGTGGAATACTTAATACATGAAAAAAATAGAAGCCCAAAGACCGTGTTATTTTAGTGTCTTTGGAAACTCGTAACATAATCTTCTAATCACAGTGAAATATATTAAACATCTCCAATAATGATCTTCCCCTTTTCTTTTCTTACCTAAAACCTTTCTTTATATCCTGGGGAAAAGAAAACATAAAAATGGTGAGCTCAAATGCTCAGTAAGGGAAAACATGGAGAACATAAAAACAATCCATAAACATTTGAACATAAAAACATGAACATAAAATATCAAAATCTTGAGCAATGACATAAATATTGGTAGTACATAAGTCATAGATCATAAAGAAGTATTAATCATGATAAAATATCATGGGAATAAAGCATGTAATTGTGGAAAATCATTAAGCACATTTTATGATTTCCATAGTAGCCAAGGTATTGTTGCCAAGACCATCATAGTGGACAAAGTCCATGACTGAACCGGGTTTACATGTCATTCCAACTTTGTATTACTGAACCGGATTCACATGCCATTCCAACCATGTATATCTCCTGAGATATAAATCTTTACCCAATGCATTGGAAGGAGTTATATGTCACACCGATCTCATAATGAAAACATTCTTATGAGTTCCACAAAATCATAAATCATACATCATAGCATAACCCATGTAATAGAAATGTGATTCTTAAACATAATTCCATCATAACATAATCCATATATGATAAAGGTCTTTATAAAAATAATTTCATCATAACATAATCAAATCAATGTAATAATAGGGATAGAAACAGAACCCTATATTATCTTAGATGCAAAATAATTTTGATAAAACACTTGAACTACATTCTTGAGGAAAATATCCTTTCTACTTCATAAACATTTTTCCTTTCTCATCATGTCATACTAAAAGATTTTAAATGAAAATAAACATGAAAACTTGTAAAGGAAGCTTCATGGAAATAATGTTCTATGAAATCATGAAAATCTGTTCATGCCTTATACATTAAAAAACATTCTTCTTGTACTTTGGCCGGAAAAGTCAAAATGTATCTCGTACTGAAAATGAAAAAAGATTCCTTTCGTATCTATTAATAAAAATTCACAAGTAGGTAGAATTGGATTTAAAAATTTTTAGGGGGATAATATTACATATTTATGAAACATGTATGTGGATGATAAATATGCCCCAGTAAATACCAAAGTATAAAAAATCTCAGATAAAAATTGAGATTGCGAGATTTTAGCTTACCTTAGGTCTGATATGATTTGTATGTATCCAAACCTCTTGTATAAAGATTTAAATAATTTCATTGACTTATTCCAGAATCATATTAATTGTTATGATATCATATATGGTCATATTCTTATCTTCTTATTAGTAATATTTCATTTCTACTTGTTATTCGGGTGTTCATTGCTTTATGTTTCTATGCGTGTTTTGTCAAATAAATTATTATTCCTTTTTTTAGGTTATAGATAAATCATTTACAGAATTATATTAGTGTAATATATATCATATTTATTCAATCAATTCATTTATATAATCATTATTCAATGAAGATCATGTAGAACGAGTCACATCACATTGTGGGGACGGTAAGCCGTACGTACGCACAAGTGATGATATTATTCCCATGATTGTGGAATTGTATTGAAAAGTATGGTGTACAATATTTCAGAATCAATATCAATTTAAAATAATCATATATATTTATTTCTTCCATCCTTATACCCATCCAAGTATGTCAGTGATGAAATAAAATATTACACTACGGCGTGGAGACGGTAAGTCGTACGTACGCACGCATGGTGATTTTATTTTTTTCATAGGATGGATAGAAGATAGAATATGGTTGTTTCATATTCATAATAACATATCAGTATAGAATTGATACTGATGATATTACTTAATAATAAAAAAACTCATATAGAGGAAGTAGGAGAAGAAATATGTTTGAATGAATCGGTAAAGGATATTACCTCTTCTTCGACACACCTCCTCTTAACCTCCTTTTAAGGCACTAAAGTTGGTCTTTAAAGAAGAACATGACCTCTAATAGATTTCTAGGGAAGTGGAGAAGTGAAATGGGTAGGGTTTGGACGAATTTGAAAGCTCAAAAAATGGTGTGAACTGGAGAGGGAGGAGGTTCCCTTTTATAAGGGAGGAGAGGGGCACCTTTTGAATCCTCAAAAATATTAATTTAATATAAATTCAAACCCCACTTAAAAAACATAAAAAATGACTCAAATCCAAATATTAGATGAGATAGGGTTGTAATATCATCAAAAAATAAAATTTAGACATGTTGTAAATTTGTTTTAAACCCTATCAACATTATTTATCCTTATTTAATCTATTTAATTTTATTTGTGGTAATAGTATTCTAAATTTTAAATTGTTATAACAAATTACTTATGTTTTGTGAATTATCCATAATTGGGTACTTTATGAAATTTTAGACCATATAAATTTCAATTTATAATTTTTGAATCGATTTGTGATTTTTAAAAAATTTAATAATATGTTATTTTTATAAAATAAAAATAGAGTTAATTTTGACACAATTCATTTATTTGAATTTAAATAAAATACACACAGAGGATATATTCCAACCAAAATGTTAAATATATTTCTGACATGTCATAGTTATCTTTAAAATTTTTGGAGAAAATTAATTAGTTCATATGAAATTTATTTTAATATTTATAATACCATTAATTTGATATTTCTCTTAATAAAAAAATTACTACAACATTTTTTATAATCATTTAATATACTTATTTGTTGCATAAAAATTTAAAAAAAAATACTATGATGATTATAAATAAAATATCCTTAAAACTAATACTCTTACTCGAATTTATCATCTTAAAATCACAACATGTAAATTTTTATATTTATTAAATTATGAAGGTGACAACTTTGACATCATTTAAATTAAAACAATATAAGTGTCATAATCGCTTTTATAAAGATACAAATGGTCAAAAATTAGACAATTGGATGGTTATGGGTTGTTTATATACGACCAATAAGTTTCAGTCTGGTTTTTGGGCCTTTTAATGGGTATTATTATTTTAATAAAAACTATATTATTGATTTTTCACTAAATAAATAATTTCTGCATCATTAATGTATAAGCTATTAAGGTAATTAAATATCTATTAAAAATTAAAAATAAATTACCATAACAAAGAAAAACATTTTAGATTTCAAATGAGTATTTATAATCGAATTTATATTCTCTATAACCTTATATTAAAAATAATTTAATGATTAAATTTTGAGTGAGACATATTTCACTTTCTTTGAAATAAAATAAATCAATGGTCTTAATCACATCCAAGTGGGTTACAATGGATTCCATTTAGACCCAAATATACCTTAGGACGAAATATAATCATCCAGTTATATTGAGACATGTGTTTGGGTAATTTTATAAAATTATATTTACCCTTAATTATCTGATTTACCTTTAACTATGGTAAATAAAATTTACCATAGTTACTATTCATAGTGCCCAAAACTAAAAAGTAGAATATTAACATAATTTGGACCTACTAATTCAAAATATGAAATCCATTTTTCCAAATTCAAATCACAGATTTTGCAGAAATTAATTTAAAATTAATCCCGTTGTTAAGAAAACAAGTTTTAAAAGTTAAAACATGGCAAAAGAGTGAAATGATTTTACCTATGAATTCAATGTAAATTCAATGATAATGAAATAAATTATATTAAATGGTAAAAATATATTCTATTTATACTTTAAAAAATTTTACTATTATAATTTAACCATATAAATTATGTCGAGGAAAAACGTTTTTTTTAGTAAAATTTAGCGTGTTTTTACTATTCATCAAAATAAAAACGTCGTCAAATATCAAAAATTTATCCAATGAAAATTTTAATATCACGATTCAAAATAATAAGTTTATTTTTTAAAATTTAACTTATAAACTTGTAAAAAATTAGATTTAAAATGGGTACGCCATCAAAAGGCGAAAAAACTGCATTTTTTGAAAAAAATACTTCTATTATCAGAAAAATTGATTTTGTTCTCATACTTCATTCTAGAAAATGTGTAAGATTAATTATAATATTATAAAATTTAAAATTCAGTTAATACTATTCATAATGGATAGTTAATAATAATATTATAACAATATATCATCGTTTATTGAAACTTGGTATTGCGTACAACACGCACTATTGAGGAAAGTCGCTCTTGCGTGCAACACAAGCCAAGAGTGTTTGCGTATAATACAAGCTAATACGGTGTTGAATATAGTGAAATCTAATCTTGGTGTAGCATACAACACAAGAAATCTAAAAAATTTACAAGAATATTTCTCATAAAATCTTGGGGTGTTACACAAATGGCATTGTATGAGGCCATGTAAGAGAACATATTTCAGACTCAAGTTTAATGGGAAGAGGTTGATGAAATGAATCTAATTTGTCCAAAACATATTGAGGATACAACTAGGAAGGTGTGAGTTATCCTGAATCACATTAAGATAGCTCAGAGAAAAGAAATTATATTTAGATTATCAAAGGAATGGGATGGAATTTTAAGTAAGTGATTATGTCTTCTTGAAATTATGACTATAAAAGTTAGTTATATTGTTTTGGGAGAGGGTAAAGTTATCTCTGAGGTTCATTTTACTATTTGATATCTTTGAGAGAATTATATTTATGGCCTACAATTTATCTTTTCCACTAAATCTAAGAAAAGTGCATGGATTATTCCATGTCTTAATCCTACGGAAGTATTTACCATGCCTTTCAAATATCCTAGACATTGATGATATTTATCATGAACCATATTTTTTCAATAATGAATTTCCAGTCCAGATTCTTGACACTAGAGAGAAAGTGCTGTGAACTTCACAAACTTTCTTGTGAAATTAATTTGGATAAATAAAAATTTGGAGGAACTATCAAGGGATCTTGAGGAATTAATGAGGAAGTGTTTCCCCCATTTGTTTATGTACTTACATACACCCCAAATCATGAGGATGAAATTATTTAGGGTGGGGTATAACACCACATATTATATCATTATAAATAAACACTCCATGTTAATAAAAATTGTAGAACAAGGTACATTCTATTATTTCCCCATAATGTAATAATAAAAATAAATAATATAGAAAACTAGATAACTTAATTTAATAAAAATTCTAAAAAAAGTACCATAAAATAAATAATAATATGCTAAAACACCATAAGAATGATCTCTTTAGGATCATACTCAAGGAAGTATAGAAAGTATACGAGATACATTTTTATTGGAAAGAAAATATATATAAAAATAGACATAGTGTAAAAGATAATATAAATATAATAATTATGGATTCAAAATAAAGTTTATAAAATGAGTAATATTAAAATTGGTAATTGTATCATTGGAATCTATCCATTGGAATCTAATCATTGGATATATGACCATTGGAATTCGACCCTTAGAAAGTAGACTGTAGAAATAGTAATATTATAGTTATATAAACAAGTTTTTGACTAAATGAATAAAAAAAATTAAAATAATAAAAATAATAAATAATAATAAGGTATATTGACCAATTAATGGTAATATATTTATAAAAATATGCCTCAGGTAAAAATAATAAAATAAAATAAAAAATCATTTTTATTTTTTTGAGCTAAATTCATGATTTAAATTTTTTTAAGTATATTATTTAATAGTTAAATTTACCATAGATAGAAAAATATTTTAAGAAAAATGACCTTAAAATTAAAATCATAACATTTAAATTATCCAATGTTTAATTTTGAATAATTTTTCCATAGAATCGGATTTTAGCTGAATATTGAAGTACATTATAAATATACTGTAAGTATTATGATATCATAAGGATTTAAAAATTATTTAATAATTAACGAAAATGAAAATATCCACCAAATATATGTCATTTTATTAATATTAATTATTAAAATATTTTTCAAAACCTATAATACACTTTCCAATGTTTAAAATGTAAATTAAAGATTTCAAAATAGTATTTTGTAGAAAACATTCATTTCATGGAAGAAATAATTTAAAATAATGTATTTATTTTTTAACAACATTATAATATTAAAAAACATGTCCTTTATTCCCAAAAACATGAATCAAAACTATGGTTAAGTCAATGGTTTTTTATTTTCCACAACATAGATTTCCAAGGTCAATGTTTAGAAATTAATAATGAATTCCCCATACTTACTATAAATACCCACCCATTATCTCCTTCATCTCCACTCCAAATTTTTTGATCTCATCCCTCCTCTCATTTTGTATCCCTATAATATCTATAAGTAGTTTCTTGGCTTCTATGGTTCTCTTATAATGTTTAAGGAATTTATCTTTCATGGTAGGGTTCTCAATCCTCCTCCTTCATTTTCAATTGTAATTTATTTGTTATATTGTCTTTTAAATTTCCATTTAATATATGAAAATTATTTAAATTAAATATTATTATCAATCATTCTAAATATTTTCAGTGAGAGATTATTTTATTCCAATCATTATATCCTTTCTATAAGATGGTATTATGATGAAAGAAGGGTTCTTAATCTTTTCACTCATTTATTTTGGAAATCCATTTCAATTACTTTTAATTTTAATATGGAATGTTACTATAAAAAATTGTTAAAAATTAATTATTATATTATCAATGAGATTTCATAATTTAATCTCATTATTCCACATTCATAATTCGTTATAATACTCAAACTATCTCAGAACCATAAAACCATCTTAAAATTTTGTTGATGTAAACAATGTGTGATTTCCAAAGAAAATAACTCACTATTAGGGTAAAAATAAGTGGACATGGTTTTTGGAATAGATGCATATAGGGGTAATAACCCCAAAAAGATTTTTCCAGGTATATCCTGTTCAGAGTTATTGAACACAATGAATGAACCTATATTGCACACATGGTTTGACACTCTGAGGGGATATGATTTTGATAATTTAAAAGCACCTTTGAAACCATTATGTATGATTTATCAATCATTGCATTGATCTCCTACCTTTGAAAATAAATTTATTTTTCTACCAAGACACATTAATCATCTTATTCTTCATTAAAACCAAATAACTACAATCACATATTCCTCCCTTGTTGAAAGTGTTTATTTTAATATTTCAAATCCCATGTTTTCCTTAGGGAATAACCCTAGATATATTCATTAATTATTTGATTGGGGAAATTTTTTTCATACAATATAATTCATTTTTTATATGTGAAAATATTGAAAGATATGCCTCATTGTGAAATTGTTCTATGTATTTATATATTTCATTCCTTGGACATTATTCTATGTAATATTTTTCATGTGATGAAATGAATTGGAATTTTATATGATTGGTGGTCCCCAAAATTATATATCCCCATAGTTCACTATTATGCCTCATGAGACAACTAAGATAGCGTAATTTGAGAGTCTTTACCTTGTATGTATGATGTATTGGATCAAGGCCTTTATTGTATGTTTAATATGTATAGAATTATGTATTTCCATAACCATATGACCGATTATTGTTATCCAAACATATATTTGTGGATATGTTATGCCCATGATTTCATTTCATTATGCCATAATTATGATCATTTATTCCTTCAATATTTATTATTTCCTGATCATGATAGATTTTTTTGTACTCTACCCCTTACCGAGCAGATAATATCACAATTTATATTGTTTCCTAGTTCCCTAGGAATCCATGAAGAGTACTACATATGAAAAATTAATTACATAGATAATAAAAATGTATTGATGTTATAAGATATTGTATTTTCTATTTTAATGTAATGTGAAACTCATTTATCTATATTTTTTCTTGAGATTACTAAATTATTAAATCATTTGTAGTTTTATCTATGTATTTTATACCAATATAATAAAATAATAAATTTCTCCATGGTACTGGATTTGAGATTGGTAAAAAATGACTATTTCAACAACATAATGCACCATTTCCCATTAGTGACACAATCATCAAAAATATGAAAATATTAATGCTTCTAAGAACATATCATAGGTCTAGAGCACAATTCTACCCTAACCATCTATCTTAAGGGTATCCTAGTCCTCAACCACTCTACCTGATCCCATGAATAATTCACACACACATGCACACCCAATCAAAATCATACATATGGTTATGTATGATAGGATCCACATACCTCAAAAATTGTTATCAACCACACAGATATCCTCCAAGACTCTATCTAGTTCATCCAAATCTGATCAGAGTCTATACCACCACTCAATCTTCTAATTTATATCTTACGTCATAAATAATTAATTATTACCAATTATAATAAAATATTTAATTTAATCAAATGCATCTTAATTTTTAAAAAGCTCGTTTTGCACCATTTTCATGTTGGAACCTCGACCAACCATACTTGAAGGGTACACGACACACACTCAACATCATCACGCATGAGGTTCCTAATGTTCACCTTTGAAACAACCATAAATATTTCCTAATTTCAATAGAAACATCAGATAATTTTAATGAAAAAGCTTACCTAAATCAAAAAATCTTTTAATAGTGTGAATAAGGGGTCTTAGGATATCCTCAATGAAATCCATATGAAATCCACATCACCCGTAGTCAATTCAACTATTCTAGGGTGAAATTGATACTAAATACCTAAATGTAAATTATGGAATTAAGAGGGATATGAAGGGAGGTTAAATAAAGGAATAAAATAGATTTTATTACCTTATATCACCATCATAACGCATCCAACTTATCCATCAACAAAAAGATATTAAAGGAGAGGCATGAAAGGGGAAATTTGTCCAAGAAATAGCCTGTCCTGAGCCCTCTACTTAGCTAAATACCCATATCTATGACATGAAAGAATATAAAAAATCCCCCAATTAAAATAATCTTAAGACAAATCCATCTATTATCCAGTGAACCATTCAGGTATCTTGAGCTATAGGTTAGCTGATGGTGGATCTCCAGTTGGTCGATGATTCCAAAAGCTCCCATAGTCTACTTGTTTTCCTACCGACTAGCTTATGGTGGATCCCTAGATAGCCGATGGCTTCTGTATCTACCGAGATACTCCAATCCTTCATTTGGTATTTCATAACACCTAGGGTATTCCCTAAACTAAAAACCATGTGTAAAAAACAATTTTAGGATATTAAAATATTTTATCTTACAAACTATGCCTCACTTCTCAAAATAGACCTTTCACTAATTGGAAAGTTAACAATCTCATTGGGAATTTTCAACCTATAAAGATGTGGGTCATTAAAAATTCTCATTCACCTAATTCACAATGATCATTAAATATTTATCACATGAATTAATGTGGTTATTTTTATCTTAATAGGGTGAGTATATATCATAAATCTCAGTCTGTATCTTTATTTTTAAAAATTCAAAGCAAATCATCAAAATGTAAAAAATTTACCATGATCACATCATGATGATTCTTATTGTGGTATAATGTATATTTTTCACATGTACCTCTAAAAATAATTGGATTTTACCCAACTAAAATTACAAGTTCAATCCTGCCATATATTCCCAGCTTTAACTCAATACAGCTTGACTTTATACTTCATAGTTAAAAATTAAAATCTAGAGAAACAAAAAATAATCACAACCTTTCATTATGGCATGAAGAATTTATTCATCACCACCTAAATGATACACTATTCTAGTATGCTATAATATATTATGATAATATACCTTTAACCAAAAAATCATTCTTGCATGGTATTTTCATGATGTCCTCATTACAACACAACATTTCACTTTACAATGAAACAAATATTACTGTAATGTGGTGACCTACCCATTATTATCACTTATCTAATAATTTAAACCTATGAAACAAGTCATGTTGTGATACATATACTTTATGGAATATGTAACACCCTATAATTTTAGTATGTGTTTCTATTTAAATAAATCATCTGGGTCTGATATCTTGTGATACACACTACACAAAATAAATAAAGAATTATTTATTTCTGTATGGTAGAAAAATAAAATGTAAAATGGAATACATTATAACATAACTAAATGAAACATAATTTGTAAAATTACTAAATGAATGAAATCCCACGTAAATAAAGCGATAACAAGGTCGAAATTATCATCATCTTGATCTAAAATGAAGATCATACCACTAATGATAACTATAGAAATAATACAACACATCAGAAATATGATAAAAATCTTGATAAATAAATTAGAGAATATGATGAATAATTACAGAGATTTATTAAAGATTATCTATAGGAATTTAATATGATAGTTATATATAGTTGTGGGTTATAAGGTCATTGGACATATAACCATTTGATATATCATTATTTGATATACGGTCATTGGATATACTTGTATAAAATATATACACTAATTGTTTTAATTTTTAATTAAAAATTTTAAAAAATAATTCATATATAATAAGTAATCTCAGAATGAAATTAAAATTTAATATTTAATTTAAATTATTTTTTATAAAAATATTTATTTTATTCAATACATATTGTTATTTTTATTAAAGAATGATTTGATATGATTATAAAATTAAAAGAATTATCCAAATTACTATATATTAGAAAAAGTTAATTTTAAGAAGATAACTAATTAATTTTAATTAGATGTGATTAAAATAAATTAATATTAAAAAGATGTATTTTAAAAGAATTATTTTTTGAAGCATTCTGTATTTTTATCTTAATAAATTTATTGAACAATTTTAAAAGTTTATTATGATAAAATAAAAATATTTCATTATTAAATAATATATTAATAGTCATTTAAACAGTAATTTATTTAAATTTCAATTTATATCAAATAATTTTAAGACCACTTATTGTTTAGAAAGCCAATTTTTTTATAAAAGTAGTTTTTCTATATATTTTATAATTTCATTTAAAATTTTTATTTATAATATTTAAAAATTAAATTATATTAAATGGATGTTATGTTTTTAGTCATCATTTATAAATTGTTTAATAATATAATTTTTTTTTGGAAAGAATAATTTATTAAGCTAAAAATTGAGTTACCACGGTAAAGGTAAAATGAGGTAAAATGGTTAAATTAAGGGATAAAGGAATAAAATATCTCTAAAATTATCAATAGATTATGTGTGTGAGGATATTAATGACCCATATATATTTTTTTAATTTGGATCAACTTTCCATGTAAGATGAAAACCTTACACCTTTGGGGGAAGTGTATTTTTGGAAATTCAACTAAAAACAACCCTATAGAAGGAACTCTCCACCACCCCTCCCAAACCATTTACATCCTTTAGTTCTATATTTAGACCCTAATAAATTTCCCTCTTAAAAGTACTCAGTACCCATTTGGTATTTTTTGGGTTCAAAGATTCATAAATCATTCATTCTAAGGGACTTGTTTTGGTAATGAAATAATTCCTTTAAGTGTCTCATTCTTCACCATATTTTTAAATCAACTTCTCAAATAAAATATTTATAATTATTGTTAAAAAATATAATTATGTTATATTAAAATATTTATTCTTCTTCTAAAATTATATTTCTATTATATAACTCCAAACTTCTATTCATTCATTTTTATGACATGTTTTTATTTTGTTCAGTTCAACAACCTATTTGAACGCTACTATACAGACATCATAAATTTCAGCATTGATGAGTATCAAGGAAGTAATAATGATAATGTATGACTTTAAACAGTAATATTTGATAAGAATATAATTATATATGTGTTACACAAAAAAGTAATGGTCATTATAAACTAACTTATTATTATCGATAAATTAAATGACACATGCTCATTCTGAATTCTATTTTCAAGAACCATTCTCATACCTTCTATAGAATGAAAATGGATCTACCTAAATCAATGAATAATATTATCCCACAATCTTTACTATTATGTGAACAATGAACTTTCTATCAAATAATGATTATCAACATCTCCATTCTGAAACTTCTATAATACAACCAAAATTACCTACATTTGATGATGAAAATAGAAAATAACTAACTAATATATGTTTAATAAATAATTATAATTGAGACAAATAATATTTTATATAAATAATTTTCTTAAATAAGTGTTTAATATGGCTATATTTATTACACATGAGGTTAAGGTTCTGCCATGGAGGTTGAGAGTAATGATAAGGGTTTCTTTTCTATTCTCATTTTGAAATCGTGATTGTCTACATATAAATTATTAATTAAAGAATTTTTGTTATTTATCTATAAAATATCATTTATTATCTTCTGGTTTGATTATTTGTAGGTTTTACATGTTTTCTTACCATTTCACATCCATGTGGCTCATAATTAAACTAAAAGGATGCTTGTAAGTGGAGCTGAACTAAACTCTTGTTTTCGGCCGAGAATCTTTATCCTCCACATCAATTTTTTATATGATTTTATGGATCTACTTAAAAAAACTTATATGTTTTTTAAGTTTAATTTTAATGAATTTTAATTTAATTTAAAAAAGTGTGAAAGGGATAGTTTTTAATCTTTCTCTCACAATCTCTTTCTCCCATAATTTTATTAGTCTTTTTTATGAATATTCTTTATCACATTTTCATAATTCATAAAAGTAATTTTTATTTACTTTCTAATGTTTTTATATAATAATTGTTTTTAAATTATTTATATTTAAAATACAATATAGAAAAAATAATTTATATTTATTCTTATTTATTAAATAAATTTTATAATTATATTATAAATTGGTTTTCAACTATGTAAATATATTTTAATGTTTCCCGTGATTCATAAGTGGTATTATCAAATGATACCTTCCACATTATTTAATTGGATGTAATAAGAATCATGGAACACATGTGAAATTAGGAAATAAAGGTAGACATGACATGAAGAGCATAAGGAACATAATTTTTCATGAACCATTGCAAGGAATATCAAGCCCAATGAAAAGAAATCATATTAAAATAATGAAATAGAACTTACATTGATTAATAATGAATATCCAAGGGGATTCCCAACACCCATTAATTTTGGTGAACATCTCGACCTATAAATACACTAATTAAGCTCCAAAAATTATTTCAAAATCTGAACCCATGGTGTGATAAAAATTTCAATACCAATATCCCATGGAATCTTTAAATTAAAATATTGAACATTAAATTTCAAAGGTGGTGGGATAGTTGTCTTAATGTTTTTAGCTATGTTATATTAAAAAGGGGTGTTCTAGTAGTCTCTTAATGTATTATTAAGGTGTGAAATTATCACAAAGACTCAAATAGGTTTTTTGAAAATGGAAAACTATACATTAGAATATTATATTATCTATTTGGATATAAATATCTCACTTATACTCTTGAGACATGATGAATGAATGAAGTTTTATAATGGTGATTTTTAATTTCAACAATCATGTATTTATATAATTCATTGACTTATCCAATGGTTGGTTATCGTTGGTGGTGTATTATGTCTACAGTTATTAGGGACACATTCTATTAGGGTTCTACTACCATTTTTTATCATATATCTCAATTTGACCATCCATACACCATTTTTTTCTTATGATGATCTAGGATATAGACATAGAATTGGGGGACATGGTTCCTTGTACATTTCCTATAGAATTTTGGGTTGTGTATCAATTGGTATCCAAGAAAACATTTAATAAATCACATTCTAACTTTCACACTTATTATTCTATATTTATTAAAAATATCATTTCTTAATCATATTAAATGAATAATATGTCACTATTATAGTTATGAATCATACCTCTCTTCTCCATATAGAATCATTGAAATTCAGGATATAAATATTTAGATATAGAGTATTAAATTGTTGTGATGAATTTTATAATTTTATAATTAATGCATCTAAAAATTTTATTTCATTTGGAGTTTAAAATTATTTATTCTCAAACATATACATACTTAAAATTGAATTATTATATTTATACTATTTGAAAAAAGAGCTAAAAATTTAGAAAAATATATAAAATCTAAATATTAAAATTTATTGAATCCTATATACCATCATCCTTTTCTTTATCAGTTTTCTTTCTCAATCAAAAATTCTTCATCTTGAATTATTTTTTAATTTATCATTAAATTATATTATATAATTGAAACATTTCACTGTTCCATTAGATTTGTGGGAATTAATTAAGTGCACCATATGAAGCACGTGGAATGAAAAAAGGAAATAGCGTTATATTTTATTAAAAATTTCAAAAATTGAGTGAAACATGATTGAGAACTCTATTTTTGATTGTAAACATATGTGGTGGTGTGTGAGGTCTAAATTTATATCTCAGAAAATTTTCTTATATTATTCTTAAATGGAATAATCAAGAGAATCCAATGAAATAGACATTATGATATTCATGAGGGATGTTAAAGAATAATTTAAAATGTTTATTGTCATGATAGATGAATTAAAATCCCCTTTGAATTATATAAAACCATCAAGTAGGTAAATAATTGAAGTAGAGGACGAGTTATTCAATTTTCATGAGTTACTAATTCATACAAATCAACTACTATTGAAGAAAACCAATGATCGTGGAGGATTAATGTTGAGGATCTCATAATTAAAAGGTAAAAATTATCATGAATAATACTTGTAAAAGTAATGAATAGATGAGAATGTTTTTTTCATGACTATTAGAAGAAATATAAGGTGAAGTTGTTGGATACAGAATCGACCAACTATTCTAGTATTTCTCATTAAAATCTACAAGTGATTCAATGATGAATGAAAGAAAGAACCATGCTAACTAGGGAGGTGATGGAATTGGTAATGTGTCAGAGGTTCATTTCTATAAAGATTTACCATAACATTTTTATTAAGTAAAAAGGTTTTAAACATGGATCCATGAGTGTTGGGGAGAGTCACAAAGAGATGGACATGATCATGATTCATACTAATATCAATGAATAGTGATAGGACACCATGGAAAGGTTTTTGAATAGCCTCAACCATGATATTTGAGCGCTTGTGGTTATAAAACACTATTTGGATGTACATGATCTACTTTATATTGATACTAATGTAGATATTCAAGTAAAGGTAATATGAATTAATTACACATCATATGGTATGTATTATATATATTCATTCAAGTTAATGTATTTCAAACAATAATAAAATTTAAGTGAATTGAAAATAGAGTCAAAAGAGGTTCTTGAGACATATATCATCTTTTTAAAATGAAAATATAAAATAGAAGGCATGTTTGTCTCAAAATTATGTGATATCAAATGTTTAAAATGTTAAGGGTTTGGAAATTTTTCATCATAATGACAAAATAAGAGAACCATGAATATTATGGTTGATAGTGATGTTCTTAGTTCTATCTCAAGTGAAGATGAAATTCCACCACTTGAGAAGTATTAATATGTGGAAATAGAGAGCCTCATACAAAGATAGATTCTTGTGGAAAGAAATTATTCGAGTAATCAATCCAAAGGATAACATTTTCTAGAGAAAATAGATAACATCTTCAATAAAATATTATTCATTAAATATAAGGTATTAAGTATGATTATTTATGGTGTAAGTTGCAAAAATGTTGCAATGGTTTTGTGGGTGATAAATTAGATTCATCTATAACCAAGAATCTTAGTACTTATTGATTGCAATGGTTAAATAATAGCAGGTATACTAAGTAGTGTATGTATGTAAAATTTCAATTTTTTATTGGGAAGTATCAAGATAGGGAGATATGTGATGTTATTCCCAAACATTTTTGTCATATCTAATTGGGAAGGCCATGAAAATTTGATTGGAGGGACACACATGAAAGTTATACCAATCAGCACTGATTTGAGTAAAATGAGAGGAATATTATCCTTACCATTAAGTAATTTTCAAGAATATGAAAACTAAATGAGTAATGGGAGATATTATTAGAATAGGAAAACACAAAAGAGAAAAAAAAATGAATAAAAATTGTGGAAAAATCAAGTGTGAAAAAAGAGGGATGAGTGACAACAAACGAAACTAGGGAAAGAAAAGAGTTGAAAAAATAGTGAAAGTAAGAGTGTTGAGGGAAAGTGTTTTTTTAGTAAAAATAGAGATATATAGTGATTTAAAAAGGGTGGAAACTGTATTGATTTTATGTAAGGTAGACTGTATTTCACCTTCTATAATGGCCTAGAATTTAACTTTATATTTCCCTTAAATAAATATTATGTTAATTGCTTGTTCTACATGCCTGAATGAACTAAAATGATTCATGAAATATTATATGAACATTATTCAGAAATTATAATATGAATAAAACCTATAGTGAATTAAAACATAATAATAAATTAAAATTTATTGCATTTAGAGGATAAATAATTAATATGATTTAAAAAGGGATTATTCTTTCACGAATAATTGTTTAATGTGTTAATAATTAAAATCAAACACTTTTAATTTATTATTATGATAACATACGATGTTAAAATAAAATAACTAATATATCAACATTATATAAATAAAAAAATTATGGAATAATATAAATAATAATTAATGTTCAAAAAGGTTATTTTTCAAAAAAAGATATATTTTCTTTATATTTTTTATTTCCTTAAAAAACTTATAAATATTTGAATTTTAATTAGATAAAATAAATATTATTTTTGAATTTATAATTTCAAGTTACCATGGTATGATTTGTTTTGGGATTTTTCTGAAATAGTTGATTATTAGGTGAATAATGAAAATATTCTTTTTACTAAGAAGCCATTACATTTATGAATTTACCATTATATAAGCAAGACCTAGTAGTTTATAAAAAAATAATTGATCTAATATGTGCTTATTGATTAAAAATATTTATTTTATAGTACTATTCCAAATTTATAAAACCAATTTTTAATTTTTTTTCATCTTAAGTAATGTTTTTCAATAAAATAAACTACTTTTGGTCATTTCTTTTAATTAAATATTATATTGTTAAAATTATTTTTTTTATAATTTAAATCACCATTAGTTTTATTTTTTATAAAGAACTAAATTATAACATGAAAATAATAAAAAAAACATTGATAATTTTATCGTGCAGATAAACTTTTTGCTTAAAAATGCACTTTTAAAAAAACATATTTCTACATGTTTCATGCGCTAATGTATAAATTAATTTTTTTTAAAGAAAAAATTTATCTAATAGAATTTATTTAATATTTGGAATAATATGTCAAAAAATATATAATAGGGGATAATTTATTTTTAGGCATGAAAACTAAATTAAATATATACATAAAAAATAGATACAATGATAAAAGCCAAAAGGGTTAAAAGCATTTAGCAAAGAAGTAAAAGTACTAACATGTTAAAAATGTGTTTCTAATTGAGTGGTTGAGAATTTTATTGGAATAAGTTATCTAAATTACATTATAGTCACTTATTGTGTCTTCTTGACATATGAAACATGTGCTCTCTTTATATTAAGTTGAAATATTTAAAAAATTGCATTCTCAATACTTATAAAAGGGTCCTATTAACACCCCATTAATACCACTCTAAAATTTATTTTTAATCATAAAAATACACCAATTTTCCTTCCTATATAACCCTATATCACTTAATTTATCTTCTAGTAGAATAATTTAGCATACAGCCTTCTTTTCCAAGGAGTCTTCCATGGGAATGATCAATCCCTCAACGTGAGTGTTAATTTTTCCTTACATCATTGATTTTCTATATTACATCCCGAAATATAATTTTCTCATTCATATATAAATATAACAGTATTTTTTTATACTTAATATTATTATGCTAAGAGAATACATATTAATGACCATTCCCTTTTTCCATTAAAAAAAATTAAAATGTTATTTGTGCATGTTCGGGCTACTACCTCTATAAAGTAATGTATCTCCTTTATCACTTAGCATCATTCCTATTTATTAAAATATATTAAAATATGATCCAATAACTTAAAAATATCTAAATAATATCATTATTATTATGTAATAATGATATTATTCCCAAATAAACCACTTTCATAACCATCCTCATTGATTAATTATAAAATGTTCTTGTTTGGGTAGGTCTAACCACATATCTGAAAAATGCTATAAAATAATATAATGATTAATTACTTGTTAGTAGGGAATTATGTTTAGGGTTTATTTATCTAAAATTTAAATTCTTGAAAATATTTATTATTATGCACCAAGGTATCTCTAATTTGGTGTTACTACTAATTAATTAATTATTTTTACCATTTTTATGAAATTAATGAGGTGTGAAGATCCATATCATGTTCTTTCCCTAATGGATTTCGATTAAATGGATATCACAGTTATAAGGATTTATTTTCCCTATTTTAAATTCATTAAGACATGTTTAATATTTTGAACCATCATATTTTTAATATGGTTCATTAACTAAACTATTTTATCCAATTATAATGAATATATTTCATTTAATGATATTTTAATATCCATTTAATGGTATGCCTCATATTTTCTTTTGATTATAACAATAGCATTATCGTAAGCATTTATTATTTAATATATATTTTAAAACCTAATTTTTAAAGATAATTTTTATAGATAATATGTATTATATTTGTTTCAAAAACACTCCATCATTTTATCCCCCTGTGATTGTTTTTTGGGGTTTATATGTCTTGTCACTATTTCATTTCCTCCTTGGATAATTATTTAACCATTGTAAGGAAACCAAACCTATATATTAATTTGGGATGGGTAACTTATTTACCATGTATGTATTCATTTTATGGTGTTGAAAATTTCCTTAACTCTTTCTAAAAAAATTGTTAAGATAATTTTATACTAATTTTACTTTTAATATAAAAATTTAAATAAAATTGTAATGTTTTCTATATGGGTCATTTTCATCAAAGTGTGAAAAGAATCACATTTTTTCATTTTATGTGTGAACAAATCCTATTTAAATTTTCTCTTATTACATGAATCTTCCCCAAAACACTATTATAGTTTCTAAAATAAATTATAATATTCCATGTTTTATAAAATATTTCATTTTTTTCAAAATAAATATTTTTAAATGATCAAGGATATTCATTGTTTCCAAAGTAATTTGTCTAATTATCCTAAAAAGATTATTCCATTATGTAAAAATATTTCAATAAATATTATGATTGATCGAGTGTATTATTAAAATGACTTCATCCTACTTCTTCCTATATATAGATTATGATATGTTATTTTCTCTAAAAGGAGTGATTAATCACTATATTTTTCTTGCCTAACCATACTCTATTAATATGCATAACATTTAATTCAATGAAATTTCTTTTTGAATAACTTGTTTTCATTACTTTTATTGAAGCGTGTTAACCTAAATTCCATAAATTGACTGATTAGGGAAATTATTTACTAAACTGAATAAATTTTATACATATGGTGTAAATACCATTTACCTCATAATATTAATTTATGTGTATTTACATATAAAGTTATCAAATAACTATTGATACCCATTTATTTTCTATGGGTTTATTATGTAATGACTATTGATGAAAGTATAACTTATTTCTATATATTATTACATTTAAAAAGTACATGATACACATTTTCATTCCATGGGATATTTATGATATGATGAATGATTGATTTCAAGTGGTACGCATATGTATGGTTGGATACTAGTGGGTTCCTATATATCCATCCAATGAATTTGAAAAGGATTTATATCTCATGAGATAATTATGCATGGGAATACATGGATTTTTTCATAAAAAAATTGTGGACATACTTAGATTTATTCAAAACATAAAGGGTATACATACTTGTATTTTTTCACAATGTGTTCGTATTCTCATAATGATTCCTTAATTATCTATGTATTTCTTGTTTCTATGATATGAAACATTTTCATGATGTATTCTTATTTTATTCCATTTCATATCCCTTTATTTTTTATTTTTTATTTTCTTGGGTTTACCTTTTTTATGTATCTTAATTGTAACTTTATTATAATATTATGCTCAATTGTAATATTTAATTTTTATCGATTATATTTACTCATACTGGGTATTTAAGATCACCCCTTTCTCATGTTTCTATTTACCCAAGTTATTAAAGAATGTAATACATGTGATATATCAAGAAGATTATATTTTGGGGAGAAATTGTTTGAGATTTTGATCACGTTTTACGAATTAAGAAATATCTTATATAGTGGAAAAAGCATCCATTAGTTGAAAAATTGGATTTTTTATTCCCTTATTGAATAAAAATCCGACCATAAAAGATCATGGGAAAATATTTTAATGAAATATACACTTTAAATCATGAAATTGAGAGAATATCATCCTTAGGTTTTTATAGTTGGTATCAAAGAACGGTTTAGATAACTTTTGATGTTAGGATATTAGTTGAGGATAATCTAAATGTTATAGATACCATCATGGGTTAGTATGTTTAATGTTACTTATAATTTAAAAGGAACATGTAACCCTTTAGATATGTTGATATTATATTGAATATTTTATGTTTTTATGGATCAAGATAAGATAACCGTAGTGAAAACCCAGGGGATAAGTGTAAGGGATAATTATAACTATAGGATAACATTTTAAATGTTGGGTAAAGTTGGGATTTTTTAGTTCTTGTAGAAATTACATACCTATCTAGATACAATAAAGTGGATGTAGATATGGAATATATTCACCAATGGGTAAACGATATGGTAAAGGTTGGCTGATTATCAACATAATTTTCCCTCTTGTGCGCGGTGAGTGGGCCTTTGACTACACACCTAACTAGACACTCCCATGGGATATGATTTGTTTAATCATATTATCTTTAAAATAAATTATGAATGATTTATTAAATTAAGTATTAGGTTAAGGAATATGATAGAATCCAATCTAAATAAACATATATTTAAATGAGAGTGACTTGGGTTGATGTATAATATAATGTAATATTTTTGATGTGTAAGACATTTTTTAGTTTGAATTTTTCATGTAATTATCTTATAATAATTTTATTATAGTGTTAATTATTCATCACTTGTTATTAACAATTGTTGTTTTTAGAAATGGTGATGCCCAAAGGAATCAAGTTAACAATGGATGTCATAGACAATGAGGTGATTTCTCCAATGAGTAACCTAACAGGATAAGATTTGGAGTGATAAATATTGTGGTTGTTCTTAATCACCCATAACAAATTATTACTTACTACATGAACATAGTTAAGTTTCCAAACACACCAAATATGAAAAGGATTAAGGTTACTTGATTTTAAGGTGATGAATATGATGATGAAAGGAATACTAATTTTCCTTCTTATAAATATGTGGTAGGAACCACCAAGGGGAATGTATTAAAGGACATGGGGGATATTTTATGTGTGGAAAAAGAGGAAATAAAGTAACTAGTTTCCAAGGAAAAGTTAATATATCAGTAGCAGCAATGAAATGAAATAGATCTCAAATTGAGTTAACAATAATAGTTAAATATCTTAAATTTGGAGAACATGGGAATTATCCAATTCAGTTCTCTAATCCAATGGATAACAAGGATGATAGGAACCATAAAATTACAAGAGAAGGGAGATAATATGCAACCAAAACTAGGGAAGTGGGTTCTAAAAATGATATGTAATAAGGAACATTGACTAGCCAATAAAGGACTGTGAGTGTTGTATCTTTATAGTGTTCAACCCACTCCTCTGTACTAATTTTCTTTCTAAGAACATAAAATCACCACCCTAATGAATAAATATTGTATAATTAATAAAAACTTCTAGTGGTATAAAAATTTCTCCCATTTATATAAATATTATCTAACAGATATTTATACAAATTTTCATCCTATAAAATTCAATTATTATTTAATAAAATTTTCTGACATATTAGGCATGGATTGGATCTCATGACACAGAGGCCATGATAATTTACATGATAGGAAAATAAAATCTAAAATAAACCCAAGAAAACTTATTAATACAATTATAAATTTAAAATCTATATATAAAATGATCCCATTATATTAGGGTATTTAGAAAAAATGGTTAAACGTAAAGTCATCATTAGTTATATTCCTATAACGAGGTAAAATTTTAGATCACTTGTCATACCAAGGATAGTGATGGTGAGACTACATTATAAATTAAATCTGGATTCATGTTAATCTTAAGGAAACACTTAATATTTCATTATTTAGAAATAATTAAAATTGTGAGGCTGAAATTTATTTAGGAGGGGGATGTAACAACCCCAAATTTCACTATTTATTTTCCCCAAATATATATTATGTTAATATCGTGTTCTATATGAAAAGTTTAACTAAGATTATTTGTGCCATATTATATGAAAATTATTTAGAAATTATAATATAAATTAGACCTCTTGTAAAAAATATAGTAATCAATTAAAAATAATTAAGTCCTGATGATAAATAATTATTATGATTTTAAAAAGGGAATATTGATTATCAGGTAACTATTTAAAGTGTTAATAAATTTAATCAACTAATTTTTAATGATTATTATTATAATATATGATATTAAAATTTGTAAACAAATATATTAATATTAATTAAATTATAAATTGGTAGGGAATAACATCATGAATATATAATGTCAAAAAGTAAATTTCTCAATAAACACGATATTCATTATATGTGGTATTTACAATAAAAAACTAAAATTGTAATTTTTTTGAATTTAAATTAGATAAAAAAATTATCATTTTTTAATTTATCATGTCAAAATTTTATTAGTATTAATTTTTTAGACTTTTTTGATATAGTTAATTTTTAAGCGAATAGTTAAAATGTTGTTTTTACCCAAAACTATAACATTTATGAATTTATCATTATATAAGAAATACCTATAAGTTTATAATACATTTAAATTGATCAAATATATATGTAAATATTAAATATATATATTTTTAAATAATATTCTTAACTTATAAAACATGTGTTTAACATTTTCTGAACATATGTAATATTTTCCAATAAAATAAAATGATTTTGATCTTTTCTCTTAATTAAACATTATTTTTTAAAAAAATAAGGTTTTCACTTGATTAGAAAGATGAATAAATTTAAATTTTTTACTAGAATAATTTATATTAAGATACTAAATATTTAGAATTTTATCCAATACATCAATTTTAAGCTTAAAAATACAATTTTCATAAAAATAGGTTTTCATGCCTTACGTTCGCTAATGTTAAAATTAATTTTTCTTACAAAAAGAAATTTTATATAATAAAATTAATTTAACGTTTTTAATAATTATTTAATAATTATTTAATAATTCAAAATTTATTTTTAGGAATAAAAAATCAATTACTTTGGAAAAAACCCGTTACCGCGGTAAAAGGTAAAAGGGTAAGAAGGGTTAACCAAAGGAGTAAAAGCCATAACATATAAACAAAATGTTTCTAATTTATGTTTTTTGGTTTTTATTTATAAAAAATTATCTAAAATCCATTATTTTCCATTTTGGAGTCTTCTTGACATGTGAAACATTTTCTCTCTTTATATTAAGTTAAAATATTTACAAAAATTCTATTACCAACTCTTATAAAAGAGGCCTCTCACCACTCCATTAATACAACACCCAAATTTCGTTTATATATTTAAAATATAACTTTTTACCATTAATTTATAATCCTATTTAACTAAATTTAGATTCTAGTCCCAATAAGTTATCCTAAGCCCTTCATTTCCAATGAGTCCTCCAAGGGAATGCCAAAGCCCTCAATGTGAATACTAATTTTTCTCTAACATATTTTTCTTTTTTTGAATTAATTTCCAAAATATAATTTTATAATTCGTATATAATGACATTATAATTGTTTTTATAATTAATTTTTTTATTATAAGGGAATAATTATAATCCACTTTCCCCATTTCCATTATGAAAAATGAAAATTCTATTCATGTGTGCAGGGACTACTGCCTCCAAAAGGTTGTGTATCTTCTTTCTCAAATATTTTCATTATAATTTATTCAAATATATTATAATTAGGTAAAAACAAATTAAAATTACTAAATAATATAAATATTCTTATGTAACAATTATATTATTTCAAAATAAACCACTTTCATAATTATAATCATCCATTAATTATGATACGTTCATGTTTGGATTGGTCTAATCACCTACTTGAAAAATGATATAAAATAATGTCATGTATTACTATGAGAACTTAATTAATAATTATATTTTATATAAACAAGTAAATATTTATTTTATTTTTTTCATTAATTGTAACATTAATATGAAATTCATTAATTAATATACTAATGTTCTTTTGTTAAAAAATCACTGGAACATGCTCATCATTGATTCCATCTATAAGTATTGTAACAAAAAATACCATATAATGAAAATATACTATTATAAATTATTATAAAACATAAATTTAAATACCTTGTATGATTTTGGAATGATGAAATTTGGGATAATAATGGAAAAAACCTTTATTATGAAACTTGTTCCAAATGAATAAAATTACTCATAATTGATATTTAAAATTGATAATAACTAAATAGTATAAATGTAGAGAATAATGGTAAATTAATTTTATATAATTTTATAGATATTAATAAGGTTTTGAAATAGGTTATTAATAATTTTATTTTTTTGTAAATGATATTAAAGTGATTTAGTCGAAGATATGAAATAAGGCAATGGGTTCATCTTCTCCAATTTAATTTCATGGGACATAATTATTATTATGAACAATGATATCATCAATATATATTGATTAATAACTATTGAGTTTATTTTCTCATATTAATTAGATTCATGGGGTTTAAATATTCATATTATTTTCTTTCTTTAAATAGATTTTGATCCAAAGGATATCAAGGTTTTAAGGGTTTATTTATCACTATTTTCAATTCCATGAGACATGTTTGATATGTAACACCATAGTTTATTTTAAATGGTGAATTTAATTCCTTATTTAATTCAATTATAATTAAATACTTTCATTTAATGATATTTTAATATCTATATCATGGTAACCTTATTATATATTTTTGAATCTTACATTACCAATTCTATAAGGGTTTTTTTCAATATCAATTTTATATCCAGATTGTTTTTGAAATACAATCCATCTAGGGAATTCTTATTCTATTTATTTCTAAATCCCTCCATCATTTTATCATCTTATGATTATATGTTATGGTTTATATGACTTCTTACTATTCCATTTTCCCCTATGGATCATTATTTACCCATTTTATGGAAACCGAGCTGACCTCATCTTTTCAGTCAGGAAACTCCATTTCCCATGTCCTTATTCACCAGATGATTTACAATATATATTTATCTTTGAATAAATCATTTATCAAGTTCATTTTTAATTCCTTAAATTTTATTAAAAAATTTTAAATAATTTATTAATATTTTTAGTGCGAGTGATTTTCATTAAAGTGTGAAAATAATCACTTTTTAATGTTTTTGATGTGTTCAAATATTTAAAAAATTTATCTTAATACATGAAATTTCCTATATAAACTTACTCTTTTTCTAAATTGAATTCTATGAATATATGTTTTATAAAATATTTAATTTTTTCAAAATAAATATTTTTCAGAGGTTGAGGATATTTATTCTTTCTAATTTTTTTTAATGATCCTTAAAATATATTTTTATCTATTTCAACATATTTCAACACATTTTATGCTTGATAAAAAATATTATTTAAATGATACCATATTAATTCTTCATCTAGATGGCTTATGATATATTTTTCTCTATCAGAGGTGTGATCCATCACTGCCTTTGTCTTACCTAACCATCCACTATGAATTGGCCTAACTTTTCATCCAATTACTTTCCCTTTTCAATAAACTACCAGTCATTCCTTTAATTTAAGTGTGTTCACCTAGATTTCATATGTTGATTAATTAGGAAATGTTTTTACTAATACATAAACTATTTATCTATATAGTGTAAATAACATATACCTAATCATTTTAATTGAAGGGTCATTACATAGAAAGTTACTATAAATAATTGGATACCGATTGTTTCTTATGGGTTTATCTTGTTATTATTATTGGTGTAATTATGAGTGATATGTCTATTTGATTCCATTTGAAAAGGATATGAAACCCATTTTATTTCCATGGGGTATTTATGGTATGATGAATTATTAAATTAAAGTGGAACTCATGTGTATGGATTATGATGTGTGGGGTGATTTATTACCTTCCAATGTAGTGGTTAAGGACTTATATCTAATGATATAATGATGCATAGACATAATTTCATTTTTTCACAATGTGTTCCTATGTTTATAGTTATTCCAATATTCTCTATGTATTCCTTGTTTCTATATATGTGTCATTTTAATGATGTATTGTTATGTTAATAAATTCCTTATTCCATGATTTTGGATATATGATTTATTGGTTATAAATTTATTATGTTCCCTTATTATACCTTTATGATAACCTTATTCTCACTTATGATATTTTATTGTTATAACTTATGATTATCTTTATGGAAAATCTGATCTCACCACTTTATTATATTTCATTTTTCCTAGTTTATGAATAAAATTAAAATATATAATCTTTATCGAATATTAAATTGTGTTGGGAAATTATAGGAGATGTTGAAAAGTTGTTTTGGATTAAGAAAGTTTTTATATAGTTGGAAAAATATAAATTAGTTGAAAAAGACATGGGGTTTTTTCTTTAATTCACATAAAATATAAACCTAATAGACCATGGGAATTTATGGTAATACAATATCTTTTTTAAGTCAGTTAATTTAGATGATATATTATATGGGATGTCATAACTTAATCTATTAATATAGAAAATATTACATTCATACATAAATACTACAACATTTTAGATGAATATTCAATATATTTCATAACAATACATATTTAAGGAGTATAGTGGTTTAGTTTCTTTAGAAACATGGATATTTAAAAAACATGTACATAAAATATTTATATCATTTTTGATTAATTTATTCACAACTATCACCCTTCATAGACATCTCATACTTATAACCAATATTCAAAACCAAGGAAGGAGAAGCATAATGAAGGGTGAGACTAGATGACCAGTAAGTTTAATCATAAGATATATAAATCAATGATCATATGTGAGTATAAGAAAATAATAAGGTTATGAGAAGATGAGAAACCTATTATAAAGTCATACCCATTGATTAATATATCATAATATTGAAACATGGAAAAATGTTTTATCAATTGAAATACATAAGACATAGGAGTGTGAAATCATCAATATCAATCACGAGCCCTAGGAACATATCATAATTATAATACATAAGTTTTTGGAAGGAATATAAACATATAAAATCTTTTCCTTTGTCAATTCTCACTTCCAAGACTATCATAGTGGATCAGGTTAATTCCAATACATTCTTATTAGACAAAATCCCTTGCTGAACGAGTTTCACTCCCCATTCCAGTTCATATTATTTCATAATATATAATTCTTTACCCAATTAATTTGAGTCATAAATAATTCTAGGTGAACTCATATCATAATGAAAAAAATAAATATGTGTCTCACAAGATCATAAAACATTCATCACATCATAAAATAACAACCCTTGGAAAGGATTTGAATTTCGTAAACATTTCATCATCATATTCATAAAAAATATAATGTATTAAAGATGATAAAATTATATCATATACCAAGTAAATGATAGAAAGAAATATATGTATTTTTTTATAGATAAAAATATCTTTACAATATCACTATAACATTTCTTGAGGAAAATACCATTTTTATTTGAGATCACTTATTTAGAATCTATAAATATCCAAAATTTTGATGAACGATTTTTATTTCAAATAGAAAAAAAGGAAACATATAAATGATGTTTTAAAGAAGATATTTTTCATGATAGTGGGGAAATTGATTCATGTGGTTTATGATAAAACAAAAATCCATTTCAAATTTACAATAAAAAGTTAAAAGTACCACACTTGGAAAATGACAAGAATGTTCCTTTTGAACATTAGTAAGGAAGGAAAAATATAGTTACTAAAATGAATTTAAATAATATTTAATAAATATTAATAATATTATTGAGAAATTTTTAAATAAAATATGTACATTGAAGAAAATATTCATGACTGAAGGGAAAACAATGTCAGTTTTCCTTGAAAACATTCATTCAATATTCCACATATACGCACGAGCGATACTTTCATCTAACATAGGATGGAGAAGATATGGTAAATGGATGTGAAATATTAATAATATAATCTTATTATATTTATGATACATTTTTAATATTTTTTTTAAAGATACAACAAGTTTATAGGAAGTATAATAAAAAATAAAATTGATAGATCTTAGTTAATATCCTTACCACTTCTTTATGATACCTATTTTGGGTTAGTAATTAATAATTGAAATATATGTATGAGGAGAAGGAAATAATATCTAGGATTAATGGAATGATTATATAAGTTTTTAGGAGAAGTTATTTTATAATCTATATGTCTCAAATGTTTTGAATAAGGGAGGAGAAAAGGTTTCATCTTTTAAGCGAGGGGAGGGACACACATGGAATTTCTTAAAAGAATTCAATGATTTATGGTCACTTTCAAGGGAAAGTGGATCTAAATGTATATGTATTATAATTTAGGATAATATAAGATATAAATTTCTTCAATATATAATTTTTTGATAGGTGTGGGTAGTAATCATACCCTTATCTCATGGTTTGACCCTTGATAAACCTGTTTTAACCTTAGCCATAATAAGGAAATTTTTACTATTTTTACTATTCATTATAAAAAAAATTAAGTTGAACCTATTAAATTATATTAATTATTATGATTAAAAATATAGATTAAATTTTACTAAATTAAATTTCTATAATTTGAAGATTTTAATTTTAATTAATCGTGCAAATGACAACGAAAATCCATTTTCCAAAAATGAATTTTTAGTGTAAAACATAATTTTTTTCATGTCCCTACCTTCAAAAAACAATAACATGAATTTTAAGATATTTTATTGAATATATAATATATAAATTTCATTAAAAAATACGAAATAAATAAATCCTAAATTAATTTATTAATATGAAAACACATTGAATGCATAAAAACAATTTTTTATAAAAAAGTGTTTTTACGGCCAAAAAATAACTTATTCCAAACTCAGGTTTAATGATGATTGATATGTAATTAGTTATAATATTTATAATTAATGTATAGTTCGTTTAATTTATGATAAAATTCAAAACAATATGGTAATTTTACATGAAAATAAAAGATAATGTTCACAAAATTGGTATTTTTCAAAATTTAATGAAAAATAAATAATTTTAGAAAAATAAAAAAAAATTACTATAATTTAATATTGACATGATGATTTTAATAATGATATCAATTTACTCAAATAAAATTTATAAATATGGTAGAAATAAATTATATTGTTCACATGCAAAAAATATGATAAATTCTATTTTTGATGAAATTGTATTTTGGAAGTGTAAAATGAATTAAAAGGAAATTGAATACTTATTTATTATGCAATAATAAATACGTTTTCATTTATTAAAATATAACTAAATATTTTCATAATGTTTTTATTATTATTCATACCTTCTAATTCAATAAATAAGTTATAATATTTTATAGTATCGTGGTTCATAATGACTCGGTGTTATGTGTAAGGAAAGTAATCAAATTCATCATGTTTTATTTAAAAGGAAATACATATAAAATATTGGTGTGTTACATTCTACCCCCCTTAAAATTAATTTCTCCCCCAAAATTACGTCACTCTAGTACAAAAAATTTGGATCTATCTACTTCATCACATCATTGGGTTTCTATGTAGCTTCATAAAATTTCTCAATCCTCTAAAGAATGTTAACAAGGTGAGTAGCCATGCTCTATAAAACATTATATCTATGATAAAATATTTATAACCGTTTTTATTCATATGAGAGACAAAGCTCTAGTTTTATAACATATGATTTTATAACATATGAAGAATCATGTAGGTAGATTTTTATGAGATATTCATGGAACACATCATGAACTTGTGAGAGGTTTGGTGGGAGTGTCAAGGAATGATCAATAGTCCATACTCGATCAGGAATATATAAGGCAAAAATATACCTAGGTCTGATAGAAATGAAGCATGCTAAGTTTTTAAGGTGATCCACTATAACCTAAATATAATTATTGCCTTTAGATATTTTGGGTAGTCCAATGATGAAATCCATAGTGATAGTTTCTCATTTCTATGGGGATATTTTGTATCTTGACATCTTAATTTTGTGCATCTTTAATATTCACATGGATAAATGGTTGAACAATCATTTGAGAAAGATAATATTTATACACTTCCTTAATTATTTCAATGTATATCCTTTTAAAATCCATAAATATTGGATCTTTTTTATCCTCATCATAGATAATCTTACATGATCCTTTCGATTCATATCATCAACCACCTTGTTCAATTTCCAAAGGTGGTTGTATATTGAGAATTCATATTATTTAATCAACTCTTACCATCTTATCTGACTCATATTTAAATATTTTTTATGAATATGTAATTTAAAATTTTATAATAATTATATATGACACAAATCTATCTATAATGACAATTACTCAATATATTTAATGAAATTATTACCCCTACTAACTCAAAATCTTGAGTTGGTTAATTTTTCTTATGAAACATAAATTTTTGTGTGGCATAAGATATCATTTTTTTCATTGTACATAAGAACATGTAGAGTCCCTTATTTCAAGATTAATTATAAATCACAAACCCCTCTATTATTCAGGGTAGTTTTAGGACAATTGAATTGACCAATATTCACTTTAGTTACTTGAAACTTTCTTCATATTCATCATTCTAGAATAACTTAACTCCCTTCCAAGCTCTCTTGGTGTTTATATTATATGGAATTGATAAATCCTTAAAAAATAATCAATAATGTCCATCCAATCCTAAATAACTAAATATTTTATTCATAGTTGTTGGTCTGGGATAATTTTCAATAACTTTTTTCTTTGATGGATCCACTAGTATACCCACACAAAAGATTATATAGACCACAAATGAATCTTTTTTGTATCCAAAATTCAAACATGGGAATTTTTTCATAGATATTATCCTTCCTTTGGTTATTCAATAATCCTCAAGTGATATTCATGCTCTTCCTTAAACATGGAAAATATAATAATGTAATATATAAAAAAAAAATTGGTCATGGTAACATCTAAAGACAACATTAATTAAATCCATATATATTTTGGGTGTATTAGTAAGAAAAAATGGAGTCACTTAAAATTCATAGTTTCCACACCTCAAATAGAAATTTTCGAGTGCATGTATTCACTTTTGACCCTCAAAAGATAATATCTACATCAAAGATGAATCTTGGAATAATATTTAGACCCTCATAATTAATAAAAAATCATCAATATAGGGAATATGATACTAATTAATTATCATGATCTTGATAAGTTCTAGATAATAAATATCTATTCAGATGGATCCATATTTATTCTAAAAAAGTACATGTGTTTCCCATTGTGACGCACATGGCTAAGTAAATACCATATCAGGATTCTCTTGGAGTTACTTCTTCAATTCCTATAAATTAATTTGGGTCATTCTATAAAGATTATTTGTAATTTGATTAGAAGTGGATTTGAGTTCTATTGAAAAATAAACTACATTATTTGGAGGAAGACTAAGAAGATATTCTAGAAAGACATAAAAAAATTCCCATATAATAAGAATATAATTGATATTGAGTTTCCTCCAAACCATATAATATAAATTCTCTCTTTGAATGGAAATAAATACATATGAAATAAATATAATTTCATTTTAAAGTTCACATTTATCCTAACCCTGATAGATAATCATAGGTTTTTTTGGAAAATCAAATTTGAATTCCTTTACTTGGATATTGATATAGGAATTGTATAAATAAATTCATTAATTTCAAAAATAATATCCAATTCAACTAGAAGGAGTATAAAAATATTTCTAGGTAGCACATTACAAAAAACATCAATTGAGAAAGATTCATAAAAATGAGATATAATTATCATACAATCAAGATTTTTTATTTCTATTTTGACATCTAGCTCTTGATGTTGTAATTCAAAACCCTTAATAAATTTTTTTAATATAAAATAGTTGGTATAATCAGAATTTAATAATAAATTAATAGTTCTATGATGGATGGTATGTTTTTCTTTCACTACTTTATTATCACACCCCACACTGGGAATAGTGATCACATGGGATTTACAATTGACTATGGGATTAATAGGTTATTGACATCTATCATCATCATTAACTGTTAGATTAAATCACTAGTTAACATAGTTTCCACAATCATTTCAATTATAGAATTAATGTTTGGGTGGTGCATTATGTGGACATTTTTCTCCATTTTCATCATTTTCTAACTTCTTCCCATTACTTCTGTATTAAATTTTTTTAATGGCCTTATTTTCCTTGATTATAACATATAAAAATTTCCTTAAGAAAATTCCCTCCATGCTTCATTCAATAGTTTCAGTATAAAGTAAAACTCATATTTTTCCCTCAATGGTTTCTGTTGCTATAATTTCATTTGAATTCCATCTTTTCATTCTTTTTAAAATCATGATATCGATGGGTGAATTATATCTTCATTTTCTCCTTGATATCACATCGAATTATTTATTTATACCTATTAAATTCTCTTATGGATAACACCCATTGTAGAATTATTTTTTATCTATTAAATAATTAATAAATATTAATTTATATTTAAATAATAAAATGATAATTTTACATTTCAATTCTTGTAAAATTTTCCTCATAGGTACCAATTAATTCAGCATCCTTCTACTTAAGCTCAAGGAATTTTTTCTCTATATTCCTATGAAGAATATTAGGAAAGTAATTATTGAAAAATATGATCATAAACTAATTTCACCCCATGTTTACAATTTATTTTTTTCCCTCATATTCATTCTGAGAGTTCATCATTTATCCTCTTCACCTTCCAAATAATAAACAATTAAGATAACTTTTTCATGTTTCATGCACTGTAAAACATAAACTATAATTCCAGCGGTACTAGTTCGTTACTCAGTATTTAGTGGATATATGGAACCACTATAACAATGTGGATGTTTCCTCATGATGGTATCACTAGTATGTTGTTACTTCTATTAATCATTTGGATGCTCAAAATGATTCATATCTTGAGAAAGTTGATTAATCATAACAACCAAATTTTTGTATTATAGTTCCCAAAACATTTAGTTGAAAAAGGGTAAAATCATTGCAAGGTATATAATATTTAGTGTTAACATGTTTCCTTTTAGTTACATCCATTATCTTACACCAAAAATTATAGTTTTAGTGAAAAAATCATATTTGAAAATCATATAATCATAAAAATCATTTATAGGATGTCTAAATCATTAATCATTATTTTTAATCAACGACACTTGAGGTTTAACCTAGGTTATCCATGGTTATTATGTAATACAATCATTCATAACAGATCTCGAATAAAATTTAAATTATCCTAACCATATATTCTAGAAGGGTCACACCAAGTGTACAGTAAGGGCCCATTCACCATGAACCATAATAATGGTCAAGACATACTCAACCAACTCTTTTTTCCATTATTACCCATGGATTCATCTATTCCAAAACCACATCCATTCATATTATCCATTCAGGGACGTATTTTATTAGGGGAACCAAACTCCTTTATTTACCTTAATGTAGGATGTTCTCCTATACTAAGTTTTATCATAAGGGTTATCACTAAATTATCATCATCTGAGTTTCTGAAAGTTAATAAACTTTTCCTTTGATGCAACCTATAATGAACCATACTTTTCATAAATACATATTATATCATTTTAGATGTATATTTAATATATTTCATAATAATACATGCCCAAGGACCATATAGGTTTACTACATCTAGAAATGTATATATTAAAAAAATGGGTACATGAAATATCTACATCATTACCGATTTAGTTATTAACAACTAGAATCCTTCTAATGCATACCATACCTAATACTATTCTTTATAACATGGGGAAGGGTGAGCTCAGGTGTGAAGTAATGGTAAACAAAAGATATATTAATAAATTATCATATATGAGTATAATACAAGAATAAGGATATGAGAACACGATCTAAACATTAGAAAATAATACACATCAATCCATATATCTAAATCATGGAACATGGAATAAAGTTTTTCCAATAAAAATACATAATAAACCAGAGTGAAGAATCATAAATAATCAATCACAAGCCATACTAACATGTCATAATCATAAGATGTACATTTCTGGAATCAATATAAGCATTTCAAATCATTTCCATAATCACGTATCACTTCCAAGTATTTCATAGTGGATTGGGTTCACTCCCCGTTCCATCATTTCCTTCATCAAGGTTTACTCTCAAGTCTATATTATTTGAAAAAGGTGCATTACTGAGTTGGGTTTACTCCCCATCACATTCCATACTATATCATGAGATTTAGTTCTCTACACAATTTTTTATAGGGATATATAATTTTGGTCCCACCCATATCATAATAAAAACAATATATATGTATTCCATAAGATCATAGAACATTAATTATATCATTAAATCAGAACCCATAGAAAGGATATGAGTTTTATAATCATTTAAACATCATAATCATTAACTATTCAAAGAAAGAATAAATATGGTAACATTGGATAATATCATCCATAAATCATAAGAAACATCAAAGTATGTAGTTACAATTAAAAATTACTTTTAAATAGCACTAAAACATTTCTTTAGATAAAACATTTTTATTTGAGATTACTATTTAGAATCTTAACATTTTCTTAAATATTAAGATAAAAAATTTATTTTAAAATAAATAAGGAAACTTATAAAGGAATATTTAAATAAAATATTTTTTATGATGTAAAGTAAATCAGTTCATGTAATGTATGTTAAAATAAAAAATCCTTACACATTTTCTATAAAAGGTAACAATTAACAAGTTTGGAAAATAATAAGAATGTTACTTTTAATACATTGTAAAAAAATTCAAGTACCGTTAATAAAAATAAATTAAATAATATTTTTATAATAGTAAAAATTATCTTTAAAAATATTTATTTAAAATATGGACATTGAAGAAATTATTCCAGGCTGAAGGGAAATCAAGGTTGGTTTTCAGTGAAAACATTTATCATATCCCTTGATAAATTAAAGGGAGGAAAATTTAAAGAAAAAAAATTAAATCTCAATAAATAATAATATGAGAGTAAAATACATGATATTTTGGAGATAAATATGATAAAATTTCATTATCATAAAATTTAAGCATAAATAATAAAGGTAAAAATGAGACGGTAACATAACATCATTATGAATTAATAATCATTGAATCAAAATTAATTAAATGATTTTAAATCATATGGATATATAAATAAAATGAATTAAATATTTTATTATTACAAAATCAATCCTTGAAATTATATACACTCTAGATATAGTAAATTGGTGCATGATAGTAAAACATGTCTCAATAAAGAGAAATTGAGACGAAATACCATTACCTTACATCCGACAAGATTGGTAAGAGATCTAACATCATATATAATAAAATTAAATTTGTTATTATTCTATAAAGGAACCATAATAATACTTTTAATTTCATATATTATCCACTTATATCATTTTGACATTTATTTATTAATAATTCTCAATTAAAGTTGTCATTTCAAGTGTTAACTGCTTCATTTTTCATGAATGTTTAGTTATGAGGTTATGGTCATTGCACATTGATCATAGTAAATTAATATATAAAATTTTAGTCATTATATAAATATAATATCTATTCATTATATATATATATATATATATATTTCAATTCATATATAGCGTTGATGAAAAATTAATTATATTACTTTGATGAGATGATAATCTGTACGTAGGTATGAGTGATGTTTCCATTTTTGGATGGATGGAATGAATGAAAATTAAATATTAATTCATGTTTATATAATAATTATTAAAAAATAAATATCATATTTAATCATTAAATATATCATTATAACCAAACATGAATGATGGTGGTGGAAAATGAATCGTATCACTATATAGAGGCGATATGTCACACATATGCACGAGCGATACTTTCATCTCCCATTGGATTGAGAAAAGGTGGTAAATTGTTGTTACATAATAATAATAACATATTACTATATTTATGATACTATATTCATCATGTTTTTATGGATATAATATGTTTATTATAAGTATAAGTCCAACAAGCTCGTACACTAGTGGTAAGGGTTCCTGATTGCCATCCAAGAGACCCAGGTTCGAAACCAGGTGGAGGCAAATTTTCATGGAACTGTAGTAGGCACTATGCAACAATGTAGAAATACTATAGGAGTACTATATCAATTACTACTTGGTACTATAGCAACCACAACTATTTACCTGATTTGGGCCTTTGGGCCACTAGTTTGGTCCTATGGGTCTCAGGGCCTTCGGGTCATCATTGGCCTTTGGGCCTTAGGGCCTTCAGGCCAGAAAGACCATATAGTAGCCCAGCCCACAGAGAGAAGGCCCCAAAAGAGGATCAGAACAAGAAGAGTAGCAGTCACAAGAAGTAGAGGTAACCGGATTGGAAGAATGAGAGGGTATGACAACCGCCATCGGGACCAGGCACAGTGCAGCTTTGTACGGGGAAATGCTAGCTGTGTTGGAACCAGGAGCGCAGCGGAAGCCCCAAGTAGGTGTGTTTTTTAAATATTTCCACCGACAACCGACGTAAACTTTTCAACGTCAGTGAAGAGCAGCCCAGTCAAAGTCGAGGATCTCACGTGAAGGGTTTTAAACACAAAAATTAAATATTAAAAATACCTGGTTTAATTCTTAAGTCACGCATGATGTCTGTTCGTCATTAGTGATCACTACTTGAAGAATACGAATTCGAATTCCACTAGATCATCCACACACACTTTAATAAATCTGTGGGAGCATCGTTCGTCATAATCCGTGTGCTAGAGCAGAATTGTGATGACACCTTCGACGCTCCAAAGATCACAGCATCGCTTCGCTAGCGATGCCTGAGAGATAGCTCCATCCGAGCTCTTTGGATCTAGAGCCTCTCTCTCTAGATTATGGGAGATAAGAGAAGAGAGAGAAGCTCCATGAATAGTATTGTGAAAATGACCCTCCTCTTCTATTTATAGTGCTTAATTAAAATACCCGGTATCGCCTCGCCTGCTCCGAATACTTAACTCACTATTAATGACATTTTACAACTACTTGTCTAAGTCATAAATATTATTATCACTTACCCGTAATATATTAAAATATATTACATGATAATAATTAATTCATTAACTTGACTCTTCGCTCCCATAAATATTAATTGTACCTTTAATAATTTAATATCCGTTAATTAATATTTTTTCATGTATTTACTTAAAACTCATAAATACATTTAATAAATAAATTCATTTATCATTATTCTAAACTTGAATAATATGAATTTATTTATTTCATTGGCGATCATCTCACTTTGGAAAAATCCAAGACCCCTATGGCAGGGCCCACCATGTCCAAAACTCTTATTCAACTGAATAGGGAAGATTCTTGAATACGCTATTGAGTATGACCCTCTATGCCTTTATTTCGATAGTAGTGAATAGTATTCACAGACCAAGAGCATGATCTATAAACCCATCATGGTCCCTGAATAAATAAGGATTGTCACAGCAGCGATAACAGACCTATGAACATGCACTATGTAATATAATCTCTTTGTCTGTAATATCTCATAATGCTAGATTCACTCACGTGTCATCTCCCTTTTCTTTCTTTATAGTTTGTTGATTTAACTGGATGGATTTACACTTGAATTCCATGGCCATGGTCTTATAAAGGTACTTCCATCCATATCAACATGGCCTGAGATATATTACTTCCATAACCCAGAAGCGACAAATCCTTTCTTGACCATTCAACCAATATCATGCCACCAATGACGCACCCGACACAAACTACCTCGCCACGACTTCATTTCCATGGTTTTCATCTTGCATCAAAGTACGTAATCAAATAAAATACATTTGTAATGATCTCAAGTCAGTAGACCATTACACATGATCGTAGATAAGAACATCCAATGACACCCCAAACATGTGGTGTTCATATTGGAGGGTCAATCTTCTTGATCTCACTACTAGATATCACCAAGTGCGAACTTCATGAGAAGAAGTCTCAATGCTTATGATCCCCAAGCACCTAATGGTTAAACATCTACTATGTCCAATCAGTAAGATGTATCTAGACCATAGAACATATATATTTAAGATTAATGTCATAGTATCTAGAGGTTCTCATTATAGCATGGGAACTGCTATAACCTTTCGATGCAACAATTAATCATTGGACATTACCATTTCAATAGTGGATGCAAAACAGTCTACACTATAATAGTAAGATGTCATCATGCATAGCTAACTGTATACATGATATGGTAATCAAAAGCACTAAATAGTTGGGTCCATGGAACCCACTATTTCAACACTCCCACTTTCACTAGAGCCAACATGCTAACCAAAATATTTAGCCACTCACATGATGAACATCATGTTTCTGCCGTGTAATGGATTTAGATACTAGGTCTTCCACGGTTCTACCACTTGGCGATTCTGATATAGTGACCTCATCACTTTGAGTAAAACTACTTAAAAGATGGTATCCTGAGTATATATCACTTTTTGTCAACTGTCATAGCTTGACATCTGGGCTAGTAAGAATATCATAATTTAGATTATGATAATACTTTTCTCACAAGGTGATATTCTACGAACTGGAACAGATTGTTGCATATATGCTTCTTAGCTTCCTTAGAAGTTGCAACGTACTCGGTCTTTGTAGGTATGGCTACCACTGAAGTATATGATCTTTCCTCGCTCATCGTCTCTAGCTGTAATAGTAGATCTCTAGATCTATGTAAGACTATTTTGTATCCCCGAAAACTAGTATCCTTTCTTCTCCACTTACCAGGTACATATATTACGTACTTGATGAAGTATAATTAGATAGTTATGACTACATCCCTTGTAGTACTCCTGGATATAACTGATATTTTCCTATTCTAAAATATACCTTGTAAATATCAGTTCTTGTTCATATCATGGCATACATGATTGATCCATCATTCCAACATATGAATTTCAACTCACTACATTTATCTCTTCCCATATCACAGACAGGTCAACATAGAGAGATTATGCCCTGTGACATAGGAAAAAATTCATCTCTTGAATTGTTCCTACATGTATTTTTCAATACAATGTCACTATATGTACGATGGACTAGGACCAAGAAACCTATAGATCTACCTTAGTAGATCCTTCTCTCTAGAACATAGGTTGCTACATTAAGTCAATCATTGGAGAGTAAATTTGATTTTGGTCTTAACTAAATGTGATACTAATGTCTATTTTCAATATGTTTCTGAACATATTTTGTTTAGAAAACATTTATTCTCCTACTAACATCACTTAGACACATGGCAAAAAAAACTACAAATGTATTTTCTATGATCATGTTTCTTACATTAATCCTAAATAGAATTTTAGTAACTTGAAATCTTTATTAGCATTCTGTGATGTGACCATCCCTTTCTGGTTGTGTCGTATAGACACCATCCATGATTGGTGGTCATGACATACAATTCTAAATAAATTGAACATAGATATTATCTATGATAAGTAAAATTCTAACGAATTTAGGCATAATGACATGGTCAAATCAGTCAGTCCTTATTGGTACCATGCTCGTACCATCCATGCATCAACATATTTGAATACCAACTACAGTATTCAAAATAATAGACCCTTTTCACTTTGATACATTGAATCCATTAATTCGATTTTAGTTGGTATTATCAATTTTAGCTAATTTCCATATACTTCTTAATTGTAGGAAATATTATTCACATTGAATAATAGATCACTGACTGCAATGAATATAAAAACCATCACCATGGTTTTATCCTTCCTACATAGTATGTGTCTCTGGAACATACTTTATTCCACATGCTCTTGTGGAACTAGTTCATATCCCAACTATTTTGTGCATCTTGAGCCTTGACTAAACACAAGTTAATATATCTCCCACTATCTCTAATAGAGATGTGCACCATTATATAGATATGTAGTCCCTTACTTGACTACAAATTTTATATCTTATGGATTTATGTAATATCCTAAGAAATCGTTAGGATAAGTACCTTAGATGCACAATGTGTTTATCTTGATGCAAGTTTGTTTGTATCCAAACAAACCATTTGCATCCAAACACATATCCTTATGAAATAATGGATTTCTATCATACTATGACTCGTATGATATCAATTTGTCATTATAGTTGGCACATGGTTGTGGGTTATCATTGTTATTTTCAAATGATTTCATGAAATATAATGGAAGTTTATGCTAGTTGCAACATTGATTTTACTTACATCAAACTTTTGATGTATAAATTGTGAATTTCGGAATTACTCCATGCTACATTTTGTTGATAAATGTTGATATAGAATACTTCATCATCAATATTCCTTATTAACATCAATGTAGTGATGCCGATAAGGTAATGTGTGTTTAGGAATTTATCCACTCTACAATATCATGATTGATGAATGTTTGGTCGAGATATTCTTTGGTATCCCAACCTGAAGCAACTCATATCTCATGACCAAGCAAATAATTCACTTTATTATTCCTTATTTTTATAAAGGAATCTTATGAAGCATATATGCCTCTAGATTATACTTGGAATAATTCTCGCTTACGTGTTGAACCATTTCCAAATTCTTTGTGACATACCTTTATTTCTAAAGGCTCCTTTGTTAAAACTAAAGACATCGATAACACCAAAAATATTTAGTTGTGCTGAGCCAAAATACCATACTTGGTATATTCATGACGTCCATTTTTAGTATTACATGACAAAGAATTATCCTTCCACAACTGGGTATAAGTCTTACATTTATATTCCTCACTAATTGCCTTTGATTCATCTATTACTGAAGTAGTGATTGAGTTTACCAAAAACAAAATTCATTCAAGAAATTTAAAGAATTTCTCCTTGCGTCCAAGGACACATGAGATTAATGTTTGTGGTTATACTCAATAATAGGTCAACACAAATATTTTTCTTGGAAATTAAAGAAGTCATGTGCTTATCACCATTGGCCTAGGCATCACCCTTTCGTAGCCACTTAGAGAATACACTTTACTTCAAGTAAGGTTTCTTTACTGAATTGGTTATTGTATTCGAATGCACATATGTCACCAGCATATTGTATTTAATACCCAAGTAGTAAAAGGAAACATCACATTGGTGAATATTCCTGATCTAGAAGTGACAACTTGCTTGTTTAAATTAGTTTATTACTTTTAAAATTCCATTGTTTTATTTTATAATATGAAATGTAAATAACCTTTGTTAATACCTCATTGATTAAAGGATGATGTGCATGTGCCATTGGAATTACATGCGTTTTGGCCTTTTTGCATTGTCTTTTAATTTATTCTCCAAAATAATTAACACTTAATTATATTTTATTCTTATTCACTTGGAGAACCTTGCCTAGATAGGTAATGTAGCATTTACTCAATACTTGTTCATTTTATAACTTAAAATGAAACATGAGTAAAGGTGGTGAAAATGATATGAGAAAGGGATCTATTTAAATATCATGATCAATCTTTCAATTTACACATGCTGGTGTAACCATCGCCTTATTCATATCATAGCTTCTCTTTCTCCTTGCAAACATCTCAGAGATTAGACTTTATGTTATATCAATTATGTCTTGGTGTAGCGACCGCAACTCACACCAGATGTTGATGAGAGCATAATGATATGACTATCATATGGATTGTACATCAGTCTCATGTAAGAAATTTTCACTCTCGCTTCTTGAGGTAGTTTAAAAGTTTCCGGGACACTGACACCATGAGTTTCCTATATAATAGTACTATGCGCATGTGCATGTACTATTCATGGATACTCGTGTCAGTGTGGACATTTTTTCAATATTTATCACTGTTTAAACTTGTGGTAGAACTTTCCATTTTTCTACAAAAATGAATTTTAGCAGATGAGTGCCTTTTATCTGAATTATTGTTTAGACATTTTTGATTAATTACTTAAATTATTTAATGTCTCCCACTATTTTATTGGATTCTAGGAACCCTCTGTGCTAGAATTGGAATACTCAGTCGCTTGAGTATTATAGTGGAAAGAATCCTCGAACCACCCCTCACCGTCTACAATCTATGACTACGCCACCACTTGAAGGGTTCTAGGTTGGATTTTGGCTATCCGACCACTTTAACTTGAGGCTGCTTGATCTGTTGAGTTAATTCCCAGCTTCTTAAAATTAGAACTAAATTTACTCAACGCTTGCCTCTAAAATTACAACAATCTAGCTATGGATATTTCTTTTCTACTATTTTAGTTAAGTTAACCCATCATTCTTATAAGGATTCCCCAATAGTAAGAGGCACCCTCAACTATGGAATGATCGGCACATCAAACAACTGGTTTTCTTCAAACATGAATTATGGAGGTGGTTATGACTTAATATATATTTTGATGGTTTTATTATTTTTAATGTGACGAATGAGATCATTTTCTATTTTTATAAGAATGTACTATTTGATCGCACTCACAAATGACCGTGCAAGAAATAGAAATTTCATTGCGTCACGTGTTCATTTTATCTTACATGATTATTTATTATTATACTATCTGATTAGGTAATAAATTACTCATGCACAAAAGTAATAAGGAATGAAAAAATAAAATGAACACTTGATCATGAGATGGTACTATTGTTTGATTCGTTGAGTGAATAATGGACCAACCAAAACCCTATGGGTAATACCTTTAGCTGCGTTGCTTGCAACTTGAACAACAACGTTAGCTCATCCAATGTAACTAACTCCTGTATGGTGCATCACCATCACTTGGTGAGAAGTGCATCACTAGTCATCTTGTCATTATACAATTGTACTCGCACATAGACGAGTGGGTCTCAAGGTGTAAAAGTATAACTTAGAGAAGTGGACACGCAAGTCCTTATACATATAATGACACTGAGACGATACACAGATCACCTTTAAATTTATTAAATTAATTATTACAATACCATGTAATAATTAAATAAATAAATTAAATAAATAATTAAAAATGCACCACACATGAATTGGTCGGTCTCAAATCATGATCAGACATATACACATTTAGCTTGTATATATTCAATAAATGCATAATAAAAATTAAACATGCATTAAAATTAAACTTGAGGGAATTTTAATTGAATTAAAAATTTCACTCCAATTTTTATTCTAATATTTACGTCTTTCGGTCCCAATTTATTAATTTGATTTTAAATCTAAAATTAAATTAATTAATTAATTTAATTAATCTCCCAATTAATTAATTAATCCACATGAAATTTTAAATAACCAAAAATTAATATTAATTTAATTTAATTATCAATTGTTATTAAATTAATTATTTTAATTAATTTTTGATTAAATAAAATCACCAAGCCCATAAAACTTTGGGTAGGGCCTGTGCGGGTCGGTGTGAACCGGCGCAGGCCCAATCAGGGTGATATCATCCCTATGTGGGGGTCTTCTAGGATGGGCGGGTCCACCTAAGCCCATTCCGGGCTACGCAGACCCGCCTGGGACTCTTTCAGGGTAGCGCATGTTATCCCCCCACTAGGAGGACTGGGCGACGGCCGGAACGAGGCATGTCTGGGACGGTGCGGGCTGGGCGTACTGGTTGATCCAGTGGACATAGTCACTCCCTGCCAAGCGCATACAACATGAGTACGTAGCCAAGACTGGAATAGGGAGGTGGGCCGCTATGCGTGAAGCACTGGAGTCCCGGGGTGCGGCGCCTGCATGCAGAGGGAGCCGCTGAAAGGGGCTGGGAGCCGCGCATCCTCTGCTGTGGGCTATTGTTGGAGTGCGCAGGCCTGATACAATGAGCAGGTAGGGACGCAGAAGCTCTGCATTGGGACAAGCACCAGTGGGGATTGGTGTTCCACGGCGCTGCAGACAGAGGGAAACCACCGAGGCTGGGTGGAGCCAGGTTGTGATAGCCTGAATAGAGAGGCGCGGTAGGGAGTTCGGTGCATGGAGGCTTCATTGTATGCCACGACTGAGAGGGGTAGGAGGTGCCGGGTCTAGGCTGGGTGCCTGCTTGCAGAGGGGAACGACGGGGAGGCCTTCCAGCTCAGGAGTGTAGGGGTGGCATGTGGTAGTGGCTGGGTACAGCAACTTGGCTGGGTGCGGCGGTGCTTGCTGCATGGAGCAGGCAGGGAGGAGGCGGCCACTGGGGCCACCGCACGGTGAACATGGGGCCGCACGACCCCCAGCCAAACAAGTTTTTTTAAGCCTAAGACTTACATTGAATTCTTTTCTATCTCTTTTAAATATTTTTTCCAAAGCCTATAATAATATTTGGACAAATAATAATATTATTATAATAATAATATTATTATAAAAATATCAATATTATTATTATAACAAAAAAAATAATTTTATTATTATAATAATAATACAATTAATTTTAATAAATTAATATCAAAACAAAATTGATTTTCTGGTGAGTACATCATACTAGAAATCAACCTCGAATTCGAATTCGAAACTTCAGATGGCTGCAAACTGGCCTTTTGATGTTTGATTTGGATTACTTTTGCGGTGTTGGGACCATATCGACACCCTCTATGATGTTTAATGAAGATTTAGTTTTTCATTGAGTTAAAATTGACACACACTTCCTTTCATACCACTTTTTGGAACTGGGGGCATAGAGGAAGCCCCAAGTAGGTGGGTTTTTAAAAAAATTCGACCGACGATCGATGTAAACTTGTTGATGTCAGTGTAGAGCAGCCCGGTCAAAGATGAGGATCTCGCGTGAATAGTTTTAAGCAAAAAAAAAATAAACTGTAAAAATACCTGGTTTAATTCTAAAGTCGCGTATGAGGTCTTCTCGTCATTGGTGATCGCTGCTCGAAGAATCCAAAGTCGAATTCCTCTAGATCTTCCACATGCGCTTCAAGAAATCCGTGGGAGCACCATTTTTCGTAATTCGTGTGCTAGCGTAGGATTGCGATGATGCCTTAGAATCTCCAACGATCACTGCATCGCTTCGCTATCGATGCTTGAGAGAGAGCTCCATCCGAGCTCCTTGGATCTAGAGCCTCTCTCTCTAGATTATGGGAGAGAATAGAATTGAGAGAAGCACCATGAATAGTATTTAGAAAATTTCCCTCCTCTTCTATTTATAGTGCTTAATTAAAATACCAGGTATCGCCTCTCTAGCCCTGAATACTTAATGCACTACTAATGACATTTTACGACTACTTTTCTGAGTCATAAATATTATTATCATTTACCTATAATATATTAAAATATATTAAATGATAATAATTAAGTCATTAACTTTACTCGTCGCTCCCATAAATATTAATTGAACCTTGAATAATTTAATATGCATCAATTAATATTTTTTTCATGTATTTACTTAAAACTCATAAATACATTTATTAAATAAATTCAATACTCATTATTCTAAAATCGAATAATATGAATTTATTTATTGCATTGGTGATCGTTTAAGTTTGGAAAAATCCCGGACCCCTGTGTCGGGGCCCACCATGTCCAAAACTCCTATTCAACTGAATAGGGAAGATTCTTGAATACGCTATTGTGTGGGACCCTCTTGGACCTTATTTCAATAGTAGTGAATAGTATTCATAGACCAAGAGCGGGATCTAGAAACCCATCATGGCCGCTGAAGAAATTAGGATTGTCACAGTAGTGACAACAAACCTACGAACAAGCACTGTGTAATATAATCTCTTTGTCTGTAATATCTCATAAAGCAGGACACACTCACGTGCCATCGCCCTTTTCTTGCTTTATAGTTTGTTGATTTAATTGGACGGATTTACCATTGACTGCCATGGACATGGTCATATAAAGGTATTTCCATCCATATCAACATGGCCTGAGATGTATTACTTCCATAACCCGGAAGCAACAAATACTTTCTTGACCATTCAACCAATATCATGACACCAATGACGCACCCAACCCAAACTACCTCACTACGACTTCTTCGCCATGGTTTTCATCTTGCATCAAAGTACGCAATCAAATGAAATACATTGGTAATGATCTAATGTTAGGAGAACATTACACATGATCGTAGATAGGAACATCCAGTGACACCCAAAACATATGGTGTTCCTATTGGCGGGTCAGTCCTCATGATCTCACTACTAGAGATCACCAAGTGTGAACTTCATGAGAATAAGTCTCAATGCTTATGAGCCCCCAGCAACAGATGGTCAAACATCTAATTTGTCCAATCATTAAGATGTATCTAGACCATAGAACATATATATTTAAGATTAATGTTATAGTGTCAAGAGGTTATAATTATATCATGGGAACTACTATAACCTTTCGATACGACAATTAATCTTTTGACATTACCATTTCAATAGTGGATGTAGAATAGTATACACTATAATGGTAAGATGACATCATGCATAGATAACTGTATACACAATATGGTAATCAAAATTAGTGAATAGTTGGGTCTAGGGAACCCACTATTTCAACAAGATGATTAGCGATTCAAAGTGGGGAGCTAGACAATAAATGATGTAGAAGCTGAGGAGGGTAATTTATAGTGTGTTGGGTCTACAGGTCATGTAATGGGCATAGTATGCCTCTATGCCTTCGGGTCATGTATTGGCTTTCGGGTCAGGTCTGCTTTTGTGCCTTGGGCCTACAGGCCATGTTAGGATTCCCCTTAAACCCTAAAAAGGGTTATTATCCATAATAAAATAAAAATAATGCCTTAAGGCCATTAGGGTAGGAAGTATAAGAATTAATAAAATTGAAAGAGCTTGGTTAGGATCTATACCCCTTCTTGGATAAATCTCATTTTTCTTACTCCTTAAGCCATAAAGGATTTATCTTTGAAGAAGAAAAAAAGAGCTAGGATAAAATTAAGTATCCTATTATGTTTTTTACTATGGATTTTCTGATCTATAATTTTCAAAATGTGTGAATGGTGGATGAGATGTGGTTCCCTTTTAAATGTGATGTGCGAGACAGAGAAGAAATTTCTTAAAATATTTCAATAATTTAAGGTCACTTTCATAGGAAAGTGGGTCAGAAAGAGAAATTATTATCAGGAACCATATTATAAGGTTTAAATATCTTCATATAATAGGAATTTAATAGTTTTTTTGTGGTAATAACACCCTAATCTCATGGTTTAACCCCTTCTAAACTTGTTTTAACCTTAATCCGGGAATCTTTTTTTTCTATTTTTACTATTCAATTTGAAATAAATAATTTGTCCAAATTAAGTTATATTAGTTATTAAAATTAAAATTATGGAATCAATTTTACCATATTCTATTTCCCGATGTTTCTGATTTTAATTTTTATTAAGCACGGAAACCGCAACGAAAACTCATTCTCTAAAAATGAATATGGAAGCATAAAAATTAATTTACTTTCATTAAATGATTTTTAAAAACAATAAAATGAATGTTAAAATATTATATTGAATAAATAATCTATATATTTCATTAATATAATTAATAAATAGAGAATAAACTAATTTAACAAGATAAAAACACATTGCATGTATAAAAACACTTTTTTTTGGAAAAAATGTGTTTTTAAGCTCAAATGAAACTTATATAAAAATAATGTATATTGATTATTCCTATGTAATAAATTATATTATTTACAATTAAAGGATTATTATGTTAATTCAATATAAAATCAAAAATGTAATGGCATATTTACTGGAAAAATTTAAATTTTTTACAAAAAATTATATTTTTCACAATTTATTGAAAAATAACTTTTTTTAGAAAAATCTTAAATATTAACTCTATGATAATATTTACATGATAGTTTTAGAAATAAAAATAATTTGATCCATTAGAATTTCTAAAAAGGTAGAAATTAATTATAATATTCGTGTGAAAAAATGCAATAAATACCATTTATGATGAAAACATATTTTTTAAGGGTAAAATGACTTTACTAAAAATTGAATACCTATTTATTATGAATTAGTCAATACATTTGAATTAGTAATAACATTTATAAATAATTTTTTATAAAGTGTATTTTACCCACATGGGACTTTAGTGATAGATTTCTTAGGGTAAATCAAGGTTTGAAACCCGTTTGTGTTTCCCCACATGCATGTAAAACTGTCATTGTTATGACTGATCATAAACTCACTTGTTAGTAGGGTCACTCTTACGTTAGCCAATTAAGTGATGATCTGATTAACTAGTGCACATATATTATACTTATTATGATATTGTTGATGATCTCTTAATCCAAAAGTACTAATTATCATCCTATAGAATATAAGAGAAGAAAGAACACAATATATAAGAATTTTACGTGGTTCACTCATACTAGGATACATCCAAATAGAACACACCATCATTGTATATATTTGACAAAATAAACTAATATTTACTATTCATGTGGATACAATGTTATGGCCATAGTCACTCTATTCCAGGATAACTTCTTTTACAAGATGTACGGTTTGGATCACTTCCACCCAAGGGTCACTCCATTTTTCCTCTAACTTTGCTCACTACATTAGACGTACAAATTTTATGAACACAATACAATGCATGAATTTATGGTTTCATAGTTGATGAATTAATTTTTAATATCCCTGGATTTGTCACTGTCTCATGTGGAAAAAAAGGGTTGGTTATGAGACCTCAAGCATGCCTCCTCGTACACCAAAGGTTGCCGACAAGAAGTGGGGTATGATATATATAGTGGGGAGATTATACCCTGTAGTATTAAGTGTCATAGTAGTAGAATAATCCATATAAACAAAACAATAAAATTAATATTTTGAGCATAAAATATAAAACAAAACTGGGAAAATAAAGGAGAAGCTAATATACCAAATATGAGGAATCATGTAATGATAGGCTTATATGTATCTAAATGTCAAAATGAAAAAAATTACAAATAAAAGAGTCATCACACACAAGATAAACTTGAAATAATCTGGTCCAGAACCCTCTGTAGGTCCCATCTACCAACCCCATTACATCCAACAATCAACAAAATCAACAACAAGGTCCTTTTCCCTTATCCAAACCTATATCCATGTAATATTCTCAAGTACAAAATCATGGACCAACTAATGTGTGAGTAAAACTCAGTAGGTTGACCTCACCATGTCTAAAAACCCATTATGATAAGAAGTGAATGAAATAATGTGATAAATAGGTGTATTAATTAATTCGACTATTAATAAAATCCCGCAATGACTTTCATTGACTCCTTGTCGAAGTATCTCTGAGCACATGTCCCAACCATGCCAACCATGACCATATAACCATGGTAAAACATAACCTTTTTTAACACCATGCTGAAATTTATCTAATCCTAACTCACAACTATATTCCTATGGTAGAGCACATCACATGGAAACCCATTCTATATAAGAATCGCAACACGTACTAGGGCCTAGCCTATTTTTTATTATGATTCAGGGCCTAGCCCATTTTATAATCATCTCATCATGTGTTAAGGCTTGTCCCAGTATATAATCATCTCAGCATGAATCATGGAATAGTTTGATGTATAATCATCTCAGCAAGTGTCAAGGAATATCCTGTTATATAAGCTTCTCATCATGTTTTAGGTAATATCCCAATATATAAGCATATCAACATGTGTCACTAGTGTATATCACCACCTCATTCATATCAAAATATTACCACATAAGACAAAATGGTTAATTGTGAGAATTAACATTTTCATTAAATTTAACCATTATTTCAATTAATCAATTAATCCATTTTATACGGGGAATCTATATCAAGAAATCACTTGAATCACCTATCATGATAAAATCATATATAAGACATTGCTAATTCATTACTGTCAAAGGTTCACTCAACCAATGGTTAGCCATAAGCTATGTCACGTCGTTAATTGAATCTAAATGGATCCAATGAAAAACACAATATAGGATTATCATCACTCTATTTAATTAATTAATTATTTCACACATGCATTAGTTCAATCATAATATTTAATATAATTGAAATTAAAAATATGACCATAGGGTTAAGATTTATGTAACACCCTGATATTTTATGAAAAATATTATTTTTAATTTCATTAATGTCTTCTGTTGTAAGATACACCAAAAGGAGCTTGCACAACACGCATCCTTGACTTGCCTTTCATTATACACAATCACGACCTTCCTCGATAGCGTGTGTAGTACACAATACCGAGTTTCACTAAACAACGATATTCTATTATTAAAACTAGTCGTTATGAATAGTAATAACCACTTTTTGAAATTTTATAAATTTTATCTTTCAAAATGGAGTTCATTTTTGGATTCGGAATATCAAAATTAGCTTAGGGTGAAATTTTGGTACTTTTCGGATAGCTTTCATATTCTGATGAATAGTGGAAATTACTAAATTTTAATTAAAAACAACATTTTTAATCGAAATAATTAATAGTGATGAGTTATTAATTTGAGTGGTTTTAAAGTATATTTAGAATATATTTTTACAATTTAATACAATTTTGGTCATTGGATGTAATTTCAAATTTAAACCAGACAAAAACAAGTGTCAATCTTTTGATAGTTATTATCTCTTAAGAACACGCTATTTGTTTTGACGACGGGAATTAATTTTTAAATTAATTAATGCAACTGATATGTTCTGAATTTGGTAAAAAAGACATCATTTTTGAATTCATAATATCAAATATAGCTTATGCCTAATTTTTGGTATTTTTTTGGAAACTTTCATTTTTTGATGAATAGTGAAACCACTAAGTGGTAGTTAAAAAACTAAATTTTTCATAAAACATAATTTTACCGCTTCTGTGAGTGGAATTTCAAAAATCCGAGAGACACGTTTAAAATCAAGGACTAAAATGTGGTTCAATGAGATGAAAATAATTTTTGGTAAATAGTAACTTTTTACTTTTTTTACCACGGTTAAAAGTAAATAGGGTAATTAAGGGTGAAAATGATATTATTATTACCCTAACACATGTCCTAATTCTATTGGATAAGTGTAATTCGACCAAAAACAACCTTAGGAATAAAATATGACCATTTAGGCCCACTTGGATTAGATTAGGACATTTATTATTAATTTATTTAAAGAAGGGTTAAAATAGTTAAAATCAATGTTTAATAAGTAAATCATTTTTAATATATGGTTATACATAAGATAAATTCGACTATAAATATTCATTAGAAATCTAAAGAGATTTCCTACATAATAGTAATTTATTTTTAATTTTCAGTAATTAAATAATTTAATTTATTTATGACAGAACGATGATGCAGTAATTATCTTATTAATGAAATATTGACATAATTGATGTTATAAATACCCAAATAAATGTAATTTGAAACTTTTTATGAATTCCAGAAAATTTTATAGGTTAATATGACATGTTATTATTTATTTAATTAAATTGGTTTGGACTAATCATTCTATTATGAGTTTCACAAAAATCAATTAATAAATAGTGTCAAAATTGACATAAAATAGTTTTTAAAACAAATATTATATTATTAATTGTTATTTTATTCCTAAAAATCTAAGGTTTGGCCAAATTACTTAAATAAGGTTATATATATTAATAATAAACAACTTGGGGTTCGTTTGTCTTTTTATAGTAATTTTATTAACCTTATAGTGTAAGAACACAAGAAGACACATTAAAAGTAAAATTATTTATCTTAATGTTAAATCTAACTGATAAGGTTAAAATAGGAACCTAAACTTGTCTAAATTCTATTGGATGAGAGGATTGCGACCCATCCCCACCTTAGCTTCGAAATAAATCAATTTGGAGCTACTTAAAACTGAATTTTTTTTTATAATAAAATAATATTTTTAGTTTTTCCAAAGGAGCCCCTCTCCTCCCTTATAAAAGGGCACCTCCTCCCCCTCTTCCTCACAGCCCATTGAGCCTTCAAGATCGGCCAAACCCAACCAATTTCTTCTTTCCACTTCCCTAGAGACATCCTAGAGGTCCTGGTATTCTTCAAAGACCAATTTTAGTGCCCTAAAAGGAGGTCTCAAAGAAGCGCTTCAAAGATAAGGTAATGTCCGTTACTGATTCTTTCATCTTTATTTCTTCCTCCACTTATTCTTATTTAGTTTTTTAATTATGAAGTAATAAAATCAGTATCATTCATATACTGATATGTCATTATAATTATGAAACAACCCCATTTCACCATCTATCCATCCTACGGAAAATGAAATCACCACGCGTGTGTACGTATGGAATACCGTCTCCACGCCGTGATGTAATCTATTTTCCACCACCACCTTACATGGATGGGTATAATGGTGTAAAGAATGAATATATATGATTATTTTAAAGTTATATTGATTCTTAAATAATATACATACAATCCAATACAATTCCACGATCATGAGAACGATATCATCGCTCGTGCGTACGTACGGACTACCGTCTCCACGACGCGATGAGATTCATTCTCCACGTTAACCATTCATGAATGATTATAAAGTATATATAATAAGTAATCATGAAATATATGACATAATAATGATACTAGATTTATGTGTATATATATGTATGTCATATACTTAATTCCATTCAACTCAAAATGGAAACGAAAACAGCGTTCATGCGTACGTACGGCCTATCGTCTCCATGAACGGTGTTTTTCTTTCCATTTACTGATATATTATATATATGTATATTATGAATATATATTATATATAAGTCATGTTTTATATTCTGGAATTAAGTAATCATGATCTAAGTAATCATATGAATAATTACAAGTCAAAACATGGACGACAAATGAAACGATTTTACCCAAAACGCTCTTTAACATGGAATTTACCAAAGAACAGGTAATATAAAGTCATAAGTGAACCATATATAATATCATAAAAATGAGTATGATTCTGGAATAAGTCAATGACATTATTTAAATCATTATTCAGGAGGTTCGGAAACTTATGAAGCAAATCAGACCTAAGGTAAGGGAAAATATCACAATCTCATTTTTATCCGAGATTGTTTATACTTTGGTACTTACTAGGGTTTATTTTATCATCCACATCCATGCTTCCTCAATATGTAACATTATTTCCATCCACCTACAATTGTTTAAATCTAATTTTACCGTTCAGTGAGATTTTAGTAAAATATATGAAAGGAATCTTTTGTCGTTTTTTGTACGAGGTACTTTTTGACTTTTCCGACAAAAGTACGAGAAGAATGTTTTTTTAACATATACGAAATGAATGGATTTTTACGTTTTTATAAAGCCTTATTTTTATGAATCCTCCTCCATAATATTTCATGAATATTTTCAACAAAATCCTTTTCTTTTAAAATTGCATGAAATTTTGTAAAAAGAGAATGATTTTGAAGATGAAAGGATATTTTCCTCAAGAATTCATTTCAAGTGTTTTATCAAAACCATTTTCCATATAAGATGAAATTATTTCATATGTGTATGTTTCAAGTATAATTTCAATATGATTTACATGGTTTCACTTTTCTTATGATGAAATGATATCCATTTTTTTATATTGATTATGTTATGATGGAATGATGTTTATGAAACCCATTTTATTCTTTGGGTTATGATAAATATTTTAAGTTTATTTTGTGGCACAAGTAAGAATGATTTCATTATGAGATGGGTGGGAACTATATCTCCCTCCAATTAATTAGGTAAATATTTATATCTCATGAGATAGACATGGCTGGAACAGTAAGTTAATCCGGTTCAGTATTACAGGACTGGAACGAGGAGTGAACTCGATTCAGAAAGGGACTTTGTCCACTAAGATGGTCTTGGAAGTAATGCCTTGGATACTATGGAAATCATTACATGTGCTTAATGGATTCCACAATTACATGTTTTATTCCCATGCTATTTTATCATGATTGATGTTCCCTTATGATATATGTCTTACGTACTTCCAATATTCATGTCTTTGCTCAAGATTTTGATGTTTAGATTTTATGTTCAAGTTTTTGCATTCAAATGTTTATGGATTGTTTTATGTTCTCTATGTTTACCCTTAATGGGAATTTGAGCTCACCCCTTTGATGTTTTATTTTCCCCAGGATATAAAGAAAGGTTTTAGGTCATAAAAAAGGGATGATCTTTATTGGGAGATGTTGAAGATATTTCACCACGATTAGAAGATTTTATTCCGAGTTTCCAAAGACACTAAACTATTACGGTCCTTGTGTGTCTGTTTTTCTTATGTATTAAGTATTCTACAAAAGTAATGTAATGTTCATGTATATCAAGCTTCGGGTCTCTACAGTTGGTATCAGAGGAAAGGTTTAGTCAACCTTTGGAAACTAGGATGCGAGAAATTTAGTGAGATCCCAAGAGATATTTCTAAGGTATGTCTAGGGATGTCCCTATGGTTAAGTATAAGTATAGGTTATAGTCCTGGAATTACGCTAACTATCTTAGAATTAAACCTAAGATGTTAGATATTTAAGGTAATTCCCCTTTATTATGTTGTTTTCCCTAGCATGATTTTTGCCTCTCACACTATTCTTTTTGGGTTTTAGACAATGGTTGGAACCCGAAGGAACCGTGTTCATCAATGTAATGGACAATGCAATGATTGTCCTCCTGAAAAATCAAATGTTATGGGAGATGGAGTGCAAAATATTATTGCTACACTTACACAAGCTATGAATCATTCTGGACTTCCAAATGAGCAGAGAAGGGAACAATATTCTATTGAGTCCTTCATGAGGCAACATCCACCTTCTTTCAGTGAGTCTTCTGATCCACTTGTTGCTGAACAATGGATCAGTACTACTAAAAAGATATTTTCAGTTCTTCAATGTTCTGAACATGATAATGTCAACTTAGCAGTGTATCGTTTGGAAGGTGATGTTGATCAATGGTGGAATCTCATCAAGAATACGAGGCCAAGAGATGAAATTGAGTCCAGGGAATGGGACGAGTTAAAGAACTTATTTTTCAATAAGTACTTCCCTCGTATTCTTCAAAAAAAGATGGGGAAGGAGTTTCTTGAACTAATGCAAAAGGATGATGAATCTGTTGGTATATATGAAGAGAATTTTACAAGGCTTGCAAGGTATGCATCTGGATTTATCATCTAACCCAAAAGTAATGTTTATTGATTCTTCAGTGGATTAAAACCAAATCTTCGAAGGGCATTAGCTATAAGAGACTTCAGTAGCTATGAAGAAATTGTGCATTGTGCTATCAATGTAGAAATGGAAGTTGGTGTTACTTATCAATCTCATAGTTTTGACAAGAAACAAAAGATGGAGTTCAAGGAGAAATCTCATAATAATGGTGAAAAGAAGATGAATGTTTCCTTTTGCTCAAAGTGTGGAAAGAAGCATGGTGGAGATTGTCTTAAAGGGACTAGAAAATGTTTTAAGTGTGGAAAAGAAGGTCATCGAGAAGCTGAGTTTTGAAGTAATGGAAAAAAAGTTTCTAATGATGTGAATAAAGAAAAGACGGCAGAGAACGCACCACCAACACTTCAATGCTTCAAGTGCAAGGAAGTGGGGCATTATGCTAATAAATGCCCTAATCCAAGGGTTAGTGATGATCGACATGAGAAACCACTTAAGGCAAAGGACAAAGGGAAGTCACATGCGATCACTATTGGCGATGTTGAATATGACAACAATTTGGTGGAATGATTCAGTTTTTATGTAATTGGATTCGAAAATAATGTTGTATATAGTATCGTGGAATATTGGAATATTTATGTATTGTTTTATTGTGGTTTTAAATGGTACTGGTAACCATGTAATGTGATTGAGATGTTTTTGGAAAAAAATATGATATGCGCATAATGAAGGGAAAATGAGAAAATGAAATGTTTGACAGAATTCATGAGCTCATGATTGATATAAGGACTTAGTGATATCATGGTTTGAGTATATAGAATTTTGAAGATTTTGGTATGTGGAAAGAGTTAACTTTTAACAGCACTCGTGTTTTCCATAAGGTTCAATGGGTATTCATTTTTTCCAAGAGAATACATGATTAAGGCCTTAGAATGTTTGGAATGTGACCAACAAGACATATCTCATGATATATGGGGATCAACAGTGGTATTAACATGCTAGTTGTAGGAACTCTTTGGTAATCGTTTTCACTATAATATGAGATTAGACAGTATTATTTTGGATAAGCCTAAAGATTGGAATGAATTATGTTGGACATAAGTTAGTATTTTTTAAGGATAGAAGTTTTTCCGATATTATTAATGGGATGTTATAGTAATGTAGTTTCAGAAAAAGGACAACCTGTAGGATGGGTGACAGCCCATCGCATCGGACAAGGCTGTGGGAATCGAACCCACAACCGAAGTGCGACTGGCCTTTATCGCCCACCACTGGCCTATAGGAAGTCCCTGTTTAGTAGAAACTAGTTTTATTATATTAAGCAGTATGATATATGAAGTATAAGTCCATTTTAGGAACCATATGTGATTAATCTCACTATAGATGGACTTATGTAATTTTTGATAACTTTTCTAACCTTTTGTTTGAGACAGATGGAATGACCCATCATTCTATCACATGATTTGCTAACACATCACGAATGACAAATTCAAATTCATTTCTGTAAGAGATGAAGTGGAAATTGTCAAAAGAATGACCAACGGTGAGACTATACCAAAATCACGAAAGTATTTCTTCTAATTCCAATTTCATCAACTTTAGGGAAATGATCTTGAAAACCAAAAATGTTGCCCTAGTGCTCTTATATCGAATGAATCAGATGGTACCTAAGATATTAACAAATTTATGGCTTTGTGATTACTGGATTTTCCATAGCCATGTTCTCTACCACTCTCCATCAGAACATGGTGGTTAGATTTCTCTTCCACATCCATATTTTCACCTATATGGAAACCCAATGATTAGTTTATTTGGGTAACCATTAAGTTTCATACTTTTGTTTTTAAAGATTGGTTTTGGTATTCCTTTTTACAATGTTTGTTTCTATTAAAGAAACATTCGAGTAGTAAACCATTTATAACCCCGACGAATTTCGAGGGCGAAATTCATTTTAAGGGGGGGTAGAATGTAACACCCTGATATTTTATGAAAAATATTCTTTTTAATTTCATTAATGTCTTCTTTTGTATGATACACCAAAGGATCTTTCACAACATGCATCCTTCACTTGCCTTGCATTACACACAATCGCGACCTTCCTTGATAGCGTGTGTAGGACGCAATACCGAGTTTCACTAAACAACGATATGATATTATTAAAACTAGCCATTATGAATAGTAATAACCACTTTTTGAAATTTTATAAATTTTTTCTTTCAAAATGGAGTTCATTTTTGGATTCGGAATATCAAAATTAGCTTAGGGTGAAATTTTGGTACTTTTCGGATAGCTTTCATATTCTAATGAATAATGGAAATTACTAAATTTTAATTAAAAACAACTTTTTTAATCGAAATAATTAATAATAATGAGTTATTAATTTGAGTGTTTTTAAAGTATATTTAGAATATATTTTTACAATTTAATACAATGTTGGTCATTGGATGTAATTTCAAATTTAAACCAGACATAAACAAGTGTCAATCTTTTGATAGTTATTATCTCTTAAGAACACGCTATTTGTTTTGACGATGGGAATTAATTTTTAAATTAATTAATGCAACTGATATGTTCTTAATTTGGTAAAATAGACATCATTTTTGAATTAATAATATCAAATATAGCTTAGGCCTAATTTTTGGTATTTTTCTGGAAACTTTCATTTTTTGATGAATAGTGAAACCACTAAGTGGTAGTTAAAAAACTGAATTTTTCATAAAACTTAATTTTACCGCTTCTGTGAGTATAATTTAGAAAATCAGAGAGACATGGTTAATATCAAGGACTACAATGTGGTTCAATGAGATGAAAATAATTTTTGGTAAATAGTAACTTTTTACTTTTTTTTACCACGGTTAAAAGTAAATAGGGTAATTAAGGGTAAAAATGATATTATTATTACCCTAACACATGTCATAATTCTATTGGATAAGTTTAATTAGACCCAAAACAGCCTTATAAATAAAATATGACCATTTAGGCCCACTTGGATTAGATTAGGACATTTATTATTAATTTATTTAAAGAAGGGTTAAAATAGTTAAAATCAATGTTTAATAAGTAAATCATTTTTAATATAGGGTTATACATAAGATAAATTCGACTATAAATATTAATTATAAATCTAAAGATATTTCCTACATAATAGTATTTTATTTTTAATTTTGAGACATTAAATAATTTAATTTATTTATGACACAACGATGATACAGTAATTATCTTATTAATGAAATATTGACATAATTGATGTTATAAATACCCAAATAAATGTAATTTGAAACTTTTTATGAATTCCACTAATTTTATAGGTTAATATGACATGTTATTATTGATTTAAGTAACTTTTTTAGAACTAATCATTCTGTTATAAGTTTCAAAAAAATCAATTACTAAATAGTGTCAAAATTGACATAAAATAGTTTTTAAAACAAATATTATATTATTAATTGTTATTTTATTCCTAAAAATCTAGGGTTCAGCCAAATGACTTAGATAAGGTTATATTTATTAATAATAAACAACTTGGTGTTCTTTTGTCTTGTTATAGTAAGTTTATTAACCTTATAGTGTAAGAACACAAGAAGACACGATAAAAGTAAAATTACTTAACTTAATGTTAAATCTAAATGATAAGGTTAAAATAGGAACCTAAACTTGTATAAATTATATTTTATGAGATTATTTCGACCCATACGCACCTTAAATTAGAAATAAATCAATTTGGAGCTATTTAAAACCGAATTTGGCTTTATAATAAAATAATATTTTTAGTTTTTCCAAAGGAGCCCCTCTCCTCCCTTATAAAAGGGCACCTCCTCCCCCTCTTCCTCACACCACTTTTAGCCTTCAAGATCGGCCAAACCCTGCCAATTTCTTCTCTCCACTTCCCTAGAGACATCCTAGAGGTCCTGGTCTTCTTCAAATACCAATTTTAGTGCCGTAAAAGGAAGTCTCAAAGAAGCGCTTCAAAGAAGAGGTAATGTCTGTTACCGATTCTTTCATCTTTATTTCTTCTTCCACTTATTCTTATTTAGTTGTTTCATTATGAAGAAATAACATAAGTATCACTCATATACTTATATGCCATTATAATTATGAAACAACCCTATTTCACCATCTATCCATCCTACGGAAAATGAAATCACTGCGCGTGCGTACGTATGGAATACCGTCTCCACGCCGTGGTGTAATCTATTTTCCACCACCACCTTACTTGGATGGGTATAATGGTTTAAAGAATTAATATATATTATTATTGTAAATTTATATTGATTATGAAATAGTATACATACAATCCAATACAATTCCACGATCATGAGAACGATATCATCGCTCGTGCGTACGTACAGACTACCGTCTCCACGACGCGATGAGATTCATTCTCCACGTTAACCATTCATGAATGATTATAAAGTATATATAATAAGTAATCATGAAATATATTACATAATAATTATACTGGATTTATGTTTATATATATGTATGTCATCTACTTAATTCCGTTCAACTCAATAAGGAAACGAAAACAACATTAATGCGTACGTACGACCTACCGTCTCCATGAACGGAGTATTTCTTTCCATTTACTGATCTATTATATATATGTATATTATGAATATATATTATATATAAATCATGTTTTATATTCTGTAATTAAGTAATCATGATCTAATTAATCATATGAATAATTACAAGTCAAAATACGGACGACAAATGAAACGATTTTACCCAAAACGCTCTTTAACATGGAATTTACAAAAGAACGGGTAATATAAAGTCTTAAGTGAACCATATATAATATCATAACAATGAGTATGATTCTTTAATAAGTCAATGAAATTATTTAAATCTTTATATAGGAGGTTCGGAAACTTACGAAGCAAATCGGACCTAAGGTAAGGGAAAATATCACAATCTCATTTTTATCTGAGATTGTTTATACTTTGGTATTTACTGGGGTTTATTTTATCATCCACATCCATGATTCCTCAATATGTAATATTATTTCCATCCACCTAAAATTTTTTAAATCCAATTTTACCCTTCGGTGAGGTTTTAGTAAAATATATGAAAGGAATCTTTTGTCGTTTTTCGTACGAGGTACTTTTTGACTTTTCCGACAAAAGTACGAGAAGAATGTTTTTTTTAACTTATACGACACGAATGGATTTTTACGGTTTTATAAAGCCTTATTTTTATGAAGCCTCCTCCATAATATTTCATGACTATTTTCAGAAAAATCCTTTTATTTTAAAATTTCATGACATTTTGTAAAAAGAGAATGGTTTTGAAGATGAAAATATATTTTCCTCAAGAATTCATTTCAAGTGTTTTATCAAAACCATTTTCCATATATGATGACATTATTTCATATGTGTATGTTTCAAGTATAATGTCTATATGATTTACATGGTTTCACTTTTCTTATGATGAAATGATATCCATTTGATTTATATGGATTATGTTATGATGGAATGATGTTTATGAAACCCATTTTATTCTTTGGGTTATGATAAATGTTTTAAGTTTATTTTGTGGCACAAGTAAGAATGATTTCATTATGAGATGGGTGGGACCTATATCTCCATACAATGCATTGGGTAAAGATTTATATCTCATGACATAGACATGGCTGGAACGGTAAGTTAATCTGGTTCAGTATTACAGGACCGGAATGAGCAGTGAACTCGATTTAGAAAGGGACTTTGTCCACTAAGATGGTCTTGACAGTAATGCCTCGGCTACTATGGAAATCATTACATGGGATTAATGGATTCCACAATTACATGTTTTATTCCCATTCTATTTTATCATGATCGATGTTCCCTTATGATATATGCCTTACATACTTCCAAGATTCATGTCTTTACTCAAGATTTTGTTGTTTAGATTTTATGTTCAAGTTTTTGCATTCAAATGTTTATGGATTGTTTTATGTTCTCTATGTTTACCCTTACTGGGAATTTGAGCTCACCCCTTTGATTATTTATTTTCCCTAGGATGTAAAGAAAGGTTTTAGGTAAGAAAAAAAAGGGAATATCTTTATTGGGAGATGTTGAAGATCTTTCACCATGATTAGAAGATTTTATTCTGAGTTTCCAAAGACACTAAACTATTAAGGTCCTTGTGTGTCTGTTTTTCTTATGTATTAAGTATTCCTCAAAAGTAATGTAATGTTCATGTATGTCAAGCTTCAGGTCTCTACAATTTAGACCCCTACCTTTAACCAATAAAGAATGAAATTCTTCCAATATAAAACACCAACAAATAAGAAGGTGAAAAAGATCACAAGGAGAACCAAGATCAAAACCAATGAATGTCAAAACAGACAATGATCATAGTCAAGATATTACACTGAAACGACTAAAGAATGGTGGAATAGGAAGTAGAACAAATAAGAATAACTTAAGAGGGACTTATTTCTCAAATGTGACATCTAGAATCAAGGGAGGTTCTCCAAAATCACTTGGAGATCACCCAAGGGTTGAGAGAAGAAATATGCACATGAGAATGGTGACACATAACATTTATAACACACTTAAAACTACTACTCAAGAAAATACACCGTGTGCAATCCCTTTACATGGTGTATATTCGTTTTTAGAGGAATACGTTGAAAAATGCATCACCACCTATTTTTTAACTCTATGAACATCATACGACAGGTAATTCCTTCATGACATGTATTAATTTCATGTAATGAAATAGGATCATGGATTGTTATGGGAAATAGTTACACATCCTTTAAATTAATTACATAGTGTATAATTCCTCTATCAATAGACATTATCATGTTTCCTATAGAAATAACCTGAACCACCCCCAAAAACGTTCACAGTAAGGAAAACCCTCATAATCCCAAGTCTTAATTTATTCAATCAACATAAATCCAAGATGAAACATGACCACTATGGTTTAAATATGAGGAAAAACTCGATCGAAATAAGTTTAATGAAAAAATTATAGAGAGATGTACCTGAAAAAAGATGGGATCTTACGACCTCCCCACCATATAACATCTCATCCCCAGGTACCCCAAGCATCACTATGGGGTATGGAAGAACAATCCAAGACACTATTATTTCATAATCGACTACCTCTCTTCGGTCTCATCTAAAACTCTCCCATGATACCACTACAGTCGAACCAAATTAATCTCCCTACCTTGGATATATATATCACTATGGTCCATAATCTATATTGATGCTCCTCAAAGGAAGTATCAAGACTAATTTCAAAATCTTCTACATCTATCAGGTGAGATGGGTCTAAATGATGTTTCCAAAGTTGCAGCACATGAAACTAAGTATTCATGGAATTGTATCACTATAGAAGGGATAACCAGTATGTTGTTGGACTGAACCTTTCCACTATCTCAAAAGGGATGACAAACCTTGGAGCTACCTTTACCTATTTCAAAATTTTGGGTTCCCCTAATCTAGCTGACACCCGAAATAAAACACAATGACCATCCTTGAACTCCAATGGTCATATTTGATTGTTAACATAGGATTTCTACCTGATTTTCATGGTCACCAACCACCTCCTGATCAAATGAACCTACTTAGTAGTCTCAAGCATGAGACTAGGTCCAAGAACCACTGACTCAACTACCTATAACCAACAATAATTCAAATGGAATGAAATTCTATACCTTCCATTAAAAGGATCCATCTTGATCGATTCCTCTATGTTTTTATTATATGAAAAATCAATGAGTGCCATATGTTTCTCCCATGAACCACTAAAATCTAAAACATAGGCTTGTAACATTTCCTCCAAAACATGAATAGTCTACTTAGATTGACCATCAGTCTGAGGATAATAAGTCGTGTTCAAAAGGACCAATGGTACAAAAGACTTCTAGAGAACCTTCCAGACCTGCGACATGAAATTAGGATATCTATCAGAAATGATACTCTTTAGAAAACTATACAACTGAACTACCTCACACAGGTAAATACTACCCAAATCATCTACTATGAAGGTCTCCCTAATAGGAAAGAAGTGGGTAAAATTTTTCAATCGATCCATAATCAACCATAAAAAATCGTTCTTATGGGTTTTCCTATGAAATAACTTCACAAAATCCATAGTTACATCATTCCATTTCCACTCAAGAATAGGAAAAGGCTATAAAACCTCAACTATCCTTTGATGCTCAACTTAAATCCACGGGCAAGTGAAACATCTCACCACAAATCGTGTTAATTCATTATTAATTCCAAACCACTAGTACTATCTATAGAGATCACGATATATATTTTCCAAACCAGGATATACCACCCATGTAGATGAATGAAACTCCCTTAGAAACTCCTCACATATGCATGTAGAAACCCATACTCATCCATAGAAAAAGAGATAATTTCCAAAACCAAGAGACTATCATGATGGAATCTCCCTACTATATAACATGTATCTCAGTACTAATCCCTATATATCATGTAGGTTCTCTATATTGATCCATCCCAAAACCATAGGTATAACAGATGTTGTTGTCCAAGTTACTTGTCCTTGAATCTTCTGAACATCTAGATGCATGTCTGCAAATAAGGTCATCATCCCCTACTCGTTTCAAGAATCTTACACTTCTACATTATGAATTATATAACTCAATTTATGGTCAACAATGATTCCCTTTCCTAGTGTATAATTTAACTCAAAGATTAATGACAACGGAAACTTGACCCACCTCATCTGCCAATGGTTTAGGTCCTACTGGGAAATATTTACCTCTAGATATTGTCGTCCATGTATACCAAAAATCCCTCACCCATATGATCATGTATTATCATATAATTTCATGTAAAACCACCTATAACTCAAGATCATGACTAGTTAAATTCATCTCATGCGTTCTCAGCTGTCTGGAGGCATAAGAAACCACTCGATCCTCTAATTTTATAACTAATCCGAGTCCATATTTGGATGCATCACAATACATGGTATATGTGTTACCCATAATAGGTAAAGTGAGCATATTTTTTGAGTTCATCCTAAAATTTTGCTCATAAAAAGCTCTATTGCAAGCATTCGGCCAAACAAACTTCACTCCCATGTTGGTTAGTCCTAACATTCGTGCTTCCATATGAGATAAGTCCTAAATAAAGCATTGATAATAACCTTCCAAACCCAAAAAAAGAACTAAATATTGAAAACATTATTGGGATTCTCCCAATATTCCAGGGATGAATCCTTATATAGGTCCACACACACTCCATAATCTAAGATAAAATTGCCTAATAAGTGCACTTTATCAATCCAGAAACTAAATTTGGTTAGCTTGGTGTAAAGCTAGTGTACTCTCAATATACTCAAGATGATATCAAGATGTTTTCCATGATCAAATTCTTAATAATAGTGCACTAATATATCATAGAAAAAAACTAAAAACTATCCCATAAAAAGATGAAATATTTTATTCATCAAGACCATGAATACCTCTAGTGCATTAGTCAACTTAAACCACGTCACTTTTAACTCATACTGGCCATGCATTATACTAAAAGAATTCGGAGGCATGTATGATGGTCTCACACTTAACTGGTGGTATCCAAATCTAAAATCTATCTTGGTAAATATTTGAGAACCTATCAGCAGATTAAAGAGATCCTTGATGTGAATAAGGGGTTATCAGTTCTTGACCATCATCTAGTTCAATCTATGATAATCCAAACACAAGTGCGGAGACTTATCATACTTTTTGGTGAATAGAATTAGAGAACTCCAAGGGGATTTATTAGGATATATAAAACCCTTATCTTATAGGTCATCTAACTAGAGTTTCATTCATGAATATCTTCTAGTTCCATTCTGTAAGGAGGAATAGAAACTAGCTCTACTCCTTGACACCAACTTGATCATAAAATCAGTCTCTTTCTCTGGAAGTTAACAGTAAAAAATTTCTGGAAAGATGTACTAAAAATAATCTAATACCATTGGAAAAGTATATTTCTACATTCCACCATAATCTATATAAAGACCATCTATTTGAGTCATGAGACAATCCCATATGAACTGAATTAGTCCTATACAACTAGCCTAAAGATTCCACTCACCTTAGTGAGAACAGCTTCCTCCTTCTGGGGATATAAATATAATTCTCCTCTGGTAATATTCAATATGTTCATGTTATAGAACTATATTATATATACAATGAATCAATTCAAAACCTTCCATTTCTAGAAAAACTAGTTCTAAATGAAATAGTAACCACCAATCTCTAAGGAACACAATTTTCAAGGCTTTATTTTCTCTAACCTCACTCCCAATGGTGTGTTGTGGGTCAAAGAATCATACAATATTTCCACAACCAAGACCGAACCATATTCAAAACGATCTTATAATAGGGAATGATATTAACTTGTTTCAATATACAACACAACATAAGGTAGATGAAATAATAATTGTACCTTTGATGGTAGACGTTTCGGAATCCAAAATGGCCAGAGGAGACTGCATATCATGCAGTTAGATTTCCCCTCAACCTTGGGATCTAGTCTGACTCCCCTGTGATATTCCCTTGGAGTGTTATTAATGCTCCTACACTGGGGTACCGCATCCCTTACCTTAACCTGAATGGCCAGTAAAACTCTAGCTACCTATCGACTGAGGGGTAGTTGATCCCCTTCCGGAATTAGGATCCTATCTTGATCCAATTCAATTGTTCTATTTTGTAATGATTCCAAAAAACATATAAATATGACATAGTCTTCTGTAGACATGACACTCAACCGTGGGATAAGAAAACTACAAGATCTTGTGATAAAACATGCCACACTAATAACACTGCAATAGAATACAGTCCTGAGATGGTTTTCTACTACCTTGGATGCTCTGGCCACCAATACCTTTGAAAAAATTATCATAGAGTCAATTCTTACAACCTAAAGAAGAGCTCCTAGTTCTCCTAGCTGAAACTTCATGTCCAATTCATGGGGCCTCTCTGAGAATTTTTTCCATGATGGATTCTTAATTCATCACGTTTTCAAAACTACTCAAATAAAAAACATTCAACTAAAACAAGATATTATAGGGATGACCATCGTGAAAACGTCTCACCTTGGAGATATTATCAGTTTCCAAAAATAGTGTAAAGTGTTGTAGGTTGGTAAAACGTCCAACATATTCCTGCACTGACATGCCCTCCTATGTTAAATGCATTAACTCTTGAGCCTTCTCATACCTAAATGTCTCTAGATAGAAGTTTCCAAGTAACTTTATCTCGAATTCCTTCCATGATAACTTCTCTTTCTGGAAAAATTGCTAAAAAATGTCCCACCATCCCTTAGTTGGTCCACGAAGCATATTTTTAGAAAACATCACCCTTTTATTTGTGGATGTATCGATGTGCTTATAAGTTTTCTGGACTGACTCAATCCCAGACTCAACATCCTTGGGGCCACCCTCCCTTTTCAATGTAGGAGGTTTATGTAGATAAAATTATTTTTTTAGATCATACATCAATGACACATTATGAATAGTATCCCTTTACATGGATCGCATGACCCTCATGTAGATTTCATCAATATAAACATCCAACCGATCCTCAGGAAATATAGGAATCTCCATCTCAGTTGCATTGGGAGCATGCTTATTTCTAATCTCCCAACACTCATTTCGAAGACAATAAAGAGTCATTTTCTCAACAAGACAAATACATACCTTAGATAACTAGAAAATAACAAGTTAAATTTCAAAAGATTACTACAATATAGAACCACTGACTCCTAGTATCTATAAACATGGATTAACTAGTTATTTACGATGACATAATAATTCTTTCATTTCATTTATTATGTATAACATATATAACATACCACAGTTTACACATGAAATAAACCACATGCATATAAGTATGTACCTATCATGAACCCTGCATGTTAGTATATATCCCTATGATCCTTTCATGATCCATGCATAATAATCTCATACCATTCAAGCCAGGAATATAAATCTCAATAAAAAATAACATAACAAAACACAGGAATCACCCAAGGTGAAATAACATCAAACCATAAAAGGAAAACATCATGAAAAATAATCCCATCACTTGGTATTTGGGTTTTTCCACATACATGGGTTATCTACTCCCATGAATAAGCTTTGTACCACGTCTTGACACATCCTAGCCTCCTTTATATCATTCCCAAATTGTAATGCAATAGAAAAAAACCTACTCTTCTAATACCACTTTGTAACATCCCCTAGTCTGTAAATCTCTCACGTGGAAAAAAATAGATGGTTATGAGACCTCAAGCATTCCTCCACATACTCTATTGGATGCCGACTATGAGTAGAGGTGTGATATGTATAATAGGGAGACAATAACCCTTAGTATGAAGTTCCATAGTAGTAGAATAATCAAAATACACAAAAGAAATCAGAGTAATAAACATAACGAAAACCATATAACATAAATAGGAAAATAAAGGAGAAACCAATATACCAAAAAAGATGAATCATGTAATGACATGATGATATGTATCTAAATTTCAAACTAAAAACATTAAAAAAAGTCATCTAACACAAGATAAAACCAAAAGAATCAGGTCCCAAACCCCATGTCGGTCCCACTTCCCAACTCCATCCCATATATAAATCAACAATATCAGCAACAAGGTACTTTTACCTTATCGAAACCTTCATCAATGTAATCTTCTTAGGTACCAATCGGATTCCTGAATAAGGTATGAGTAAAAATATGTAGCTCAACACCATTTTGTCTAAACAAACTAGTGTAATAAGAAGTGTATGTAATAATGTGATAAACATGTGAATTAATTAATTAAAAAATTAATAAAATATCCCAACAACCTACTTCGGCCCCCTGTTGAAACATATCTGAGAATGTCGCACAAAAATTCCATCCATAACCATATAAACATGGTAAAACATAATCGGCCAAGGTGCCATGATATAATGTCTCTAATCATGCATCACAACCTTGCCAACCCCAACCATATACCCATGGTATAACAAATCAATAGTCCAAGACTACTATATAAGAATCACAAAATTTTTCAAGGCCTAGTTTGGTATATAAGCATATTAACACTTCATAGGGCCTAGTCGGGTATATATTCATCTCAACATGTGTCGGGGCCTAGCCCAGTATATAAGCATCTCCGAATGTGTCCCTGTATATCCCAGTAATAAATAATCTCAGCATGTGTTAGGAAATAGCCTGGTATATAAGCATCTCATGATGTTTCAAGTCATTTCCTGATATATAAGAATCTTAGCATGTATCATAAGTTTATATCAAAATAGAAAGAATATCCAAATATGACCTTATAAAAACAAATGGTTAATTATACTAATTAGCATTTCCATTAAATATACCCATTATTTCAATAAATCAATTAATCCATTTTCTATGGTGAATCGATATCAGACAATCACTTTAATCAACTTCCTTCCTAAAATCATATGTAAGCCATTTCCAATTCATTATTTTCAAAGGATCCCTAACCCAATGGGTATCCAGAAGCCATGTAACATCGTTAATTGATATAAAGGGATCCATTGATGAATCAAACCTAGGATTATCATCATTATATTAATTTAATTAATTATTGTGGAAAAACATTAGTGCAGTCAAAATATTTCATATAATTACAATTGAAACAGTGACCATAGAGTTAAGATTTAGACAAACTTCCTTTAACTATTGAAAAACACAATTCTCCCAACAAAAAAATCCAATAATGAATAAGGTATAGAAGATAAAAATGAGAAACTAGATCAAAACATATCAAGAAAAAAACAAAAAATAACCACGATCAAGATATTACATTGTAACGGTCAGAGATCAATGGAAGAGGAATGAAAACAAAGAAGAACTACTTATTGAGGATTGATTTCTCAAACGGGGTGTCCATAATCAAGGGAATCGCTCCAAAATTTCTTTGAGACCAACCTAGGGTTGATAATGTAATGTTTTATGCATGACCGAGGAAACATCAAATGCACGACACAATTAAAACTGCTTCTTGGGAATATACATGGCGTGTAATCTCTTTACACATCATGTATTCCTTTGTAGAGGTATTCATCGAAAAACATGTCACTATGGGTTATTTTTTAACACTCCCCAAACATTAAAATACATATAATGCCTTAACTATGTTGATTCATTTCACGTGATGAACATGGATCATGAATTGTTCCTATAAATATTTACACATCATGCACCTTAATTACACGACATGTAATTGCTCTGTAGATAGCCTCCAGCTTGATTCTCAGGGAAAGAACCCGAACCACAACCAAATCCTTTCTTAGTAAGGAAAACACATTATACCCTTTTCTATGTTTATTCAAGCAACAACCATCCACAAAGAAATATGACCACTAAGGTTTATGGACAAGTCAAAACTCAACTGAAATAAGCTTAACAAAATAATATAGAGATAGATACATACCTTGAAATATATGGGGTCTTAAAGATTAGTGCTCATTGATATGAAAACTCTTTCGCTCATAATCTGGTTGTGCACATCACCAATATTGCAGCCTCACTTTACCTATTTAAGTAGTCTTCAAGGATATTTAATTCGTTTAGAAAGGTCCCCAATGAGTACCAATAACTTTCTATAATCTTTATTTAATAAAACTCCCAATACACACTTACACATAACATGACAATCCTTCACGAATATTTTTTACTTTCATGAAACTTTACACTACATCATGAAACTTTTCACATTCATGAAAATCAAAACCTTTCATAAAGTATACTAAACAGTCATGAAACACTCTTATTCATACTAAATAATGTATTTTCTTCATGGAACTAATGTTATTTTTAATTATTTATGAAATAAATACATTCACAAAACTCTTTCATGAATTCAATTCCTTCAAATATTCAATGAATATGGTTATTTTCAAATGAGGGGGGGGGGGTTATCAACCAATTTATAAGCATTTTCTTCCATTCACAAAACTTTTTTTTTCTCACCACTATCTGTTTGTAAAACTCTATAATTTTTTTCACATAACAACTGATCTTCATGAAACTTCCATGAAAAAATTCTATTGGCATAATATTTTTAAAAACATAGAATCTTCACATAAATTTTCACCTTCATGAAACTTACCACCTTCATGAAACATGCTTTCACGAATCAAAAATATTTCATGAAAAAATATAACTTTCATGAATTCCATGAATTTTACATAATTTTATGAGATAGTCTCGAAAAATAATTTTCAAGATTCTTCATGAATCTATTGATTCCCTTCTCATAACTCATTCACTTGTGTACAAATACGTTATTTTCAATTTTCCTTGAGATGGATTGGAATTACCATGTTCATGAGACATAGGATTTTCATTAGTCTTCTTATTTTTCGCTACTTTTCTATTCTGAATTACCATATAAACTCAAACAGTTCTAGGACTATTCCTTTAAAAATATATCAATGTCATCATAGTTCTAGAACTTCTCCATGAACTATTTATGATGCATCCTTATTTGGGTTCTCCTCTTTCTTCTATAGCTTCATCTCATATCTCATTATTATCATAATGGAAATTATGGGATTTCACATTATTTCATTCAATCCACTAGTTTCCCATTTTTGAGAACACTATATTCTCATGAAATTTTACTCTCATTCCCTTTATCGACATTACTTACTCAATGAAATCTACCACTTCCCCTTTAACTGGAACATAATCATCTTTAGAAACAGCTGAGATTGTAAAAAAAAAATCCAACAAGCTCTACCACACCATATCAATGAAAACACTACATCCAAAACACTAACTTTTCAAGGTTGATAATGATGGGTTTGATAATGAATCCAACACGCAACACTTGGAAACACCAATTCTCATCGGTGTCGATCAATATTCCCCTTTGGATTTATTGGAAACACTTTCATGAATCCTTTTCCTCTATCTTGATGCCACCTAATAAACTTGTGTTGATACCAACTATACAAGAATACAAATTCCAATTGTTGATTGTTATTGGTGATCGACATCAACTATTTCATAATGCATGGCCCCTAAGAAGAATACTTTCATCAACCTATATGGTAACTGCATTAATCATTAACTCATTCCACAATTTATCTTAATTAATATAAAATATTCATAATCATTAGATTTGAAACCTTTAGTTCCTACTCCCCTTATGAAGGTCTGAGTAGGAACACACATGGATCCATGATCCAATCAACTCTAGAAAGAAAACACACATGGATTCATGATCATTTCTCCTCCCCCTATGACATCAAATCCCAATTATACTTATATAAAATATTCTAAATATAGAATACCTATTAACCTGTATGTTGGGAAATAGGGATAAATTTTTTACAAAAGTATCATTTTATCCTTATTTTCTTTATATCATACAACATAATCTTCAATCCTCCAAAACCATTGAGACCATTTTTTACATCATTGAAATCAATATCCTTTATAAATGATGTGTATAGGGGTATTTCTACTTCTACCCCTTTTTCAATATGTCCCTCACACTTAGTAAGGATAGAAAATTCTCCCCCTATGATATGAAACTCTTTATCTTATTTGACCCACTGATTATACCCACAAATTTTCTTCTTATTATACATAATTTATTCACATATGAAGGTAGGCCTAAAAATCCTCTTCGAATCATAGAAATATTTCAGTTTAAGATACATTCAATATGATTTTTAGTGGACGAGCTTACTACTTAGAAAATATTCATCAATAAGAACTAAAAGAATACTGATCCAGGACTCAGTGTAGAAAAGAATTGATAAATTTAATAACATCATTTATGTCCATTTCACTCACATACTTCCAAAAATCTCAAGCATATGTAAAACATTATCCTCTTTCAAGGAATTCTTTCATATTTATTCTTCAACTCTATACAAAAATCCAATACAAATTTTGGAAACTGATACCATCTATCGTAGATACTAACATGATAGATGATATTTTTTTTTGAATATTTGCAAATGCTAACATTTTAATTGATGATTTTTTTCAGCTTTACAGACTTCTTCCTAAATTATACAAGGTAACAAATTTCTTCCCTCATAAATAGGTTGTCTATCCTTGTTTTTTTGGGATAACTTCTACAATATTTTCATCTCAAAACCCCCTTATATTTATCATCTTTATCACCAAATATAAAAATAATATTTAGTATGAGAGTAATACACCAATAGGATCCAATAATTTCCTACGAACAGTCATATGATATAACATGTAAGATAAAAAACAAATAAAACATGAGATCTCATTTTGTTTCTTCTTATAAATTTTTATATCTTCAATATATGACATTAGAGTGATCAAGTGCTCTTAAAATTAATTTTTCATGGATATTGATACCCCTTTGCACTAAATTAAATATCAAATTTCGTCTCCTAATTACAATCATTGTGACTCCTCATTACTCGTCTAATTTTCCTTCTATTCTTATTCAATTTGATTTTAGATACAAAAACATTTCTACTATTACTAACTTGGATTAGTTGGATCTATTGAGCATATCACACCATCACTTTTCATTTTTTGATTCAAATTCTCCATGGATAGTATCTCTCCAAAACCTACAAACACTTCAACAATAGTTAATAGAATATAAAAAGATATGGAGAGGGGATATTTTCACATTCTAAATTTAATGAATTTGGATGATTTGGATAAACCAACCCTTCAGTATCACACTTTCCCTTTACCCTTTTCAAATTAAAGGAATTAAATTTCATCACCATATCAACCTCTTATTCTTCCAGATCATTCTTCATGGAAAATTATTTTAGTGCCTTACAATTGGATATTCGTCGTGTGATGCCACTTAAAAAAACTTCATTTTAGATGTTTTCATTAGACTTAAGCTTTCCAAGATAGAGAATTTTTTTTCTTTATCACCCAACTCATAAAGTCTACTTCGATGGGCACTTTTACCAATAAGGATCTCCTCACATGTTATTGATTGGATCCTTCGTGTTTATTTCTCTTTCAGATCTATTTATTCTTTTCTGATTTATCAGCTTTCACAAACCATGTATTATTTTAGGATCTAGGATTCAAATGAGTTTTTTAGAGTCTATTTAGCTTTCCAAAATATTTTTCTAGTATTTCCAAGAACCCTTATATTTAAATCCTTTTTTGAAACTTCTATTGATATAATAATTTCACATTTTATTAGGATCTCCCAAAATTATATTTATCTTACAACATGGTATATTTTGCAACCCCACTCTAGAACACCTCGCATCTATCCTATTTAATAGGAAATGGATCCACTTGAAATATTTTTTTCCTTGGTGGATCTTTCATCATACACTCATCTAAAATATTTCCAACTAGAGAAGAATCCTAATTTTTTTCTCCAAATTTGTTTTATGTATTTCCAAGATAGATTCTATGATTAAATCAATGTTGTTACTTGATGCACCTTTCATTGAGCTCCATTCTTTTTATCTAGAGTTTTAAATATTTTATAAAGCCTAACAAACCCTCTTTTTGTGAACAATTTATCCCCATTATTTATAGAAACATAGGATTTTCTTAGAAAACATTTAGTTACCTTTTTTCTATATTTCTTATCCAAATAAACCTGGTTATAATAAATAAATAATATCCTATAAAAACCATACTTCACATAGTCATGCCTTGTTTGAGAATTGTTTCACCAGATTTCCATATTACTTTGAGCCCTTGGGTTTCTTGGAAGAAACTCATGGTATATTACATGATTCCATAATATAATCACTTCATGGATACCTTCCTATGAGACTCATCTCTTTTAGGTTTGGAAAGATGATTCCTATTACATACTAACTTTGGTTTTTCACATTTGTGGAAACCACTTGTTGATAATCTCAACGAAGGGATATAATTTTTCTCATTTAAGGTTTTAATCATTACTTTAAGATCCTTGATCTTTCCATCCTTATCCTTTAATTGGTCATTCATCTCTTTCATACTTGAGCTTGCATATTTTCCATATTTTAACCTCTCTTCTAGTTTTTTTTGAGATGTATAATTAAATCTTTTAGCTCATTTTATGTTTCCATTTTTTCTACATCATGTGTATGTTATTCAAGTAAGTCACTTTGAATCTTTATTTTGTAACCTATCTTCAAAATTTCATCATTCTAGGCCACCTTTACTGGCCTCATCATTTAGTTCTCCTCAATCAAATATTCCAGGAACACAACCAATTCATCAATCTTGGACCTCATATTTTTAACCCCCTTTGAATCAAGGCGCTTTTCATTGGAACCCGATTTATATCCCGGCACATTAGATGAATTTTCCTCTAACATCCTTTCATGAGTTGTAGGATCAATATAGTGTATGTAGATGTTCAATTAAAAGAGGGGGTGAATTGTATGTTTAAAAAAAATTTATTTTTAACCTAAAGGAAAACTATTTTTATCAAAGTTAATCAAGGTAAATTCATAGAGCCTCTTTAAGATATTAACTTTGAAATAAAATTGCTTAGGGTCCGGAAATATGAATCCAAAAAAGACACTTAATAAAAATTGTCTTAAAGAAAGATTCTACCTTAAAGCATATAAAATCTTATTTACCAGAGTAATTAAAGTAAAAGAAAGAATAACAAAGTTATAATTTATTCCTTTATAGAAATAAAATTGAAATAAAACATGAAACAATAACAAGTAACAAGTAGGAAATCATTTTACCCAAAGAGTAGGGTATCCATCAACCTTGGATAATAGTACCTTGATATATACTTCAAAGAAATTATGCATTACCCACACCATGGTAATATATCAATAGGAGTATCAGAATCTATCTTTCTATCCTCGCAATCCCTTGAACATTAAGGTTGTCGGAACCTCTGTCTTCTTATCCCTAGAACACCTTGATTGTACATAGCAACAATTGGTGTCACACAAAGTAACCTGAACAAGATGTTCAGGTCTAAACAAGATGTTCATGAAACACACAAAGCATGAGAGTATTTCTCTCTCTATAAATCACTTCACATCATCACAACATGTAATCTCTATATTGATCAACAGATTATGAGCCCGTTCAAATGAGCTCCTATTGATAGGAAAAACATCAACGGTCTGCTCCATCCTCCAACAGTCATATTTTTCCTTGAATTTTGGAGGGACATGTACATGTGTCACTCAACCAACGGTTAGTTAGAAACAAATTTTACGACATCATTTCATACATAAAAGTTAATTTGTAAGGAAAAATGAATTAGATTAACCCATTCTGAATATCTAGAATTTAAGGAAATATAGAACTCAAAAACTAAAAAAATAAAAAATCAGATTATGGAAAACATGGATTTCTGAAGTATGAATTCTAATGAATTTTGAGTGTGAATTATGGGGAATATGGAGTCTGAATGCTAAGAAATTCAGTCTCTGAATTATGAAGAATTCAGAGTCTAAATTCTAATGAATTCAGAGTCTGAATTATGAGGAATTGAGAGTCTGAATTTTGAGAAATTCGGAGTCATAATTCTAATTATTTCGGAGTCTGCATACTTAGGAATTCATAGTATGAATTATGAGGAATGATGAGTTATAATTTCCAAGAATTCAGAGTCTAAATTCATTGGAATTCAAAATCTGAATTTTAGAGAATTTAGAGTCATAATTTCATAGAATTTGGAGTCTATAAATAGAAGACTCTATATCTAGGGAACTATATGATTATGATGTTTTAGATAAGAATCCAAATTTTTGACATAGTAATAAAATTAGTTTGGTTTTTAGAGGTTATAAAATGAAGCAATGAAAACCAGGGCAAGGATAAAAGTTTACTTAGAGAATGTAAATTTTGATTAAAAAAATAATACTTAGGGAAAGATAATTTTCCTTAAGATAAAGTGTTTATGATTTTAAAAACATAGAGGAATGTAAAATTCATAATGAAACCTTATTGACTCAACAATATCCTCATTTTTGGAAATCGCAAACAACCTTTCAAAAAAGAATATAATAAATAATATTTTTATTTTTGAAATTTTAATTAAAAACTTATCTCCCATTACCTAAGAATCATGATGAATATTACTAACTCCCCCTTAGGCTTTGAAATATCTAAGGATCATATTATTTACTTCCTTAGTGAGATTTTACCTTTTCTTTCATAAGAATGTCTTATTTAAGTAAACTCCCCTTTACATAAGGCATTATATTCTTTTATACTTAGTATTCTTTTGAGTATTCTTTTCTCCCCTTTTGCGATTTTCAAAAAGGAATAGAAAGAATAAAAAATGGTACATAAATGATTAGAGATATACAAAACATAACAAATGAAGGAATTTTTTTTTTATTATGATTTAAAAAATTGATATAGGGTAAAAAAATTACAACCAAATATTAGATTGATAGGAAAAATCATTCATCCTACTTTTCCTTCAGCACGATCTTCTCCAGTATATCCTTTGATTTTTGAGCTCCTTATGATCATCCTCAAACCGCTTGACCAACTATTCATGATACTAATTTTTGTTTTCTAGAGCCTTAATTTTTTTCATCTTGGGACTTAAGGATTTATTCCTGAGACTTCATTACTTCTTCTTACTGTTTGAAATTTTCTTCCAACTCTTCCCTGAGTTCTCTTTCTCTCTTAAAACTTAATGAAACTTAATTTAACTTCACATTCATATATTTATCCTCTTTATTTTAGGATATTTTCTCAAGGTTCATATTCTCTATAAAACATGTTGTAATATTTTTGATCCTATCATCTGACATATCAAAATAATCTTTCATGGAATCTTGGATGTCATCAATAAATCTCAATCCTTCAATTATTCTTTTATACCACTTTGGAATTTCCTTACATGATCTCCTATGAGCATCATAACCGATAAGTAAATCTTAGAAATATTCCTCAAGCAAGATGAATTTTTCCATGAGCATGCTTATAGAATCAGAATACTGATTTAAAGAGTGCTGAAGAAGTTGGAATCTCAAATCAATACTCAGAAACAAGTGTATAGTGTTTACTAACTACTTCAGAGACGGTACCATGAAATCCTGACCCATGGAAGATGATTGAGAATCTAATTCCCTTGCAGGAGAAGATTATTTTTCTCTCTCTTAAGTTTTCCTCTTGGATAAACCACCAACATCCTTCTTAACCATCGCAACCTTCGTAGGTGTATCATGAACAATCTTTTTTCCTTTTTCTACTTTGGAATTTGTATCCACCGGATTTAGAGATTCATGCTCACTATCTGAAAGTTGGAAAATTTTATCTTCATCAACCTCATCTTTCTCAGCATCTCCTTTAAGATCATTAGGTTGGATGAAGTCGTGATTTATACTTTCTTCATCAGTAGGATAGTTAACCTCTTCATGTCCCTCATCATCTTTTCCTTGAGAAATATTCTTTGTTGACCCGACCTAGGAAGTTTGGATTGATAGCTTTTTAGAACGACATTACTTCTTAGGATATACTTCCACTTTATTTATAACATCATCACTCTCATCTTCTTCTTCCACTTAATCTTCCACTTATTATTCCTAAACTTTATCCTATTACAATTAAGGTTATGAAATTGAGAATTTCATTCCCAGAGTCTCTATTTGTACTAGTTGTTGGAGAAACATTTACGATACCTGCAACTGTTCAGATGCATTCTCAGTATCCTTGATAATTGTTTGAACTAAATCGGCTTCAGAATTATTTTTTTGAGATAATTTTATTTTTTTGTATTTAATACTCTTTATCAATTTGAATTTTAATGGCCTTTTACTCGGCATTATCTTGTCCAAAACATGGATCTCCTTCTTTATTATTATTCTTCTATTCCCCCCATTTTACTACCACTTCATCAGGGAAAGTCTTTTTGTTTTTCGGCTTTGGTGGAGATGACTGAGTGTCCCAAACTGTAGGCTTCTCTTTGGTTTCCAATTATTTTTTATTTCTATTCTTCTGAACTTTCTTGGAAGTCTCTCCTACTTCAACTTTCTTAGTTAGAGCTTTAACCTCACTTTCTAAAAGATCATAAGATTATCTGGACTTGGTATTTACACCAACTTTCATTCTCCTTAAGTTATCATCACTTAGCAGCAAATTCTTGAAATTTCATGCTTTGGAGCTATTGGGAATTTTGAAAGATTCTAAACATTGCACTATGATCTTAGACAAACTGTCTAGATACATGATGATCTATGATTTGAGAGTTCAATTCTTGATCTTGGTGATCATTATAAGGATATACTTCACATGATTTATCTTCCTTAGGTTGACCAGAAAATCCAAGATGTCACTTTACTTTAAGGATTCCTTGTCTCTTTTTCTTGGAATTAGAAACCCTTATACCCATAATGCTAACAATATGAAGTTTGTTGAGAGATGGTTAATCTTTAGTGATTTTACATCTTTGGGTCTAGTCAATCTATTGCCTTTTCTTTCTAAAAACCTCCTGACTGATCTGGCAGCTTGTGAGTACAGAAAATTTCTTCACCTTCGTATGGAACTCCAAGAATATTTGCTACCATTTTGAAGGATAAAAAATATGTTTTCCCTTAGATTTTGATGGAAAAATTTCCCCTTCCACCTTCCTTATAATAACATACTATGTTATCCAATTCTATAAGTATGTTAAGATAAATGGGATCCAGGATTTTTGGATTGGCTATGAAAAAACTATCCCAACCATTCAACTTAATAATTTTCGTAATCAAGGAATTATACTCAGTAAAGAAGTCTGGGTCAACCAATATTTCCATATAGATTTTCCAATCCATGATATCATTAGATGAAGAAATATGTTTCTGCAGAGAGGCTTCCAGAGACATCCAATGTCTAAGAAAACGTAGAAAAATGGAATGATAATTTTGAAGAGAGGAAAAGATTTAGGATATAAATCCTCAAAAAACCAATGTGGTACAAGTAATGAGGGGGCCTTATATAGGCATCGAACCGACAATTTGAATTCCCAATTTTATCCAACGGTTGAAATAAGCATGATCTAATCTGACCGTTGATATGAATTCCGAAGAAGGATTTGGTGGGTTCTAATCTTTTGAGGTTTTATGGAATCTTCGGATTTAAGGAAATTGAATCCAATAAAAGTTTTCTTAAATACCAACAATTAAAAAATTCAATTATAAAAATTTTAGTAAGAAAAAATACCTTCCATATTTCTAGAAAAATTATTAGTAAATGAGAAAATTCTTCTTAAAGAACTTTAGCTTCCGAAAAATTTATTCGGTAATGGAAAAATTGGGTTCCGGAATTTTGAGTTCCGAAAAAATTTGGTTACGAAAAAATTTGAATAAAGAAAAAAAATTTGTTTAAGGAAATAAATTATTAATAAAAAAATTGTGAAAAAAAATTGATTAAAAAAATTGGTTACTAAAAATTTGATTAAGGAAAAAAATCATGGTTATGAAAATTTTGAATAAGGAAGAAAATTTGGGTTAACAAGAAAATGTTCTCCCCATATAAAGAGTTACTTAATGTAAAGAGATAATTTTTAATAATAAGTTAATATGTAATATTTCCTTACAGTTATCATTCCAAATAAAATTAATGTATTAAAATTTATCATAGGGTAATGATTTTGTAAAAATATCCACAAGTTGATCTTAGGTTTTGATAAATTGAATAATGATATCTTCTTTAAGTGTTTGATCCCTAAGAAAGTGATGCCTAATATCTATGTGGTTTTCACAGGAGTGATGTGCGGGGTTTTTTCTTAGGGAAATAGAACTATTGTTATCAAACAATATCTGTGTTTTGGTAAAACTCATGCCATAGTCTGTGAGTGTGTGTTGCATCCACAAAACTTGGGCACAACAACTTCCAACTGCTATATATTTAGCTTCATCAGTGGAAAGTGCTTCTGAGTGTTTCTTTAAAAATGATCAAGAAACTAAAAAATATCTTAAGAAGTGAAATTTTCAAGAAGTACTTTTTCTATCCATTATACATCCACCAAAAGTAGTATCTGCAAATATTTTTAATACAAACTCATTTCCAGATGTATTGAAAACTCCTAAATCTATGGTTCCCTTTAAATAGAATAAAATAATTTTCACTTCTTTTAAATAGTATTACTTTTGATTATATTGATATCTAGAACATAAGAATACCAAAAACATTATGTCTATATGACTAGATATCAAGTTAAATAAACTTCCTATCAAACCTCTGAATAATGTTTGATCTACTGGTTTCCCAGCTTCATCACGATCAAGAAAATTTGAGGTACCAATTGGAGTACTTATACATTAAGTTTTTTCATATCAATATGTATTAAGAATATCTTTTATATACTTATGTTCTGATATAAAAGTTGTTTCTGGTTTTTGAGAAATTTGAAAACCTAGGAAAAATGTTAACTCACCCATCATACTCATTTCAAACTCAGATTTCAGTAAATTTGCAAACAAATCAGTTAAGGATTACTGAGTTGATCTAAATATAATTTCATCCACATATATTTGAACAATAAAAAAAATTTTATTATATTTCATTATAAAAAGAGTTGGATCAGAATTTCCCTTAACATAATTGTTTTTTAACCAAAATCTTTTAATTTTGTCATACCAGGATCCAAGGGATTGTTTAATTACATATAAAGATTTGGTAAGTTTTAAAACATGTTAAGGATGTTTTGTGTCTTCAAAACCAAGAGGTTTATTAACATAAACATCCTCTTAAACATATCTGTTGAGGAAAGAACACTTCATATCCATTTGAAAAATTTTGAAATTAAATAATGCTACAAAGTCAAGTAAAATGTGAATAGATTCAAGTCTAGATACTAGAGTATAGGTTTATTCAATGTCTACTCATTCTTGTTGATTATAGCCTTTATCAAATAATCTAGATTTATTTCCTACTACGATTACATTTTCATCATACTTATTTCTGAAGACTCATTTTACTCCAATTACATAATTTTCCTTAGGTCGTTCAACCAAGGTCCATACTTTGTTCCTTTCAAATTAATTTAGCTTATCTGGCAAGGATTTAATTCAATCGTCATCAACTAAAGCTTCCTCAATGCTTTTTGGCTCTAATTGGGAAAGGAATTATATATGTTTTACTTTATTTCTTAAGGAACTTCTAGTACTTACAGGTTGATTTACATCACCAATGATACTATCACTGGGATAATTCTTGAGAAACAACTGATTTGGGTTTTGTAAAACATGTTCATCAATATATGGTAAAAAATATTATGGGGTAAATGCTTCATAAATGTTTTCTAGAAAATTTTCCTTATTATAAGAATCTTATATCAAAGGATAACAATCATTTTTTAAAAATACATCTAAGGATGTAGTTTTAGGTTGTTTAAAAACAAAAGGATCAGTTTCATCAAATTTAGCATGAATTTTATCTTCAATAGTACACATATTTTTATTAAAAACTATTTAATCCTTATAAGTAGTGGAGTATCCTAGGAAAATTCATTCATCATATTTGGGTACAAATTTTTGTAAGTTATCTTTGTTATTCAGGATGAATACCTTGCAACAAAAACTTTTAAGTAAGAAAGTCTTGGTTTTTTTCCTGTCCACAATTTATAAGGTGTTTTGTTAAGAAAAGGTCTGATTAAAACTCGATTTATAGTATAACAAGCAGTTATAAAAGCTTCATCCCAAAAGTGTTTAGAAATAAAATATTCAGTCAACATGGTTCTAGTTATCTCTTGAAAAATAAAATTTCTCCTTTCAATGACACCATTCTATTGAAGAGTTCCTGGGGTTGAGAAGTTATGAGTAATGCCTTTATTACTACAAAAAGATTCAAAATCTTAATTTGGAATTTCTCCTCCAAGATCACTATGAATAGTTATCAATGGAAGGTTTCTTTTTAATTTTTAATTTGGGCTCTAAAAGATTTGAAATAATAAAAAGATACATATTTATTTTCTATAAAATATACACTTGTAAATCTAGTGTAATCATAAACTAAAAAAATACATAATATTTGGATCCATACTTCTAATTTATGTTGGGAAAAAAGATCCATATGCACTAACTTTAATTCATCAGATGTTAAAACTTCACCGATTGATTTAAATCATGATTTATGTTGCTTTCCATATTGAAAATGATCACAAACTTTTCAAGAAACAAATCTAAGCTGCGGTAGATCCATAAAATGTCTTTTCATTAAGAGTTTTCATAGATTCCTAAGGTTACAATGTCATAACCTTCTATGACATAACCAATGTTGATCTTCCTTTACACTAAGGAAAGGTAGATCTTGGATCCTATGGTCTTATAATTTTAGTGTATATACATTCTCATACCTTTGGGTATAAAGAATAAAATCATCCTTGTAATTGTATACTAAGAATTTATCAATCCTAAAATTCACAGGGTAACCTTCATCACATAATTGACTTATGCTAATGAGGTTGTGCTTAATACACTTAACAAATAAAACATTTGAAATTAATGTTTTTCCAAGAAGAACAATGTTAACTATACAGACAATTTCTCCCTGATCATTATCTCTGAAAGTTACATTTTCGCTTTTTGTCTAGATAATCATTTCAAGGAAGTTTTTGTAACAAGTCATTTTTTGGGAACATCCACTATCCATGTACCATGTATTGATGTTGGTACTTTCTTTATTTTTCTAAAAATAAAATGATAAGGCTTTTAGAATCCATACATTCTTGGATCTGGAAATTTCATGAAGTAAATGTAACATCCCAAGCTTCCACATTACGTTTCCCTTTGAATAATGTAGTAGCTTGCACTGTACGCAACTTCGAGATTCTAACTTACCACGACCAATCAAACCAGCCATTATAAATAGTAATACCCACATTTTACAATTTTATAAATTTTATCTTTCAAAATGGACTTCATTTTTGGATTTGGAATATCGAAATTAGATTAGGGTGAATTTTTGGTATTTTTCTGAAAACTTTCGATTTTTGATGAATAGTGAAAACCACTAAGTTATAGTTTAAAAACGAATTTTTATTTAAAAAATTATTTATTTAAAATAAATTTATTTTAGGTTAGAATATATACATAATACCTATATAAGTTCAATGTAATTCATTAGAGTCAGTTTATAATAATTTTAGATATATAAAATTTTTTATTGATCTTTTTAACCATCTTTTACCCACCTCCTAGAAGCATTTGAAAATTTGAATAAAACATAATTTTACCACTTATGTGAATTGAATTTCAAAAATACGAGAGACACGGTTGATATTACTAAGTAAAATGTGGTTCAATACGATGAAAATAATTTTTAGTGAATAGTAAATTTTTACTTTTATTTACCACGGTTAAAATTAAATATGACAATTATGGGTAAAAATGATATTATTATTACCCTAAAACATATCCTAATTCTATTGGATAAGTGTAATTCTAGCAAAAACAAAAATAGGAATAAAATATGATCATTTAGGTCCACTTGGTTTAGATTACGACATTTATTATTATTTAATTCAAAGTAGAGTTAAAAGAGTTAAAATCAATGTTTAATAACTAAAACATTTTTAATAAAGGGTTACACATAAGATAAATTCGACAATAAATATTAATTAGAAATATAAAAATACTTCCTACAAAATGGTATTTTATTTATATTTTATAGACATTAAATAATTTAATTTATTTACAACATAATGATGATGCAGTAATTACCTAATTAATGAAATATTAAAATAATTGATATTGTAAATATCCAAATAAATGTAATTTGAGACTTTTTAGGAATTACACTAGTTTTATAGGTTAATATGACATATTAGGGTTGGTTAGATGAATTTTTTTTTGAAGTAATAATGCTGTTATGAATTTAGAAAAAAAAACTACAAAATAGTGTCAAAATTGAAATTAAAGAGTTTTGGAAACAAATATTATATTATTAATTGATATTGCATTCCTAAAAATCTAAGGTTCAGCCAAAAGACTTATATAATGATAGGTGTATCATTAATGAACCACTTGGGGTTCTCTTGTAAGTATATAGTATGTTTATTAACCATATAATATAAAAATACAAACAGACATGGTAAATGTCAAACTATTTAACTAAGAGTTAAATCTAAAAGATAGAGTTAATATAGTGAACCAAACCTGTATAAAACCTATTGGTTGTGTAGTTTTCAACCCATCCCCACCTTATCCTTTAAATAATCCTTTTTTGATCCATTAGAAACAGAAAATTATTTTATTATAAAATATTATTTCGATCTTTTCCTAAGGTGCCCCTCACCCCTCTTATAAAAGGGCACTCACCCTTCCCTAAAATTCACACCCTCAAATCCTTTTGTCTTGGAAAACCTCTACCAAAATACCCTCTCAAATTTCCTCCCTTAATCCTAGAGGGATTTCTTTAGTTAGAAAGCAAACCCAAGGATCCCTTTTGATCAAATCAAAAGGAAGAACCCGGAGAAGAGGTAAATATTTCATCACCTCTTTCAAGTTCCTTTATTCTTCCACTTCCACATTCTTTGTTATTTCCATTATAAAATAAAAAATACATTATAGTCTATATACTGTGATGTTATTATAAATATGGTACAACCATATTCAGTATTATATTCATCCTTTGAATGACATTTCACCATACGTGCGTACATATGGCTTACCGTCTCCACGTCGTGGTGTAATTGTTATTCAATACATTATTATTTGGATGGGTATAATAATGATGTGTAATTGAAGTAAATAATAAATATAACATTATAATTATTCAATATATATGATATACCATCCAATTATATATTATTTTAATATCAAAAGAATTATATTTTCGCTCGTGCATACGTACGAAATACCGTCTCCACGAACGTAATAAGATTCATTCCCCATCGTAATCTATTCAAAATTAATTTTCATTAGATGATTAAAAATAATTTTCAAAGACTTAATATAATTTTGAATATGAATAAGATAAATTCTATTCATAACAAACACTACTTATAAAACAAATAATATAAAGGAAAATGAATCAGTTAACACCCAAAACGATGATAATACAAAAATATTATTAACAAAGAAATATTAAAAGATCATATATGATATCATATTAATGTATATGATTAATTTATAATTTAATAAAAATTATTTCACCATTATACAGGAGGTTAACGTACCCTCGACCAAGGAAAATTACAAAGTAATGGGTTTCTTATCGCACTTTTAATTCTGTGAGATTTCTATTGTTCACCACTTATTTATTGCATGTGGTGTGTGTACTGCCCATGATTATATTAATTATGTAACATAATTTAATTTATGGATATTTACAACATCATTGTATGATCCTTCATTAATAGTTGTATGTTTCGTAAGTTACCAAATCCATAAGGGAATTTGAAATTTCAATTTCCACTCATTCGGCTTTACACATACTTCATTGATTATTTTACAACAAGATTATATGTGGAATCACTATTCATTTTCTTATATCATAATTTCCACTCCCCTTTCTGCAGATATACTTTTGATACACATAATCACTCCATTGATAAATTCTCAAGTCATCGATATGAACTTGATAAGAGTAATTTTAACTCAATCTACATTTGTTGAGTTAAATATCCAATTCATTGGTGTTGTTTTTTCAAGAATATGTGTGAATGTCTAATGATTGATTTACAATGAATATCCAATCATGTTGAGTGTATTTATATTTTTCACACATAATTATGTCGTTGATTTATCTTTAACCTAAGGATATGGTCTTTATAAGATATTTCATCTCAATTTACATTCCATTGAGACTTCTTTGTTGTTATACACAAAATCACTTTTATATGGTGTATATAATGTACATTGACATAGTATATAATGAATCTCGTTATTTTCATGATATTAAAAAGTTTTTATTACCTCAATTATTTGTATTCAAGTGTCTCTAATTTGGTTAGGAACTCTAACTAAAATATCATTTTAAAATGTTTTAAAGATTTATTATTCTAAATCTTTCTCATTAATGTCCATGTTTTAAAAATGGATTTAAGGATTTATTTATATGGACATTAAAGTTTTAAAATTAAAATTCCTTTTAAAAGTTTCAAATTGGTATGGTACACTTTGATTCAAAAATCAATTTTAAACAGCTTCTTTATAAATAGTGATACTTTTAAATGTTTTCAAGAAAAAGAGGGATATTTCTCTCAAATAGTTTTGATGATTATTTTCATCTATGTCAATTTCATTCATTATTCTCTACTGAGGTTGATCTATTATAATACAATCTTCTATATTGTATTGAATGAGTTAATTTTTACTATGGATGAGGTATTTTTATACCATTCATGGTTTGTGGATAAAATATTGACATTTCATATGCTAGTTTTAAGATGAATGATCAGATTATGTTTCAACCTTTTCATATGAGGAATGTGTTGGACATAGAAAGTGAAGGGTGGAGTCTGTTATAGCTCCTCAATGCATCGGTAGGTCTCATGAGACAAACTAGTGTCTTGGCACAAGGACTTGACAAAATATTATTTGTAGTCTTAGCAGAAGGCCTTGACGATGTGATTATAAATGTCTGGAATTATGCATTCCATCATTATGAAAGTGGCTATTTATATTGCATGTGATTATTAGACTAGTAGAATATCCATGTGAATAAGTAAATGACATTATTTGATTTTATCTTTTCCATATTATTCTGAAGTTCAAGTTTAAAATTCTTTTGTTTTAGTCTTATACACTGACTTAAATGTTTATGTTTATTTATGAAAGCTTCCGCTATATTGTTATCCTTACTGAGCATCTGAGCTCACCCCTTTCTATGTTTTATTTTTCCCAGGATGTGAAGAATTATATTTTGACTGACCTGTTGGTATAGTCTATGGGATCTCAGTGTTGTCTATGGAAACAATATTGTTGTAGTTTATCATTTTATGATGTAATGTAAACCTTATGAATGTATCTAGTACTTCCAAGGATACTAAACTTATCAGCCTTTCGAGACAAGATCTTCTGTGATCATGACAATGATACGTAATAATGCATCGAATCTGGGATTCTGGGGACGGGGTGTTATAGTTGATATCAGATGAAGTTTAGTAAAAACCTTGGAAACTAGATTTAGATAAACTCTGATTAGAGCACATAGCCCTAAGATATAATTTGAACATTAGTATCGAATAACTTCCTAAAATTTTTTATTGTAGATATTTTGGGAGTTTTCTAAGCAATGTATACCTGTCTGGATATGAGCAGGTAGATGCGGCTCTAGCTCTAATGTGCCTAGGGGTAAAACCTAAAAACACCGCTTTGACCTAGACTTGAACGGGAACTGGTGCACGACAACGGGCATTGCTGCACTCTTGGTTATGACACTCTCGTGGGATATTCTTATGGTAATTTATATTTTCATTATAAACCGATTTGAAGGATTTTAAAATAATATTAGAATAAATGGCCTTGGTTAATCCTAAGGTGTTTCAAATTGAAAATATGGTGTCATGATATTCTCTAAATCATTTTATGACTACTGTTACTCACACAGTGCATTCTGGTTTTAGTCAATTGCTCGATTCCAAGGAAGTCATAGTAACTTTGAGCATGATGTACAAGGGGGATCAGTGGTGGATATGAGCAAAAAAATTGAATTTTGATAGGTGTAAAAGAAATATTGTTCATTCCAAATCAGTTTTCCAAAAAATGATCAACAATATATATATTAACCAACTCCCGGACTCAACAAAGAAGAGAATGGTGATGAATGATAAGATCTCTAGCAGTGGAGACCATAGAGAAAAGAATCCTCAATTTACATCATGCACAAAATGTGGAAGGAGACACCCAAGAAAGTGTATCAATGGAACAAATAAATGCATTACGTGTGGGAACGAAAAACATAAAGTAAATAATTTCATATGAAAAATGAAGAGTATTATGGAAGAAAATAAAAATGGTCCCAAGAATACATTTACAGTAATTTTCCGTAAATTTAGGGGTCATGGACATTACTTGAGTGAATTCCCTATTCTATAGGATATTTTCTTGGTCAAAGAAGAATCTATGTGGACATAAATGGTCGGAGAAAAGATTAAAAGTATTAGTGCTCCTTGTTTATGGGATAACTGTGGAATAATTTTCTCTTGTATTTGTAGCCCTGTATTTTGTCACGTGAAAATGATATTTTTGGAAGAATTATCTTTTCTCTTGTGGATATAGTTATAAATAACCATTTAGTTTTATATGATCATTGGTTTTGAGGAAATTACAAGTTATTATATTTTGGGATGAAAATGCAAGGTATGAGATAAAATTTATGGTTAAACTGTGTTATGGTTATTTTGAAGAATTTATCTCCTTTTCTTAATGTTATAAAATATAGTTTTTACAAAAGGATAAAACGCAGACCGTGTGACAACCCGTCGTGTCAGACAAAGCTGTGGGAATCGATCCCACAACCAGAGTGTGATTGGGGTTTATCGCATACCACTGGACTACGTGAAGTCCCTAGTTAGTGTGACTAATTGTTTTTAGTTAAATGATTTTATTGATAAAAAATAAGTTGATTTGGGATCTTATGTCTTATCAAATTAATACACTTAGTATAGGAAAATTATTTTGTGATTAATTGATAAATGTTATTTTGGAAGATGTTAAGAATATGGAAAATAGAATACCATGGGATTTCATTTTAGGAGTAATTGTGGATTTTTATCTATGTTTTTATTGTTGATTTATAGTGATTTGGGTTATTTATGGAAATGATTAACCTATAATAGAAAATATGTGATTAGGTTAATTAATTTTAAGTATGTGACTTTAAGAGTAGTCGATGTCATTTGGAGATACAATTTAATGTGGAAGACTACATATCCAAATTATTCTATGTTTTGGGTTTCAATATTAGTTTGGATTATATTGAAAGATTTTAAGGACAATTGTTTATTGAACGGTATTTATTTAACATTGGGGTATTGTTGGTTTAATTTTAGAAATTAAGATTAGTTTTTCTTTCTCTAAAGGAGTATCTTTTTGGGGAATTATCTAATCTTGTACTAACCATTTTGGTTTTGATTAATCTCTAAAGACAAGGTAAATATATAGTTTATCCTTTGTGGATCATGTGATTCTCTAGAAGTTGATTCTAGCTCTTCCGATGTGACCAAGTCATCTTGAATACTCATCATTTTAAAACAAATGAGTTAGTGGTAGAAATTTTTTAAAGAATGAAACTCTACTTAAAAAGTAAGTATATCTCTTTATATTCTTAGTCAATCTCATAAATAAATTCCTCATCTTCATGAAATGTAACTTAAAACAAAAAAAAACGTTGTCTGTTTACTTTTCCTATTGGGAAACTAATGACTGTTTGTCCCATCACAAGTTTGTGGTTTTCTTATTGTTAAATTTCTCCTAATCATGTTTTCTATCCCTCTCCATCAGAACTTGACACTTAGTCTATCTTCCATATCCATGTTTTCCTACATGGAATCCTTGTATGGGTTATCTCGGGTGACCTTTGTACTAATCTTTCTTTCTTTTAAAGCGATAGTTTTATTGACTCTTTTTCCGATGTGGGAATTTATATTATGTTCCCAAGCCCAATTTTAAAAATTGTGAGGATGCAATTTCCAAAATGAGGGAAGAATGTAACACCCCAAGCTTCCATGGTACGTTTCCATTTGAATAATGTAATAGCTTGCATTGTACGCAACTTCTAGATTCTAACACACCATAACCAATCAAACCAGCCATTATGAATAATAATACCCACTTTTTGAAATTTTATAAATTTTATCTTTCAAAATGTACTTCACTTTTGGATTTGTAACATCGAAATTAACTTATGGTGAATTTTTTGTATTTTTCTGAAAACTTTCAATTTTTGATGAATAGTGAAAAACTCTGAGTTATAGTTTAAAACTGAATTTTAATTTTAATAATTATTTATTTTATTTAAATTTAATTTTGGTCAGAATAGATATATAAAACCTATATAATTTCAATCTAATTCATTGGAGTTAGTTTATAATAAATATAGATATATAAAAAAATTATTGAACTTTTTAACCGCCTTTTACCCACCTCCTAGGTGCATTTGTAAATTTGAATAAAACATAATTTTACCACTTCTGTGAATCGAATTTAAAAAATACAATAGACACTGTTTATATCAGTAAATAAAATTTGGTTCAATAAGATTAAAATAATTTTTGGTGAATAGTAACTCTTTTACTTTTATTTACCACAGTTAAATATAAATATGGTAATTAAGGGTAAAAATGATATTATTATTACCCTAACACATAACCTAATTCTATTGGATAAGTGTAATTCGACCAAAAAAAACCTTAGGAATAAAATATGATCCTTCAGATCCAATAGGTTTAGATTAGGACATTTATTTTTATTTAATTCAAAGAAGAGTTAAAAGAGTGAAAATAAAGGTTTAATAACTAAAACACTATTAATACAGGGTTACACATAAGAAAAATTTGACTCTAAATTTTAATTAGAAATATAAAAATATTTCCTACATAATGCTATTTTATTTATATTTTTTAGACATTAAATAATTTAATTTATTTATGACACAATGATGATGCAGTAATTACTTAATTAATAAAATATTAAAATAATTGATATTATAAATAACCAAATAAATGTAATTTGAGACTTTTTATGAATTCCACTAATTTTATAGGTTAATATGACATATTAGGTTTGGTTAGATGAATTATTTTCGAAGTAATAATGTTGTTATGAATTTAGCAAAAACAAAATACCAAATAGTGTCAAAATTGACATAAAAGAGTTTTTAAAATAAATATTATATTATTAATTGATATTCTATTCTCAAAAATATATGGTTCGGCCAAAATAATTATATAATGATAGTTTTATCATTAATGAACCACTTTGAGTTCTCTTGGAAGTATATAGTATGTTTATTAACCATATAATATAAAAATACAGAGAGACATGGTAAATGTCAGACTATTTAACTACGAGTTAAATCTAAAAGATAAATTTAATACAATGAATCAAACCTATCTAAAACCTATGTTTGAGTGGTTTTCAACCCATCCCCACCTTAACCATTAAATAATTTATTTTTGAGCCATTGGAAATAGAAAATTATTTTATTATAAAATAATATTTCTAGCTTTTCCTAAGGTGCCCCTCACCCCTCTTAGAAAAGGGCACTCACCCTTCCCTCAAATACACACCATAAAAGCCTTTCTTCTAGGAAAAAATCTTCCAAATTACCCTCTCAATTGTCCTTCATTCATCCTAGAGGCCTTCCTTTAGTCATAATAACAACTTAAGGAGCCCATTTGATCAAATCAAAAGGAAGAACCCGAAAAATAGGTAAATATTTCATCACCTCTTTAAAGTTCCTTTATTCATCCATTTCCTCTTTCTTTGTTGTTTCCATTATAAAATAATAACTCCATTATATTATATATACTGTGATGTTATTATAAATATGGTACAACCATATTTAATATTCTATCCATCATTTGAATGACATGTCACCATACGTGCGTACGTACGGCATACCGTCTCCACGTCGTGGTGTAATTGTCATTCAATACATTATTATTTGGATGGGTATAATAATGATGTGTAATTGATGTTAATAATAAATATAACATGATAATGATTCTGTATATATGACATAACATCCAATCATATATTATTTTAATATCAAAAGAATGATATTGCCGCTCGTGCATGCGTACGGATTACCGTCTCCATGAACGCAATGAGATTCATTCCCCATTGTAATCCATTCAAGAATAATTTTTATTAGATGATTAAAAATAATGTTTAAAGACTTAATATCATTATGAATATGAATAAGATACAACCTATTCATAAAAAACACTATTTATGAAACAAATCAAATAAAGGAAAACAAATCAGTTAACACCCGAAACGACGATAATACTAAAATATTATTAAGAAATAAATATTAAAAGAACATATATGATATCATATAAATGTATATGATTATTTTATAATTTAAAACAATTATTTCACCATTATAAAGGAGGTTAATCTACCCTCGACCATGGAAAAGTAGAAAGTAAGGGGTTTTATATCTCACTTGTAATTCCTTGATATTTCCATTGTTCACCACTTATTTATTGCATGTGGTGTGTGTAGTACCCATGATTGTATTAATTGTGTAATATAAATTAATTTAAGGATATTTACCTCATCATTTTAGGATACTTCTTTCATGGGTGAATGTTTTGTAAGATACCAAATTGATAAGGGAATTTGAAATTTCAATTTCCACTCATTCGGCTTTACGCATACTTCATTATTTATTTTACACCAAGATTATGTGTGGAATCACTATTAATTTTATTATGTCATAATTTCAACTCCCCTTTCTGTGGATATACTTTTGATACACATAATCACTCCATTTATAAATTCTCAAGTCATCGATATGAACTAGATAAGAGTAATTTTAACTCAATCTCCATTTGTTGAGTTAAATATCTAATTCATTGGTGTCGTTTTTACAAGAATATGTGTGAATGTCCTATGAATTATTTACCCTAAATATCCAATCATATTGATTGTATTTATATTTTTCACACATAATTATGTCGCTGATTTATCCTTAACCTAAGGATATGGTCTTTATAAGAGATTTTATCTCAATTTACACTCCATTGAGACTTCTTTGTTGTTATACACCAAATCACTTTTATATGGTGTATATAATGTACTCTGACATAGTATATCATGAATCCATTTATTCTCATGATATTATAAAGTTTTTATTACCTCAATTATTTTTATTCATTTGTATCTCTTTTTGTCTGTAACTCTAACTAAAATATCATTTTAAAATTTCTTAAATATTTATTATTCTAAATCTTTCTCATTAATGTCCATGTTTTAAAAATATTTTTAAGGATTTATTTATATGGAAAGTAAAGTTTTCAAATTAAAATTTATTTTAAAAGTTTCAAAGTGGTATGGGACACTTTGATTCAAAAATCTATTTTAAATTTCTTCTTTATAAATAGTGAAACTTTTAAATGTTTTCAATAAAAAGGGGGATATTTTTCTCAAATGGTTTTAATGATTATTTTCATCTATGTCAATATCATTCATTATTATCTATTGAGGTTGATCTATTATAATAAAATCTTCTATATTGTATTGAATGAGTTATATTTGATTATGGATTTGCTATTTTTATACCATTCATGGTTTGTGGATAAAATATTGACATTTCGTATGTTAGTTTTAATACGAATGATTAGATTATGTCTCAACCTTTTCATATGAGGAATGAATTGGACTTAGTAAGTTATGGGTGGAGCCCGATATAGCTCCTCGATGCATCGGTTGGTCTCATGAGACAAACTAGTGTCTTAGAACAAGGCCTTGACAAAATCTTATTTGTAGTCTTGGCACAAGGCCTTGACTATGTTGTTATAAAAGTATGGAATTATGCATTCCATCATTATGAAAGTCGTTATTGATATTGAATGTGATTATTCAACAAGTAGAATATCCATGTGAATAATTAAATGGAATTATTTGATATTATCTTTTCCATATTATGTTGAAGTTCAAGTTTAAATGGATTGTGTTTTAGTCTTATACACTTCCTTAAATTATTATGCTTATTTATGAAATCCTCCACTATATTGTTATCCTTATTAAGCATCTGAGCTCACCCCTTTCTATGTTTTATTTTTCCCAAGATGTGATGAAGTATATTATGACTGACCTGTAGGGATAGTCTATGGGATCTCAATATTCTCTATGGAAACAATGTTGTTGTAGTTTTACATTTTATGATGTAATGTAAACCTTATGAATGTATATGGTACTTCCAAGGCTACAAAACTAATCGGTCTTTCAAGACTTGATCTTTTGTGATCATACCAATGATACATAATAATGCACCGACTCAGGGCTTTTGGGGTCTGGGTGTTATTGTAAAATTTTAGGAATCCACATTTTCATAGAAAAATAAGATTTATAAAAACAATAATATTGGGTTTTATTTAAAGACCAAATTTTCCCCCAATTTCCACCACATTGACACTTAGTAAATAATGGAGCACTTTGGGGAACAAAATAATTATTACTAAAAACTAGTTTCGAGTGGGTATAACTAAATCCAGAACTATTCCTTAAAGGGTGCATTTGATAATACATCTTGTCAAAGTTTTCCTTACGAGAGGTAAAGTTTGACAGTCATTTCCTTAAAGAAATATTTCGGACTTTAGTTTAATAACAAAGTTCTTATCCTAAAAGTTGTTAGTTTTAGAGATTGAGTTGGCCTCTAAAAACATTTTCTTAGAAACTACATCTTAAAGAACATTAGAAAGTTTATCCTTCTCGGAATTATCTTCATTAAGGTTTTTAGAAACAATTTCAAAATAATTTTTTTATCAAGATCCTTTGGAATATCTGATACTTCTTTAGCTAATAAACAATTATAGAATTTTCCCACTCTAGTTTTTTTTAATCTTACAATTTTCATTTTCAAGAAGCTTGGAAACCCTAGAAACTTCCTCATAAGAAGGTAAAGATTTTCTTCATTAGAAGAAGATTATTCATCTGGTGACATAAAATATTTATCATAAGTATAATTTTCATTCAAATATACATTAGTTATAGATTCAAAATTGTGTACCTTGGCTATTAGACAATGATTTTCAATGGGTAGTTTGGATAGTAGACCAAGATTCTTCTAACTAGAAGATTAATAATCTGAGGATTCATCAGATAAGTCACCACCACTAGCACTCCTTGTATTATTAGCCTTAAAGATTTTATTGTCTTTAGATTGGTAATACTACTTTCTATTCCTCTCAGAATGCTTTTCTTTTCTATATTTTCTTTTAAGCATGAGAAAATATGGCCTGATGTGTCTGGCTCTTTTTCATTCATAGCAAGTGACTTCTGAGTCTTTCTTGTCTTTTCATTGTTTCTTTTTATATTTAAACTGAATGTATTTATTTCCCACTATCTTGTTCATACTTTAAGAAAGATTAGCTCACTCATTTTCAGAATGTTCACTTTTACTAGACACAGATAGAACAATGACTTTCTTAGACATAGATCTTGTAACCATTTCAAGAGTCTTGACTTTAGTAGTTGTAAATGAAACATTTCCATTTCTAATCTTCTTCTTATTCATATTAACATCTCTTTTCATTCATGTATCATAATGAACAAGGGTTCCAAAAAGTTCATCAAGCATAATATGGAAAAGTTTCATGTTCTCATCAAAGGCTATTCTTTTGGATTACCACTCATTTAGCATAATATATATAATCTTTTTGAAAATAATTTCATCACATAAACATTTTTCTCCCATAGATTGTATAATGTTTAAAATAGTCATAAATCGTTTTTTAACTTTTCAAACTGGTTCTCCATAGGGAAAAATAAATCCATGGTATTCTTCTCTTAATATTGCTCTTATGGTTTCTATCACTTTTGAAGTTAAAACATGAGTAACTTCATGTTTCTTCCATATAAAGTTGGCTGATTCACAAGAAGATATTTGACTATAGGTATTCCTGGTCATAGAACACAACAAAGTATTGTGTACCTTATAATTTAGTTGATATTCTGATTTTTCTTGATTGGTGAAAGTTTTGACTTCCTTGTCTGGAATTTTTTAATCACCATTAAACATTACAAAATTATATAATCTAGTGTTAGTGACAAAGGTCTTCGTCCTATCTCTCTAATACTCATAATCATTACCATAAAAAATTAGTGGTATGGTAGGATTAAGGTTGTCAATGGAACCAACATTTATTCCTACAATTCTATAGGAAAAATACATTTTCCACAAAATATTGTTAATAAAACAATTTTATAAACAAAGATAAAAATAATTATGGAAAACTTTGACAAGAAAAGTTAAGAAATAAATTTATAAATTGAAAAATCTGAGCAAGAAAACATATATGTAAGTATAAGTATTTCAGAGACCTTACTCTGATACCAATTGTAGGATCGAAATAGTGTATATAGATGTTCAATAATAAGAAGGGTGGGGGTGAATTGTATGATTAGAAATGTTCATTTGTAACCTTAAGGAAACTATTTTTATGAAAGTTAAACATGGTACATTCACAAAGCCTCTTTATGTTCTTAACTATGAAATAAACATTCTTATAGTCCAGAAATATGAATCTGGAAAAGACACTTATGAAAAATATTCTTAAAGGAATATTCTACCATAAAGCATATAGAATCTTATTTATCAGAGTATGTAAAGTAAATGAAAGTATAAGAAAGTTATACTTTCTTTATTTATCAAAATAAAATTGAAATAAAACTTGAAACAATAACAAGTAACAAGTAGGAAATATTTTAACCCCAACAGTATGGTATCCAACAACCTTGGATAAAGTTCCTTTGATTTATACTTTCAAGAAAGTCGGTATTACTGACACTAGGGTAAGACCTAGATAGGAATATCAGAATCTATCTTGTTATCCCCGCAAGCCCTATAAATTTATGGTAATCGACACATCTATCTTCTTATCCCCAAAATCCCTAGATTTCACTCAAAAACAATCATATTCGCACGAATAATGTTTAATAAGATGTTCAAGGCTGAACAAGATGTTCATGAAATGAAAAAAATCATGATAGTATATCTCTCTCTAGAAATCACTTCACATCATCAAAGAAAGTAATCTATGTATTGATCAATAGATTATGAGCTCGTTCAAATGAGATCCTATTTAAATGAAAAACATCATTGGTCAGCTCCCTCCTCTAATGGTCATATTTTTCCTTGAATTTCGAAGGGACTTGTACACATGTCACTCACTCAAAGGTCAGTTTAAAAAAAATTGTACGAAATCATTTCAAACTTACAAAAGAATGTATAAGGAAAAATGAATTATCTTAACCAATTCTAAATATAAGGAATCTAAGGGAAAATAGTTTTTGGAATCTAAAGAAATAAACAATGGGATTTTGGAAAACATTGATATTAGGAGCCTGAATTTTTATCAATTCATATTCAGTATTATAAAGAATTTTGATACTCAATTCTGATAAATTAGAAGTTGGAATTATGATGAATTCAAAGTTGTAATTATGAATAATTCAAAGTTGGAATTATGAAGAAATCAGAATCTGAATTATGAAGAATTCAGAGTTTGAATTACGATGATTTCAGAGTTGAATTCTAAGGAATTCAGAGTCTAAAATATGAGGAATTTTGAGTTTGAATTCTGAGGAATTCAGAATCCAAATTTCATAGAATTTGGAGTCTGAATTTCAAAGAATTCGGAGTCGGAATTTCAATGAATTCGAAGTCTGAATTTCAGAGAATTCAGAGTTTGAATTTTAGAGAATTCGGAATCTGAATTTTAGAGAATTCGGAGTCTGAATTTCGAAGAATTCTAAGTCTGCATTTCAAGGAATTTGGAGTCTGAATTTTAGAGAATTTAGAGTCTTAATTTTATTGAATTCAGAGTCTATAAACAGAAGACTATATATCCAAATAACTATAAGATTCCAAGGTTTTAGATAAGAATCCTAATTTTTTACTTAGTAAAAAATTGAGTTTGGTTTTGAGAGGTTATAAAATTAGGCATCAAAAACCATGGTAAGGATAAAGATTTCATTATAGAAGTGAAATTTTCCTTAAGAAAATAATCCTAATTGAAAGATAATTTTTCTTAATATAAAGTGTTTGTGATTTTCAAAACATAGAGGAATGGAAAATTTATAAGGAACCCTTAGTGACTCAACATGAGTATCATTATTCTACCTCAGATCTGTAATGATGTTAATTATTTTTTTATTGAGTAATTTCAGTTTATTAACCATAATTTTTTCATTTCAACATGGATTACTGTAGATTCATTATTATTTCTTGGTTCCTTGTTTTCTTCCTTCAGTCCATGATCAATATCCTATAATATGTGACTAGATCCATCTTTTGATATCTTGATATATAATCATCTCCAGTTTTTTTAACATCACTTTCCATATCAGGATCTTCATATATTCCTAAAACATTATTTTATAAACATGTAGATAAAAAATCATATTCATCTATACCATCTATTTGTTGGATACTGGTCTCATTTACCTCTATTACACACTTCTCAAAGGTTGTTCCATTTTATGGAATTTCTTTGGTGTTTTTCTTATTTTCCTGTAGATTATTTCTATTTCTATTTTCTTATGGGGGGAAATATATTTCAAATCTAAAAATTGATTGGATTGATTCAGGAAAAAACAAATACAATAAGATAAATCATCTCTCTGATACCATTTTTTATAGCCGCAAGGGACTTTAGTGAGAGATACCGTCAGAGGGGGTGAATTAGGGTAAGAAAATCATTTGTGTTTCCCAACATGCCTATGAAACATTCACTGTCCTAAGTAATATTAAACTCACTTGTTAGTAGGGTCACTCTTATGGTCACCAGTAAAGTGATGAATTAATTAAATGGTGCACTTATCTTAGACTTATTTAGATAAGATCAATGATCATACAATCCAAAAGCATTGATTATCATCCTATAGAATATAATACAAGTAATAACTCATTACACATGAATTTTACTTGGTTTTCCTACATTGGGCATCATCTAAGCATCACACACTTAAATTGTGTCCATTTTCTAAAATACACTAATCTACACTAATTTTTTGGAAAAACTCTTTCAATCATGGTCACTCCAAGCTAAGATCACTATCATTAAAAAGATGTATTGTTTGCCTCACTACCACACAATGGTAACTCCCTTTTTCCACTCCATTTGTTCACTACTTCAAGAGGAAAATATCTTTAGCTTATAGTCCAATGAATGAATTCACTATCTAATAATTTATACACAGATTATTTATTGATGATATGCACATTAACATTACACAATCTAGTTTTGCACATCACCAATATTAAATCCTAACTTTCTTTTTTAGACTAGTTTTCAAAGAATATCAACTTTCTTTAGAAAGGTATGCAATGAAAGTCCTTCACATTATGTATTTTTCACCTTAAATGAATTCTAAATACACACTTTCAAACAAATTTCCAATCCTTACTGAAAATTTTCACTTTTTTTAAAACTTTGAACTCCTTAACCAAACATTATAATTTCAATAAACTAAAAACCTTTCACAAATCATACTAAACATTCATAAAACTCCCTTGGTTAGACTCACCCAAATATTTTCCTTATAGAGAAAATGTTCTTATGAATAGTTTATGTAATGAAAACATTTGAGTGAATATTACATAAATTTATAGACTTAAGGTCTTCAATGATTCATGATTTTTCAAATAAGTGGGTAGAATCCTATTTTTAAACATTTCCACATCTTCATGAAGCTTCCATGCTTTCCAATGACCTTTTGAAAAACTATCCTCTTTATTCTCATAATCTCCAATATTCATGAAAGTTCTGGTAAAACCTATGTTCATGTACTCTTTTGAAAGACATGGAATCTTGGTATAACTTTTCACCTTTATAATACTTAACACCTTCACACAACGTAATTTTAGGAATAAAAAATATTTCATAAAACAATTGATCCATCTAAAATTCCATTCCTATGGATTATTTTGAAGAGGAAGTCTTGAAATTTTATTTTCATGAAACTCTATGGAACTACTGATTCCTTTCACACAACTTGTTCACTTGTGTGAAAATCCTTTCATTTTAATTTTCCTTAAGATGGATTAGAATCACTATGTTCTCACAACTTCTTATTTTCATGAGTCTTCTTAATTTCCTCAGTTTTCCTATGCTAAATTCTTATATTAACTCAAACACTTACATAACTATTACTTTATGAATATATCAAGGTCTTATAATCCCTGACACTTGACCCTAATATTTTCAGGATGCATCGATTTCTTTGTGATCCTATTCTTTCAATCACTTCAACTTGTCTCTCCGTATTTTAATGATAAATATTCTGATTTCACATATAGTTTCATTAAATCCACCACTTTCTCTTTATTTATAACACCCTATTAACTTGTAATTGTTTCCTTGTTCCCTTTATCACAATTTCTTAATGTAATCTGCCACTTTCCCTTTAATGCGAACACCATATTTTATGAGAACTACTGGCTTAGTGAATAGAAAATCCCATGTGATACAACACACCATGACAATGGAAACACCAAATCCAATGCACCAACTCAACATGGTTGAAAATGATAGGGTTGATAGTGAATTTCTGTACACAACACTTGAAAATAAAAATTCTCACTAGTTTCAAACAAAGTGGTTATTACAATTCATGCCTAAAAATTTATTGAATATGTTATAATGGTTTCCTATATCATAGCTCATAAATACTTACAGTTATGTGTAAGAAATGCTATCAAATACTTAATGATTTATTTAAAATTAAATACATATAAAATCATGGGGTGTTACACCTAACCCATAAATTTCATCTAGTGTTGTCTCACTTTTGTAGTAATTTGATATTGTATTTGTAGAAGAAATCTATGATGGATTACTTTATTTATAGGGTTTTGGGTACTATATATATTTCCTTCATGGTATAACACTTAGAATCGCATATATTAATGATCCAATCCAAATAAAACTAAATAAATTCTGTGATAAGTGGAGGAGTTTCTTAATGAAGGATTTTTTAGAGAATGCTTGAGTCCTTCTGGGATACTGATAATCCTTGTTCATAAGAAATATAGTAAGTAAAGAATGTTTAATAATTGTAAAAAAATATGAAAAATAATTTTTATGCTTTTTTGAACAAATAATTCCCCAATTATTTTAATGAACTTAATGAATAATTTTTTCAGTTTATTTAATGGGAAATATTTTTTTGTAATTTTATGACATCCTAATTTATTATAAGATAATTAATGAACAGTTAGAACATTTTAAACATGCTTTTGAGATTCAAAGGAAAAAATAAGTTTTTTTAAACATAAATATATATATATATATATATATATATTGTTTTACTTGGTTTTGTGGTAGGAGCTGATGATATATGAATTAATGAAGAGAATGTGAATATGATTCAAGATTATACAACGCCAAATAATCTCAATGATTTTAGAAGTATCCATTGACTTGAAGTATTCTATTAGGAAAACATGATAGATTTTTTGACTATTTTTACACCATTAAATGAGTTAATTAATAAAAAATTGACATTAAAGTGAGGAAAATCACAAAAACATACCTTCTCTATACTCAAAGTTGAGAAAATCATATATCTTAATTCTACCAAAATTTTATAAGGTATTTGAGGTTGAATATGATTCCTTTGGAATAATAATTGGGGTTATTTTAATGAAATATTTTAATATTATTTCTTACATTATTAATAATATTAATGGGGTTGTATTGAACTACTCAACCTATGATAAGGAATTATTTTTTCTCAGAATAACATTATAAAAATTTTAACATTAATTTTAGCTAACATAGTTTTTGATTCATTTAGATCATGAAATCCAAAAATTTATACTTTCATAAGGAATATTGAATAGGTGGAATTCTATGTGGCATTAATTCATCGAAACTATTCCTTATATCTTTAAAAATGAACAAGGAAAAAATGTCCTTATCGATGATTTATCTTGGATACATTCTCTTATCACTTCTACTCATTCTAAAATACTTGGTATTGAAATATAGAAATGCATGAATGAGAATGATTTTAATTCTTATTAAATATGTATGTTTTGTAAATAATAAGGAAATAAATATTTTTATAAATATTATGGGTTTCTTTTTAAAAATAACTAATTCTTTGTAATTTATTTTCCCATGATAGAATTTATTTTTATAAAAACTCATGGTGGATGATTAATAAAGAAATTTTGTATTAAGAAAAAATTTCCCTTATTGTGTAAATTTTTTTATAAGCCTCACATTCATTGGGATTTTTAGTGTTTTTTCAATTTTAATGTGTGTAAACATACTATATCTAAAGTGATTCGACATCGCTTATACAACACTTTTCATGATAATTCTCATCCTTGAGTTAGGATTTCTATTATTTTTTTTCTTGAATATCCAGGATCACAATCTGGGAAGTATAATATTTTTTAGGGGTGTAAAGGTTTATTAAAATGTCTCATTTTATTTATTATTATAAAAATATTGATTCAACTCGTATCATTAACACTTTTTTAGGGATGTTTTATGTTTTATGGGTTACCCAAGGGAATTGTGAGTGATAGGGAAGTCAAATTCATTTTTCACCTTTGTAGAACATTATATAACAAACAAGAAAGGAAATTTTTGTTCTTCTCAAATACACTCTCACTAATAGATGTTAAACATAGTTATTAAATATAAAACATTCCACATTATTATGTTCCATAATTAGAAAATATTTGAAACATTATGAACGATGATTGTTTAACATTGATTTTTCTTATATTAAGGTGGTTCATTCCACCACTAATGACTTTCCTTGAAAATATATGTATGTATTTAACCTATTGACTCCACTTTATTGTACCTTTTCATAAAAATAAATTTTATAATACTTAAGGTGGAAAAAGGAAAATTTTGTGCTGGTTTTACATGAAAAGTTAAAGGCCAAAATTGGCTATAAGAATAAACAAGTGGTGAAACATTCCAACAAAGGTCACAATAAAATTATTTTTAAACCTATAGAATGGGTATGGGTACTCTAGAGTAAGGACAGGTTCCCAGTGAAACATAAATAGAACCTTTATCCATGAGGAGTAGGTTTTTTCCAATCCCTAAAAAAGATCATTGATAATTTCTACAAGTTTGAGTTACTTGGGAGATGTGGAAATGTCAATTACACCGTTAATGTTTTTCATCTCTCGCCATTTTAATTTATATATTTTATGGATAATACTTTTTCGTAGAGAGGGATGGCGAGAATCATGAAACACATGTGCAATAAGGAAATCAAGGTGGGCATGGCATATAGGGTGGAAGGGGCATAATTTCACAAGACCCGTATAAAGGAATTGGAGTCTCAATGCCAAAATATAATATTAAAATAATAAATGAATCCTTACATGGTTAATCCTGAATATACAAGTGGAGTCCCAATACCCTTTCTTGAGGGAAGCATATGGGCCTATAATTACACTAATTAAGGCCCGAAATTTCTCTTAATAGAAAAAACCATGGTGTGCTATGAATTTCATGCCCAATCTCCCATCGAATCTTTAGAGTCAAATTTAGAGCATTAAATTTCAATGATGGTGGGATAGTGGTATTAAATTCTTTGATAGGTGTATTATTTTAAAAAGGGTTGTGTTAGTTTTTAAAAAACATACTTAGTCAATTACAACATTTTCAAAAATATTGGCATAGGATTTTGACTGGAAAACTTGGAATTATCCTATTTTATGTCCCCTTTTCCTATAAGTATCTACCCCATTATACTCTTGTGATCCAATGAATTAATGTATTATTTCTATGGTGAGTTTCTCTTGAAACATTCATTTTCATGAATAATTCTTATACTTATAAAAGGATTGTTAATACTTTGTGTAATCATGTGATTTTATTTATTAGTTACAAGTTATATTTAGGTTTTAACAAGATAATTTTGGTCATCCTTATAATTTTCACCACCCATACACCATTTTTGTTGTTTTATTATAAAGATGAATGAGATCAAATCCCAAGGAGTAGATAGGGTTCCTAGGATATTTCATCAATGTTTTCGAGGCATGTATCATAAAGCTTTATGATCATGTACTGGGGTTTTTTTCATGAAAACCATTTCTTTCACACTATTTAATTAAGATATGATGTAATTATGAATGCTTTTATATTCATTTGGAACACACATATATATGGATTTTCATTATATGATGTGTGGAACCATAATTATATAGCCCTCAAATACATTGGGTAAATATTTATATATGATGATATGACATGTAAGAGAATAGGGAGTGAACCCAATCCACAATGGTAATTTACGCACTTTGATTATAGGAATGGGGAGTGAACCCAATTCACTATGGGACACAACACACTATTCTTATGGGAATTGGGAATGAAACCAATCAACTATGGGGATCTATCCATTAAGTTATGATGGTCTTTGTAGGGATCTTAAACATAAGAAATGATTTTATATTCTTATTTATGTGTAACATTATTATGTTTTCCACATTCCAATGTTATGGAATATGATAACTACCACGTAATTTAAAATTACCATTCCTAATTTTTTATGTTATGTCAAAATCCTTATGTCACAGTTCATAATTTATGATTCATATTTTGTTAGGTATGATTTACTTATGTTATTTTTAAGTACCTTGATTATGTTATCATACCATATTGCTTAACTTATTATCACTTATGAAATTCAATTGGTATCTCTTGTATTCACCCCTTATTGATCATATAAGCTCACCCTTTCTTATTTTTCAATTCCCAAGGAAATAAAGGAGATTATTATGTATGATATGCCTTTAAGGGTATCATGTCTGAATATTATTTTTTGGAGATGTTGAATAATTTTTGTAAAATAAGTTGGTTTTGTATCTAATCTATAAAGACATTAAACATATTGGTTATTTGATGTGATTTATTGTGAAATTTAATGAATATACATATAAAATGATGTAATATATTTATATGTTATAGTTTGGTAATCATAGTTGGTATCATAGAATGGTTTACCTAATTATGGGGATTAAGTTATGAAGAATAAGATGATATAAATTAAAACAACCCATGTTGACCCAAAAGTAGTATAGGAAGAACCTAAAATGACATAGGCTGAAATAGAGGTTCTATAATTTAGGACACATTAGGATTTATTTTCCTTACCACATTACATATTAATCAGGTTATTATTGCTTCATACTCATGTTAACCATTTTGTTTTTATTCAATGGATGGGACCAGGAGGATGTGAGTAAACAATTAGTGTATTGTAAAATGTAATGATTATCCTAATGATAAACCAAACGGGATGGGGGATGCAGTATAAAATTTCATATTGATTCCCACTCAACATTCTTCAACTATGAACAATAACATAAACTATTTCAAACATTAAAAAGTTACAAGGAAGGAGAATCTCTTTTTTTATTCCATTATTTCAAAACATCTTCCCTCAATTAGTGGGTCTTTTTATCTATAAATTTTTGAGAAATGGATCAACATAATGGAAAAGATATTTTCAATTCTACAGTGATTAGATCAGGATTTTTTTTAACTATTTTTTATTTGAAATGTGAAGATGAAAAATTGTGGACTCTCTTTTAGAATATGAGTAATAAATCCACTGATGGGAATATGAGGTGTTTAGGAAAAAAAATTAATAAATATTTTTCCAAAACTCTTAACACTAAAATAGTAAGATAATTCCTAGATCTTCAAAAAAGTAATATGAATCCCTTAGTACCAATAAAGTAATTGTCACAACAATTTAAAGGTATATATTTGTTTTTATTGTTTACCAAAAAAGTAAAATTGATAATTTATTTAGTGGATTAAAATCAAGTCTCTAAAAGGCATAAGATATAAATTAATTTTTATAATATGAAGAAATTGTTCCATGTGATCTTAAGGTGGAAATAAAACGTATAGATTCTAATTACTATCAGGCTTTGGGGATAAGAAGAGGAAAATATAATTTTATGGAAACTCAAACGATAAAACACATGGAGGAATGAAAATTACTATTCTTATATACCAAAAATATGTGAATAAATGTGTATGTAATTACTTCAAATGAATCGGGAAATGCTTAATGTTATGAAGAAAAGGATATCAAACACATGAATTTTAAAGAGATGTGAAGAGGTTATACAATGAAATAGATGAAAAGAAATATAACCCTAAAGCGCCTACTATAATTAAATACATAAATTTTAAGTATTATGTACTTATACAAACCAGTACACTGTGGTTAATGATGAAAAAAATGTCAGCAACCTATAAATCCAAGAGAAAATGGGAAAGTCTATGAAATCACAACTTTTGAAATGTGTCATAAAAATGAATTAGATAAAGGTACAGTCATCATCCAGTTTTAAAATTTGATTCCAGTTTTATTGACTCCTTTATATTTTTATGTCTACTAAGGACGTAAATTCACCACCCCTGATGATTAGATATTGAATTGTTGGTTAAAACTCTTTGTTATACGTTGATTTCATCACAAGTTTATAACTCCACTCCAATAGATATATATGTAATATGATTATTGAAAATATTACTATTCTCTATTTCGTAAAATTTTATATACTTTTGGGCATAGATTAACTCTCTCAACAGAGATTCCATATTAATTTTTTGGAAAGGGAAATCAAATTTTAAATCTAAAATCAACCGTTAATCACCTATAAATGAAAGAATGACTATGAAATACATATTGGAATTTATTATATTATATGTTTCTTAATAATGATTAATGAATTCTATTTTTCATAAATATCTTGAAAAAAAAAGAATCAATATTAAGGATATGATGATTGTGAAAGTATACATTAATTTTTTTTATTATAGAGTTGTATGGTATTCCCATAGACTATGAGGTTGATGTTTCTATAGAACTCATTCATGGTTATACTCCTATATAAAAAACTCCTTATATAATATCCTTGATTTAATTAGAGTAATTAAATAAGTAACTCCAAGATATTCTAGACAATGACTTTATATACCCTAATTCTTTAATGTGGGTGCATACATCCTCTTTTTTAAGAATAAGGATGATCAATACATCTCTGCTTTGATTATCATGAACTTAACAAGATCATGATCAAGAGAAAATATCATCTGCCTCTTATTGTTTAATTTTTTATCAATTTTTGGGGACTCAATACTTATCAAAGATTAACCTTTGATATAGATATCATCAACTGAGGTTGAAATGGGTGGATATATCAATGATAACCTTAAGTGAAAGATATACCCTATGAATTCTTAATGATGTTGTTTGGACTTATAAATAGTGTTCCTAACTGCATTGATATAAGGAATAAATTATTTAGAGATTATGTAATGTCCCACTACCATGGACTACTAAACAGTTCACAGACAAGAAATCACCACAACACCTTAGGTGTGACACCCCATATGCAAGAGGTGATAAACTTGTGGTGGTAGTCTATGAGGATGTGGGGAGACTATAACCTCTATCCAAAGTAGAAATAATGGTAGAAATACCAAATAAAAATGAATCCAACCCAAATATACATCATATATTAGATAGGTAAAGTGATAAAAATAACCACCATAACAAAATGATATAACAATTAAGTATGCCACATGTGCCACAATATACCCCCATGGAAGGATCATATATACTGGATAACAAAAGAAAAAAATAAAATAAAACTATGATGCAACCCTAAATGGTTCTGTGTCCATCTTGGTATTCTCATACATAATCCACTATTTAAGGCCATCCTAAACATCAAGCAAGGGTCCCTTTCCCATAACCTATATCCTATGACTAAATTGATATATATGATAAGGTACCCATGTTCCATGGTGGATAGAGAAGTGTGTGAGTAAAAATTAGTAGGCTACCATCAATGGAATCCATTAAATAACTAGTCTAAAATAAAAGTACATGAAATAGATCCTTAAGTAAAAAATTTAACAAAATTTGTAAACAACCACTAATGATATGTTTCAATGATGACATCCAATACCAATCCATTCAATTTTAGATCCTTAGATATGTGATTATGATCAACCATAACTAATTCGAAAAGATTCAGGGTATCTTGGAGTATGTTCTAAAGACCATGTAAACCAATATAATAGACCATAGACTCCCTGATATACATAAAAATGTAACACAAACCTACATTATAAGTGTTTTAACCTCTATGGAATATTTCAATAAGTAAAAAAACCACCCATTTTGGGGTTTTATCAGACAAGGAATAATCCAATAAGTAACATGGACCTCCCTTATAATATTTTTCTTAACAAATATTATAACCACCCAAAAATTTTATTTTTCATATCAAGTATCACTTACCCCATTATAGATCATTTTCATTATGCTATAAAAACCTCCCCAAGAGAGTTTTCTATATAAGAATTAAGACCACACAGAAGGTAATTTTCATTTCCTTTTAATAAAATTAAAAACATAATTTTCATTCTTATAAATAAACAACAAGTTAAAAAAATTCATAGGGGAAATAAAAATTTACCTTTTCCAAGTTACCTTACTAATTTCATCATCATTTTCCATTTACAACATTAGCACCTCTCTATATTTAATGTTTTTCAAAAAAAAATTATTTATTTATTTTTACAACCACAAAATCATGTTATTAATTGGTTACCCATTTCATAAAACACCTTTTACCAATTTACCATGTCATTACCATTTTACAGTTCTCATTCCATTTCATAAAAATCCATTAATGTTTACTATTACATTTATCAATATAAAGTCCCAATTCCATTTAAAAAAATTAATGATTGAGAAATTCCATTTCAAAACCATTTATTAAATTAAAAAAAAAATTAAACCATTTCAAACATATTTATTAACTTAATGGTACATGGAAAAAATATGGTCAAGGTTTCAACTAGAATCATCCATTTAATATTATGCATTTTCCATTGAAAAAAATGATTACCATTTAATTACCCAATTTCAATGTTTAAATTCATTACCATGGGTTTCACTAGGAATCACATTCTTCCAAGGATAAATGAATGAAAAATGCTGTTGAATAATAACAAAAAACATTTTAAAACATTCCATTTAAATTATATCAATGTACAGTGAATCAGACATGAATGCACAATGTAACACTTGAATAAGAATAAAGAAAGAATATAGGTTATATTTAGTGACCAACAAACTTAGACTAAAAAGATTACAATCATCCTTTATTATGCTTTAATTCAGCCTAAATCAAAAGAAAATATAAAAGTAGAAAAAATCCTAGAAAATAAGGAAAATTAAAATAGAGGGAGGAAAAAAATATGCACTAAAATAAATAAATATGGGAAAAAATATGGTTTTAGACTCACCTTAGGCTTCTGGTATCACCTAAAAGATGTTAAAATAGACATGAATTAGATAAGGTACATCAAGGATGAAGGAGATGAAGTTGGGGTGTGGAAGGGTCAATTTTTAGGGTGAAGTGGGAGAAAATGCCATGTGGGAGGTAAGGGGAAGGGGGTAAAAACATTTTTCCTCCTTAAAAACTACCCAATAGATCATTGGATAGCCACTAGGATTCTACTGTCTAGACAGTGAGCTTGGTAGTCCAATAGGGATACTGTTGTGTCCACTGGCTAGCCGATGGGACTACAATTGCATGGACCAGTCCTGGATCCTGACCCGAAGCCCTTGGTTCGCTCCTGGTATGCCTTATACCCCAAGAACACATTAATTAAGGGAAATTATGTTAGGTTAAAAAAAATTAAACAGGTTTCTACCTCAATGGAGGGAGGGGTATAGTTCTAAATCCTTCCCCCAAGACCTTGGTTTTCTCCAAGTATGACTTATACCCCCAAAACACATCAGTTAAGGGTAAATTTGCGAGGTTCCAAAAGGTTTAAATTGGTTTTTACTATGTTGCAGGGATAGATTTTACAATATCCCCACTATATGAAATCTCTTCCTTGATATGTTTCTATGTGCATCATCGAGCTTCAATTCCCAAACTAAACACGAGAATCTGGTTGGTTGGGGTTATGGTAACACGACACCAAGAACAAGCTCTACTACTTAAACCGTCATTATAAAGTGCACCATGAAACTGAGCTATTAAAATAAAAACATTATGGTTCCACACTTCTGGTGGTATCATTGGATTTTTAATTTCCCAAATCACGCTTCACTCTGAGACCATTCATTACACGATGCCTTACCTCAATGTTTATGTCTTCAGGCCACTCAAGTTTTCCTAAGCTCCATAGGATTGGATACTCCCCAACCTTCTTCCCAATGATCAAATCTATTCATATCACATAACCATCACCTAGAAAAATATTCATAAATTTATTTATCATGAAACATCTACCCATTTATCACCAACTAATACAAGTATTTATGTACCGTCAAACTATTCAAGCACGACCACTTACATCAAAGTGGTATCCCAAAACCACAATAGGCTCTAGGTTGGTTTTATCACCATTTCAATTACAATGTTTATTAAAATACATAAAATGAGTACCACATGGTCATTCCATTCATGGTGTGCTCCCCACCATAGGATTTTCTGATAAAAACATCATTCATGCTTGAGAACAGTGGTTAGAACACTAGTTCCACCCCCTGATTACCCATTCTAAACATAAATGGATGAGTACTCATCACCCATACCTATGGGTCTAAACACATAAACACTTAATGAAAATCCACCTAAAAACCCAAACTCTCTATATCCAATGTACATACTCAATGTTATTGCTAACCCACCACATCATACTTAACATAATAGGTCATCCCTCATCTAACTAACCCATCACATGAATGCCCAGTTTCCACCACCAATGCACCATTAAACTAATAGATCATGATGTATTGATATTCATAGGCATACTATGATCATCGAAAAAACATAAGGGTCTAACCCAAACCTCCAATGGGATCCCATGCTTAAATCACCAACCAATCACACTATTAACTATCATCTCACTTGAGAATTGGTGTTTCACAAAACCAAATCATACATGGTTCTCATATAACGTTTTCCAGGATCCAAAGTTATCTCCTAGACTCCTACCAGCATCACATATAAATTACACATTTCCATTCTCCAAATAGTCCAAATGGAATTGGATGAACCTACATACTATAATTGAGTATATTTCATGAAAATTTAAATAGTTGTCTCATGCATCAATAACATTTCTAGCATAAGGTTCGCACCCCCACCACTAGCATGAGTCTCCCCACCATAGGAGTTTCTTTTTAATCACTCCTCTTGATCGAGTTCCAATCTCTAAAGCCCATGTCATGTCTGTCACCAAATATAATCAATCTACATGGCCATCCCACTCATATCTGAGTGATAAATATGAAACACCAAAAAAATCCTTTTCTTGATTCATATAAATTTCATCATCAACATCCACTGAAGTCAAATTCATAATGAGGGTAATAACCCTAGTCAATCAATGTTTCTCTCACCACAATATATATTTACCTTATCCCACTTTATGAGAACAACCTAAACTGGTTCCAATACTAATGAATGCTTGACGCTCCTTATGATCCATTCGCATTTCATCTCATCTACCCAAAAAACCTTATTCAGGTTCAAACATGGATATTTCAAGGAATCACTTCCCGATCAGTCTCCAAAATCACCACCATTTCAAAGTCATTTAAAATTCTCATTATAAATCCTCGACCCAAAATGATTGTAAGAATCTTCCAACTTATATTCACCCCATTCAATGATGAATTTCACAAAAATATACCACGGTCCCATGACTCTTTGTCAGGGAATTCCGTACCAAATCCCATCATGGAATCACTACCATAACATCACATGAGCTTATATGATATCAAAACAATTCCCAATAGAAATTGACATGAACTATTCCACCAGTCAAACCCAACAGATTTAACACATACCAGCTCTATTATATCTAAACAATGGGTGGACACACATTCACCATTAAATCTTATCAAAAACCCAGAGGTCACACACCTAGTTGTGACCAATTTATAGAACCCAACTCATCACCTGTGAGTCAAGTATTAATGATCATAGGATCAAGTTCCTAATTAAATAAGATACTACACTTTTTTCATGTGACTTTATATAACAAACAAGTCTTTTCGAAAATAAATATTAAATTTTTTGAGATAAATATTCAATATATTTCACAAATACATGAATAAAGATCATACAAGTTTAGTGTCTTTGGATACTACCTATATAATCTTCTTATTTCATGAAATATATTCAACATCTACCAAAAATATCATCCAACATAATACACTTCTATTGTATACCCTATTTAAGACCTTTCTCCATAACCTAGGGAAATGGAACATAAGAAAGTGTGATCTAAAATTCTCACTAAGGGTAAACATGGGAGACAACAACATAAAATCAGCATAATGGTATGAGAACATGAGAATAAAATTTTAAAACCATACCCTACATGTCATTGATCATAAACGTGATTCATCAAATAAATATTAGCAATTCATACAAATTGAATAACAGAAGAATCAATCAAAATGATCCATAAAAATATAAAATTGGAATAATACATATATTTTTGGAATAGACATAAGATTATAACATTTTAAAGATGTATAAATAGAAATAGGTTTATTCATTTAGTTAAGGACATAAAATCAGGTCCTTACATAACTATATAGACATGAAATCCAGGTCCACACATAAAATCCTGAACATAAATAAATTTCACATATAAAATATTTATCTCATGAGTTATTAATCATTAACCTGTGCATTGGAGGGAGAAATAGGTCCAACCTTTCTTAGATTATAATGTGACTGCCATCCTTGGTTTTAATGTAACCATCATCCTTAGTTATAAAATAACTACCATCCTTGGTTATAATGTAACCACCATCATAGTTATAATGTAACCACAATTACATTATTAAATATATTCTTATGTGTTCCAAAAGTTCATAAAACATCCATCATATAAGAAACCATGAAAATAAATTGGTTTCATAAATATTTCATCATAGTGTAACCTGTGGTAAAGAAAATTATTTCATAATTATTTCATCCATTCATCATAGAATAAACCATGGTAAAGGAACTGGTTTCATAAACAAATTTTCATTATTTTAATAAACTTCATAGAGAAAGGACAATGAATGTATCAATGGATCATATCCCCCTTAAATATTAAGTAACGTTAAAGGATGTTATCTTAGATGGATAATGATTTTGATATATTTATTGGAACATTTATTGAGGAAAATAGCCTCTCCAATTTGAAAACAAACATTTTAAAACTAAAATTTCTCAAAATATGAGGAAAATAATTTTCTATGAAAATAACCTTGGGAAATTATCATGTAATTTTTAAAACATTAACTTACCATGATGGTGGAAAATTCTATTCATGTTGTATAAGTTAAAAGAAAGTATTTCTTTCAAACTTTGGTAAAAAATTCAAAAACAACTCATTCAAAAAAATAGAAGATTACTTAAAAACCTTTTTATAAAAATTAAAAAATAGGTACAAATGAAATTAAAAAATATTTTTGAAAAAGAAAAAACATTATTTAATTTTTTTCAGAAAACATGGGCATAGAATAAAAAAATCTTGACCGAAGAGAGAGAAAAATCGGTTTCACATAAAAAATATTTTGGACTCATGAGTACATAATGGGAGGAAAATGAAAGGAAAAAATATTTTTTTATTAAATAAATAGAGGATAATAAAATTTATTATTTTATTGAGATATATATCATATATTTTTACCATCATAAGTATATGTATAACCAATCCTGATAAATAATGAGATTGTATCATAAAACCCTTACCACATCAGTAACTTTTGAATCGTAATACCCATTAAGTAATAACATAAAATAAAATATCAAATTTAATTAAAAAAAATTATATTCGTGATATAACATGTTAAAGGGTCATCATATACACCATAGAAAAATAAAACAAACCAGTGGTGAATATGGCATATGTATCCCTGAATAAGAAGAGGGTCTGGAAATCCCTTACCTTAAGTCTCAACATACATTGAACATAATAGAACAACATTTATAATAAGTATATGTTTTTTATAAATATATTTCATAATAATAATCATATATATAATACAATATATGATTTAATTATAAAATTTTATCACCATTTTATTAACAATTCCTTATTGAAATCTCCTTTCAGGTAATAATTTCTTTATTTTTCATGTATGTTTTGGTTTGGTAATTTCAATATACTTTCATTGATAATGGTTAAATAATATCTATAATTTTAACCATGATATAAATGTAATATATATTTAATATTTATTTATTTATATTAATCCAAAAAATTTAGATATAGAAAATGAATTACACTATTCATGGAGACGGTATGTCGTACGTACGCATAAACATCATTTCCATTTCCTCAACAGATGAAATAAAAAAAGTAAACATTAATCTTACAATAAAAAATATTTTTTATATAATATAAATAATATATATTCACTAAATATGTCCTTATTACCATACATTTCAAAATAAAATGAAAAATGTATCACATGGTTTCGTGGTGGTGGTAGTCCACAAATACATACGAGCGACAATATCATTTTGCAATGAATTGTAATGTAAAAGATATATGTGATATTATAATTATATAAGTATAAAAAAATTTAAATATCCTATATAAACATTAAATCCATCATTATCCCAAGTCATGAGAGGTGGTCAAGGAAAATGAATTACATCAGTTCGTGAGGCGGTAGCCCACCATACAGATGATTAAAAATTTCGTTTACTCTATAATGGAAGTGGAGATGGATATTTATTATTTCATTGACATAATAAAATATAAATATATTTCATATAATAGTGTTATAATATCATTATTGTTTATGAATATTTGATGGAGGTGGAAGAAGAAATAAATCAAAAACTAAAGTTTAAGAATGTTACCTCTTCTTCAGAGGAGCTCTTTAGGATTATATCTAAAGCCTTATTTGGAGTGTTTAATAAATATGTAATCAGAATAATTTTTCTTTTATAAAAATCTTAAAATAAAATGATTCTTTTAAATTATTAAAATGAAATGGTGGTTTTTAACAAGAAACTTTATTTTTTACTATTCATGAAGAAATCAATCTTTGTATAAAATTATACAATAAATCACTCAAATATAATATTTGAATGAATATTTAAAAAAAAGTTTTTTTCAGATACATTTTATAAAATTGGGAGAAAATTATGTTTTCTTTTTATTTACTAGAAAAAACTGTTTTTTAGAAAAATGAATTTTCAAAGCATATAAAGTCTTTACTAAAGAATATGTTAATTGTTATCAATTTGTTTTATTTATATAAAATAATAATAATTAATTTAAAAAATGTGGTTATTACTATTAATAAAATCAATTTTAACATATATGTTATAATGATCGTGTTTAAATTATAATATAAATAGTATATTATAGTTTGTTAAAACTCTGTGTCGTGTGTAACAAAATCTATAGAAAAAATTAAATTTTTTAGAATTTTTCTATAAAATCTAAAGGTGTTACATTATTCCCCACTAAAATTAATTTCTCCCTCTAAATTAATCACTTAGATACAAAAAAAATGAAGATACTTCTCCCTCGCCATATCCTAATGTTCTTATGTAGATTTATAAAAATGGTGGCTTCACCACAAAACTTTAACTAGGTGAGTGTTCTTGTTTCATAGGACTTTTGATCTAAAGTATAGATTCTCCAAATTTTGTCACTTATAAAATAAGATAATTAGATAGTCATATGAACTATGAGTTTAGTACATGGTATGGATCAGGAATGTACTTCCTTGGGATAGATACATGTAACACATCGTGAACCTGAGAGAGGTTCAGTGGAAGCGCCAAGAGATAAGTTATAGTCCCGATACCATCAAGAATTTCAATGGGAATGATATACCTAGGAATTATTTTTACTTTCTTTAAAAATATCATAACCTTCTTCCATAGATAACTTCATAGAAAACCCTTCTTTCCAACTTAAAATTACATTTCACATCGATGATTATCACGATAACTTTTCAATCAACTTTGTGGATTCCTTATATGTTTCTGAATGGATCTAACCATATTTTTTATTTATCTAGCTATATCTAGTCCTAATAGATTTATTTATCCAAATTCATCCCAATAGGTTTCAGTTTTATACTTATTTCAATAGTGGTATTTATAAGGAGCCATCTAAATTATTGAGTGAAAGTTACTGTTGTAAGAAAACTAAACTATAAGAAGTTGTTTATCTGAACCACCTTTTAAATACATAGAAAAAATATATTAGAATACAATATAAGGCTTGAATTTTTCACTTAAACTAGCCATCTATGTAAGGATGATACGCAGTGCTGAAACATAAATCTGTATCAACATCTTGTGGAATACTTCTCTAGAACATTGAGTTAAACCTTAAATCTTTACTAGATATAGTAGGATGTGGTACTTTATACACCCTTACCAAATATTTAATGTATATCTTTGAAATATGGTCAAAATATGAATATTATATAATATAAATGATGTGTGTTTTCCATGTAGGGAGATCAAATACATACCATGTATCATTGTTCTCTTTATATGTTTTGGGGAGTCCAATGACCCCATCCATGAGGTTGTTTTCCCGTTTCCATTCTGTTATGGGTAATTGTTGTAATGTCCCCTTAAAATTTTTCTCTCAACCATAACTTTCTAAAATACCAAGAACCATGATTCAAACTTTGCAATATCTCTTTTCATTTTATCCCACTGGAGATACACCTTCAAATATCTCTATATCTTCATACTTTTTGGATGAATAGATAATGAAGAACTATGAACTTCCTCTAAAATTTCTTTTTTCAAAACAAGTCTCTAGGGGAAAAAACATGGTTCCTAAAACTTATCATTTGTTTATAATCAAGTTTAAACTCAGGAAAATTTCAATCCATATTATGTAGCTCTACATCATCATTTTTTCCTCGTTATTCTTCTCATAAATAGATGGTTTAATACTCATTTTAGAAAGGCAAGATTTCTCCCCTTTAGGATTTCCAAATACATCGTTTTAAAATAAAGAAATATTGGATATTCTGTTTCCTAACCCTACCAAATGAGGTTTGAGTCGTAACTACCTGAAACACGCCTCCATAGAAAAAGTGGTGGTGACAAGCACCAAAAGTCATATCCTAAATGGGAGTCCTTTTTCTAAAGTACCAATATGCACACACCTCAACATCTTAATACATAAGTTCAAGGGAATAATAATAAAAAGATGAAATATCTTGAGTAATAACCACACATGAAAAACCATTAGGGTGTATAAGAGTCTGAGAGAGTAAACTAAAAGGGAAAAGGAAAAATACAAACCCCAATAGAAAGATGTCCAAACCTAAAAAACTAGAATCTAAAATGATTATAGATACCTGATACTGATATCCCAACATTGAATACCATACTTGGCCCAATGAACCAATTATATTTTTTTATCTTTTGTAGTCACCGTCGACCTATCCATTGTCATCATAAGACATGACAGATGTTGGAAAATCTTATTTGGGGTGAGTATATACTTACCCAGTAGGACTCCCTAAAAGATGAGGAGGTAAGATAAATGATTGGAATAGATAATAGAAATATCAACCCAAAGTAAGAGAGTAATAAGAATTCAATGACATGGATATAGATATATATTAATGCTAAAACCAAAGGATCCCAAAAAAGATATAAGGGTATCTCCATCTCACATACTAGCCGATGAAAATACTGAAAACCATTCTATAATCCTATCAACAATGCCCAACATATCAAACATATTCCCATCAGAAAATATCCAAGCCAAACCACACCTTGCCACTATGTGGAATGGTTGAGGGTTAACTATCTAGGTAGAGGTCCCATACCTTATTTCGGTAGGGGTTTCAACTCAAGTAATCTTTGGAAGGGACATGAAAGCCCTGCTAGAGGGTGCACCTCTAGTAGTCAAGGACCCATAACCTGATACCATAGGTTGGTGCCACTTTGGTAGAAGATATAGGACTCATACCCTACCCAACATGAGTGTTAAAATCAAGTAATTAGTAGAGGAACCATACCTAGCTCATCTAGAGGGTACCGATCTAGTATTCGGGGACCCACCCCGTAATACCGCAGGTGGGTGCCACTCAAATTGCAAATAAAGGACTCATGACCTACCCAGTACGAGGCTTCCACTATAGTGGTCGAAGACCCATGACCTGTCCCCATTGGAGGGTGCCATATGGTGGATAGGTATAGGAATCATTCCCTATCCACGTAGGAGGGTTCGACTCTAATGATTGATAGATGGCCCATTCCATTCCCCACAATAAGTTTCCTCTCTATAAATAGGTGGAGGACCCATGCACATCCCAAATAAAGGGAGACACTCTAACACAACTATAAAATTAACCTACGACCATGGTTTGGAACCTTGGACGTAGGCCCTAAAACTGTGGCAATAACATATGGCCACAGTTTCAGAAAATCGTGGCTGTTATCTCTATAGCAGTAGGGGCCAATTAGAAGGGTTAAACCATGGAATTATGGGGGATACATCCACGGTTTTAACCATGCATTTAGGGGGACTACTTCCACAGTTTTATTCGTGGATTTAGGGGGCCTACTACAATGGTTAAAACCATGTCTATATCATTTACATGGTATAACAAAACTCAATCCGCCCAAGTTCCCCACCCCCACTACCAGTTTCCCCTTCCCCCTGTAATTCCTCCCTCCCTGGGACAACCACCTTTCACACCCTACCCCCTAGTTCCCCACCCCCACTGCCAGTTTCCCCTCCCCCTACTAGTCCCCCTTACCTCTGGACGGGCCCCTAGAACCCCCTAGACAGCCCCCATTCCCCCCTTCACTGCCCCCTTGCACCCCCTAGATAGCCCCTTTCACCCCCTTGAACCCCCCCCCCCACACACACACCCCATGCCCCATGAAAATCCCCCTTTCACCCATGGACATCCCCCTTTCACCCCCTTGAACACCCCCTTCACCCCCATGCCCCTCTAGGATAGCCCCCTTGCAACCCCTTGAACACCCCCATGCACCCCCATTCCCCCCATGGACAACCCCTAGCTTCCCCCTAGACAACCCCCTACATCCCCTTGAACACCCCCCTGCACCCCAATGACCCCCTGGATAGCCCCCTTGCACCCCCTAGACACCCCCTTCCCCCCTTGAACACCCCCCCCCCCCACACACACACCCCATGCCCCCTCTGAACAGCCCCCTTGTACCCCCTTGAACACCCCCTTCACCCCCATGCTAGCCCTAGACAGCCCCCTTTCACCCTTAGATATCCCCCCTAAACCCCCTTGCATACCTCCCCTACACCCCCATTCCCCCTAGACAACCCCCTTTCATCCCTTGAACACCCTGGGCACCCCCATGCTCCCCTAGATGGTCCCCCTACACCCCCTAGACAACCCCCCTTGCACCCCCTAGAACACCTACACCCCCATGCCCCCATGGACAGCCCCCTTTCACCCCTAGACACCCCCTTGCACACCCATGACACCCTCTACACCCCATTGAACACCCCCTTCACCCCATTCCCCCTTGTACAGCCCCCTTACACCCCCTAGACAGCCCCCTTTAACACCCCATGCACCCCCATTCCCCATGGATAACCCCCTTGCACACCCTGGAACTCCCCCTCTGCACCCCCATGCCCCCCCTAGACAGCCCCTTGCACCCCATACAGTATCCTACCCCCTGGAAAACCCCCATGAACAGCCCCCATTCACCCCTCCCCCCTATATTATCCCCCCTATAGTATCCCCCCTTTCACCCCCTCCCCCTGTTGTAGCCCACCACATAGACAACCCCCTTGAACAGCCCCCTTGCACCCCCATATAGTAGCCCCCCCTATAGTATCCCCCCTACAAAGCCCCCCTACAAATCCCCTAACCCCTTGCACCCTCTGGACAGCCCCTTGAACACCCCCTACATGTTGAAAACTTAACCTATATCTATGTGGAAATTGGAGAAAATAACAATCAATTTTTTCATAGGTTTACTAAGAATTGTTTTAAAATAGGTTTCCTTGTGGGGGATTATGGATTGGATCTCACAGTTATCTCACTTCATTCCTATTCATGAATCCAATATGGTGGAAGACTTACCAAACTGTTTGGCGCAGTTGTGTGGATCCTGTGTTGATATCTAGTGACATTCCATCCAATTAAACTTTAGAACGGAGACATAACCATAACGTAATTCACCACATGAGAAATTACCTCTCATGTCTAGGGTAACCATGTTCGGTTCCATTTAACTCATTCCATTCATTAAGTTAACCTTGCACCCACCTGGACAGCCCCTTGAACACCCCCCTTCACACACATGCCTCCTTTCACCCCCCTCCTGGACAACCCCCTACACCCCTCCTCTGCCCCTTTCACCTATTCCCCCTCCCAGTAGCACACCCCCCATACACCCTACTCCCGCCCCTTGAAAAAGAATCGAACACACCCTCCCCCACCGTCTAGTTCTACCTACCTTCCCCCCCCACCCAACCGTGTCCTCCCCTTGAAAGCCCCCCCCCCCCCCCCCGCACCCCACCCACTCTTCCCCTTACACCCATCCCCCGGAATGTCCCCTCCCCCTGCCAGTCCCATCCCCCTATCATTCCCCTCCCCCTTCTAGTTCTTCCCCTACCCGTCCTACCCCCCCCCCCCCACAGCACCCTACCAGTTTCCCCTCCCCCCATTCCCCTACCAGTCACCCCTAACAGACCCCCATGCATCCCACTACCAATCTCCCTTTCACCCACTACAGGTCACCCCTTTCACCCCCTACTAGTCCCCCTATGCCAGTTTTCCCACTCCCTCTGCCAGTTTCCCCTCCGCCACCCTACCCCTGACAGTCCCCCACACCTTGCTAGTTCCCCATGCTAGTTTTCTCCCCCCAGAACCTTCCAGTCCCCCTCCACCCTACTCCTACCAGTTCCTCTCCCTACTAACATCCCAACCCATTGGCTTGTATTAGGTCAGAGGATCTACTAACCAATGGTGAAACTTCCCAGACACTAAATATATTTCATGGGTTTAAAAACAAAGTTACAAAATGATAATGTGTTACTCTATTTATCACATATAAGATCAACATGCTACTCACTATCCAAATTAAATTTTACACTAAATAAAATTAAATAATAAGAATTAAACAAATCAAAATATAAAACAACACATAACTGCACTTACAAGAATCTCCCTATAGGAAAAGCTATCAAAGAAGTCTTGAACCAGCTCACAAGTACCAACAACACAAGGTAGAGCACTGTAGTTCTCATCCCCTAAATTTATGGTAAAATAAAACACCATAGAAAATTCATAAATAATATAACTCAATAAATAAGAATAGTGTAGTCATATAACCAACAATAATAGAATAAATGAACCATTTATAGAAAACCAAAATCGGTCTCCAACTAAACTAGTGGATGATAGATAAACAATATTTAATGTTTTGATCCATATATCTTCATGTAGTAGGTTCTCATATGGATTTCCATTGATATTTTATATAAATTTCTACGATGAAGTAATTATCACAAGGTTCATCCATGGATCATTGGAAGAAGTTATAAAACTGAAATTTCCATGTGAAATAATCTTCACATTTACAAAAATCATGATTGGTTCATCAGGAAATAATTTCATACCATAAGAAAGGAAATAGACTAGTTTTATCCATGGGGAAGATGGAGAAGTAGCCAAGAAGGCCACACCCATAAAAGAGGGTATTATGATGGTCATTAGGAAATGATCATGTTCTTGTGTGAATCAAAAATTCCAATATTTTCCTGGTAGTATCTGAAGTGATCATCTAGAATACTTGTGTGAAGTGGGTTCTTTTGAGATCACCTAGACACAAGAAAAAATATCTTGATTGAATTGAAAATAGGATAAATAGAAATATATTACCTTTTCATAAGAAACCTTTTTTCAAAATACCTTCACCCAATTCTTAATCTAAATAACTAAGAGTAGTGGTTTGGATAACTTCACGTATGTGAAAATCCTCACAAGAGAGGTTCTTGAGAGCTTATAGGTGGCTGAATCGAGCTTAATAGTTTTTCCAATATTATTATCAATAACAGACAAATAATTTTACTTGAAAAGATGAACATGTAAACATTGAAATCCTATAAAAATGGAAACCACAAGTTTTTCAACATCCCTTTAAAAGTCTAGAGTCCATTTCGTCATCTTCACACAACATCCTATAAAGCACCACTTTCCATGAGACCAATATTTGTAAAAATCTTCTCTCGAGGAAGAATGAACCAGGAAAAGTCAGGAATCAAGAAGCCCCTAATCAAAAGAACCAAATATAATAGATTCAATAAACCTCATGATAAAATTATTCAAAAGATTTCAGTTAATGAACATACAGACAATAGAGTACTGAAAGTATGATGCTGGAAAATTCATTTCCTTCCCTAAAAAACCAATGAAATATTTCCTCTCATGCTGAAATGTAGAAGGAGAAATTAAAGATATTGATTCATTCGTATCACACATAAAGTATCTCCTAGAAACCAAATCTTCAAAGGTGTGATTTGGGATTAATGTTGGATCACCTCTTCGATCACATTATGATGAAATTGGTTCAATACTCTAAATTTTATTATCTAAACCATTAAAAAAACAACAAAATTAATAATAATAATAATATCACATGATCTAAAATAATTATCCAATATCACTTGGTCAATTATATCCTCTTTTGAGTGAACTGCTTAAATTTATTTTTGAAATTTTTTATTGAATTTAAATATGGTCAAGATACTTTACCATTACAAGACCCCAAGTTATAGGCTATATTAAAATAACATAACCCATATATAATAATCAAACTGTTAGGAAAATTGTATTAACAACAACTTATCAAAAAAATATTAATGAAATTAATGAACACCTACATTTAACCATTTATAAAATCTAATTCAACCTCACCTTGACCATAAAGACCATCACATGAAAAACCCCTATCCATAAAATCGACAACTCATAGATTTGAAAACTTACCAAAAAAATTTCAAAACCATCAATGTATAGAAATACTCACTGAACTGTTTCAAAACACAGAGTGAACAAAACCTTTCTTAACTATACTACCAACAAAAGAATAATCTATGAAAAGTATGTTCCAATAACAATGTTAGAAGAAAATCCAAAACTAGATGAAATGAATCGGGCGGGGATATAAGAATAAAAAATGCAAAAGAGAAATTGTGTAGTCAACTTTTTGAGGCTGTTGATATAAGAATAAATGACTAGTTTAAATGAATAGAAAAGAAAGGATGAGATGAAAATCCAAACCCATATGCAATGAATCATTCAAGGATGTCGTTGGAGGAGAGGGATCTTAGAGGGGAGAGGGGTGTCGTTAGAGGTGAGGGAGCCAAGAGGGGATGAGGGTAGGGAGGCAGAGGCCGGGATGTAGAGTAGGAGGCCAGGAGGTTGAGGTTGGGAGCAGAGGTTGGGGAGGGTAGGAGAGGGCCAGGAAGTAGTGGTTGGATGGCCTAGTGGCAGAGGTCAGAGGGGGAGGAGAGGGCCGAGATGGGGAGGTTGTGGAGGGGAGGAGAGGGTCAGGAGGTAGAGATTGGCGAGGCAGAGGTTGGATAGGCAAGGGTTTAAGTGGGGGAGCCTGGTGGAAAAGGTTTGTCGGGATGAGAATCCTGATATTTAGGGAAGTGAACCATTATTTCCATTAAACTTTAGCCTCATATAAAACTATTTCCATAGTTTTTTAAATAATCAAAAATAGATGAGTTGAAATAGGTCATATTTCTAGTTGTAAGGAAAAAATAAATGCAATAATGTCAAGAAAAACTATATACAAATAAACTACAACTATGTGTTTTTGTAGATGGCGCACCTTTGTGGGAGAGGTTTTTTTTAAAACCATGACTTTTTTGTCAAATGAAACAATTATTTTAACTAACACTTGATCAATAATTTAAATTTAATATAAACAAGCAGAATTAAGAAGGAAACTAACTGCAATTTAAATTCATGAATTAAAGAGGCCAGGAGAGGGACTCTACCTCAAAGGAGTCAAGACACACTCGGCGCTAGACACTTTTAATCAATGATAACTATATTATGGTCCATCCATCCTCTGGGCATATTCACCTTTTCATATACATAAGGATGCCCTAACCCCTATGTATGTGTCTGCATGGCCTTGAACACACATAAGAGGATCCTTATATATATTCTCACATGCATATGCCAGTTATCACCCACACACATATGCATTTTCCATATATATACATAAGCACACCTAGCCCCTTATATGTAATCACACTGCCATTAGAGGATATACATGTAACGGGAAAACATATTATATATATGATTACCTATGCATACGCGGTGAGTCATCTTTGACTCCGGTGACTCGAAAATGCCCCAAGGATGATCAACGCGCTATAATAAAATTACCAAGGGCTCTAAAATTACAAAACCCCCAATTATAAACTAAGATTCATCGAAGAACGAAATAAAAACTGACCTTAAACCATTTGTGATGAACCCAATTGGGATAAACCACTTCTCCTTTGGTGGCGGTTACTACAACCCACATGAATAGGTCCCGAGAGACATCAACAAAATTCCATTGATTGGTTGAATCGTCATTAACTAAACCTAAAAATTTAAGTGGTAGGAACATGATTATTGAGAAAGGAAATAATATAACAGGTGATGATGAAAAAAAATTACGTAAATGAATGAACTATAAATCCCAAATTTATACCATAGGGGTTCCATCCAGTCTATATAACTGAACTCGTGAATTATACAACTCCACTGTTGTAACATGATGTTCCAATACCTACATGAACCTGGTAAGAATTAAAAGATACCATAAAACTAATTATTTTGGTTAGATCTATGAAAAATATATATACAAAATAGCATGCACAAATTGGGTGCATCTTACATGAATCAAGATGTAATACGAAGGATTATGTGGTTGGATAGACTGTTATAATGCTCCTATAATCTATCTTCCATACTTGTTTTGAAATGAATACTAATGTGATTTTTTCCATAATGAAGTAAAATTTCCAATGAAAGACACTATAATTTTTTCCAAAACCACTAAATTTGTGTTCACTTAAACCCTACACTCAAAACTTGTGCGCCCAATTTTTGTATACCGGTTAACCATGATGGATTTAATTTCTTCATACTATATACACATAAAAACATTAACCTTTTTTCCTCATTCATTCTTCAACTTAAATTCCCTCTTCCAATATGAATAACAAATAAAATATAGGAATAAGGATGGTATTTTTTAGATATTTTTTTAGATAAACTTGGCTTAGAAATGGATCTCAACCCAAAAAATCCCTTACTTGTAGCACTAAAATGTCTAGAACCTTTAATTCTTTATTTCTCATTATATTTCCAGATCTGAACATCTTTAGGCAGCAGAATTTTTGTTTTTCTTTATCTCTATTCTTTGAAGGAATATGATTCATTACATTAGCAAACAATGTACATTCATTTTCCTCATCTCTGTCCATCTTTTTATCTATTTCCAACTAAACTGGACATATTGTTTCACCCCCCTACAGCACCCCCCCCCCACACACACACCCAGACCCCCCTGCCCCCATCCCAACCCCCACCATAAGAAATAGCATCCACCTTCCCCTACCCACATCCCCCCACCTCCACCACACCCCCCTGCAGAAGACCTCAGAACACCCTTCCACCCCCCAGTAGTATCCCCCCCGCGCCTGCCCAACCCTACCCACACCCTAAAGTAGCACTCCCCATACACACACTGAGACCCCATCCCAAAACCCACCCCCAACAACCCCCTTCCAGACCCCCACCCCCTGAAGCAGCTCCCCCCCCACACCCAGACCCCTTTCCCCTACAGATTGAGTTATAAATATAAGAATAATTAATAATTTAGATATATTTTGTTATTATTTTATTAAAAATCATTAATAATCACATACTTCTTCTAGATTGTTTCTAAATAATTATAATATAGAAGAGAACCTAGCTCAATTAAATCGATTAATTAGATATTTGTGTGTGCAAAATTTTAACAGTTAGAATAACCGATTGGTGTTTCCAAATAATCAAGTATACTTTGAGTTAAATAATGGTCTAATCCAAATGTTTCCTATTTTTAATTGTTTTCTAGGTGAACATCCCAACAAGAACATGAAGTAATTTGAAACCATATGCATTTCCTTTAAAATTGAGAGAAATTTCATTATCTCAAATAAAATTTAAGGAATTCACGTTCTCTCTAAAGGCCTCAACAATGGAATGGATGTACAAAATATAACTAGGAGAGTTCACAATCTAGTATGAGCCCTAGAGAGCCATTATTTAAAATTTATTCCCTGATTCAAGGAGCATATAATAATAAAATGAGATTTATGGCATAATGAAAGATAATGGGGAATATCTTTATGGGTATTGGGATAGGTTCTAGAAGTTTAGTCATTTACGTCATACCAAAATATATGATCATAATTTCTTAAACTTATTATATCTAGGACTTCTAAACATTGATAGAAACTTATTGGATTCATCATTAGGTGGGTCTCTCATGGAAAATTATTTAACGTGGTCCACGGAATTGATAGAGAAGTTCTCTTAGAAATCTCAAAATTTTCATACATGCACTACTACAAAAAGTGTTCTCGAGGTAAAAAGTTTTAACTCACATTTACTTGAGTCTATAATTAAATAACTAACCTCTCCTATGAGATAATTAGTGCTGAGAAAAGAGACATAACCACGAACTACACCCCAATTGGTCTCTCAATTGTGTATCTTCTTAAGCATTTTTTAGACTTTTTCCCCTAAATGTATAACACTAAAAGATGTTACACTATGAACTGAAGATAATTCTAACCAATGAATAACCAATGTTTCAAGGATTATTAAATAGTATGATATAGATATTGAAGGAAATATCAATCCAAGTAACCTTTCCAATAGATTTTATAATAGATTTATCATCCCCTAAACTTCCAATAGGTAAGTAAAAATTCGAATCCTTTATCAGGTTAACAAAATTAAGGAAAAATTCAAGATCCATCCCTGAAGGACCTATATAGACAATGGAGTACCAAGGTAATCAACAGTATAATTTGACATCCAATGGTTCTAAGCTTATGGAGTTAAAAATACAATATGGAAAAATCATTATTAATTTAAATACATTGATAAATCAAGGTTTGGTTAAACACTTATCTTAACCAATTTTTAACCCAAAGTGTTATTTCAATAATAATTGGTAGGGAGGTATAGTTTAGTGTGGATTAACCACTAGACGCAAAACTAGAGACTAAACACACAATGTAAAATGAATAAGACCATGTGGGGAAACAATCTCCTTTGCATATATCACATTGTGGTTTCAAAACATACATGTTCTATGCGACTCATCATAATCGTATTGGATTATATTTTTATGGGAAAATGATTTTCTATAAAAAAAATTGATAACTCAACATTCAATTTAGTAAATCCTCCAAACATTAATTCTAATCAACAACTGCAACAATATCGTGGTATGTCATATATCCATCACTATGAAACATAGGTTTAAATTAGCCAAATTAATAATAATCAGTGAATAATATCTATTTATGAAATTTTCTTTTAGAACTCACCATAGACCATTCGTCCATCTTAAAATTATATCATCATAACTTCTGATTTACAACATTTTCATATTTAAACTCAATAAGAGAATCAAACCCAATGAAAATCAGACAAAAAAATCAAAGAAATCATACCCTAGGAAATAAGTGAAACCAAATAAACCCTATCCAAGACAAATTTTATAATTAAGAATACAATAAATGGAAAAAAATAAATCTTACCCAATGAAAATTGAAGAGGCAGTGGATCTGAAATCCTAGAAACACTTCTTCGTGGAAGAAATCAGAGGGTTTATGAGGAATTAGAATCATACTGGTTCATATGTATGTTGTTGTGTACTGAAGAAAGTCAGATTTAATTGAAACCCCAACAACATAAATCATATATGGATTTTCAGAAATAGAAAACAAAACCTAACGCACCCTACAATAGGCCACTCAGAAGTTGTGAGTTATGGACCACCCACTAATGAGATGTGGAGGGGTTCCTGGAATGTGTGAAGACTGTAAATACATTATCCAGTGGTGAGTCGAGGAAAAGGGTTTCCCGAAGGCGGAGGTAAAGGTGGAGCCACATCGAAGCCACGTTGGAAGAAGAGGATCACAAGGAGGTTCAATGGTCGCATCATCGTCGGAGGAACATCCCGATGTTGGGTGGTCGCGTCATTAGAGGAGTATTTTCTCGAGGTGGTTGCATCGTTGTCAGAGGATAGTAGGAGGTCGGGTGTTAGCATCGAGTGAGGTTCACCGACATGCGGGGAGGATAGATCATAACATGCAAAAGAAAGGGTGGAATTGTGATAACAGTGGGATAAGAGGCGTAACACCACATTTATTTTAGGACCCGTGGGAATATTTTAGGCTATAGCCTCATTTTTTATAAATTGTGGCTATATAATTGTAGAAATAGCTCAAAATTTTAGTATTATAAATACCCTAGGGATCTTTCCCGATTAGTGCCATCATAGAACATCACCTAAAGAAGAATCCACTCAAAAAATATCGCATCATATCACAAAGGCAACAACATAGGAAACCATTACATTCTATGTGGAAAACACTCCTGATAGGCTTCTCATAGGAAAAAATATGAATCCAAATGAAAGAGATAAAAGATGATGAAGTTTCTTCATAAGGAAAGAAAGGGTACACCGTGTGTAAGGGGAACCACACGATGTGTAGTCCGGCCCCATTACCAGGATGTGTCACTTTCAATACACATATCACTACCCATATAGTACTAAATGGAGTGTAGGTGGACTACACAGTGTGTAGGAGCCACTCAAGGTCCTACCCATGCTCCTATCCATGTCTTTGTCAATATATATTGGCCAACGGTGTGTTCCTGGCCATTCCCATGCTCGTGTTCTCCAATAGAAAACATCAGGTTTCTAGTGCAAGGGTTACATTGCATGCGGGGACCCCACATGACATGTGATACCTACAAAACCATGGAAACCCTAGTTTTGTAGATTCTCATAGAATACATTGTGTGTTCTTCCGAACTAAATGACTTGTAGCCATGTTTTTCATAGATTATCAGATCCTCTTCCATAATTCTAGATATGTGCATTCCTCCACCATTTCCACCTATTTTTCCCTCAAGGATGGTTGATGAATCCACAAACAAGATATTTTGGACCTCCGATAGCCGAAAATTGAATCCACATTGCTTCGCTTAGAACTGGAACACAATGTTCATGTCTCCCATCATGCACCTCATTGTCTTAAAACCCATATTTATGAAGCTAACTTTTATTATTCGATGATTCATCCATTATCATATTTAAATTTCCAAACCATTCCTGCTAATCAAATATTCTATGATTCTGGGGGTCCAATCAGGATCAGTCCCACCTAGAAAAGTCAAACTGAGACCCCATGGGTCAATCAGAGAATAACAGTAAGGAATTTTGGGTCAAATACACAAGATCAAACATGAAACAATCATTTTTCAAGTGTTCTTGGCCAAATAACACGAATCAAGATGTCCAAGGGTGATAAAAATGAATAAACAATTAAATTTTCACACAAGAACATTTAAAGGATTCCAATTCAAATGTAGATCAAAAATCTATATAATCATTCCCAATTAATTTAATCAGTCCTAGAAGAATCCAAAAACTATTGAATCCTATCTAGTTTGGGATTTTTGTCAATTAAAATGTTCTCACCAACGAATGAGAGGAGTCTTTCTATTCGACGCGCTTCAATTTTCTTGGATTCTGTGGTTCATCATCATCTGATTCTGATTCTCCAATGAGATGAGTAAATGATGCTTCCCAATTATTACAGGTTTATATAGATAACCCTATATAATCTTCCATAATAGTGTTTTAAAAATAAAATCTTAATTATTTTAATTAAATAAATTAAAAAAATTAATTACGTATTTAAATAAACGCACCCACCAATTTCTGATTTTATCCAACCACCCCTTTCTGACCAATTTTTGGCCCATCCTGGAGTAAACCTCACATTTTATACTCAACTATGGTCACATATTTCTGATCCAATATTCTATTTAATTGTTATCCCATTTTCATTAATAAACCATCCATGTGTTATATAAAATATATTTAAAATTATTATAAATTTTATTCTGGGAACACTAGGATTCAGAATCGCATGATCTATCAATTCTTAAATTAAAAAATATATGTATAAATATTCCAAAGTCCGAAAAGGAAAAATATGGTCTCTACATCATTCCATCCTTAAATCATTTCATCCTAAAAAAGAAAAACTAAACAATGATTTTGGGATACTGAGACCGTATCTGGATATACCCCTCCCTAGATCTCTCTTACATGATTTCCTATCGCCACAATACCTGAAGAAAGGGGATGTTCCATCCCCACATTTTTATCTCTTTCTTATCATAGATCTCCACATGGTTCTTCACAAAATTGACTCCATCCTCGATGCCAAACTCACCCTAGAAAATATTGTGCATGGGGTCTTGCATGCATCTTCTAGTTACAACACATGGAAGACGTCTTACACCATATCTAATAATGGTAATTTGGTGAGATGATAGGAAACCTCACCAACCATATTAGTGATATCAAACAACCCAATGAACCCCGAGGATAGATTTCCTCCCAAAATGAACCTTCAAAAAACTCATCATGGGGATAATCTCAGGAAAACATGTTCTCCCATCTAAAACTCCAAGGTCCTTCGACATCAATCTGAATAACATTTATGCTTGATCTAGTATATCCGAATCTATCCATGTACGAATTTTACCTTCTCCATCATCTCCTACATCATCTATGGACCCATAAGATATTCCTTTTCAATCTCCGTTATTACTAAACTGCGCTTTATTAAAAATTAATTAATCATTTATTACATATGATTACACATAATATAACTTGTAGGATCAATAAGTCTAGTGTTTTTGGGAATTAGATACATTAAATAACCACTTAAAATAGGAAATACATCATCTTTATTGAAAACTTCCTTAACAGGATTGTACTTAAAACAACATGGGATAACCTAGAGACATACTAAGAAAAGGGAGATTTATAAATCCTAGTATGGAAATAAACATGTAATAACATGAGGAAATAAATAAATGTTATACGATAGGAATATCAATTGGTAATAAAAATAGTGATAATCATTAAGAAGAACAATGACGCATGATATAGTATCATAAAAGGCAACATGTGAAATGTGGCAACAACTTAAAACATTTTATCATAAATTTAGGTAATTTATAACTTCTAATAAATAATTATAGATAAAGTACCCTGATGTAATTAGGTTCACTACCTAATCCCTTGCATGAAGTCTCGTGATACTAAGGCATTACCCAATGCATTGGATTTCCATATAAACTTTGGCACACCCGTTACTTTCATTTCACTCCTAGTCTTAAGTGTGCCACATAGATCATACAACATGTAATAATGTTTCATCATATTTTATTCAATGTTAAAAGAGTGTGTAATACATAAATGTAAGTCCCAAATCAAATAATTATAAGATCATGAATTTGAACACCCTATATAGGAATTATGTATGGGTATTCACTACACATTTTTTGGTATGGAATCTCTCAATGAAATTTCAGCTACATAATAGGGGATAATAAATGATCAAGGGAGGTATTAATGAGAGTTAAAGGGGTATATCATCATTTATAAATCATAAGTTAAGTATTGTTAATTTGTAAAAACACACCCCAAAATTATGAATTTAAAATAAATGGGTATAAAATGAATAAGATTCTTGAATAAAGGGGAGAAATAAAAGAACCCTTAATTGAGTGTCTGACACCAAATTCTTAGGAGGAGTTTCTTGAGATATTGGGTGGACCTTGGGAGAACTATAGAGAATGTAGGAAAGAGTTAGGGAACTCTACAAGTATTTTTGTTGAAGATAAATGTGATAGAGGGTGGGTTTATATAGGAAATGAGGGAGGATTTCTTTATTATTTCTCAAACATTGGTTTTGCACTCTATATAATAAAATAACTAAAAACACAATCCTTACCATGGATATTTACCATGTTGTATTCAAAATGGAATTGGTTTTAATTATTTTACAATGAAAATGTTTGAACTTAAGAAAATAATACTCTTTCTGATGTGGAAGTGGCACATACTCTTAAACAAATTATTTTATAACCTTAAAATATATAAATGGTTTTGGAGGATTCATAAAGGCTTTAAAATTTAAATAAAATCACATTATTTTAAATTTAAAACATATATTTGGTCATGGATACCATTTATATTATTTATTACATCACTTTTTGGTCATTATGATGTCATATTACACACCGTATATTTATACCACATTTAGTTTTTACCAAAAAATTTGATTATCTAAGATAATTATTATAATTTCACTATTGGGTAATTTTGAAATTTTTATTTCAAAAGTAATATTAATTTTATCTATATAATTTTCGGAATATTTTCATTTACACTTATAAAATAATATTCAACATTCATTGAGAAATTCTGGGGTTTTTCTATAATAACAGTTTTCGAACCTTTATAAAAATTACATTTTACAACATAAAAATTATTTGAAAATTTATATTTGATAATAATTATTTAATAATATTATTTCATTAAAAGAGTTTTTATTTCCAAAATCCATTAATTCATCAAAATAAATTTATTAATTTAATTTGAATATTACCCAAAAATAGAATTTTCATTTTATTGTATAAAAAACCATTTACAAATAAAGATTATAGGATGAAAATATATTCATCATTAAAAGAATGTATAAACTCATATTTCAAGGGTCTTGTTGCATATACCTTTAATACACCAGAAAACACCATGAGAGTAAGGTGTGTGATGGTAATACTTTCATTCGGTGGTTCGTCGTATGTGCATGGGGTCGTGATCTTAATGAGCTTGATCTTCTCCCATAAATGACTTGCATGTCATTAAGTTGTCAGATATCACCTTGGTTTTTGTCATTTGAAAATACCATTAATTATGTCTCCCTTGGAATCTTTGAAAAATGAGTTTCATAGGGTACAATCCTACTTGTTGAGGCCATCACTTTCTTTTTCTATGTCAATTGGATTTTTTAAAACCCTATGTTTATACTAATCATGTGATAATTGTTCAAAAGCTATATTATCAATTGTTATGATTCATAATGATATTTTAAATCTAGTTGGATATAATGAAACAAAATAATAGATTGTTTTTTATACAACCATATTACGTAAAGATAAATTTAATTAAATATCAAGGGGAATTTTATTTATAAGAGTTCAAGTAATTGCAATATTCCCCCTTTAGAATTTTTGGCCTCAAAATTTTTATTTCCATCACTAAAATAGATAATGGTAACTCTATTTCAATATATCCTATTGTTCCCATGTCGTTTCTTAAAAAATTTGGTTTCTCTATAATACTTTAACCAAGTGTATTTTCTTATTTCATAGAACATTATCTCTACGATCTAGATCTTTACCGGATTCTCCTAATATGAGATATCATTCTCAAATGGTACCACCTCTATATTGATTAAATTTTTGGGGTTTGGTATGTACTAACTCAAGAGGGATACATATAATACATATTATACATGAGATAAGTTAGGGGGAGTACTAGTCGATAGGTCATCGCTTCGATGTGATCAAGTATCTCAAGGGGATAGATGTATGTTGGAATATGCTTTCCTTTATCCCCAAATATCATGAATTTATTCCATATAGATATGTGGAGGAATACAATGTCTCCAACATCAAAATTTATGTCTCTTTGATGATTACTTTTAAATCTCTTATGTTAACTTTGAGTAGCCTTAATGTGATGTTGAATTATCTTATCCTTTTCCACAATTTTCCCAACCATTTCTAGACCTAGTAGTTTGTGTTCTCCAATATCAAACCATAAAGCAGTTGTTCTACGCCTCTTCCCATAAATGGATTCATAAGGATCAATTTGGATTCTTGAGTGGAAGATATTATTGTATGAGAACTCTACTAGAGGAAGATGTTGATCTCATTCTCCTTTGAAGTCAATTGGGCATTATCTTAGCATTTCATCATGTGTCTGGATAGTCTGCTCTGATTGAAAATCTATTTGTGGGTGATAATCCATGATGAGGTTCATCTATGTATTTAAATAATGGCTGAGACTCTTCTAGAACCTAGTGGTAAATCATGGATATTTATTAGATACAATTGATATGATTGTTCCATCCAGCCTCACCACTTATCTATTGTATCTCCTTGCAAGTTTATCGAGTGAGAAATCCTCTTGAATGGAAATGAAGTTATTAGTCATCATAAAATTATCCAAAACAACCCATATTTAATCATTTCCACTTTATGTCTTTATAATACTAGGGAAAAATTTCACAGTAATGTTTTCCCATTTCCATGTAGGTACAGGTAATGGTTGCATCATCCCCTTGGAAATTTTCCATTCCACCATCACTTGTTATCATAAAGTATATCTTGATGTATATTCCATAATCTACTTATTCATATTGTCCCGCAAATAGTGATCTTGAAGATATCGATACATCATTGTGATTCCTGGATGGATGGAGAAATTCTAACTATGTGCATCATCCATCACCTCTATCTTTAACTCAGTATTTTATGGTACACAAAGTAATGACCCAAATCTCACAAAACATTATTAATTAACATACAATGTTTAGGATTTCCAATTTATTGAAACATTAAATTTATTCTAAATCCCATCAAAATCTCTTTAATAATCCATTATCTTTTTCAAAATAGATTATTGAGAAATAATTTTTTTAATGGATTGATGATGTTTCTTCCACTATGATTACAATGTACATTCTCTTCAAGTCTAACAATATTAGATCATTTTCAATTCTCATCAATGATAAAAAAATTCATCTTTTCTACTAGAGTTTCTTCCACTTTATTAACTTTAAAAGGATGGTATTGGATTGAGCATTCATAGTCCTTGATCAACTCTAACCATATTAATTGGTACACATTAACCTATTTTTTGTGTGAATATATAATTAAGGCTTTGTGATCAGTATATATTTCATACATCTCCACAAATAGATAATTCCATTATATTTTCAAAGCAAAGATCACTTCAGAAAACTCTAGATCATGTGTTAGTAAGTTATGTTCATGAGCTTTCAACAACCTTTAAGAATAGGCTATCACTTTATCATTTTTCCTTAACACACAACTAAATCCATTCTTTTTGGAATCATTGAATTCCATGAAATGTTATCCAGATATTTGTAGTGTGACTACATGTGAAATGATATGCCTTTTTTAACTTCTTGAAGCTCTCTACACATTCATCATTCCAAGAAAACGTGAACCCCTTCTAATTTATCCTTGTTAGAGGGTTTGAAAATAATGAGAAATTTCTCAAAAATCGACGATAGTACCCAGCTAATCCAATGAAACTATGGATTTCTATCACATTTGTTGGCATCGACCATCCTTCATTGTCTTTATACTTTTAATGGTTCACATATATCCCATTTCATGTGATAATATGCCGCAATAATGACACTTACTTCAACTAGAACTAAAATTTTCAATTCTTGGAATAAATATTCCCCTTTTGTAAGGTTTTTAGAGTAGTTATCAGAAACTCCTCATGGTCCTCTTTTCTTTTAGATTATATTAGATTAACATATATAAAGACTACTTAAATTTTTTCAAGGTAATATCTAAATACTATATTCATCAATTCCATGAAGATTTGAAGATAATTAGTTAGTCTGAATGATAGTACTATGAACTCATAGTGCATATACCATGAATGAAAATTAGTCTTGGGTATATCCTCCTTCTTCACCCTAACTTGGTAATATCCTAATCATAGATCAACCTTAGATAAGTATTTTTCTCCTGTAGCGGATCAAACAAGTCATCAATACATGGAAGATAATGATTGTTCTTTATCACGATCTTATTGAGCTCACAGTAATCAATGCAAATGCACATTGACCCATCCTTCTTCTTAATGAAGAGGAATGGTGCACCCCACAGTGAATCACCTGGGCATATGAACCCTTTATCCATGTTCTCCTATATTTTTTTGTTTAGATCCTTAAGTTCCACAAAATCCATTCTATATGGATTCTTGGATAATTGAAATTCCCTATGTATATACTCGATTGAAAATTCAACCTCTTGGTTAGAAGGATGACCCAGAAAATCTTTAGAAAAAACATCAGTGTATTCCATCACAATGGTAATATCTTGAATGATGATTCTTTCAATATAATCAATAATATTATTTAGATACACTTTCTCATAGAGAAATAATACCCATTCTTAATATTTTTGTGCTAAAGAAGATTCATGCTCCTCCTTGCACTTGTACATAATCGAGGAAGATTTGAAATACAGAGATTTATTTCCTTCTCAGAATAGTTTATGTGGATCTATATAGGTTAATCCAATACATAATAAGAATTTCAAAAATTACCCCAGAGAGAGTATGACAAGGTTCACAGGAAAGTTCATTCCAAAAAATTTGACAATGGAGGAGTTATATACTTGGGATCCAATAATTTTCCCATTTTCCATTTTCACCGACAACTCTAATTCCATGCATTGTGTTGGTTTTCGAATATTTCTTCTAAAATTTATGATTTGAAATAATGTATAGAACTAGAATATAAAAGTATGTTATCTATTCTTGAATGAATAACTTTCATACCCATCACCACTTCATTGTTATAATCCACCTCAATGGTTGTGATGGAAAAAATCTATACCATAATAACTTGGACGTTGTTGGTTTTCTCTGATTACCATTGTCTTAGTACATTGGTCTAAAAAGTAGTCTGGTTCCTTTCTATTAAAGAAATGAACAATTCACTTATGGTGGAATGAATAATTCATTTCCTCTAATGAATTAGTGGGTTTATCATATCTGTAATTTTTATCAAGGTGTCCTTATTTCCTGTAACTAAATCATTTCCTTGTCCCCATCAATTTTTGGGTGTTTTATTTCTTCACTTTTGACATATGGGATGTTGAAATTTCTTATCACAATTAAATATATCCATCGGACCACCAGAATTAAACCCCACTTTCCTATTTTTATCCCTGTGACACCCTTCATATTCACTAATATCTATTTTGTCTATGAGGGAACATCAAAAAATTTCCTCATAACTATCAATGTATCAGTTCTCTAGAGAATTTTATAGACGAGTTTTTATCCATCCAAAGAAGTCTCCAAACTTGGATTCGGGTGGAACAGCAAATGAAGAAGTGTATCATACAATTATTGTGAACATTTATTCATATTCACCAATATATTTGTTATATTTTTTCTTGAGGTAAAGAAAAACCCTTTCCATTTTTAGTTTAAGAGTGAGAGGAAGATATTTATCCAAAACAATTTACCAGAATTCCTTTTCACACATCACTTAGATCTCTTCCTCAGGCTTTGAATTCTTCATCAGTTTCCACCACTGATCAGCTTCTCCCTCTATATGATAAACTTCCATTAGTATCATTTCTTGTTTGTAACATTAAACAACGGATAAGATCCTCTCAGTGGATTTGATCTATTGTTCCGTGATTAATGTATCAAATTATCCATTGAAAGTCTGTGGCCTTTTTCACTTAAATGATTCAATTGTAGCTTTTTTCTTCATAGGGGGGTGTTTCCCTCCTCGTGGTCCAAGTTTCTATTCAAAACATGAGTCAGCTGAGACAGTATCATTATAATGTTCGTGGCTCTTGCTCCTATTGATTTGTGAATCTTTTTGGGGAAGTCATCACATTATCCTTCACATCAGTTGTCTACCCAATTCCTTTTATTTTAGGAAATTGGACAGAGTAAATGAAAATTTAAGGATGAATATTTTTAAACTATTAAACACCTAAACAGGAATCTAATGACATTAATGCGTTAACTTATTAATTTCAAGTATTTCATTATCTTATGAATTTATAGGCTTCAATATATGTTATCCATGATCTATTTCTTAACATATATTCTTATGGTCATTTTTGGGTCCCTTAATAATGGTTTGTATCGAGCTTTTGAATTTATGAAATCTTATACCCTGGGAGTAACAAACATGGTGTAAAACAAGGCCCATTTTCATTCACCATTTCCTAATCGAGTCTATTTCAATGCATTGTTTTAGGGTTTATCCCCTATTTACATATATGTTAGATCCAAATACACTTTTATTATCCAGACATGGATGAATTTACATGATAACCCACTTACTCGATAATTACAAAAAAATTAGGGATTTTTTCTTATACTTAGTTGTATACCTAATGATTTCTCTATAGTTTTCTAATCCTAACCCCAAAATAAATAAACTTTTCATTTGATACCAACTATAAAACCCCCTTATCTTTATTACACGTTAATTCATGATTTATTACATAATATTACACCTAATACAACCCAAAATATTGATAATTAGAGTGTATTTGGGAATTAAGTACATTAAATAACAACCTAAAATATCAAATACATCATCTTTATTTATAACTTTCTTAACATGTTCATACTTAAAACTGCATGGGATAACCTGGGGACATACATTAGAAAGGGGCGAGCTATAAATCATAATAAGGGAATAAACATGGAATAACATGAATAAAGTAATACATGTTAGACAATTGGCATATCAACAGGGCATAAAATGAGTGAGAATCATACACAAGAACAATGAGGCGTGATATAGAATGAAAATCATAATGGTAATATAGGAAATGTGGAAACAACGTAAAACACTACATAACAAACATAGGACTTGGATAACAACCAAGAAATCATGATGGAAAAAGTACCATGATAGATTAGGTTCATTTTTAATCCCTTTAATTATTTCTAATGATAATAAAACATTACCCAATGTATTGGAGGGATATATAATTATGGGTGAACCCATCACATTAATTTCTTTCTCATGCATGAGTGTTCCATATAGATCATACATCATGGAATCAATTTTCATTGTATTTTATTCCATGATCAAGGAGCGTGGGATAAATATATGTAGTTACCCAATAAAATAAGTATAATTTCATAAAGGTGAACACCCTTGATAAGAATAGTGTATGGTTATTCACAACACATATTTTGGCATGGATCCTATACTGATATTTCAGCAGCATAACGGGGGATTATAAATGTTCATGGGAGAAATTAATGACAGTGAAAGGGGGCTATCATCATTTACACATCATAATTTCAGTATAGGTAATATTTAAAAACACACCCCAACATTATTAATTGATAATAAATGGTCATAAAATGAAGAATATTCATGAATAAAGGGGAGAAACAAGAGAACCCTTACTTGATTGTGTGACTCCAAAGGGATTGAAGGGGCTTCATGAGAGCTTGGGGGAACCTTAAGGGGACTATAAAGAGGGGAGGGAAGAGTAATTATGTGTTAACAATATTTTGAGTGAAGTTAAATGGGATCATTGATGGGGTCAAATATGAAATGGGTGGGGATTTCAATATTATTTCTCAAACATAGGTTTTGGACTCTATAAAATAAAATAACCAAACCAAAAACCAACCAATGGATTATTCCCATGGTTTCTACCGAATTGGAGAAATTTTAATTATTTTATAAGGACAATTTCAAACATTAATAAAATAATACCTTCTTTGATGTGAAAGTGAAACATACTCTTAAATAATTGTTTTTAAAAATTAAAACATGTTAATTATTTTTGAGGATTTAGAAAGGATTTATAAAATAAATAAATAAAAAATCATATTATTTAAAAGTTAAAACATATATTTGTTCATGAAAACCATTTATATTTTTTATTACATCACATTTGGGTTATTTGGATGTCATAATACTCACCATTTATTTATATCGTTTTTAAATTTTAGCCAAAAAATTGACTGTATCATAAAATAATGAAAATTTCACCATTGGATAATTCCAACATTATTATTTCAAAAATAATATTCATTTTATCTAAATAAGTTTTCTAAATATTTTTATTCAGACTTTTAAAATAATAATCTATCTTTATTGAGAAATGTTGTGTTTTTTTTACAATAACAATTTTCACACCCTTATAAAAATTACATTTTACTTAATAAAATTTATTTGATAATTTATATTTTCTAAAAATTAACTAATAAAAATATTATATTAAAATATTATATATTTAAAAAATAAATTCATTTATCAAAATAAATTCCTTAATTAAATTTGAATAGTACCCAAAAATATAATTTAGGTTTTATTGTATCAAAATAAAAATTACTTATAAAGTATTAATAATATGAGGAAATTATATTCATTATTATATAAAAATTAATGTAAAAACTCATATTTCTAGGGTATTTATACAAATATATTCAATACACCAGTAATGCCCAAAGTGTAAGGTGTGTGGTGGTAATACTTTCATGGGGTGGTTCAGTATGCATGGTTTGGGTCATGATCTAAATGAGCTTGAAAATATCCCATAAATGGGTTTTCTCATTCTTAAGTTGTTGGGACTCAGCTTTGTCGTGGTCAAAGGAAAATCCTAGTGATGTTATCTCCCTTAAAAGCTCCAATAAATGGGCATCATATGGTATGATCCTACCGGTTGAGTCCATCACTTCCTTTGTCTATGTAAATTAGATTTTTTATAACACTATATTTATAATATTCATATGATCACTATTCAATGGATATAATATCAATTGTTTTGATTCTTAATGGTCTTTTAAATATGATAAGATATAATAAAACAAAATAATTTCATTTATTTTCTATAACCATATTACATAATAAGACATTAAATTAAATCTCAAGGGGAATTTTATTTATAAATAGTCGGATCATTACATCCTTCCAACATAAGCTTGACCTATAGGGTCTCCCATACAAGGCAACAAAATGTTTCATGTTGATAGTAGAGTGTTAAATAATGTTATACACAAAATATACCAAGATAATGTGATCTAATCATATCTAAGAAAAGTCTAACATGCAAACCCTCTTTATATCCTCCAACACTTGGATAGGACGATCGGTCTGCATGTCTGTATCGGGGTGGAAGGCCATACTCATCCTCATCTAGTTCCTGAATACCTCTTGTAAGCCTCTCCAAACCCATGACATGAACTTTACATTACAATCAGCAATAATAGTCAAGGGAAACACATGAAGTAAAACAATCTCCCATACGTACAACTACCCCAAACTCTCCACCAAATTCTTCTCTCAATTAAAAAGAAAGTGTACCAACATCATGAGTCGGTAAATTATCACCCAAATGGCTGCATGTCCATTATCTGCCCCTAGAATCCAATTCATGAATTCCATGGATATGCCATTCCATTTTCACTATGGGATCTCAAGGGGGTGCAAAAAACCTACCAGAACCTGGTGATCAACCTTCACTTGATGACATGTGAGGCACTGTGGGACAAAATAAACCATGATTTGTCACATGTCAGACCACCGAAACTACCGATGATGTTCTCTATACATATTCCCAACATCAGGATGTACAAATAAATGAGAATTTTGAATCTCTCTCATCACCTCATCCCGCATCATGACTAGGACCACTGTACATAACTGGAAAAGGATGACATGATTCCCTCCTTAATAAAATCCATCAGGTGAATTTTTTGAGGATATCTATCCACTAAAGACATCACATTTGATGTCTCCCAAATGGGAAACCATTACACACTAAAGGAGTGGAGGATTCAACGTAATCGACTAAAGAAAACATTTATCTTCATGCTCAACTGGGAACATTTGTAAGGAAGATAACGTCTCAGAAGCCTCATGAAACAAACAAGCTAGGGACATCTAATTAAGGGAATCAACTACCACATTTCAATTCCCTAGAATATAGACTACTTGATGTTATATTCCTACAAAAACTTTTACCAAAAACTCTACCTCAGGGTCAAGTCTCTCTGCATGAATATGTACCTGAGACTCTGATGGTATGAGTAAACCAAAAAGTGATCTACCAAAATTAGTTACTCTACATCCTCATAGATAAGGCTACAATTTTCAATTTTAGGTCGTGAGTCATATAGTATTCTGCATGAGGTCTCAACTTCCTTGAACCATATGTGATAACTTCATGTCCCGGCATCAATACACAGCCAAGCCCATCTTATGAGGAATTGTAATACACTACACACTCCATGACCTCTTCTGGTAGTCTCAAAATATTAAAACCCATCAACTTCAGCCTCAACTCCTCTAAATCTATCTGAACTTATCAGTCTAGGTAAATGGTTTCACATTATGTTTTAGGGTTATTAAAGGGGATTAAATCATAGATAAGTCTTCCAAAACCCCTGTGTAGAACCCTACCAATACCCAAAAACATCACACCAATAACTTGATCTTAGTGGATCCCAAGAAATAACTGCATTGATCTTAATTGGTTTCACAGATAAATCATGCTTAGAAATGAAATTCCATAGGATGTGAACCTCATGAATCCAAAAATGGAACTTTCATATCTTTCGATAATCCTAGTTCTCCCCAATAAAATCTAGGACCATCATCAAGTGGTTTGCCTGATCCTCCTCTATGGAAAAGTATGCAAGTATCTCTTCAATAAAGACAAAAAAACTGGTCCCAGTATGGCTAGAAGATCTAGTTCATCAAAGCCATAAACATGGTGGGAGAATTTTTCACACCAATGACAATCACTAAGAACTCATAGTGCCATTAGAGAAATCATAATTCCATATTTGTAATATCATCATCACAAACTCTCAAATGGTGTTAGGTAAACTATAGGTCGCTCTTCGAGAACCATCTCACACCTCACAATAGATCAAAGTGTTCATCAATACTTGGAAAGGGGTTATTTTTATTTATCATTCCCTGGTTATGGGGAAAATAATCCACACAAATCTATAAGATACTTTTCACATTTTTTACAAATAACACTAGAGCTACCTAGTGGGACACAATGGGCTTGATAAAACCCTCCTCTCAAAGGTCCTCCAACTACAATCTCAGCTCTCAGATTGTGGTAGGGGCCAAATCATATGAATCAATAGATATCTTATCTACCTTGGGATGAAATTCAATGAAAATATCCATCTCCCACCTCAGAGATAGTTCAAGAATATCATTGGAGAAGGCATCTATAAAATCCTCCATGATTGAAGGAATCTATATTCCTGAACAACATGTTACACCAAGGGATACACTCACAATATGATGGGTGATGGGTTGCAACCTCCTTCTCATTAAACCCAATCATCCCCCTATAAGATACCTCTCTCCCACAAAGGATAATCTCATCCCATCAGTGCGAAGAAATATAAATAATTTGCAGTGATAGTTAATATGGGATCATACTGTGGACAACCAATTCATACCCAATATAACACCATAGGTTTCCATTGAATTGACCAAAAGGTGATATGTGAACCTCTCTCTAATAAGAGATAGGTTTCACTATCGATAGATAAAATATATAGAAGAAGTGTTCCATATAAGAAACTCAAGACAAAGATGATGAGCCAAAACCTCAACTAAGATCTCTAGATCTCACACCAAGAGTAAGTAGATAAAGGAATTACTTAGACATGTGTCTACTAATACCGAATCAATAATATAATAAAAACATATCTCACCTCCAATCATCATGTATGTTTTAGGGGCATAATCCTTCATAGCCTGAAGCTGTCTACAACCACAACCCCCCGCTCCCTCAGCTAGATGTGGACCGCTGGGTGGAAGTGGAAGAATGATATCATAGAACCATCCACCAACCATAGATCCTCCTATAGGATCTTCACCTTCTCCTCTTCCTGCTCCATTTCCCTGGGGGCCACCTTTCCCTTGCATGGGATATCTGTGACCACCATTCCTGCTCTACCATGATGGTCAGTATTCTATCTGCCTGCATTCCTTAGCATGTCTGTTCAGGAGGTCAGGCTCTATGTGACCATGCTCATCACAATCATAACACCACCCCTCCCTGGGTTGATGAGCCCCTCTGTGCTATATTTGACCACATGGCTGAGCCTAATCCTAGAAATTTCCCATGTGCTGATATCCTATTGAATGGAATATGATAGCTGCTATAGATGACTCATCCATGTTGGGACCACTTCCAGATTTAGCTACTTGTTGTAACTTTAAAAGGGATATATATATATGTCACCAAATCCAACTCCAACACCTCGACATAGGTGGGAATTCACAATGGAATTACACTGGAATAGATATCTTTGCAGATTCATATCTCAAACTTCTGTGGTTGGAAGTAGCCACCTAAATCATGTCATGGGTGTACCATGTAATGTATATGAACCTTACAGAATAATCAGCCACTGTCTTACCTCCCAAATGTAGCACTAGAAGCTCCTGAATCTGAAATGAGCATAAATAGAAGGGGTAGTACTCCCCCAGGAAATAAATGATGTAATTTGTTCCATGTGAGTGTAGTCTCATCAAACAAACACACACACAGATATATATATATATATATATATAAATACTCGACTAATTCAAAATTTATCCATGGATAATGCTAGCTACCATTGAAACCATGGAATCCCTCAATGCTTAGATAATCCTAAAAACAAATACCACTAACTCAAGCCAATCCCCTACTTCCTATGGATCTGGTTCTCTATGAAACCTTAGAGGCCTCTAGTATAGGAACTCATAGATTGATCTAAGCCTATGTACATCCTCATAATATCCCGATGGAATGATATACTACTTGATAGGTGTGGGTTTTGCTACATATTCACAAGGAGAAAGGATATCTAGGGGAAACCATGAACTGAGGCCTCATTACTCATCAGATCATCGTTATGATCCGGAATAAGTAACCTAACTGGTTTTCATCACGAGGGAATCCTAAAAATTTAATCAAGATGTACCATGGTCATATGAGAATATATATAAATATATATATATATATATATAATGGGGATCTGAATCAATAAGGATAATCAAAGAATTAATCCAATATGATGCATATACTATTGATCTTTGCAACCAATTTCTTGGTATGATGAGTCTACAAGTAGGTAGTCAAGGTCCTTGTGAATGGATACATATGCCGCTACACCAACACTTTGACATTGCTTCCCAAAATCCCAATCAAATCCTCATAAGGGGGCTACTCCAAACATCTTCCCAATGAATGAACTACTCTAATACCAATTTGTTATGACCCAACCCAAAGGGGATCAAACGCAACTATCCTAAGAATTCCTCCATAGGAAAGGGTACAGAGACAAGCATTTAAATACATCACATAAATGGAAGGAATTTTCTTAAAGTACCTGTACACACACACACCCAACCATCTCAATTCTGAAGTGTATAGGAATAGTAATAAAAAGATGAAATATATACAGAAATAAACATACATGAAAACCCATTAGCGTGTATAAGAGTATGACAATGTACTCTAAAAGGTAATGAGAGAAAATACACTCCCAAATAGAAATATTTATCAACATGAAAAAACTAGAAATTAAAATACTGAGAGAGCCCAACTTCGGATCGCCAAGCTCCAACCAACATACGAAGCCTAATGCACCAGGTATCCCTATTCTCCTCTATAGTCACTACTTACATATCCATCATATTCATAATAAATGAAACCTTTTTGAAAATCCTATATATGGGTGAGTATGCACATATCCCACAGGATTACCCAAAAGATGATGGTGGAGCAGTAAGAGACACGATAAGAATAGAAAGTAGACAACTCAACCCAAAGTAAGAGGGTAAATAAAATTCAACAACATGGATACAAATATATATATACATATATATATATATATGTGTGTGTATTCTCAAACCAAAGAAACTAAAACTAGAGATAATAGGATCTCAATATCATAACCTAGTCCAAGAAAAGAGTTCTAATAGTTTCATAAGTCTATCAGCGATGCACAACATCATGCATGTCTTCCCAATAGAAAACATCCAAGTTAATCCACACCTCGACATTATATCTCACATTCTAGGGGCACGATCTCTAGTTAGAGGACCAATACCATGTCTCTACTGGAGGGTTCCACTCCAGTAATCAGTATAGGTATCATGCATATCCCAGCTTGAGGGTTCAACCCTAATAGTTGAGGACCCATACCCTGATACCATAGGAGTGTGGAACTCTAATAGTAGATAGAGGACACATACCCTACCCAACATAAGGGTTTTACTCAAGTAATAAGTAGAGGATCCATGCCCAACACAGATAGAGGATTGCACTCTTGCAGTTGAGGACCTATACCTTGATACTATAGGAGGGTGAAACTTGGATTGAAGATAGAGGACCCATGCCCTTCCCAATAAGAGGTTTCCGATGAGGTCCCATTCCATATCCCGGTAGGAGGGTTCCACTCGGTGGATAGATAGAGGACCCATTATCTCCCTGTAAGAGGGGTTCACTACAATAATATATAAAGGACCATTTATATCCCTATAAGAGGGTTTCACTCAAATAATAGACAGAGGAACAATTCCCTACCCCATAAGATGGTGACACTTTATAGACAAGTAGAGGACCCTTGCACAACCTATCGAGAGGGTTCCACTCTAAATCCCCTAGTGATCCTACCCAGTCAATGCTACTGTTGAGAAACACCTAAAGAGGAATAACACGCATAAAATCTCACATAATATATAAATGGATAATGAAGAGTCCACCATCACATTCTACATGAACAAAAAAATAGGATAGGCTACTCATAGGTCAAAATCAAATTCTAAACAAAAGAGATATGAGAGGATGAAGTTTTGTTATAAGGAAAGAAAGGATACACGGTGTGTAAGGGGGCCCACACGATGTGTGGTCCCACTACATCACCTGAATATGTCACTACCAATAAAATAATCACTACCCATGTGTACTACACAATGATTAGGTGGACTACAAGGCATGTTTGAGCCACTTGGGGTCCTGCCCGTGCTCCTGGTCGTGTCTGTTTAAATATATCCATGTTCTTATACATAGGAAAAAAGGCATGTGGCTAACCATTACCATTCATGTGTAATCCTAAAGTACACACCAGGTTTCTAGCATATGGGTCACATGGTGTGTGGAGTACCACATGGGGTTTGATACTTATAAATTCATAAAAACCCTAGAGTTTCATATTTATGTGGAACACACAATGTGTTCTTCTAAACAACATGACCTATAGTCATGTTTTTTAAAAATTATGATATCTACTTCCATGATTCTAGATTTTCACATATCACCACCATTTCTACATATTTCAATCCTAAAGATGGTGGAAGAAGCCTCTAGAAAGTTATTTTGGCCCTCCATTGGCTATAAATTGAATTCATGTTTCTCCTCACGGACCCGAAACACACTGCATGCATCTCCCATTGCACCCTCATTTTCCAAGATCACAGATCCATGAAACTGACACATGTTATTCCATTATTCATCCATTATCATTCCTAATTTTTCAAACCATTCACTACACTCGAATCATCCATGATTTGAGGGGTCCAACTGGGCTTAGTCCCTCCTAACAATGTAGAACTGAGACACTATTCAACAATCATCGAAGAACACAATGAATGCTTAGGATAAATGCACAAGATCAATGGTGGAATGATCTTTTTTTCATGTGTTATTTTTAAATGAACACAAAAAGCAATTCCTATGGGTGATAAAGCTGAATAAACAATTAAATATGCAAATGGGCGCCTATAAAGGCTTCCAATTAGAACACAAATCAAGAATCCGTATGATCATGCTCAATTAAATTAATCTATTAGGGAAGAATATAAAACATTGATGAGTCATGACTTGTTTTGGATCATTCATTGATGAATAATTCACTCAAAAATTAATTATAGGATTCATTTCATTCACTACATGTTTATTTTCTTAGATCAAGAGGTTCTTCATCATTAGGTTCTAGTTCTCCAAAAAGAGGATGAAGAAGACGCTTCTCAATGATCCCAAGGTTATGCAGATAACACTTGAGATCCTACCATAATGGTGTTTAAAAGAGAAAATATAAATTAGTTTAATTAATTAATTAATTAAAATTATTTATTTACTTATCAAAAAACACCCTCTGACAACCTCTTTTATCCAAACGCCCTGAACTGGATAATTTTAGGTTGCACATAGGGTAAACCTCATGTTCTAAACTCAACCATGGTCTAAGATTTCTAATCTAATATTAATTTTAAGATTTATCCCATTTTATTTATGAATCTTTATGTGAGTAATATAAAAAATATTTAATATTTTAATAAAATTAATTTCGTTCACATCGGGCCCTAAAATCGCATGTCATCTCAATACCTTGCTCCGAAAATCTATATGTAGAAATATTCCAAATACATTAAGTGAAATAAAAGGTTTATACATTTTTTGTCCTCATCATGGATCAGATAGCATGATCCCTTCAACTAAAAGCATCATCCACCTTGTTCACTTTCCCATGATGGTAATGTATTGATCAGTCATAAACTTTAATCAACTCTAACCATCTTCTCCGGTGCATGTTCAACTCTTTCGGTGTGAATATATACATTAAAATTTTTGTATCAATATATATATTTCAAAATTTTATCTATAAAGATAATTCCTTTTTATATTTAATGAAATAATAACCATATCTATCTTCAAATCAAAAGTTTGGTAATTTTTATTATACACAATAAATGGTAATTATTGGTGTACTGACTGATATTTTGTTCAATTCCTTGAAATTCTCTTCACATTCATCTATTTAGAGGAACTTGGCTCCCTTTAAAGCTATAATGGTGACTGGATTAGATAGTCATTATATATTTAATAAAAACTATCAATATTATCATGAAAAATGAAGAAAAAATCAAATATTAGTTACTGTGGTTGGTCTGGGACGATGGTCAATTGCCTATTTCTTTGATGGATCCATCGATATTCCCTCCCTTGAGATTATATAACCCATAAATGGAACCTTTTATAGAAAAAATTCATAATTTTAAAATTTTTCATATTGTGCCTCCTTTTTTAAAGTCTTCAGTATAATTCTTAAGTGATCTTCATGCACATATTTTCTCTTTGAATATATAGGAATATTTTCAATAAATACTACTAGAACGGATCAAGGTAATAACTAAAGACACTATTAATTAAATTCATGAAGATAGAGGGGGAATTAGTAAGATCGAAATAAATTACTATAAACTCATAGTGTCTATACCTTGTATGGAATGTTACCTTGGGTATATACACCTTCATGAACCTCAATTAATGATATTAATAACAATGTTTAATCATTAAAAATTATTGATCTTCATGTGGTTGATCAAAAAATTCATCAATATGGGGTAAATGATAATTCATCTTGATGGGGATTTTTTTAATTTATGGTAATCAATGAAGAGTCTCATCGATCCACATTTCATCTTAATAAATAGAATAGTTTCACCCTAATGTGACACACTTGGTCAAATGAAACCATTTTTAAAGCTCTCTTAGAGTTTATTCTTTAATTCCTACAACTCAGTCAAGGCCATTATATAGGGATTATTTGAAATAGATGTGGCACTAAGTATGAGTTCCGATTGAAAACTCAACTTCATGATTTAGTGGATGACTATGAAATTCTACCATAAAGATATCAACAAACTTACATAAAATAGTCATATCATTTATGTTGAGTTTCCCCCCAACCATATGAGATATACTTCCCTTTTATAGGAATCAAAACCCATATAATTTATTTGATTCCCATTGGAAGGTCAAATTTATCATCACAATAATAGAAGATCAATTTTTCTTAGAATATCAAATGTGACTTCCCTTCCATATTAATTAATGTGGGATTTATGTAGATAAATCCAATAAATTCATAAGATAACATCATACTCATCCAGAGGGAGAATAATAGGATTTTCCGGAAGCACATTCCCATAAACTTCAACTGGATAAGAATCATAGACTTGTGATGAGATCATCATACCATTAGTGGTTTTCACTGCTAATTCAACATCTGATCATTGGGGTAACATTTTTATACCCTTAGAAAACTCTTCAGATAAAAAATATTAGGTATACATAGAATCAAATAAGACATTATCAATTATATAGTGGATAGAAAGTGTGCCTTTTACTACATTGTTATCATAAACCTAATTAGAAATAGTAATAACATGAGATTTATATTTGTATCTTGACTTATGGGGCTACTAACAATGATCATCGTCATTAACATTCATGTTTTAGAATTGGTTAATATAATTCCTCAAATCCTTGTATTTGAAGTTTTAGAACATGGTTCATGCATTATTTGGAACCTTCCATTCCTTTATTGTGTGAACTGGACTCTTCACCAACTTCAACATTCACTAACCTTATGAGTAGACCTACCACATTTAAAACACTTCTGAATCCCACTCAAGAAATTACCATGGAATTTCTTCCCACATTTATTTCATTTAGGGGACTATAATTTATTTCTACCATGTGAATTATTTGAGTTCTCATCACACTCTATCTTCCATTTCTTATCAAAATCTTGAGAATGGTGTGAATCTTCAATTCCCATTTCTACCTTGAGTATGCATAAAATAATTTTCTCATAGATAATAATGTATCTTATAGTTAACACCTTTCAGATACTTGGTTTTAAGACACCAAAAGAATAAATTTTTCTTTCAGGTTTTATGACTAAAACAAAATCATACGTTGAATGTCTTATAAAATATGATTTATATATACCGATTGATTTATAATTCTTATGTATGAGTTAGATAAGTTCCTTCTACATATTTGTGTGTAGAATACATTGGAATTAAATTCTAAAAAAATTATTTAAAACACATCCCAACTCATGGATTCAATTTCTTCCCCTTAGGTCGTTTTCTTAATAATATTCCCCCATTGATCTACTTCACCTTCCAAACAATAAATGTCCAGAATAAATTTAGCATGTTCTGAACACAAGATAATGAAAAATATATTTTTATTTGTAGAAATTAATTTCTAAAAAACTAGTGGATCAGTAGACCCAATAAAATATGGTGAATGTATCCTCATAAAGGTCTGAATAGAATATTGTTCCCTCCTTTACTCATTTACAGGATCTTCATGATTCGTTTCTTGAGAAAGTTATGTTAGCATAATAGTGAAATTTTTCATTCCAAGTCCCATAAGATTTGGTTTATTAGAAATATAATCATTTAATTATCCTTTAAGTTCAATATTAATGTGATTCGTTTGGGTTCCACCCATTGAATAAAACCAAAAAACATTGTGTGAGAAACAATATTCATATTAGAAACAAAATAATCATTAAAAAATATTTATATGATATCTAAATCATGACACATTGTTTTAAATATAAGACTAATTAATATAAACCAAGTTTATCCATGTCCATAATCTCGTCAAATCCTTTATAATGGTTTATAAAGGAAATGTGAATTATCCTAAGCATATCCCTATGAGTGTCAAACTAGGTGTGATGTAAGGCCCGTTGTCCTACACCATGTGACTATAGAGTCTAGATCAATGTTCCCTTGTCAGGGTTATTAACCCTAGGGACATCGGTGATAGATTGATATCCAGTTATAGTATCTATACAAGGAAAAAATTACATGGAAAACCACATTCCTTTTTTACCATAACACAGGGTGTTTTCCTATAATTAGTATTATCCTGAAGTTTCTCGGTAAATCTTTCTCACCCCAATTTTAAAATTTTAACTAATCTTTTTCTATGATACCAACTCTATATAACTAGATTTTTAATACATAAATATTACATATTTTTAGAATAATATTCAATACATTAAACAAATACATTCCTAAGGAATATAATGGTCTAGTGCCTTTGGAGATTAGCTACACAATATTTTTATTTCATGAATGATCTTAAACATATTCCATAAAGATCTTCCCATATAGTACACTACATATACATAACCTAATTAAGACATTTCTTTATAACCTGGGGAAAGGAAACATAAGAAAGGGGGAGCTCAAATACTCAGTAAGGGTATATATGGGAGATATAAACACAACTTGAGCATACATGTATAATAACATGATAATAACATTGGAAACCCTACCCCACACATCATAGATAAAATACTCGAGTAATGGAAAAAATCATAGAAATTAATAATATTTGAATCGTAAAGGAATCAATGAACATGAGCCATCTGAACATGACATTGGAATAAGACAAAGATTTGTGGAATGCACATAAGATTATAACATTTTGAATATTTATTAACAGAAATTGTTTCATTCATTAAGTTAAGGAAATGAAATTATGTCCATTTATAACCGAATGGACAAATAAGATGGGTTCATTCTTAAACTTGTGAACCTGAAATCGGGTTGACAAATGATATATTTATATCACGAGTTATCAATCATTACCCAATGTATGTGATGGATATATAATTCTCAACAATCATAGGTTATAACATTACCACCATCCTTGGTTATAAAAAAACCAACATCCTTAGTTTTAACATAACCACCATCCTTTTTAATAACATAACCATCTTTTTTATTTATAACATAAAATACATCATTGTTTATAAAATAAACACCAACATATAATCAAAATCAAAAATATGTCTTCCACATGATCATAATAAATTTGTTGTATTATAACCCATGAAAATAAATGGATTTCAAAAATATTTCATTATAGAATAACCAATGGGAATGAAATGAGTCTCATAGTTATTTCAACCATTCATCATAGCATAACCCTTGGGAAAGGAATAGGATTTATGAACATCATTTAATCGTACTCATAAACTAAACCTAGAAATAATAAGGATGGTATCATTGGATTTCATCCATAGTAAATCTTAATAAACATCAATGTATTTCATCTTAGATGGAAAATGTTTTTGAAAGATCACATGGAACATTTATGGAGGAAAATTGCCTCTCCACTTTGAATGTAACCTTTTTTAAAACTATAATTTCTAAAAAATATTGTGGAAATAATTTTATTTGTAAATTTACTTAAAAACTATTCATGGAATATTTAAAAAAATTAGTTTCTATGATGGTGTAAATTTCTCTTAATGTTGTAGAAGTTTAATGGAAACATTCCTTCCCCACTTAGGTAAAAAAAGTCAAAAACACATCATTTGAAAAACGACAACAATATTACATTAAAACACTAGATAAAAAATTAAAACTTGTTTAAAAAGGAGGTTAAATATTTTTTAGAGTATATTAAAAACATTCTTTAAAACATTTCTATAAATCTTGGACATGGAAGAAAATGAATTTTCGACTGAGGAGATAAATAAATTCTGTTTTCCATTAAAATATTCTTTTGGACTCTTGAGTGCATAAAGGGAGAAAAATGAATGTAAAAGTATTATTTTAATGAAATTAATATGTTTTAATATAATATATGATTATCAAGATAGTTATATCATAAAATTTTATCAATATAATCATAATCATAAATAATCACGATAAACAATGAGATTGTATCAAAAAACCCTTGCCACTAGTAACTTTTGAATCATAAGACCCATTAAGGAATAACATAAAATGAAACATTAAATATCTTGAAAATAATGATATTAATTATATGACATGTAAAAGGTCCAGAATATACTCCACAAATAAGAAACAAGTTGTGAGTCTGGAATATGTCTCCTAGAAAGAGAGACTCGAAATCCATTACATTAAGTCTCAACATTCTTTGCACATGTTTGAAACATATTTATATAAAATATAGGTTTATTATAAATATATTGTATAAAAATAGTCATATATATCATACAATATAATATATATATATATATATCCTTTTATCACTTTTTTATTAACAAATCGTTGTTAAATTCACATTTCATATAATAATTGCTTCATTTTTCATGTATGTTTTGGTTTAGTTTCGGTCTTCTTAATTTGATCGTGGTTACATCATATCCAAAATGTTAAACATGATATAAATATTATATAAATTCATTATATGTGTATTTATAGCAATCCATTAAATTTAGATATAGAAAATGAAATACACTATTCTTAGAGATAGTAGGATGTACGTATGGTTGAACGATTTTTCCATTTCCATGATAGATGAAAAAAATAAGGGTAATATTAATTCAACATTAAAGAATAAATTTTTTATCATATATATCATTTATATTCTCAGAATATATCCTTATTAAAATCCATTTCAAAATAAAATGAAAAATTTATCACATCAATTTGTGGAGGTGGTAGTTCACACGCACGGCCAAGCGACATTATTATATTCCAACAGATTCAAAGGTAGAAAGTTATATGTGATATTATAATTATACAAGTAATATTATTTCATAAATATCATATATATATATATATATATATATATGTTTTAAATACATCATTTTCACTCTCCTTGAGTGGTGGTGATGGAAAATTAATTATATTGGTTTGTGAGTCAGTAGTTTATCGTACACACGATCGACAGTTTCATTTCCCATTTGATATAAGAGAATATAGATATAGGTTGTTAAATTAAAAAAGAAATAACTTATTTTATTTTATATAATATTTTTATTATATCATAATAGTTTAATAATATTTTAAATATATGTAATAATAAATAAAATAAAAATAAATTTTTAATAATTTTACCTCTTCTTTATAGAACCACTTCAGGTTTATACATAAAGCCATATTTGGAGGGGTTACTAATAAATAAAATGCCTCAAAGATGTCGTGAGGTTATTAATTAATGTATTTTAGTATTTATTTTCCAAATCATAAGGCCTTGTATGTGTGGATAGAAGAGGATATGAGATATCATTTTATAATTTGGGGAGAGAACACACTTGGATTTTTTTAAAAAAAAATTAGACCCACATTTTTCACATGAAAAGGGATAAAAATGGATCATTATCAAACCTTATTTTTTAAAAGGTAAACATATATCTATAAAATAAGTATTGGATAATTTTTTAGGTTATTTTAACACTTATCTTTTTATCTTAAAACACTGGTAAACACGTTTTTACCTTAACCATGATAATTAATTTTTACTATTTTAACTATTCATTATGATCAAAAATTAAGTTGAAATTATTATATAATATACATTATTATGATTCCTAATATCGAATTCATTTTTAAAAATTTCATTAATAGAAGTTTCATAAATAAATTTGAAATTAAACCCGCAGACACGATGAAAAAACAATTTTTAAAAGAAATACTTTCAAAAATATAAAAATCATTAATATAAAAATTCAATATGAAGTTTATTAAAATAAAATAAATTTGATTAATATATTTATAATTTTAATAATTTTTCTTTTTAACCCATATTAAAATATAATCGTGCTTTTAAATTCATAAAAAATGCAGTTTTTAATAAAAATATTATTTTTTACTATTCATCTAAAATGATCTTTTCTGAAAATTATCAAAAATATTCCCAAAGATAATTTGGACATGTAGATTCAAAAAATGAAAATAAATAAAATAAAATTTTCTAAAAATGGAATAAATTACTTTTAAATTTTTTACAAAAAATCAATAAAAACATTTTTTCAGAAAAAGAAAATTCAAAAGCATATAAAGGATTTAATAAAAATAAAGTAAATTTTATCAATATGTTTTATTTATATATATCCATTATAATAAATTTTATAATGAGTGTATTCTTATTAATACCACCAAGTTTAATAGATATATTTCAATGGTAATGTTTAAATAACAATATAAATAGTATATTTAATTTCATTAAAACTCTGTGCTTCATATAATGCAAGATTTCCAAAAATATAATTTATTAGAAAAAAATTTCATAATCTCCTGGGGTGTTAAACATTAAAAATCCCAAGGTATCCCATATGCCTCCTCATAATAAACATGATCTCGTTTAAGTATCAAGCATAGATTCAAAACCACCAATCAACTTGGTCATTGTTTCAAGAACCCAAATCACTTACCTAAAATACATCCATGTATCAAAAGTGTACCCACTACTATCAGGGATAGGAATATAAATGATATTTTCCATAAAATCCAACTTATACACAAGGAATTATATCTATTTGTGTTTAACCATAACAATACCATAACTTGACAACACCAAACATGAACTGTTCGCATATGCCAAAGCATCTACCCATGAATTAAATCTTTAAAGTCATAAATAAGAAAAACCTGACTCCTTTCATGGGTTTACCTTTTATTTATATTGGAAAAGTTTAACTGAATATCATATTTCATACCCAAGGGTCACTAGTTCCTACCACATGGCCCCAAAACTAATCCCCACATGGGTTACCACTCTCAGAAGCAATACATTTGACATTCCAGATACCCAACATAAGGTTCTCATATACAAGAACAAATCTGTTCTATCCTACCCACTCATAGGTGAGACATAACCTAGAATGATCAAAATCTTACACTACTCGTCGCATATTATCACAAACCATAATGATCAATGCTCAATCAAAAAAAACCATAGGTGTTTCATTCACTATGCAGTACACCACACAATAAGATCGGTTTAAAAACGAAGCTCTCTCTCTATCCTCATGTACCCTTAAAATGGTCAACATTATAAATCATAATGTAAACCACCTTCATAGGGTCTTCCAAAACACATATCATAAGAAATTATTTACCTAAGCACTCTCAGAAATCTCAACTACCCATACACATGTTCAAACATTATCCATAAGTGTTTTGGGTCACCATGGTTTACATTTTAATAGGATTCACATTATTTTAATATCAGGATTCATATATCAAACCATCCCAAAATTTTCATTTATTTTTTTATTCAATGGTTTAAATTTAGTATTTAAAAAATTAATCAAGACTTACTCATTCCCAAGGCTTTGTTAAATAGGTTTTCATTCGCAATATTTAAAGGGAGACATATTGTGGGTTTTTTACTAAAAATCTATTTAAATAACAACATCATCTAAAAATTCATTAATATCTACATATTCATTAAGGGACCATCTAGGTAATTGTACAAGTAAGATTAAAACATATAAATAAATAAAGAAACACCATATATGATACTTCTAAAACATTAAATGACCAAACCACATTTTCTAATAGGTAATTAAAACCAAAGGTTGATATAAATGAGACAAAATTATTCATGAGCTAATATAAACCCTATGTAGTAGGCATTCAACATCTAAATCCAATATCCCTAGTATAATTCATGTCATGTGAATAACTATATACTTGAAATGATGCATGAAGACATGTTCCCTCTTTCTATAGTTGTATAAGAGTAAAATTACTATAAACTATATCTTCATAAATCAAGTGTCTCACTCAATGTGAACATCAAACATGACTATAACAATAAATTATAAGAACAATGTTCCCCATTCCATGAAAGATAGGTTTTCTGCCTTGCATTGGTTGATCACTCCCATGAAAAATTTCATTACTAAGCTCTGACATATTCCTATAATCCTATATACCTTTCCAAAATAATGAGATAAATTTAAATAACGTATGATAACACTTTGTAACGTCCCACCAACTCGGACCACTTTCACATCATGAAAACATCCCCTTATTCTAGAGACTCCAAACTAGTGAAGAGGGTTTATAAGGAATTTGGAGAGACTGTGACCTCTTGTAAGAGTAGTAATATTAGTAGAAATCACTAAAAAATAAAACATTCCAAATAAATAACACAAATAAGATGGGGAACGTTCTAAGAATAACTATAGTATAAAAATTATATAATAATGGAGTATGAAAAAAATTAAATAATAAATACCCCAAATTTGGATTATATATATAGGATAAAAAAATATAAAAAAACCAAAAACTTTGACACAAACCTAACTAGTCTTGAGTCTCTTCTGGTATTGTCATCCATACTCCACCCTAGTGTTCCAACCAAAACATCATTCAAAAGGCCCTTTCCATAAATATATAATGTATGAATAAATATTTATATATTAATATATATATATATACCTAATACATTCACACATACTATGACATTATTTCTAATCATAAATATCCTTTGACACAACATAAGGATCGTAAAGTTCTAGTGTCTTTGGAACACTAGGTTCATAATACATCATAGGGAGATAAAACATGGCATACTTATTTTATTCTCTACAGTGATCTCCTAAAAATCCATTATGGATCATAAAAAATCATAGGATAACCTGGAGAATACATTAAATAAATGTGTGAGCTAAAAATCTATGTAAGGGAATAGTCAAGATAAGGAAGGATAACATGTGAGTTAAAGGTATAATATGATATCATAAAAGGGAAGGTACATGAGTAATCAAGTAGGTTAATAACATAAATAACATGGTATCATTTGATTATGGAAACATGGTGTGTAAATGAAATAAAACATTACATATAAATAATTCAAGGATAACTTCCAAGACAATATCACATGGTGGACAATGTCCCATAGTGGATTAGGTTTTCTCCATAATGTCATACATGATGTCTCATGAGACTAAATCAATAACCAATTCATTAAAGGGATATATAATTATGGTTCCACCAATTAAATTCATTTCATGTAAATTCATATACATTAAACATAAGGATATCATTCATAAGGAAAATACATAATAATTACCCATGGAAAAATGGGTTACATAATCTGGTCTCATGACATATTAAAAAGATATCCATTAAAGAAGGAATTTTAGAAGTGGTCATAATGCATGTATTACCCAATAAAATGATGGTATAGTAATATATTTATACATGTGAGAGATATATATATAATTTATAATCATTACACAACTTTAAATAGAAATAAGGCATATTTGAGAGAGAATGGTCATAACCCAATGAAAAAGGTGGGTCAGAAAGATCCCTTAACTCTAACCAATTTTTTCTTGTGTATTCTTTATCTTTTCGTGAATAATAAAATTATTTTTGTAAGATTATGAATTCCTCTGTAAGGTATTTTTAACATACACATTTCAGTTTAAGCCCTTTATTTTGGTCAATTATGTGATTTCCAAAGTCCTTAAAGAGGCTTGGGGTGTTCTGGGGGTTCAGGATACAAAAATGGGGGAAAGGAGTTTACTGAGCTAGTCGTACAGTCTATGCACGGTTAGTGGTAACCATGCAGAAAACCTAGGTAAACCATGAAAGAGGTGTATTTTTGTATAGTGGCATCTGCATGGTTTGCACACGGTTTGGAAAACCATGTAGGTAAACCATGCGGCCCAGAAACCATTAAAAAATTACAAAATTTACACTCCTGAGATTTTATATCTCACTCAGGATTTTCCTCCTTCTCCTCCCTCGCAACCCTAGAAATCAACCAAAGAGACCAAGAGCTCACAAGGGTAAAAATCCTTTGATTCATTTCCATTTGGAGTGTCGTTGGATGCGAATCAAAGATTCAGGTGAGTCTAATATCCTCCTCCTCTCTCTTTTCTAGTTTAGGCCTTGTGTTTTGGGATATTTCCATCCAAAGCTCTCTAACCGCTCTTTTTCAGAGATATCTAGGTTGAGACATTAAAGGGGTGTTGAATCATGATATAAGTCTTTGGTTAAGAGTTTGTTTTCCAATATATTCATGGTATGTGGCCTACAACTTATATCCCTTTGGTTTTTTGTAGATCTGTGAATGCAGGGTTTTTGTTCTTGCCCCTCTTCGATGAGTTCTTGGTATATGGTCTTGATTTTATGTAGCGGTGTCTAAATGGTTAATTGAACCCCAATTGAACCCCATGTGATGCAAGGAGGGTTAATTGACCAAATTAGGGCCACCTGTGGGGTATGTCGATATTCCCCAGATCTTGAGTTAGCTAAGTAAGTGTAGGAAAATGTGGAAGAACATTTTGGCCATGATGAAAATGTTAATCTTCTTAAAGGATGTGTAACGACTATTTTGTGTAAGAACCCAGATCTTCTTTTTAGGTATGTTTTTATCTTTTTTGTTGTTTTTTAGAAAAATAGGAGTTTCTGGAAATTTTTGAAGTACACACTGTGTACATATATGTACACATCGTGTACTCTTTTGTCACACGTAGCCATATGCTGGCCGTGTAATGGCCGAGCACACAGTCATGTGTGGTGACCTGGAGACCGCCTAATGTGGGGGTCGGTAAGGGCCAGTACATGCCGTTTACTTCTAATGTACAAATCGTGTACTTTATTATTTTTCATTAAATGGACCGGGGTCACGTCTAATTGGAAGAAGTGTCGTCTTCTTCACCTTCTTCGACCAAGAGTGTCTGTACGACGCCGATCCTTCCCTGAGCCCCCGATCAAGCATCTGTTTTCCGAATCGAACTTTGTCGGTTGCGTTGAAATTGCATCGGTGAGTTCTCACTTCTTCTTGAACCTCGTTTCCTGATTTCTCTTCTCTTTTGAGTCAATCTCAGTTGAATATTTTAGTCGTTTTTGAAGATCTACAATGTTCTAAGTCGATCAAAGGGCCGAAGTCAGGGTATATCAATAATACAATGCTGAGGTAGCTGGTTTGGGCCTTTCCATATATATTCTTTGAGTTATATGTGAAAGAGTGCCCAATACCCTTGATCGGGGTATTGCGTATTTATGGTTTCAACCCTGTTATTTCCTGCTATGATTTATATGCCTGAGTAGAGGATAATGGAATGTGAATAGGTTTAAATGCTAGGCTATGGATGTGTTGCCCATGCTTGTTTTGTTTATTACCATTTGGTCTTACTTTTCATGTTAGGATGCTTTCTATCATTTCCTAGTGCTGATAGTATGGAGTGATGTTATGTATATGACATTTTTTTATTTTGTAGACTATTTAGCCAACTAGTTCTTGAGGTATACTTTGGCCATTATATATTGATGTTCTCGATTGACTTACACAGGGTCATGGGAACCTTGTGTAGTAGACCACATAGAGAATGGACGTTGAGGGATTCTCTAGAGTGTCTGTTTACTGTTATAATGCGAGACCATAGGGGGAATGGACATAAGTTCTTCCTTATAGTTTTTGTAGTTCCTCGACGTGGGCCACGAGGTGAATTGGACGTTGAGTTCTTCCCTAGAGAACCTTTTAGTTATCGATATGAGACTATAGGGGGGAATTGACGGTGGGTGATTTCTTAGTGTGTGTACAAAAGCTGAACAAGAGGGGTTAGACTGTGTGTACTTCCCAGAGGGTTTCTAGTGTTTGATTTGGTTGGACCATAGGGGTTTGGATGTGAGAACTTCCTAGAGGGTTCTCATCTTATGATTAGCTTCTTACATGACATATGATAATTGAATTCATTTAAAACTGTAGTATTGTTTACTTTTGAGTACTTCCTTGTTTACTGCTTAATTTTGATTATAGCCTACCATATATATTCACTAAATATTTGGAACATATCTTTGGGTGGTTTCCTACTGGGATGTAGTCTCACACCTTGTTTGGGTCATGATTTTGGGCCACAATAGATTATATTGTTTCAGGTATAGATGAGGGAAAGCGCCCTTCTACTTATGGTACTTGATTGCTGCAGAGCTGGGGAGCATGGGACCAAGCTGAGGCTTGCGATGCTGTGGAGCATTTTATCTGTTTATATTGTACTTTGTCTTAGTATTTTATTCCATCATTGTGACTTTTTTGGCTACTTTTCTATACATATGAATCACACATGATATATATGTGTGTGTGTGTGTGCTCCATTTGATTATCACTTCCATTGTTTACCTATTGCATGTTTTACTGCTTCCGCAATTGATATCTATTTTACTTATACTATGTTACTCTACCAATTAGGGCATACTTTCCCCAATATCACACCTATAGTCCTCTCTACTAGTCGAAAACCTTTGGCATTTGGGGAAATTCACTTGAGTCCATGTGACCAACCGGGTACGGGGCGCCTCTGGGTGGCTTCTAGAACCAGGACGTTTCAAAGTGGTATCAAAGGAATTATTTTATTCTTGACTATCTATTTGGAGCTTATTTATATGGATATAAAGGAATAGGTACTTGGTAAAAAGTTGTGCCCGAGAGTAGCTAACCCGTGTACAGGGAAAAACCTATCTACCTCGTTATTGCAATTTTTCTAGTTTTGAAATTTTACAGTTGATTTGATTTCACCATTGGGTGATTAACATGTTTTGTACTATTATCGTTGATATTATTAAGGTTATATTTCTGTTTCAACCCGATGAGCTGAGGTTATTCCATCTCATGCATCATATTGGCACTTTCTAGAGATCACATGTCATTCATTCTTTCCATGACATCTAGGTTGCATTAGTGACTGCATGTTATTGTGATAGATGGTGTGCTAGATATCCATGCTATTGTGATAGATGTCATGATAGAATACCTACCTTTTGATAGGGTATTGAATTGTGTAATGTCTTGTTTTAATGGATGCCAAACTTTGGTTATTGAGGTGTTATGGGCCCTCATGGATCGGAATTTTGTGGATCATTGTATTTTTTTCCTTGAATATGACATGTATAAGATGCCAAGATTTGATTATCGGGGAATATGGGCCCTCACGGATCGGATTTTGGAACTTTAATGTTCATTTCAGTGTTTTCTAGGCATCCTGAGTAGTTTCTAAGGCCTATTGTCAAGAAAAAACCAGAATACACGGTGTGTAATGATGAATACACACCATGTGTCCTTCTGTTTGGGAAAGAACAGTCTTTCTTGGGTACACGTCATGTACTGTATATACACATTGTGTAGTCTCTAACTATGAAACTAACTATGTGGGAAGAGACATGGGGTTGAGAAATATTTGGTGGGACATGACATGTATCGAATGTACACACCATGTTGCATGGACCATGTATCCACCCATGGGACTAACAACACGTATAATTGAAAACTTAAGTTATACAAACCGTTTAGTGTAACCCATGTATCCGACCTTGTAGTGAACAACACAGGTCGGTGAAATATTTCTAGTACACATTATGGCTGGAACAAACACGCCATGTAGAGGCACCCATGTAACCGGCTGTGTAACTAACAACACGGGTCGGTGAAGTTCATCTAGTACATGTCGTGTCTGGAACTAACACGTCGTGTAGTCTTGTTCTAGGAGAACCGTGTGGCTGAGCTATGTAGAAGAACTTGGGTAGGGAAAGAGGATTCAAGTACACATTGTGTATTAGGACAACACACCATGTGTATGGGGTGTTACACGACCTGGGTTGGAAAAAGTACAATCCCAAGTGAAGGCTTAAGGTAACATGTCATGTAGTCATTATACACACCGTGTATCCATGTTTTGAAAAAAAAACATGAATGATTTATTTCTTTTGTTCCCTTCTTACACTTCTATATTTTATCCCTTGTTAATTTTGATATAAGGTGTGCTCTAGACCCTGCAGAGTCATGCCACAGAGAAATCCTTCGGTTCTCCACTAGTTACAGGGCAGTGATCAGACACCACATATGGTTGATCAGGGACTACTAGCAGATCCTCCAACTATGCCAGTCTTGGCACTAGCCGTTATCTTAGATACAGGTGTCAATGCACTGTTCCGAGAGGGATTCATGATATTTAATTAGACCTTCCAAGGAGTACCACATCCTTCCCCTTCTATGGAAGAGTTTAGACGAGTTTTCTAGTAGAAAAAACATCCCACCCTCACAGGGGAAGGAGGACCTTAGGCTATAGAGTCATGGTTGGAATCCATGCTTTCTATCTTTGAGCATCTGGAGACACCTCCAGAGAGGGGGTTGAAACTCCCTACTTATATGCTTCGGGACTCCACCAAGAGATGGTGGGATGTGATCTCATAGTCTAGATGCCAACAGGTTATAGTGTGGGATTAGTTCCACCGTGCCTTCTATGACTACTTCTACCTGGAAACTTTGAGGCCGATCGAGCCTGAGAGTTCATGAGTTTAGAGTATGAAACTCTTTCTGTTATGGAGTACTCTTCTCGTTTCACTATGCTTCAACGCTTCAGGCCTATCCCAATAGGTGATGAGTTATTTTTGGGAATAATATTTGAGGATGGTCTCCAGCACGACATCTGATCTCAGGTGAACATATTCAGGTTGACTTCCATCACTTCTATAGTCAACCAGGGGCTAATCCCAGAGTGAAACCTGATGGATTCTGGAGTGGTGAGCTAGGGTTTTTCGACATTCAGTGTCGGTATCCCTCCTACTGATAGTAGGAAGCCCCGCAGGGAGTCTTTTCACAGAGATCCGAGGAGGCGGGACACTTCTTATGGTAGCCAGGTGGTGTGCTAACAGTGTGGGAGGAGTGAGCATATGAGACCACATTTCCTAAGAGACCTTGTGGAGTACCAATCATGTGACAAGATGGGTCATCTTTAGCACTTCTGTCAGTTCTTCTCACCAACAGCTGGTCGCAGAGGTTCTTCTATGACTCCTCGTTCGGGAGCAGCACCACCAGTTTCTCACCAGTCTGGGAACTTGAGTTCTTCTAGCCATTCATGATGAGGTGGAGGTTGTGGCCATGGTATCCAGTCGTCAGTATTTCTGTGAGAACATGGTGGATCAGCTCAGAGTGGTGAGGCAGGGTCACAGGGCTGTAGTGCCAGTCAGACTTTTGCAGTGGAGCAGACCTAGTAGGAGCAGGATCCTGGACCCTCTACAGTTCGAGGTACGATCCTACTTTCCTCAGTTTTAGTTTCTTCCCTTTTTTATACATGGGCCTCATATTGCTTTATATCTGTTTCGGTTGTGCAGTGCCTTGGGTTCTATATATTTTCTTCTGTCGATATCTTGACGTTAGACACACCATTGGGGACAAGAACAGCTAGTGTACGATAGTGCAAGGAGTGCCCCTAGATGTTGGTGGGTGTCACTTCTTATGGGACCTTTATGTTCTACAGATGAAAGGATATGATTAAATTCTCAGAATGGACTGGTTAGTTCACTTCTAGGCAGTTATTGATTTATATCACCATAGGGTGAGTTTCACATCACCATAGGGAGAATTGTTTCTTAATAAGGGAAAGTGGGATGTCTAGGCGAGCAGATCAGGACCCGAGAATCATGGGTTGGGAGGAGTTACAACCTAGATTTCTAGTCTATATCTGGATGACTAGGGGACTTCATAAATGGTATTTCCTCTAATGGTGGATCATTTTAGGGATATCCTTCCATAAGATATTTCCGGCTTTCCACTGGAGAGAGAGGTGGAATTTTCTATTGAGCTCATGCCAGGAGCGACACTGGTGTCCATTACTCCTTATAGGATGGATACACTAGAGTTACTAGAGCTCAAGAAGCTGTTGGAGGAGTTGTAGAATAATGGGTTCATCCAACCCAGTACCTCTCCTTGGGGTTCACCCATCCTATTTGCGGAGAAGGCAGACTATACCCTCATACTTTGTCTCGATTATTAGAAGTTGAACCACTTGAAGGTCAAGTACAAATATCCCTTGTTGAGGATTGATGATCTCTTTGATAATCTTCGAGGAGCCCGAGTGTTCTCGAAGATTGAATTGAGATCATGTAACCATCAGTTGCGTGTTAGATCATCTGATATACCTCTTACAGTCTTTTGTGGAAGGTATGGTCTATACGAGTTTGTGGTTGTGCCGTTCGGTCTCACGAATGCACCTGCAGTCTTAATGGAACTGCTGAACTGATTTTTCCAACCGTATTTGGATTCTTTCATGCTGGTCTTCATGGAAGATATCTTGGTGTACTCTCACACTCGACGCGACCATTGTAATGTCCCGATTTTGGGTGCCACGCAATGGGTGCCCCGAACCCGGTTCGCCACAAGACCTCGAGCACATTTCCCCAAACGTCAGAGGCTGCCGACTAGCAGCGAGGGCCCAAGTCTGATAGTTGGGAAACTATGCCCTCATTTGTCAATGTGTTGTGCAGCGGAATGAAATAAAACATATAGAAATAGCTGAAACAGTAAACCATACACAACTTAAATAAACAACATCAGTATATATAACCAACCAGTATATAAGTAACGATGCAACATGCATCAATTCTAAGAAAACAGCCAGAACATGTTACACAATCAATACAATACAACTGAAGTACAACTACAGAAATGAAAAATAGAATAGTCTGCGGCATCACGAGCCAATGCTCGGTCCCATTCTCTCCTATACCCCAGTAGCAATCAAGTACCTATATAAGGACCCTTTCCCTTATCTACACCTATAGAAATGTAGTCTGTTTGGGCTGAAAAGCATGGCCCAAACAGGGTGTGATAAATATATCTCAGTAGGCACCCACCAAAGGCCCGTGCCCAACTATGAAAGCATGAAACAACAGTGTACAGCAGTAAAATGCAATAAATAAGCAGTACTCAAAAGTAACTAACTTAACATTTATATTTACATTTTAATTATCCATTTAATCATTTAATTTAGTAACATTCTGTGCTCAATAGCACCAATCCCTCATGCCAACCAGAACCTTGCCCTCAGGCTAATATAGTAAAACCATGCCCTCAGGCTTGCCCTCAGGCTTGCCCTCAGGCTATACAGAATCCAACCCCCATGTATTTCCCTCAGGCATAACAGAATCTCGCCCTCAGGCATACTAAGTGTCTCCCTATGGCACAGAAGTCTAGCCCTCAGGCGCGAAAGGTTTCCCTCAGGCGAAATAGTACGTTGCCCTTAGGCTAATACAGTCACGCCCTCAGGCTATAGTAAACACCACCCTCAGGCTTAAGTAACCGGGCCATTCCCAACATATAAATATGCAATTCACATACAATTCCTCTAATGGAAAAAGTAATGCATAATTTAAACATGGCATACCCTCGGGTATCCTGGCCAAATGGCTAAACAGAGGAACGCACCCCTGGGGTGGTCCTGGATCCTAGCAGCGATCCCAAACAGCATTTTCACAATTTTATTAATTACCTATACAATTCTAGGTATTCAATATAGCCATGGCCTCATCCACAGAACACCCCAAATATGGGTGTGTAGCTCAAAAACACACAAAAACGCAGGACAGTTGGAAAATAAACACAAAGCCACCTACCTTATATGCCAACGAGCGTAATACATGAACGTCGATTCCCGAAATGCCCAGATACGATGTAGATCTGACGAAGAAGAAAACCCGCTTAACCTCAAATAACTCCTATTAGGAGGATAATTGGTAAGAACGACACCAGGAGAAGAGAGGGATGACCCGTGCGGTTCCAACGAGATCGTCCGAAGCGGAATCAAATTCCAGACGTGTGCCCAGAGGATCTATGAAGGTTCGGTCATCCTCTCCCAAGCTATCTTCCCGGTTCTATGCCTTCCCTGTGAAAAGGGGAGGCTACTTCTAATTTTATGCGAAAAAAAAGTACACGGCGTGTACTTCCAAGTACACGTCATGTACTTCCTTCATTTAATTGTTCCTCTGGAGGCACCGCCACACTATTCATCCGTCGACACGAGTACACGGCATGTACTCCCGAGTACATGGCGTGTACTATCGCCCACCTGGCGGCTACTCCAATGCCTTACAATTTTGTCCTGCTGACTGATTACACGGCATGTAAAGGACCACTACAGGACGTGTGGTTGATTCCTACACCCTTAGTCGTCGACATGGCTACACGCCCCGTGTACCCATCCCACACGACCCAGAGTACCCGGCGTGTAGTTCCAAAATTTAGGATTTCTCCCCATTTTCCATATTTTCTCAAAAACACTTAAGGAAAAGAGAAAATAAGAAGCTCGTACCTCAAAAATAAGAACCTGGTTCTTACAAACTTCCCCCCTTATAGCAATTCATCCTCGAATTTCCCTTACAAGGGTGGTGAAGATATGCCCGTGAAAAACATCGGCCACTGAGCACGTGAATTGGCCTCCCACTCCCAGGTTTCTTCCTGCACTCGGCCATGCTGCCATAGCACCCGTACGAGAGGAACTAACCGGCCTCGGAGAACCTTTGTGCTCCTGTCAACGATATGAATCGGATGCTCCTCAAAGGACACATCCATCTGAAGCTAAACCCCCTCTGGCTGAAAGGTGTGAGACGGGTCTGAATGATAGCAGTGCAACTGAGATACATGGAAGACGTCATGCATGGCTCGGTACCATTACGGTAACTACAACCGATAGGCAACTGGTCCGACTCTCTCCAAAATCTTGAATGGCCCCACATACCTTAGTGAAAGCTTACCCTTTCTCCTGATCCGTTTGTGTCCCAGCCTCGGTGAAACATGAAAGAACACCTGATCCCCGACCACGAACTCGAAAGGTTATCTACGGCGATCAACATAAGACTTCTGACAAGACTGCATGGTAGCCATCCTCTTCTAAATCAACTATACCTGCTCAGAAGTCTTCTGTACGAGATGTGATCCCGGTAAAGTTTCCTCACCTACCTCTGACCAACACAAAGGTTATCGGCATGACCTACCATATAAAGCCTCATAAGGTGAAATCTCGATAGTTTCCTGAAAACTGTTATTGTAGGCAAACTCGACTAGGGGTATATGCCTCTCCCAAGAGCCCCCAAAGTCTAGGAAGCATGCACGCAACATGTCCTCTATCACCTATATCGTACGCTCTAACTGGCCATCAGTCCGAGGGTGGTAAGTTGTGCTCAAAAGCACCTGTGTACCCAGTTCTCTCTGCAAACTCTACCAGAAATGAGACGTAAAGCAGGTGTCCCTATCTGATATGATAGAACGAGGGACCCCATTAAGACGTACGATCTCTCGGATATACAAACTCTCGAACTCGTCAACACCAAAGGTCTCCCTAATCAGAAAAAAGTGAGATACCTTCATGAGTCTGTCCACAATGACACATACGGCATCATTGCCTCGAGGTGACCTCAGAAAACCAGTCACAAAAACAATCACGACATCATCCCATTTCCACTCCAGAATGGGAAACTGATGTAACAGTCCAGCTGGCCTCTGATGCTTCGCCTTCACCCGCTGATAGGTGGAACACCTCATAACAAAACCTGCCACATCTCTCTTCATACCCGGCCACCAGTACTGACATCTCAAGTCTCGGTACATCTTGGTAACCCCGGGATGAACTGCCCAAGCTAAAGAAAGAAACTCTCGCATCAGCTCCTTGCGTATATCCCCTGGAACCCATACTCGTCCATGGAAATGTAGAAACTCATCATCGCATATCACCGAAGCGGGACGAGGGTCCTCACTTTCCACTGACTCCCATAGAACTAGGCCTTCCGAATGAGATATTTGTCTCATCCTCACTCTATCCAGGAGGGTAGATGTTACAGCTAACGAGGAAAGATAAGTCTTCCCCTAACTGTCGTGCACCTCCAGATGCATCTCAGAGAACAATTCCATAAGATGCTACTCACCACTTGCCTCCTGCACTGCCTGTATCTGAGTCTTCCTGCTCAGTGCATCATCTACTGCATTACCTTTACTAGGTGTATAGGCAAGCTCAAAATCGAAGGATTGTAGGTACTCGACCCACCTCATCTGCCTAAGATTCAGGTCACGCTGATTAAAGATATACATGAGGCTTTTGTGGTTGTTGAAAAGCAAAATTTCTCTCCCAAAATATAATGTCTCCAACAGTGCAACACATGCACAACTGCAGCCAACTCGAGATCATGCATTGGGTAATTCCTCTCATGTGGCCTCAAATGCCGAGACCCGTACGCAACAACTTGATCGCCCTGCATCAACACTGCTCCCAACCCAATACTTGATGCATCAAAGTAAACTGTATAGATCTTCCCCTAATCTAAGAGTATCAGGACTGGTGCTGATGTCAACCTTCCCTTCAGGTCATGAAAAGATTCTTCACAAGATTCCGACCAAAATAACTTAACACCCTTCTTAGTAAGTCCCATCAACGGTGCTACTAAGCGGGAGAAGTCATGTATGATGCATCTGTAGTAACCAGCCAACCCCAAGAAACTTTGTATCTCAAAAACGTTCTTAGGCTGCTTCCAGGAAACTATTTCTCTCACCTTTTCTGGGTATACTACAACTCCTGCCTCTGAGATGATATGACCTAGGAAGTGAATCTAGTCCATCCAAAAGTGGCACTTCAAGAGCTTAGCATATAGTTGATGCTATCTTAGTGTACTCAATAAGATCTCAAGATGGGTGGCATGGTCGTGTCGAGTGTGAGAGTACACCAAGATGTCGTCCATGAATACTAGCACAAAATAATCAAGATACGGATGGAACACTCAATTCATCAGAGCCATGAAAACTACGGGTGTGATCGTGAGTCCGAAATCCATAGCCAAATACTCGTACATACCATATTTGCTTCGAAAAGCTGTAAGCGGTATATCTGATGGTCTCACGCGCAACTGATGATATCCGAATCTCAAGTCAATCTTCGAGAACACGCATGCTCTATGAAGTTGATCAAAAAGATCATCAATTCTTAGTAATGGATATCAGTTCTTGACCGTCAACAGGTTCATCTTTCGATAATCCACACAGAGTCAGAGGGTACCGTCAAACTTCTTCACAAAAGGACCGCCGAGCCCCATGGAGAAGTATTGGGTTGGATGAAACCCTTCGCCTGTAACTCCTCTAACTGCCTCTTGAGCTCCAGCAACTCAGGCGTGGCCATCCTATAAGGAGGGATGGAAACCAGTGCTGCTCCTGGCACAAGCTCGATAGAGAAATCCACCTCTCGCTCCGGAGGTAGACCGGAAAAGTCGTCCGGGAACACATCCCTGAAACGATCCAAAACTAGAGGGAAATCTGTCTGACAAGTCACCTAATCATCTAGATATAAGCTCGCAATCTGGGTTGTGACTCCACCTTTCCCATGATGCTCTAGTCCAGCTCGACTCGCCTGAACATCCCATTCTCCCTTGTATAGAAACTCTCCACCCTCTGGTGACGTGAAACACACCTTGCGACGATAGCAGTCTACAAAGGCTTGGAAGGGAACAAACCAGTCCATCCCAAGAATGAAGTCATAAGATGTCATATCTAAGACATAGAGGTCCCAAAGAAAGTGACACCCTCCAACCACTCGGGGCACTACTTGCACTGACGCACCCCAGCCGTTCTAGTCCCCAACAGAGTGTCTAGCGTCATAATATCAGAAGAATAAGAAACACTGAGCCCAAGGCTCTCCACAACGGGTATAGATATGAAACTATGTGTAGCACCTGTATCAAAAAGTACTGAAGATAAGACAGAAGATACTAGAATAGTACATCTGACTGTAGAAGGTTTGAGATCCTGCACATGCTAGGTCTGTTGCACTGCATATGTCTTCCCAGTGCCGCGGCCCTGCGACACAGCCTGGCTACCCCTAAGCTGTCCCGCCCTGCTGCCTCTGAGATCCTAGTGTCTGGCTACCACGGCCACGAACACCATCTCTGCCTGCACGCCCTAACGTATTCCAGTTCCCCGACTTGTGAGAAGCTACTGGTCCTACTCTCACACGTGGAGTCTGCATAGAACCCATCTCACTAGCCACTGGTAGAAACACCCTACAAAAGCATTGCAGATGACCCATATTTCCGCAAGCTCGGCACTCCACTGGGTGACGTGGACATTGCGGTCTTCTGTGCCCCTCTTTATCAAACTGGTAGCACCTGATCGGGCCACCTGAAGAAGCTACCTGGCTGGTACTACCACCCTGAGAGAAATCCATCTGTCTCTTCCTCTTGCCAGTTGAAATAGTACCAGTAACTGGTGCTAAACCACCTTTCCCCACACCACTAGCTTCCCGCAGGTTCGTCTCTAAAATCAGTGCCTGGTTCACAATAGCATGTACTGAAGGCAACTTTAAAACATTCACCAGTGCTCGGATGTCATAGAGAAGACCATCCTCAAAATGTATGGATCTCAACATCTCATCACCCACCAGTACGGGTGAAAAACGCTGAAGCTCGGTGAAACGAGTAGAATAGTCCATCACCGACATAGTACCTTGTTGTAGATTCATGAACTCTCGAGCTCTATCTGTCCTCAGCATCTTCGGAAAGAAGAAGTCATAGAAGACTACCTGAAAATCATCCCACGCCAAGTCCCTATGATGCTCTGAATGGATGGTAACATCCCACCACCTCTTGGAGGAATCACGTAGCATATAAGTCACGACCTTGACCCTCCGCCCTGGAGGCGCCTCAAGATGCTCGAAAATAGTCTGCATCGACCCCAGCCATGACTTCGCAGCCTATGGTCTGCCATCCCCTAAAAACGTAGGCAGATGCTACTTCTGGAAGATATGAGTCAGCTCGACCATAGATGTGGCATCCTGCGGTGCTCCCTAAAATGTCTGCATGAACCACATAAAGCCTTCACGGAACTGCGCCTCCACACTTGTGTCCGGTTTACAAGCTGGCGCCGCATCTGGCTCTGTTGGAGGATCTACTGGTAGCCCATGGCCTACCATCTCGGGAGTATAGTCGTCGCCGCTCTCCTGGAAAATAACGTGCGGTCATCTAGGCGGAATGACACTACAAGGTCAAAAGCACGCCTTAGATCAAGATTTATCAAGACTGAAAGCGAAGTAACCACAAAGGGAACAAGAGGAAGACGGAATTTCAGGATTTTTAAAACAAGACTACACGGAGTGTACAATGACTACATGGAGTGTACTTGACTTCCCTTCCCCTTCTTGGGTCCTTCGACATGGCTAAGCCACACGGCTCCTGTTGAACAAAAACTACACGACATGTATGGTGTTATTTTCCAACTGCCCGTGTCATTTGTGAGACGGGCGACTACTCTACTTGACACTACACAACATGTTACACCTGCACACGGCGTTTGCACTACCCTGTTTCACTAGCCACATGGCTAACAACCACACGGTCTGTCCTTGGACAAGACTACATGACGTGTCCCGCAGGTACACAGCGTGTTCAAGGAGGGGTGACACCGACCCGTGTTGTTAGTTACACGGCTGAATCCCCAGGTCACACTACATGGCATGTTTATCATTGACACGGCATGTTTTGTACAGGAGTTCACTAACCCGTGTTTGTTAGTTACACGGCCGGACTGTGGGTCAACACTACACGGCGTGTACAAAAGCTACACAGCGTGTTCTCCCCAAGCTCTTCCCTCCCCCGTGTCGCCGCCAACACGGTTTGTGACACGGGAAGAGACTGCACGGCGTGTACTCTGGGTACACAGCGTGTACTCAAAAAGTTTATTTTTTTTCCTGAATAGAAGGCCACACACGGCGTGTTTAAAGTACTACACGGCGTGTATACTGGGTTTCTAGACAGTAAGCCTCAGAAACTTCCCCAGAACCCAGAAAATATAGAAAAACAACACATAAGTGTCAAATTCCGAACCGTGAGGGCCCATACTCCCCACGAATCAAAGTTTTACATCTTCTCTGCGTTATAACTAAATAAAAAGCTAATGATCAACCAAATTTTAGTCAATGGGGTCCCATACTCCCAAAAAACCAAAATTTGGCATCCATTCTATCAACAGGCTCAAATAGAATTACCATATCACAAAGCAGGTATTTTATGAAAGCAGCTATCATGACAGCATGCTTGACTAGCACAAAAATAATCACAACAACATGAAATTTCTAATGCACCTACATCGAATGGAAACTATGCATGGAATGTGATTTATAGCATGTGCCTATATGATACATGATATGGAATCCCCTCATCTCATCGGGTTGCAACTAAATAGAACCCATAGATAAAATATAACAGCACAATCTCAAGTGCGTCACCCAGCGGTGGAAACAAATCAACAATAAATTGAAAAATCAGTAAAATTGCAACACGGGGTAAATTGGTTTTTCCCTGTACACGGGTTAGCTACGCCCAAGCACATCTTATTACCAACTACCATTCGTCCTATCCCTGACTACGGCTCTAAATGGTAAGTCAAAGAAAAGAAAATCCTCTGATACCACTTTGTAACGTCCTAGTTTCGGGTGCCATGCAACAGGTACCCTGAACCTGGTTCACCACAAGACCTCAAGAGCATTTCCCCAAACGCTAGAGGCTGGAGACTATCAGCGAGGGACCAGGTTTGATAGTGGGGAAACTATGCCCTCATTTGTCAAAGTGTAGCGCATCAGAATGAAATAAAACATACAACAATAGCAGAAACATTAAACCATACACAACTAAAATAAACAACTGCAGTAGATATAACCAACCAGTATGTATGTAATGATGAAACATGCCTAAATTCTAAGAAAATAGCCAGAACATGTTACATGATCAATAAAATACAACTGAAGTACAACTACATAAAAGAAAAATAGAACAGTCCACGACATCATGAGCAAATGCTCAGTCCCATGCTCTCCTACACCCTAGCAGCAATCAAGTACCTGTGTAAGGACCCTTTCCCTTTTCTACACCTGCAGAAACGTAGTCTGTTTTGGCCGAAAAGCATGACCCAAACAGGGTGTGAGAAATATATCTCAGTAGGCACCCACCAAAGGCTTGTTCCCAACTGTGAAAGCATGCAACAACAATGTGCATTAGTAAAATGAAATAAACTAAGAAGTACTCAAAAGTAACTAACATAACTGTTATATTTCCAATTTTAATTATCCATTTAATCATTTAATTTAGTAACATTATTTGCTCAATATCACCAAGCCCTCAGGCCCACCAGAACCTTGCCCTCAGGCTAATATAGTAAAACCACACCCTCAGGCTTTCCCTCAGGCTATACAGAATCCAACCCGCAGGTATTTCCCTCAGGCGTAACAAAATCTCGCCATCATGCATACGAAGTGTCACCCTCAGGCACCGAAGTCAAGCCCTCAGGCACGAAAGCTTGCCCTCAGGCAAAATAGTACGTTGCCCTCATGCAAATATAGTCATGCCCTTAGGCTATAGTAAACACCGCCCTCTGGCATAAGTAATCGGGCCATGCCCAAAATATAAATATTTAATTCACATAAAATTCCTCTCAAGGCAAAAGTAATGCATAATTTAAACATGTCATACCCTCGGGTATCCTGGCCAAACTGCTAAATAGAGGAACGCACCCCCGGGGTGGTCCTGGATCCATGTAGCAATCCCAAACAGCATTTTTACAATTTTATTAATTACCTATACAATTAAAAGTATTCAATATAGCCATGGCCTCATCCACACGACACCCCAAATATGGGTTCATAGCTCAAAAACATGAAAAAATGCATGACAGTTGGAAAATAAACACAAATCCACCTACCCTATACGCCAACGAGCGCTATACACGAACGTCGATTCTTGAAACACCCAGATAAGACGTAGATCTGACGAAGAAGGAAAATCTCTTAACCTAAAATAACTCCTGTTAGCAGAAGAATTGGTGAGAACCACACCAGGAGAAGAGAGGGCTTACCCGTGTGGTTCCAGCGAGATCGTCCGAAGCAGAATCGGATTCCAGATGTGCGCCTGACGGATCTCCGAAGGTTCAGCTATCCTCTCCCGAGCTCTTTTCCCGGTTCTAAGCCTTCCCTGTGAACAGGGGAGGCTACTGCCCATTTTAGGCAAAAAAAAAGTACACGGAATTTAATTCCAAGTACATGGCGGGTACTTCCTTCATTTAATTATTCCTATGGCAGCACCGCCACATTGTTTATCCGTTGACATGACTACACGACATGTACTCCCGAGTACAAGACATGTAATCCTGAGTACACGTCGTGTACTATCACCCAACTGGCTGCTACTCCACCACCTTACTGTTTTGGTTTGCCGACTAACTACACGACGTGTAAAGGACCACTACACGGCGTGTAGTCGATTCCTACACCCTTCATCGCCGACATGGCTACACACCCCGTGTACCCATCCCACATGGCCAAAAGTACATGGAGTGTGGAAAAGTACCCGGCGTGTAGTTCCAAAATTTAGTATTTCTCCCAATTTTCCATATTTTCTCAAAAACACTTAAGGAAAAAAGAAAAGAAGAATCCAGTACCTCAAAAATAAGAACCAGGTTCTTACAACCATGTCACACATCTTGATATTGTTTTGAGTACACTAAGAGAGAATCAAATATATGATAAGATATCAAAATTCCACTTTTGGATTAACCAAATTCACTTCTTGAGTCATGTTATCTCAGAGGTAGGTTTATCTGTAGACCCAGAGAAAGTGAGGGCAGTAGTTTCCTAGCAGCTACTGAAGAATGTCTTTGAGGTATGGAGTTTTGGGGGGATGGTTGGTAACTAAAGACGTTTTATATAGGACTGTTCATGCTTAGTAGAACCACTGATGGACCTGACTAAGAAGGGTGTGAAGTACTTGTGGTCAGAATCTTGTGAGTTAGCCTTTCAGGAGCTGAAAGGGAGGTTGACTTTAGCACTGATACTGGTACTTCCAGAGCCAAGAAAGAGCTATATTGTTAACTGTGATGCATCAGGTATAGGTTTGGGAGCAGTGCTTATGCAGGGAGAAGGGGTTGTTGCATACGGGTCTCGGCAGTTGAGGCCACATGAGAGGAACTACATGATGCACGATCTTGATCTGGCTGTAGTTGTTCATGTAGTACGCTTTCAGAGACACTACCTATTGGGAGAGCACTTTGTGGTTTTCATCGACCACAAAAGTGTCAAATATATCTTCACTCAGTGTGACCTAAATTTTATACAGTGAAGGTGGGTTGAGTACCTTCAGTTTTTTTACTTTGATCTTGTCTATACGCCTAGGAATGGTAATGCAGTGGCTAATGCGTTGAGCAGGAGGACTCAGGTACAAGCAGTTCAAGAGGCCAGTAGTGAGTGGAAGCTTATGGCTATGTTCTCTGAGATGCATTTGGAGGTGCATGATAGACAGGGACAGACGTTTCTATATTCTATAGTTGTTACCTCTACTCTTCTTAATCGAGTGTGAATGAGGAAACTATCAGTTTGTCACGACCAGTCTCTGGGGGCCCGTGTCGTGACTACCCCAAGCCCACCTTCCATAGGCCAGGGGATAATGACTAGCACCAAAGGCATAATTCCCTAAAACTAGGAAGGTATTGCCTTTATAACCTGTAAACACACACAAGCAAGCACACAGCTATACGCAACACCAAGTAAATTGTATAACAAAGGAGTGATAAAAGTAAAAGGGTCGGAATACAAGCCCAAATGGAAATTACAAGTACAACTGTGAAGCAATACAACTGAAAGAAAAGGGAATCCAGCTACGGGATCATCCTCTGGGGTTCCTACCTGAAGGATAGGTACAGATTGCCTCCTCATCACTCCACATCTGTCAGTCTCCTCTGTGTATCGACAAGCTGTATGGTTCACCTTCGTGTACCATCCAGTCCAGGTACTCTCAGCCTCAGTCAGTGCTATCTGTCTTCTGCATCCAACACAACATGGTGCGAGCATAGCCTATACAGGGGTGAGTATAATGATACTCAGTAGGGACCCCGAGACCCTCAAGGTCTCACAAAATCTGCCAAGGATAAACCACAAAGTATGAAATAAACAAATAACCTAACTTAGTTATACACCCATAAATATACCTATGTTATCAAGTGATCCATATCAATCATGAGGAAAACACCCAAAAAACTGACTAAGCTCAACCATGATTTTATTCTAGGGGTAGTATCAAGTAAAATCCCCAGTCACATTATCGAAACCTCAGCTGCTGGAGAACTTCTCCTCTATCGGGTAAAATGGCCCTGCCGCGACACCAAGCGTGCTTCCCACTAACCTTGTACTGTTGAGGTACACCTCTTGTCAAATATCGTGGATCTGTTGCATCACCAAGCATGCCCCCCACCGTGGGTTTTCCGTGTCACCAAGCACACTCCCCCTCGTAGCCTCCTAAGGTACTCCTCATGTCGAGTATCGTGGGTCTGCTGAGACACCAAGGCTCTCCCCACTATGGGTCTTCCACGACACCAAGGCACTCCCCACTGGGCTAGTCGAGTCACTCCAAGTTGAAATAGTCAGCAGTCGTCAGGTTTCATCCAGCTAATGGGTCTCCGCACTATGCTCACTCATCTCTAGGAGGATCTTCTCCGTGAGCTATTGGTCGATAATTCAACTATCACTAAGTCCCAAAAAAATTATCTTAAAAGTCCTTCATGTCAGAGGGGTCTCAATGCAATGGACGGTGCGTCAATCGAACGCCCAGTCTGTGAGTTATTAGTCTTTTAGTCTCGGGGGCCCGGTGGGATTCATGCTCGATCCAACCTGACTGTTTCCCATCTTAAACAAAAACTCTAGTAGAGTATACTCAAAGGGACCATCTCACTCCATGATTTCCAGAGCCGCTGAGGGTTTGTCAAACGAACGCCCGGTGTTAATGATGTGGTCGAAGGAGCGTAAAAGGTTCGTAGTGGGCTGGAGTCTGGTCTGACCCGGTTTGACCGACCCAGCCTAACATGGTATGGTCTGACCTGATTCAGGTCGACCCAACCCGACTAGCTGGGACTGGCCTGACCCGTGATGCAGGCCGGCTGACTTGGAGGTCTGGAAGGCCGTGAGGGGCCACGGAGCCCACCGGTGCTGCAAGACGGCGTAGTCGCGGGGGATCCATGAGGGTGTGGGGACAGTTCAGTCGTGGCGTCGTGAGGGGTGCAGGGTGGTTCGGCTGGGGCATCGTGAAAGGCATGGGCCGGTTCGGCCAGGGCGCCGCGAGGGCACGAGCCGGTTAGGCCGGGGCACTGCGAGGGGTGCGGGCCAGTTTGGTCGGGGCCCCATGAGGGGCGGTGCCAGTATGGCCGGGGCGCCATGAGGGGCATGGGATAGTTCGTCTGGGGCATCGTGAGGGGCGTGGAGGAAGCTCGGCTCGGAGCGGCATCTTGGATTAGTGGCTTGGCATGGTGGAATCTTGGCTCGATGGCTCAACACGATGACGGTTCAGCGGCGGCGCAGAGCGGTGGAGGCCGCGGGTGGCGGAGCGCCGTTACCTTCATCGTCTTCATCATCTTCGTTGTCTTCGTTATCTTCCTTCATTCTGAAGATCATCAAAAAGAAGAATGATGGAGGGGGTCAGGCCATGTTTGTTTGGCCCACACCCTCCGCCTTTAGATTGGTAGCATTTGGAACAACAATAAAGAAGAACGATGAACTTCAAACTTTATGACCTCCGCAACGATTCTTTCCCAAACTGCAAAAGAAATCAAGAAAAGTATTATCATGCAAATAAACCCCCTACCTCATTTCCTTGATGACATTGACACAAGGAGGTAGTACGGTCATCGATTCATTGTAGATGAGGACGTCCCGTGTAAGAAGAAGTCCTGAGGAAGAAGGTCGAAAGAGGTCGGCGTTCTTCGTGGAGGAGGCGTTCTTTGAGGAGGAAGTGTTCTTCGATGGAGAGCGTAATCCTCCAAGTGTTGGCCATTTCATCACTTTACCAGCACTTCGTCACATGGTGAAGTCATCCCAAATCCTCCTCCCATGCTCCATATATATAGGAGAGGGGGAAGGTAGGTAACAATCATGGAATTTATGACGGTTCATTTATTAGGAACCTTCCTAAATTCCAACGATGTTGTTACATAGTTTTAAAAAAGGGGCAAGCCAATTAACTAAGTTGGCACAATTAAAGATATGTGCATTGGCACAATTAATGTGGAGGAAGCTCAAGAGGCTCCTCCATATTAATGAGGGAGTTGAGGTTTTTCTCCGAATTAAAAGGGGGGGGGGTTAATCCCAGGTGGTCCCCACCACCATAACCTCTCATGGGAGGTTATGGTTCGGGTGGTCCCCACCACCATAACCTCTCATGAGAGGTTAAGGTCTAGTGGTCCCCACACCACAACTTCCACATGGAGGTTTAGTTTCGGTGGACCCCACCTCCCAACACCCACATGGGTGTTGCAAATAAAAATAAAAAATTTCATACACTTTTATTTTTATTTTATTCTTACATGAAATACCCCAAAACTAACTGTCACCCTCGACCAACTACTATTGAGGTGAAAGTATTCTTTAGAGAAAACCAGCACTGTGAGTTCAATGATACTATCAGATTTCAATTCCTAGAAAAGGTTCAAAAGTTAGAAAAATTCGCTCACATGTTTACTGAACATACCCGAAGAAAACTTCTTAAATTTATTTCAGGCACTCTGGAACTCAGAATCACGCGCAGTCAATTTTTATGTACTCATAAAAATCCCATATATTTAAAAACAATTACTTGGAAGTTATAGGTTTTTACATTCTCCCCACCTCATGGCTCTATGTCCCCATAAGATACAACTCAAACTAGGTAAACAACTGGGGGTACTGAGCACGCATCTGAGTCTCCCGCTCCCATGTGCTCTCCGGGAGGTTCCCGTAATACCAGAGAACACACACGAGATGTATCGACCGTCCATGAAGGACCCGCTCCTGTCGATCCTCAATCTCTACTGGAACCTCTATAAAAGTCATCCCATCGTCGACATCCAGCTCTCCCTGGTTGATGATGTGAGAAGGGTCATGAACTTATCTCCTCATCTGGGATAGGTGGAAGACGTCATGCACCCGGTGCAACTGAGGTTGAAGAGATAAGCAGTATGCCACCTCACATACTTTTCTAAGGACTTGAAAAGGTTCGATGAACCTCAGAGATAAATTTCCTACTCAGCCAAATATCCGCAAATCTCGTCGAGGTGAGACCCATAGAAAGATGTGGTCACCATCCATGAACTCTAGAGGTCTCCATCTTCTATCAACAAATGAATTATGCCTTCTCTGTGTAGTCTTCATCTCCTCTTGGATGATCTGCACGTTCTATGTGGTAGCCCGTACCATCTCTGATCCCACTAGTGCTGACTCCCTTGGGTCAGTACAGCACAAAGGTGATCTGCAAGGTCACCCGTACAATGCCACAAAAGGTTTCATCCTAATGGTGGAGTGATAGCTATTTTTGTATAAAAAATCCACCAAAGGAAAGTGATCCTCCTAGCTGAAATTGAAGTCGAGGATACAAGAACGAAACATGTTCTCGAGGGTCTGAATGGTCCGCTCAGTTTGATCATCCATCTACGGATGGAAGGAAGTGCACAAACGAAGCTACGTCCTAAAAGCCTCCTACAACCCCTTCCATAGTTGGGAAGTAAATTTTGTATCACGATCAGAGATAATCGTCGATGGTAATCCATGTAGCTGAAAAATCTCATGCACATAGAGGCATCCCAATATCTCTACTGAACCCTGCTCTCTGATCGGTAGGAAGTGGGACGACCTTGGTGAGTCGGTCAATGATCACCCAAATCGATTCATGTCCCCTGGATGTACATGGAAGTCTTGTCATGAAGTCCATGGATATCCCATCTCACTTCCACTCTGAGACCTCCAAAGGCTGAACCAAGCCTGCTGGTACCTGATTCTTCGCCTTCACTTGTTGGCAGGTGAGGCACCGAGAGACAAACTCTTCTACTTCTTTCATCATTCCCGACCACCAGTGCTATCGTCAGAGATCCTGATACATCTTCACCACTCTTGGATGTACCACTAGAGGGGATGTGTGGAACTCCCTCAACACTTCCTCCTAAAGTGACACCGGTACCATGGTATGTCCTCTAAAGAGGATGATGTGCTCCCCACCTGCAGAAAATCCCTCAGGTTCCTATCCTGTGGATATCTGAGCACGTCGTACATCACAGTCAGCATCCCCACGCTATGTCTCCCTGACTCGCTAAAGAAGTGGGGGAGTGACTGTAAGAGACTGAAGAAAATATACTCCATATCTATCCACAAAGGATATCTACAAAGCGGTCAGCTGCTCCATCACCTCTCCTAACAGTTGTATACCAGATCTCCTATAGACTGCATCTGCTACAATGTTACCCTTCCCAGGAGCATAGACTATATTGAATTCATAGTCCTAGAGGAACTCAAGCCAATATCATTGTCTCAGGTTCAGGTCCTTCTGGTAGAAGATATACGTAAGACTCTTGTGATCGGAGTATACTGTAAAACGTTCGCCCATCAGATAGTGTCTCCACATCTTCAAGGCGAAGACCACTGCTTCTAATTCCAGGTCATGGGTATAGTATTTCTTTTTATGTTTTCTCAGATGTCGAGAACCATATGTGATCACTGCTCACGCCTGCATCAGGACACATCCGAGTCCGGTCCCTGATGCATCGCAGTAGACTACGTACCCTACACCTTCCTCTAGAAGCCTCAAGATGGGGGCACTAGTCAGCCTCTACCTCAGCTCCAGAAAGATCTGATGGAATCTCTTCGACCACACAAAGGGTTTCCCCTTCTTGGTCAAGGATGATAGTGGTACTGCAACTCTAGAGAAGTCTGGCACAAACCTCTGGTAATATCCAGCCAAACCCTGGAAACTTCATACCTCCATCACACTCCTGGGTGGCTCCTATGAAAGTACCGCCTCAATATTCACTAGATCCACTACAACTCCATCCTATTAAATGACATGTCCCAGAAAGTGAACATCTAAGATCCAAAACTAGAACTTTGAGAGATTACCATAAAGCTGATGCTCTCAGAGTGTGTCATGTACTACCTACAGGTGATAGGAATGCTCCTCTTCATTAGTCGAGTAGGCGAGAATTTCATCGATGAAGACCACTACAAAGTGATCAAGGTATGGCTGAAAGATCATGTTCATGAGTCCCATAAACACTACTGGAGCATTGGTCACACCAATTGGAATATCCAAGAAATTGTAATGGTCATACTAACATCTGAAGGCTGTCTTCTGTACATCATCATCTCGCACTCTGAGTTGGGGATTGCCTGATCTGAGTTCTATCTTCGAGAACCATTATTCTCCCTTTATATGATCAAATAGGTCATCATTCCTCAGGGGTTGGTACTTGTTCTTCACGGTCACCTGGTTCAGGCACTGATAGTTAACACAAAGCCTCAAGATCCCATCCGCCTTCTTGGAAAACAGAATCAGGGCTGCCCAAGGAGAAACACCGGGCCAGATGAATCCCTTCCCCTGTAAGTCCTCTAATTGTACCCACAGCTCACGAAGCTCCTCGAGAGCCATCCAATACGCTGGTGTTTTTATCAGTGTCGTCTCGGGGTACAAGTCAATGTAAAATTCCCCCTCGCTATGATGAGGTAGACCCAAGACTTCATCAGGGAAAAAATCCGCGTACTGGTCCACCACAATAGGATAATTTGGACTCTCCACATCAACCGATCTGAGGGTAAGGCTAGCCAACTGATGAGTGATCGGTTACACTCTCCTCCAGATAAGTCCATCCTATGCTGCAAAGACTCACTTCTTTTGGGTGAAGGTAAACCTGGTCCCATCCATGTGGACACACCGCACTTTGCACCTAATACAGTCTATCTGAGCTTGGACTGTAGATAACTAGTCCATACCCAAAATGATGTCGTAAGGCCTCAACGCCACTACTAGGAGATCCCAGCTGAAGATCTCACCTCCAAGAGTAAACTCACACTGCCAGAACTAGTGTGTAATCATCTAATCCGCTCCTGTAGGAGTCTCTAGCTATTAGGATCAAGCTAAAGGCTCCATTAGAATCTCCGAGCTCCAAAAGAGGGCGGTGGAAATGAAAGAATGGCTGGAACCTGTGTCTACAAGTACTACAGCAATGGTGGATTAGACATAGATCATATCTCGTATCATCTCTAGAGCGTCGCGATCATCGGCCTCAACTGCCTGGAGCTGAGCTCTCCCCTTTCCTCCTACTCCCTACAGTTGGGGTGGACCTCCTGGTGGCGGTGGCAATAATATCTCGAATCGTCACCCACCACCAGCGGCACGACTAGCTCCTCTGCCATGTCCGCCTTCTCCCTACAGAACTCCTTGGTTGAATCTCTATCTCTGCCTGAGCAGTCCTTCAACCGTATTCTAATCATCCGAACGGGAGGTCGAATAGTCACGATCCATGTGACCCGGCCCACCGCATGCATAACATTGCCTGCTCTTGGCATGACTAGCTCCGCTTTGTGTGCCCCGCACAACTGACTCTGAATCATGTGATCGTCCACCTCTAGGTCTGGTCCTCCTGGACCTCTGCGACGTCTGTCTGCTGCCAGCTACAAAAGACTCCGCTACGTGACGATTGGTGGTGGGTCTCGCTGCCGATGACTGTTCATCAAGAAAACTCTCCACTAGGAGGGATCTCTCAAAAACCCCCGCCTATGTCAATATGCTGAATGATACCATCAAAGATCCAATCTCCCACCCGAGTCCCTACTCGAAGGTCTGGGACCTGAGGAATGGGTCCCACACCATATCAGTGGAGTAGCGTGAGAGGCCAGTGAACCTCACTAGGTACTAAACTACAGTCATGCTGCCCTACTGCAGATTAAGTATCTCATGTACATGCACTGTGCGAAGAGTCACTGGGAAAGAATATACCCAAAACAGGCTCTCGAAATCTTCCTAGAGAAGCGTCACCTCGTCGTGGACCTGAAGCATCAAGCTCCACCATCTGCCCGCTGCTTCCTGTAGAAGGTTGGCAGCGAGAATCACCATATGATTGGATGGTGTCCCTAAAAGTGGAAAAACTCTCACTACAGCCTCCATCCATTCCTCAGTCATCTGTGGGTCCATCTCTCCCCTGAACCTAGGTGGCCTCTGGCACTAGAACTCGTGCAACGTGCTCAAGCTCCGTGAACCGTCTACTACTGGGGCTGGTGTCATAGATGGCCCAACAGGTAATGGTACTACTGGTGCCTCTACTGGAAGAGGGACCTACACTGAGGCCTCGTCACTAGGTGGACTATCTGTGCTTACAACTCTTGGAACTCTATCTTGCTATCTACATGGAGGCATCCTAAAAAGATACAGGTGTGCTATAGTAAAAAACTTATACCTGGTGAGCTGACCTGGTGAGATGAATTAAAGAAAACTTTTGAAAACACACACGCAATCAGGGTTTTCGTGCACTGAGTCGGAAATCAAAACTCAGGGTCCTGGTGTATGGATACGTCGGCTACCGCACCAACACTGGACTCCCTAAACTAAAAACCAGACTCACTAGACTTAACACTATTACTTCATAGAAAAGATCAGAGTCCTAATTTCTATTGTAGAACTGACTCCTCTGATACCAATTTTTCATGAACCATCTCCTGAGGCCCATGCCTTGACTACCCCAAGCATGCCTTCTATAGGACAAGGGCTGGTGACTAGCACCAAAGGTGTAATTCCCTAAAATCGGGAAGGCATTGCCTTTATAACCTGTAAACACACACACACAAGCAAGCACACAGCTGGAAGAAACACCAAGTAAACTGTATAAAAAAGGAGTGGTGAAAGTAAAAGGGGCGAGAATACAAGCCCAACTAGAAATTACAAGTACAACTGTGATAGAATAAAACTGAAAGAAAAGGGACGATAGCTACTGGATCATCCTCAGAGGTTCCGACCTGAAGGGTAGGTATAGATCCCCTCCTCATCACCCCATGTTCGTCCATCTCCTCCGCGTATTGAAACATTATATGTTCCACCTCCGAGTACCGTCCAGTCCTGGTACTCTCAGCTTCAGTCAGCACTATCTATCATTTGCATCCAACACAATAAGGTGCAGGCATAGCCTGTGCAGGGGTGAGTATATCGATACTCAGTAGGGACCCCGAGACCCTCAAGGTATCACAAAATCCACCTAGGATAAACAACAAATAATGAAATCAAAAAATTACCTTACTTTGGTATATTCCCATACATATACCTAAGTTATCAAGTAATCTATCTCAATCATGAGGAAAACACAGAAAAACTGACTCTGCTCAAACAGGATTTTATTCCAAGAGTAGTATCAAGTAACATCCCTAGTCACATTCTCGAAACCTCGGCTACTGGAAAACTCCTCCTCTCTCGAGTACTGTGGGCCTGCCACGACACCAAGCATGCTTTCCATTAACCTTGGACTACTGAGGTACTCCTCCTGTCAAATACCGTGGATCTGCTGCATCAGCAAGCGTGCTCCCCACTGTGGGTCTACCGCGCCACCAAGCGCGCTCCCCCTCATAGCCTGCTAAGGTACTCCTCCTGTTGAGTACCATGGGTTTTCCGTGACACCATGCCGCTCCCCAATGTGGGTCTTCTACGACACCAAGGATCTCTCCACTAGGATATTCGAGTCACTCCAAGTCAAAACGGTCAGCAGTCGTCAGGTCTCAGCCAGCTACTAGGTCTTCATACTCTGCTCACTCATCTCTGAGAGGATATTCTCTATGAGCTACTAGTTGATACTACATATATCAATAATTCCCATGAAGAAGTATCTCAAAGGTTCTCCACGTCAGAGGGGTCTCAACACAACTGACAGTGCGTCAATCGGACGCCCGAATTGTGATTTATTAGCCTTTTAGTCCGAGGGGTGCAGTTGGATTCATGCTCGATCTAACCTGACTGTTTCCCACCTCAAACTAAAACTCCTATGGAGTATAGCCAAAGGGACCATCTCACTTTAATATTTATAGCGCTTCTGACGGTTCATCAAACAGACGCTCGGTGCCAAAGATATGGCTGAAGGAGAATAAAATGGTCGTAGTGGGCCCGGGTCTGGTCCGACCCGGCCCGACCTGCATGGGTCGAACCCGTTCAGGTCGACCCGGCAGGACCTGCTGGGTCCGACCCGGCCCATGATGTGGCCCGATCTACTGGGAGGTTTGGTAGGCAGCAAGGGCCGTGAGGGGCTGCGGAGAACGCGGGTACCGCGGGGCGGCTCGACCGTGGGGGAGCCATGGGGGCACGAGGCCGGTTCAGCCGGGGAGCCATGGGGCTGGTTCGTCTGGGGCGCTGCCAGGGGCGCGGGGCAGTTTGGACCGGGCACCGTGACAAGCGCGGTCCAGTTCGGTCAGGGCTCTGCGAGGGGCGTGGACCTGTTCGGTTGGCACGCCGCGAGGGGCGCAGGCCGGTACGGCTACGATGCCGCGAGGGGCACATGCTGGTTCCACCAGGGCGCTGTGAGAATGCAAGCCGGTTTTTCTAGGGGGCTACAAGGGGCATGGGCTAGTTTGGACGAGGAGCCACGAGGGGCGCGGAGGCTGCTCGGCTCGGGGTAGTGGCTCAGCTCGGCGGCTCGGCACAATGGCGGTTTGGTGGCGGCGTAGAGCGGCGGAGGCTGCGGGTGGCGAAGCACCGTTACCTTCATCACCTTCATCGTCGTTGTCGTCTTCGTCACCTTCTTTCATTCCGAAGATCACCACAAATAAGAACGGCAGAGGGTGTCAAGCCATGTTTGTTTGTCCCACACCCTTCGTGTTTAGAGTGGTAGAATTTGGCTCAACAAGAAAGAATAATGATGAACTTCAAACTTTACGACCTCTGCAATGATTCTTTCCCAAACTGCAAAATAAATGAAGGAAAGTATTATCACGCAAATAAGACCCCTACCTCATTTCCTTGTTGACGTTGACGCAAGTAGGTAGTACGATCGTTGATTTGTCGTATATGAGGACGTCCCACGTCAGAAGAAGTCCCGAGGAAGAAGGTTGAAGGAGGTTGGCGTTCTTCGTGGAGGAGGCATTCTTCGAGGAGGAAGCGTTCTTCATTGGAGAGCGTAATCCTCCAAGTGTTGGGCATCGTGTCAATTTACCAGTGCTTTGTCTCTTGGTGAAACCATCCCAAATCCTCCTCCCATGCTCCATATATATAGGATAGGGGGGAAGGTGGGCAACGATCATGATATTTATGACGGTTCATTTATTAGGAAGCATCCAAAATTCCAACGATGTTGTTACTTAAATTAAAAAAAGTGGAAAGCCAATTATCTAAGTTCGCACAATTAAAGGTATGTTCGTTGACACAATTAATGTAGAGGAAGCTCAAGAGGCTCCTCCACATTAATGAGGGAGTTGAGGTTTTTCTCCCAATTAAAAAAGGGGGATTTAATCCTAGGTGGGCCCCACCACCATAACATCTCATGGGAGGTTATGATTCTGGTGGTCCCCACCACCATAACCTCTCATGAGAGGTTAAGGACTGGTGGTCCCCACACCTCAACTCCCACATGGAGGTTTAGTTCTAGTGGACCCCACCTCCCAACACCCATATGGGTGTTGCAAATAAAAATAAAAAATGTCATACACTTTTATTTTTATTTTATTCTTACATTAAAAACCCAAAAACTAACTTTCACCCTCGACCAACTGCCATCGAGGTGAAATTCTTCTTAAGTGAAAACTGGTGTTGTGAGTTCAACGGTGCCCTCAGATTTCAATTCCGTGCTCCGGTTCAAAAGTTAGAAAAACCCGCTTGCAAATTTACAGAACGTACCTGAACAAAACTTCCGAAATTCATTACGGGCACTCCGGGCCTCGGAATCATGCACCGTCAATTTTTGCGGACTCTTAAAAATATCATATATTTAAAAAAATCACATTTAAATTCCGAGTCATTACATAGTTTCTAAAGGCCTATTCCTACAGGATATTATTGCAGGAGAGGACCCTATTCTTAGATGGACAGTGGGCGAGGATGATATCTTTCATTTTCATGGGCGCGTATGGGTTCTAACAGACATACATGAGGAGGTGATGCAAGACTTTCATTCCTTAGTTTGGGTAGTTCATCTTGGTGTCACTAAGATGTGTCATGATCTACACTGTTAGTTTTCATGGCCAGGTATGAAGAGAGATGTTGCTGGATTTGTCATGAGATGTTCCACCTACCAGCAGGTGAAGGCGGAGCATCAGTGACTAACAAGTCATTTGTAGTAGTTACCCATTCCTGAGTGGAAATGAAATGATGTCGCTATGGACTTCGGGACAGGATTACCGAGGTCTCCTTTATGGAATGATGCAGTTTGGGTTTTCATTGACAGACTCACGAAGGATGCTCACTTCTTTTTAATTAAGAAGACCTTCAGTGTTGATGAGCTGGGACGGTTGTACATCCAAGAGATTGTACGTTTACATGGAGTTCCGAAATCTATTGTTTCAGATATGGATGCACATTTTACTTCTCGATGTGGCAAGGACTTCAGAGGTATTTGGGTACACATGTAATTTTGAGTATAGCTTACTATCCTGAGACATATGGCCAGTCTCAGCGTACGATTCAGGTTCTTGAGGACATTCTTCGAGCATGAATCTTGGATTTTGAAGGTTCTTGGGAGAATCACTTACCTCTAGTGGAGTTTCCCTACCATAATAGTTTTAAAGAAACTATTCAGATGGAACCTTATGAGGCTTTATATGGTATTCCATGCAGATCACCCTTATATTTGCTAGAGTCAAGAGAGGTAGCTATGTTGGGACCTCATCTTGTCCAGGAGACCACAGAGCAGATAGAGTTTATTCAGAAGAGGATGGCTACTGCATAGTCTTGACAGAAGTCTTATGTTGATCAACGGAGACGACCTCAGGAGTTCGTGGTTGGGGATCACATTTTCCTGCTTGTCACACCGAGGTTGAGACATATGAGGATTAGGAGATAGGTTATGGTTTCACTGAGTAATGTCGGGCTGTTTGAGGTGTTGGAGGGAGTTGGTCCGGTTTCCTATCTGTTGCAGCTACATTAGAGGTATCGGGCTATGCACGACGTCATCCATGTTTCTCAGCTTCAACGTTACTTCTCAGACCTGTCTGTTGTTTTCCAACCCGAGGAGGTTGAGTTAGAGGTGGATGCCTCGTTTGAGGAATTTCATATCTGGATTGTTGATCTATGTATGAATGTTCTCTAAGGTCGTTCTTTTCCTCTAATACGAGTGCTATGGCAGCACGTGCAAGTACATGATGAGGCCTGGGAGAGGGTGGTCAATGTACGATTGTAGTGGCCAGATTTCAAGATGATTCTTCTTCTACGCCACCTTTCTTGGGAAATTCAGGGATGAATTTCTTTAAGGGGGGAAGTTTGTAAGAACCAGGAACTTCTTTTCATGTACGTTTTTCTCTTTTCGGGTGATTTTTAGAAAAATATGAGTTTCCGAAATTTTTTGAAGTACACACCATGTACTTATATGTACACACCATGTACTATTTTTCCACACATGGCCATGTTCTAGCCATGTAATGGCCAAGCACACAGCTGTGTGTGGTGACCTGGAAACCTCCTAATGCGGGGGCCGTCAAGGGCAAGTACACGTCGTGTACTTCTAAAGTACATTCCGTGTACTTTCTTTTTTTCATTAAATAAACTAGGGTCGCATCTAAATGGAAAAAGTGTCTTCTTCATCACCTTCTTTGACCGAGAGTGTCCATGTGGTGTGGATCCTTCCCTGAGCCCCCAATCGAGAATCCTTTCTCCAAATCGAACTTCGTCGATTGTGTTAGAATTGCATCGATGAGTTGTCTCTTCTTCTTGAACCTCGTTTACTGATTTATCTTCTCTATTGAGTTATCCCTAGTTGAGAGTTTTAGATGTTTATGTAGATCTACCACGTTCTAGGTTGATCCAAGGGCCAACGCCGGGGTTATATCGATCATACAACACCGAGGTAGGTTGTTTGTGCCTTTCTGTAGATAGTCTTTGAGTTATATGTGCAAGAGTGCCCAATACCCTTGATTGTGGTATTGGTGTTTACAGTTTTAACCCTGTTATAGCCTGATATGATTTATATTCTTGATTAGAGGTCAACTGAATGTGAATAGGGTTAATTTCTATATGATGGATGTGTTTCCCATGATTGTTTTTTATGACCGTTTGGTCTTGCTTATCCTATTAGGCTGCTTGCTTTCCTTTCCTAGTGCTGATAGGATGGAGTGATATTATTTATCTGATATGCTGTTATGATGTGGATTGTTTATCCAAGTATTTCTTGAGGTATTCTTTAGCCATTATATATTTTTGTGCTCGATTGTCTTACACATGGCCGTGAGAACCCTGTGTAGTAGACCATAGGGATAATGGACGTTGAGGGCTTCTCCAAAGTGTATGTTTACTGTTACGATGTGAGACCATATGGGGAATGGACGTAAGTGATTCTTTAGAGTGTCTGTAGTTCCTCAATGTGATCCACATGGGGAATTGGATGTTGATTTCTTCCCCAGAGCGCCTTTTAGTTATGGATATGAGACTATAGGGGGAATTGACAGTGAGTGCTTCCTCAGAGAGTCTGTGAAAAAGCTAAACCAGAGGGGTTAGACTATGTGTACTTCCCAGAAGGTTTCTTGTGTTTATTATGGTTAGAAAAGAGGGGTTAGGCTGTGAGTACTTCCCAGAGGGTTCCCTGATTATGATTAGATGCTTACTTGATTTATGATAATTGAATACATTTGAAACTGTAGGATTGTTTACTTTTGTGTACTTCCTTGTTTACTGCTTCATTTTGATTATAGCGTGCAATATATATTCACTGACTATTAGGCACATATCTATGGGTGCTTACCTATTTTGATTTAGTCGCACACCCTATTTGGGTCATGATTTTGGGCCCAAATAGATTATATTGATGCATGTATAGATAAGGGCAAGCACCCTTCTAATTCAGGTACTTGATTGTTGTGGATCCGGGGAGCATGGGTCTAAGATGAAGCTTGTGATGTTGTGGAGCATTTTATATACTTCTGTTGTAATTTGTTTTAGTATTGTATTCCATCATTTTAACTTGTTTGGATACTTTCCTAAACATATGTGTCATGATTCACACACACACACACACACACACATATATATATATATATATATCTGTGTGTGCTCCAGTTGTTTATCACTTCCGCTTTTTTACCTATTACATGTTTTACTACTTCCTCTATTGATATCTGTTTTACTTCCGCTATGTTACTATGCCAGTGAGGGAATAGTTTCCCCACTATCACACTCAAGGCCCTCACTGCTGGTCGGTAGACTCTAGCATTCGGGGAAATGCTCTTGAGTCCATGTGACCAACCAGGTACAGGGAACCTCTTATGGATTCCGGAACCGGTACGTTACTTTTTTTAATACACTTAGGTTGAGTAATGTCCTAAGGGGTTGTTTGGTAGGAATAAAAAAGGGTTAAATGGATTAATGGGAAAAGTCTAGAGAATTAGCTTATTACTTGAATATGGTTAGTAAGATAGCCATGTGAAATGGGAAATGGGGCTAAGGGGTTAAGTAATAGAAATTATAAATGTGTTAATGGATTGATGAAATTATATTATTTTCCCATTTATTGAGAATATTTCAATGTTTTAAATGTTTTTGGATATGTTGTTGTGATTTGGTGTTTTGTGGTCAATGATAAATAAGCATGTGCACATGGATTTGTAGAGTGGAGTATTGAATTGAGGTTCTACGCCCACGAGTTGGGTTGGGTTGAGGTTCTAGCTCCTCCCATAAATACACGGGTTAGAGAAGGGGAAGGAGTTATATTCCCATAACGGTTGCATTCCACCCGAACTGAGGCTTCAAGTTGAGGATATTGGGAATTATTTTGAAATAATTCCTAGTAAGATAGGACTTGTTAAATTCCCACATGTTGAGAACATTGATCACACTTAATCTATTGAACATATGAAAAGGGTGACATGATAAATAAAATGTCTTATTAATAAACACTGGTAAATTGGTAGGTTAATTTAAAGGAACAAAAAAAATGAAAACATATTGAACTGTTTACCTTAATTTCCTTTATTAATCTTTTTCATGCACTATCAACCTTTCTGGATATTTTGTAGACACCATTGGTGGTGGCCTACTGAGTTATACTCACACCCTGCTCTGGCTGTCATTGGGTTCCCGAGCAGATTTCATGCTCGAAGGTCAGGAGAAGGTCAAGGGCCCTATTCTAGGGATATGAGTTGTACATGGGACATGTTTGGGTGAGGTTCCATATATGAAGTCTAGACCATTTCGGGGTTTCTACTATTTTATTTCTTTTGGGTTTTGTTCACTTGATATTGTAGCATGGGAGGGAATATTTATTGTTGTTTATGATTATACCCAATTTTTGGATTTCGTTATTTATACATGTTATGGATTTTTCTATATTTTTTCCTCTTTTTAAATTATTATCTTCTGTGGCTTAATTTTGTGTTGAGTGTATAGTCTCCCCATGTGACCTATTGGACCCTAGCTGCTAGTCACCAACCTTTAGCGTACGGGGTGGCACGCTTGAGGTCATATAACTACTCATCTCGGAGCACCATTTTAGTGGCTCCCAGGTTAGGAATGTTATAATTTTAATTATTTAATTTCATAATAACAGTTTTCAAGCTTATTTTTTCTTTTATTTTATTTTTTACCATGCCATATTCAGTTACTTAACCAATTAATTTCATGTCCTACTTTTTAATGAAAAACAACTCATATGTCCAAAATCACTTTTTTATGATGAGTAACATAAAAGATATTATTATTAGATAAAATAAATAATTATAGTCATGAAATATTTATCATTTATGAAAAAACCGTACTTTTAAAACCAATCATGAAATATTTTTATGAAAAAATGAATTGTGTTACAATTAGGAAGATGGTAGGCATTACGTACGCATGAGTAACATTTCCATTTTTCGAATATCATGATGGAAATAAGGTAATAATTAGTTTTACTTTGTAGAATTATTATTTTCTCATAAATATAATATTTTTTATTTAAATAAACTTACACATACCATCCATTTGATGCGTAAATAATAAAATTAAAAAAATGATTCACATTGCTTCGAGAGGCGGTAGTCCACTGTACATACGAACAACATTTTCATTTTTAATAGATGGTAAGGTAAGGAATTATATGATATATAACTTTCAAATAATAGTTAATATGTCATTATTATTGTATATAAACATTTAATTAATCCTTATTACCATACATTTAGAGAGAAAGTGAAAAAATTCACATCGCTTCATGAGGCGGTATTCTACTATAGATACAAGAGACATTATTGTATTCCCTACAGAATTTAAAGTAAGAAGGTTTATTTGATATTAAAATTAAAAAAGTATAATTATATAAAAAACATCATGTATAAACATTAAATAAATAATTATATCCATCCATGAGAATTGGTTATAGAATAAGAATTATATCAATTTGTGACGTGGTAGTCTATTGTACACACGATCAACAGTTTTGTTTCCCATTTTATGGAGGATGATATGATTTTAAGTAATTTTATTAAAAAATATCTATGTATATGTATGATACTATTGTTATTATATAATAATTTTTTAATAACATTTTAATTAGGTGTAAGAAAAAATAGAATAACATTCCATGTTGGGGATATTACCTCTTCTTTAGACAACTTCTTTAGGTTTGCATAAAAAGCCTTCCTAGGTTAGATTTATGATAAAAAAGATTCTAGGATGATTGGGTAAGATTAAAATAATTTATTCTGGCTTTTATTGGCTAAACTGACGGGTTTTATAAGTTTTAAGAGACATGTGGAGGGGTTTCCTTTTATAATTGAGGTGAGTGGCACACTTTGTAATTTTTAATGTTTCTTAACAATTCCATGTCACTTTATTGGAAATAAGGATTGAAAATGGGAAATTTACAAGAATTGAAAGATATAAGGTTGAAAATTTATCATAAAATATGATATATACACGTTTTGGGTCATTTTAAACCCGTATGGTTTTTGTTTAATCGCTGGAAAACTCATTTGACCTTAACCACATTAAATAATTTTAAAATTTTTCACTATTAGTTAGGGTAAAAAATTAAATTGACCTTATTAGATAATGTATATTATTATTATTCTAAATATGGAATCTATTTTTCCAAATTAAACTTACAAAATTTTATTAATTTAATTTAAAATTAACCCATAGACGTGTAAAAAAAACAGTTTTCAAGAAATTTATTTTATTAAGAAAATATGCTCTCATATTAACACTATGAAAATTAGTAATAATTAGATAAATTTAAATGAATATTTATGGATATATAATATATAATCAATAATTAAATAATTCCCCATATGGTTAATTTATATATTTAAAATGGAAAAACATTATGCACATTAAAATAGTTTTATGAAAAAATGTGTTTTAAAGCCAAAAATAAACATAAACTAAAATATAGTATAAAGATGATTTAATTTTAATTAATGGAATTTTATATAATTAAATAATAATTATTTTAATATTAAATAAAATTAAAATAATAATGGTACATTTTTTGTTAAAAATAAATGATAATTTTATAAATATCAGTATTTCTCACTATTCGTTAAATCATTAATATTTTCCAAAACAATCCAAAAAATTCACCACAATTTAATATTTATATGTTCATTTAAAAAATTATTTTCTTTTTATAAAATATTGGTTCTAAATGTTCTAAAAAAATTATAATATTTTCTCATCAAAATCAATAAAAATCATTTTTTGAAAAAAAACGTATTTTTTATAATTAAAATGAATTTTCTTTAAAATTGATTTTTTAGTTAATAAGAATTTATGAATAAATTTATATTGTGTTGGGAAGTTTTATATATTTCATAAAGTATTTAATCCTATCAATACCCATCAATTTAATGGCTATGTTATAACTTTTTTGTTTAAATAATTATGATTCATTTGGGTTCTGTGTTGCATTTCACATATGCTATTGAACATAGTTTTACATTTAAAAAATCGGGGTGATACATTATTCCCCACTTAAATAATTTTTAACTTGAAATTTTGTAACACAAAGAAGTTCAAAACAAGTGATGGTACTTCTATTTCATTTCCTCTTCCATTTATCATGTTTCTTCCTCAAACTTGTGGTTTTTCCACAACACTTTGACCAAATGAGTTATCTTATTTCATAGAAAATTGTATCTAAAATATAATATCTTAACTAGATACTACTCGTATGAAATTTCTTACACCAGTGTTACCACCCATGGATTAATTTTATGTTAGGGGTCTAGTATGTAATTCCTTATAAGGCATACATGGAGCACATAATGTACTTGAGATAGGTTAGGTGGGAGTACTAGTCGATAGGTCATCACTCTGATGTGATCAATGATCTCAATGGGGACGATGTATCATGGACTAAGCTTTCCCTTTTTCCCAAATTTCATGAATTTATTACAGGATGAAATACATAGGAGCACCATATCTATGACCTCAAAATACAAGTCCCATCGACGATATTATGCATAGATTTTCGATTCAATTATCACAGATTTCATGTGAAACTGAATGTTTTGAACCTTCTCTAACATCTCTTGGACAAGATCTGGTCTGATTAGCTTCCACTATCCAGCTTCATCCCAACATGTTAGATTCTAACACGGATTCTCATATTGAGACTCATAAGGTTCCATTTGAATGAAATAATAGAATCTGTTGTTATATGATAAATCTACTAGGGGAAGGTGATGATCCCAAAATCCATGGAAATATATCGATCAAGATATCAACAAGCCCTCAATAATTTTAATGTTTCTCTCAGACTGACCATCTATTTGAGGGTGATAAGAATTACTAAATTGGATTTCAGTATCCAATGATTACTAAAGGTTTCTCTAAAACCTTTATGTAATCCTCAAATATCAATCAGATACAATAAAGAATGTCACACCATGTAGTATTATCAAGGGTCTTCGGGCCACCGGTTTGGGTTGATGGGTCTCAAGGGCCTTCTGGCCATCAAATGCCTTCGGTCCATAGGGACTTCATGCCATGAAAGACCATGAAGTATCCCAATTTACACATAGAAGGCCCTAGAAGAGGATCAGAGCAATAGTAGTAGTCACCCAAAGCAGAACTTACTGGATTTGAAGAATGAGAGGGTATGGAAACTGCTATCGGGACCAGGCACCGTGCAACTTTGTACAGGGAAATTCTAGCAGATCAGTAATGTAGGTGCATAGCTAAAGGTGATCAATGATGCAGAAGATGGGGAGGGGCAGTTCTAGTGGGATGGACCTACGGGTCATGTATGGGAAAGGTATGCCTCTAGGCCTTCAGGTCATGTATTACGGGTCATGTCGGGCCTTGTGCCTTGGGCATATGGGTCATGTGCGGGTTCCCCTTCAATCCTTAAAAATTGGATTATCTATAATAAAATAAAAAATATGTCATTCAGCCCATTCAGATATCACATTAAGTTGGTCAAGATAGAGATCTTCCTTGATGGAATTTAAATGTACCGACTTTGTAAGATGACCAACTACCACCCATATGGAGTTATTTTCTTTAGGTGTTATAGGGATTCCTATGATGAAATATCTGGTTATGTTTCCCCATTTCAATACAAGCATGGGAAACAGTTTCATCATATCCATAAAATTCCTTCATTCAACCATAAATTATTAGAATACCAAGCATCGAGATAAAAATTATACAATAACCCTCTTCATATTATACCACAAGAAGTTGTGCTTTAAATATATAGACATCTTAGTGCTTCTTGGATGAATAGAGAAGGATGAGCTATGTACATCATCCAGAAGCTTCCTCATTAGCTATAGTTTTGATGGGAAACATATCCGAGATCTAATCCTTATAACTCCATATTCAAAAAAGTTGAACTCCATATCTTTCAATACATTTTTTTGGGATCACCCAATCATATTTTTAGGACTCCTTGATCCTATAAAGTATGTATGGTTGGAAACTTATTATATAAAGGCAGTGTGAAGATTCTTTTTACAATTACCATATCCATCCTTTTAAATTCTATGAATATTGGATCATTCTAAATCTTCATCATTGATAAAATTATCAAATAATTTTTTCACCATTGGGCGCAGGTACTGTAGTGTGTTGTTGCAGTGGAGGAACTGTAGAAACGATTGGCACTATAGAGGCAACATGTCACTGTAGCGACGACAGGGCACTGTAGCAGTGGAGGGTACTGTGTGGAACTATAGCAGGCGGGTACTGTAGTAGTACTATTCTTAAAATGGGCCTTGGGCCAAAATATTTGGGCATATGGGCCATGTAATGGGATAAATGCCCATGGGGCCTTCGGGCTATGTAATGGGTCTCCCTCTACCTAGTTAAAGAGGTCTTTGGTTTTCATTAATAATAAATGAGGCTTTGACCCAAACCTTTTAAAAAAAATCTATGAAGATCATACCACTAATGAAAGCTATATAAAGAATAAACCATGTTAGAAATATGGTAAACATCTTGATAATGAAATAAGATACTATAATGATTGATTTTAGGGATATATGTACTATTATATACATGAATGTAATATTATTGTTATATAGATGTTCATTGGTTATATAGTTTTTGTAAATATAATAATTGGGTATATAATTCCTAGATATTCTAGTATCCACTATGTATATTTATGTTGTTTAATTTTTAATAAAAAATTAAAAATAATATATTTCGCATATAATAAATAATTCTCAAGTGAAACTAAAACATACTCATTAAAAAAGATGATTTATTATAAATATATGTAATCTTATTCATTAAATATTATTATTATTATTAAAGAATGATTAAATCTGTTTATAAAATTAAAATAACGATTATAATATCAATATATTGATAAAATTTAATTTTTAGATGATAAACAATTAATTTCAATTGGATGTGATTAAAATGATTTAATGTGAAAAGTGATTTTTTCAAAGAATAATTTTTCTAAGTGTTCTATATTTTTATTTTTAAAATTAAATTTATTACTTTTAAATGATATTTAAAATAAAAATTAATGTTTAAATATATAAACTAATATATTAACATAAATTTAATTAGTAATTTATATGAGATAATATTAATAACACTTAGTGTTTGAAAAGTAATTTTTCTATAAAAATGTTTTTTCTATATATATTATTTATTGATTTAAAAGTTAAATTTATTATATTTATGAAAGAACTTATAATAAATGTATTCAAAAAATTTAATAAAAATATTGAAATTATGTAAGAAGGTTAATTTATTTTATGGGGAAAAAATAAGTTACCAAGGTATACATTGAGTTACCATAATAAATGAAAAAATGAAAAAAAAAGATAAAATTAAGGGATAAATCCCAAAATATCACTAATATTATCTATAAATTATATGTTTAAGGATATTAATGAAACACTTCCATTGTTTTTTTCACTATGGATGCACTTTCCATGTAAAATTTCAACCTTGCTCCTTAGGTAATGAGTATTTCCAAAAATACCACTCAAAACTCACCAATAAAAGGAAATCCCCACCATCCCTTTCAAAACAAAAAAATAATTTTGTTATCTTTTTAATACCTACACATTTTTCATATTCGAAATATTTATTACTTGTTGGGTGGATTCTAGTTCCAAGATGGTGGCCTAAATCCTTCATTTCAAAGGAACCTGTCTTGAGAAAGACAGAATTCATCTAAGTGTCTCATTCTTCACCATCTTTTTCAGTTACCATATCAACTCAAATAATTCAAAATCTACCTATATAATATTATAATATTATATTTACATCATTTTCATTTTATGTAATTGATATTACCATTATATAACTCCACAATAATACTAATTCATTATTAAATCATGTTCTTGTTTCGATCGTTTCAAAAACCTACATGAATGATGTTATACCAAAACCATCATTTACATCATAGATGGATATCATAAAATAAATACTGATAATTTATAATATAAAAGATTAATTTATAACATTAATATGGTTCTATAAGAGTGAAACAAAAAATTAATGGTCCTTATAAAGTAACTTGTTGTTATCGATAAATTACCCAAAACATGCTTGTGATGAATTATATTGTCACAAACTATACCAATTCATTTAATAAAATGAAAATTGGAGTATATAAATCATTAAACACAATGATACAATTATCATGAATAATATTTGAATGGTAAAATTTTTATAAAACAATGATATTCTATATTCCATATCAAAACATCTATAAAACAATAAAAAATACTAACATTGTGTGATGAGGATAAACACTAACTAATTAATATATGTGTAATAAATGATTATAATTTAAGAGTATAAAATACAATATATATAAATAATTTTTTTTAAAAAGTTTTAAATATTGTGAGGTTTTTTATACATGTGGTTAAATTACTTTTTTTGAAGTTGGGAGTAAAGGTAATGGTTTCTTATCCAATCTCACTTTTAAATTAAGATTCTCCATGTTGAAATTCATAATTGGGAAATTTTTATGTTATTTATCTCTAAACCGCGATATACTTTTTTATACTATTTTTATTTCTTTGTTTTAAATTTATTCTTACCATTTCACATCCCTTTTGTTCATAACACAGTTGAAAGGATGCTTATAAGTAGAGCTAACCTTATATATTCTTTTCATTTGGGAATATTTATTCGGAATTTTCTTGTTTTCATATTATTTTATGGATATACATATACCTAATTATATAATTTTTATACAAATGTCCATTGGTTATATAGTAGTTGTAAATATAATCATTAGGTTTATAATTCATGTATATACTTGTATACATTAGGTATTTTGAAGTTGTGTAATTTCTAATAATAAAGTAGAAATAATATATTACACATTTAATAAATAATTATCAAGTGAAGCTAAAATATATTCATTAATTTAAATGATTTATTATAAAAATATGTAATTTTATTCATTACATATTATTATTATTATTATTAAAGAATTATTATATGTGTTTATAAAACTAAAATTTTAATTTTAATATATTGATAAAATTTAATTTTTTGATGAAAAATAATTAATTTCAATTGGATGTGATTAAAATGATTTAATGTGAAAAGTTATATTTTTAAAGAATTTTTTTCTAAGTTTTATGTATTTTTATTTTATAAATTAAATTTATCAATTTTAAAAAATATCTATAAAAAATTTAATGTTTAAATATATAAACTAATATATTAACACACGTTTAATTAGTAATTGATATGAAATAATATTAACAACACTAAGTGTTTGAAAAGTAATTTTTCTATAAAAATAGTTTTCCTATATATATATTGTTTTGATTAAAAAGTTAAATTTATTATATTTATGAACTAAATTATAATAAATGGATTCAAATTTTTTAATCAAAATAATGAAATTAGGTAAGAAGGGTAATTTCTTTTATGGGGAAAAAATAAATTACCAAGGTATACATTGAGTTACCATAGTAAATGAAAAAATGAAATAAAAAAGATTAAATTAAGGGATAAATCCAAAAATATCACTATTATTATGTACAAAATATAGATTTTAGGATATTAATTAACCACTTCCATTGTTTTTTCACTATGGATCCTCTTTCCATGTAAAATTTCAACCTCGCACCTTAGGGAATGAGTATTTCCAAAAATACCACTAAAAATCACCTATAAAAGGAAATCCCCACCATCCCTTTCAAACCAAAAATATAATTTAGTTATATATTTAATACCAACCCATTTGTCATATTCAAAATATTTATTACTTGTTATGTAGATTCTAGTTCCAAGAAGGTGGCCTAAATCCTTCATTTCAAAGGAACCGGTTTTGAGAAAAAACATAATTCATCTAAGTGTCTCATTCTTCACCATATTGTTCAGTTAATATATCAACTCAAATAATTAAAAATCTAATTATATATTGTAATTATACTATATTAACATAATTTTTATTTTATGGAATTGATATTACCATTATATAACTCCATACTCATACACATTCATTATTATAGCATGTTCTTGTCTCGATCGGTTCAAAAACCTACATGAATGATGATATACCAAAACCATCATTTACATCATAGATGGATATCATAAAATCTATAATGATAATTTATGATATTAAATATTAATCTAAAAAATGAATATGGTTCTATAAGAGTGACACAAAAAAGTAATGGTCATTATAAAGTAACTTGTTATTAGTAAATTACCCAAAACATGCTTGTGATGAATTATATTGTCACGAACTATAGCAATTCATTTCTTAAAATGAAAATTAGAGTATATAAATAATTAAACACAATGATACAATTATCATCAACAATATATGAATGGTTAAATGTTTTCAAAAAAATGATATTTCATATTCCATTTCAAAACTTATATAATATAATAAAAATAAAAACATTGTGTGATGATAATAAACACTAACTAATTAATATATGTGTAATAAATGATTATAATTTAAGAGTATAAAATATAATATATATAAATAATTTTATTATATAAGTTATAAATATGGTTAGGTTTATTATACATGAAGTTAAATTACTTTATTGGAAGTTCGGAGTAATGGTAATGGTTTCTTTTCAAATCTCACTTTTAAATCAAGATTTTCCAGGTAGAAATTCATAATTGGGAAAATTGTAAGTTATTTATCAATAAACCCCCATATAATTTTTTACACTATTTTAATTTCTTTGTTTTAAATTTATTGTTACCATTTAACTTCCCTTTTGTTCATAATGTTGTTTAATGGATGTTTATAAGTGCAGTTAACCTTATATCTTCTTTCATTTGGGAATATTTATTCATAATTTTCATGTTTTCATATGATTTTATCTATATACTTATACCTAATTATATTATTGTTATATAAATGTTCATTGGTTATAAAGTTATTGTAAATATAACAGTTGGGTATATAATTCCTGAATATACTTGTTTCCAATAGCTATATTGAAGTTGTTTAATTTTTAATAATAAATTAAAAATAATATATTTCACATATAATAAATAATTATCATGTGAGACTAAAATATAATCATTAATTAAAATGATTTATTATAAAAATATGTAATCTTATTAGTTATATTACTATTATTATTATTATTATTAAAGAATGATTATTTGTGTTTATAAAATTAATATAACAATTATAATAGCAAAATATTGATAAAATTTAATTTTTAGATGATAAATAACTAATTTCAGTTGGATGTGATTAAAATGATTTAATGTGAAAAGTGATATTTTCAAAGAATTTTTTTTCTAAGTGTCTTGTATTTTTATTTTATAAATTAAATTTATCACTTTTAAAGGATATTTATAATAAAATTTAATGTTTAAATATATAAACTAATATACTAACACACATTTAATTTGTAATTTATATGAAATTATATTAATAACACTTAGTGTTTGAAAATTAATTTTTCGATAAAAATGGGTTTTTCTATACATATTTTGTTTTTGATTTAAAAGTTAAATTTATTATATTTATGAACTAAATTATAATAAATGGATTCAAAAAATTTAATCAAAATATTGAAATTAGGAAAGAAGGTTAATTGTTTTATGGGGACAAAATAAGTTACCAAGGTATACATTGAGTTTCCATAATAAATTAAAAAATGAAATAAAAAAATATTCAATTAATGGATAAATCCCAAAATATCACAAATTTTATCTATAAATTTTATGTTTGAGGATATTAACTAACCACTTCCATTTTTTCACGATGGATCCACTTTCCATGTAAAATTTCAACCTCACACCTTAGGGAATGAGTATTTCCAAAAATACCACTCAAAACTCACCTATAAAAGGAAATCACCACCATACCATTCAAAAAAAATATATAATTTAGTTATATATTTCATACCTTCCCATTTTTCATATTCAAAATATTTATTACTTATTCGGTAGATTTTAGTTCCAAGATGGTGGCCAAAATCCTTCATTTCAAAGGAACCTGTTTTGAGAAAGACAGAATTAATCTAAGTGTATCATCTTAACCATCTTTTTTGGTTATTATATCACCTAAAATAAATCAATATATAATTATATAATATAATAATATTATATTAACATCATTTTTATTTTTTTTAATTGATATTACAATTATATAACTCCATTATGATACTCATTCATTATTATAGTATGTTCTTGTTTCGATCAGTTCAAAAACCTACATGAATGATGTTATATCAAAACCATCATTTACATCATATATGGCTATAATAAAAACCTTACTGATAATTTATGATATCAAATATTAATTTATAATATGAATACGGTTCTATAAGAGTGACACAAAAAATTAATGGTTATTATTAAGTAACTTGTTATTATCGATAAATTACCCAAAACATGCTTATGATGAATTATATTGTCACGAACCATACCGATTCATTTCATAAAATTATAATTGTTGTATATAAATCATTAAAAAATCATTCAATTATCATGAATAATATATGAATTGTAATAAATTTATAAAATAATGATATTCCATATTCGATATCAAAACTTCTACAAAATAATAAAAAATACTAACATTGTGTGATGAGAATAAACCCAAACTAATTAATATATCTATAATAAATGATTATAATTTAAGAGTATAAAATATAATATATATAAATAATTTTATTAAATAAGTTATAAATATCGATATTTTTATTATACATGAGGTTAAATTACTTTTTTGGAAGTTGGGTGTAAAGGTAATGCTTTCTTTTCCAATATCACTTTTAAATCATGATTGTCCATGTCAAAATTCATAATTGTTAAAATTGTATGTTATTTATCTCTAAACCCCCATCTAATTTTTTATACTATTTTTATTTATTTGATGTAAATTTATTCTTACCATTTCATTTCCCTTTTGTTCATAATGTAGTTGAAAGTATGGTTATAAGTGGAGCTAACCTTATATATTCTTTTCATTTGGGAATATTTATTCGGAATTTTCATGTTTTCATATGATTTTATGGCTATACTTATATCTAATTATATGTTTGTTATATAAATGTTCATTGTTCATATAGTTGTTGTAAATAAGATCATTGGGTATATAATTCCTGGATATACTTGTATCCAATAGGTATATTGAAGTTGTGTAATTTTTAATAATAAAATTAAAAATAATATATTTCACATATAATAAATAATTCTCAAGTGAAACTAAAAGAAAATCATTAATTAAAATAAATTATTATAAAAATATGTAATCTTATTTGTTCCATTTTATTTTTATTATTATTATTAAGGAATGATTATGTGTGTTTATAAAATTAAAATAACAATTATAATAGTAATATATTGATAAAATTAAATTTTTAGATGATAAATAATTAATTTAAATTGGATTTGATTAAAATTATTTAACGTAAAAAGTGATATTTACAAATAATTTTTTCAAAGTGTTGTGTATTTTTACATTATAAATTAAATTTATCACTTTTAAAGGATATTTCTAATAAAATTTAATGTTTGAATATATAAACAAATATATTAACATACATTTAATTAGTAATTGATATGAAATTATATTAATAATACTTAGTGTTTGAAAAGTAATTTTTCTATAAAAATGCTTTTTTCAATATATATATTTTTTTGATTTAAAAGTTAAATTTATTATGTTTCTAAACTAAGTTATAATAAACAGATTCAAAAAATTTAATCAAAATATTAAAGTTAGTTAAGAAGGTTAATTTCTTTTATGGGGAAAAAAATAAGTTACCAAGGAATACAATGAGTTACCATAGGAAATGAAATAATGAAATAAAAAGGATTGAATTAAGGGATAAATCCCAAAAATATCACTAATATTATCTATAAATTTTAATTTTGATGATATTAATTAACCCCTTCCATTTTTTTCTCACTATGGATCCACTTTCCATGTAAAATTTCAACCTCACGCATTAGGGAAAGAGAATTTCCAAAAATACCACTCAAAACTCACCTACAAATGGAAATCCCCACCATCCCTTTAAATCCAAAAATAAAATTTAGTTATCTATTTAATACCTACCCATTTTCATATTAAAATTATTTAATACTTGGTTGGTAGATTAAATTTCCAAGAAGGTGGCATAAATCCTTCATTTCAAAGGAATCTGTCTTGAGAAAGACAGAATTCATCTAAGTGTATCATTCTTCACCATCTTCTTCGGTTACTATATCAACTCAAATAATTAAAAACCTACCTATATAATATAATAATGTTATATTTACATAATTTTTATTTTATGGAATTGATATTACCATTATATAACTCGACACTCATACTCATTCATTATTATAGCATGTTCTTGTTTTGATCGGTTCAAAAACCTACATGAATGATGTTATACCAAACCCATCATTTACATCATAGATGGATATCATAAAATCAATACTGATAATTTACGATATAAAAGATTAATTTATAATATGAAAATGTTTATATAAGAGTGACACAAAAAATTAATGGTCATTATAATGTAACTTGTTGTTATCGGTAAATTACCAAAACATGCTTGTGATGAATTACATTGTCACCAACTATGACAATTAATTTCATAAAATGAAAATCGGTGTATATAAATCATTAATCACAATGATATAATTATCTTGAGTAATATATTAATGGTAAAAAGTTTATAAAATAATGATATTTGATATTCCATATCAAAACTTCTATAAAACAATAAAAAATACTAACATTGTGTGATGAGAATACACACTAACTAATTAATATATGTGTAATAAATGATTATAATTTAAGAGTATAAAATATAATATATATAAATAATATTATTAAATAAGTTATAAATATTGTTAGGTTTATTATACATGAGGTTTAATTACTTTTTTGAAAGTTGGGAGTAAAGGTAATGGTTTCTTTTCCAATCTCACTTTTAAATCAAGCTTTTTAATGTGAAAATTCATAATTGGGAAAATTGAATGTTTTTTATCTTTAAACCCCCATTTAATTTTTTATTCTATATTTATTTCTTGGTTTAAAATTTATTCTTACCATTTCACTTCCCTTTTGTTTATAATATAGTTGAAAGGATGCTTATAAGTTGAGCTAACCTTATATCTTTTTTTCATTTCGGAATATTTATTCTCAATTTTCATGTTTTCATATAATTTTACGGATATACTTATACCCTATTATATGATTTGTTAATATAAATTTATATTTTCTTTAACATTATTTTATAAAATTTTGAATGGAATTTTTTTAACACTTTTCACACAATCGATTTCTCCAACAGATTTCTTCTGTTTTCTTTATGAAGTTTTCTTTTCATGTTTTCATAATTCTTCAAAGTAATTTTTATTTAATTTATAATTATTTTAAAAAAATTATTCTTTAATAAATTATTTAATTTTAGAATAATATTTATCAAAATTTAAATGATATTTCTTCTCTTTTTCATATAAATTTTATAATTCTCTTATAATGTTTTTATCATCAATATTAATATCATTTAATGTTTCTTGGGATTTATTAAGGATATGTTATAATGATAAAATCCACCATATTTATTTGAATGTATTATGATCATGTCTCGTTGATGTTTTCATTAAACCTATTTTTTTTACATAGGTTAATTAAGGTATTATAGAATTATGAATGTTTTAATGTTTATGTGGAACAAATATGTATAGTTTTTCATTATGTGAAAGATGGGATTAGAATTTTATATTCATATAACGAATTGGGTGAATATTTATATCTCAAGATAGGACATTTAATGAACTGATGAGTGAACCTAATCCACTATAGGACCTTTTCCACTATGTTTATGGTAATGGAGATTGAACCAAATCCATTTTGGGACTTTGTTAACTATGTTTCGGAGAATGGGGAGTAAATTATATCCACTATAGGATTATCTCAACTCTGTGATAATGGTATTTTCAGTGGTACTTTATATAATAAATGGTTTTATCTTCTTATATATGTTCCACATTATTATGTTTTTTCACATTCCATTATTATGGATTATAATTACGACCTCATTATTACACATTCTCATTCCAAATTTCAAATATTTTCTCAAAATCCTCATTTCATGGTTCATTTTTATGATCCATGTTTTATTGGGTATTATTTCCTTTTGTTAGGTTTATGTACATTTATTATTTTCTCATAATCACATGCTCATATTATTCTCACTTATGATATTTGATTAAAATATCTTATTTCCACCCCTTACTAAGCATATGAGTTCATACTTTCTTAGGTTTCAGTTAAAAAAATAATATAGAAGATTATTATGTGTGATATGTCTAAAAAGATATCATCAGTGAATATTATTTTGGGGAAATGTTGAATAATATTTGTAAAATAATTCAGTTATATATATATTCTACAAAGGAACTGAAGCTATAGGTTCTAGGGATTTATTTATTGTGAGGTGTAATTAATATTCATGTAAAATATTGTAATATATATATATATTATCCTTAGTTCTTCTAAAAATAATAATTATATCAACACTAAATATCATTTAAATAAATAATAATGGTGTTTACATTCATCTATTGTGGTGACATTTTCTCTCCACCAAAATAGCTTCAGACAAATCTAAATTCATCCGTACAAGACTATACTTCTTTCAATGCCTTCTTTAGACAGAATGGACAATATTTACCTCATATATCATCCTTACAATATATATCCAAAATTATTTAGGGTTTTTATCTTATTTTATATAATATTATTTCATAGTCTCCATGATGATCAAATACCACTTTATCCTTTCCAAATACTCTATTTAGTCATTGTTGAGACTTTAATACTTTCTATCCTAATATAAAACACATATACTTTGGGTTTTTCCTTTCCTCAGCCTGTTTATATTTTTATATTTACCACCATGATCATTTTCACTTTAAACACATAACCTCTCAACAAATCCTCATTTAATTATGATAAAATCAAAAAATTAACACAAAACCTTATGTTACAAAAAAAATAAGTCATATGAATTGGAGTAAAATGAGTAGTGGGGAACAAAACCTGAAGTTTATTTAGAAAACTTTATATATGGTGTGTGAACAAAAAAGAAAATCCATAAATAAGTGTCAAGATAGATTTAAGAGTTAGTTGTTTAAAATTTCTTTCATAACCTAGTTATTAAAATTAACCTTTTGTGTTTCCTATTATTTGGAATTACTTTGTTCTAGATTATCTATAAAAATTGAATAAGTACAATAAAAATAAATGATTATAAAAAAATTATAGAGTGTTCCTTGTTATTAAATTAGTTGGACTGAAAGTGGAATTATAAATTCAAATGAATAAAGTGTAAATGAAGTATAAAATTGGTGTATAATATGAGTTAAGGACAAGTGTAAATGAAAATTGGATGATGATCTTGAGAGATAGGGATTTAATAATGTTGTTATTTTTATAATCATGATTCAAAAAATCTATATTTATTTATAATTAATTAATGGGGACTCAAACTTTATTTGAAGTGGAATCTTTGTGAAATTTTACATTAGGAAAAGTGATATTTGGGTGTGGTGAAATGTTATTAAAATAAATTATTCATTATTTTATTTTAGTTTTTCATATTTTTTTTATTTTTTTCTATTAAAAATAGTAGTCATGTTATACCCAAAACCTCATTATTTCAGGTAAACATCATATCCTAAATGGTCACAAAATGCATACTCTAAAGAGCCTTTATTAATGATTATATATAACAGATTTATTTAAAAATATCAGATTTTTTTTTTCAAAAAAATAAACTTCATTTTTAAATTCTTCATAATGATATTTACTTAAGACAAAAAATTGTGATTTTTCAAAAAAGATAGTTTTTTAGGTCAATAGTTAAAATGCCTTTTTTGTTAAAATATAACTTTTATGAAATTTATTTGATGTAAGAATAAAATAAAACTAAAATAATATTTAATTATTATATGTTTTACAAGTAACTTTATACATTTTAAAATATTAATTTAAATTTATAAACCTATATTTGATATTTCAAAACTGAAGTAACCTTTTTCACTAAAATTATTTTCATGTGTTACACATTTACTATTTTAAAATTAATTTATATATTTTTTTAAAATTAAGTATTACTAAATTTATTTAAAATTTTGATTTATTAAGTCAAAATTATATAAAAAATACCATTTTATTATTAAGAAAATAAGATAAATTACTAAGGTAAAAACTAGTTATCATGGAAAAAGTAAAATGGTAAAAGTGGAAAATATAATAGAAATAATTTAAATTTTTTTTTAATAAATGTGTTAAATTGATTAGTAGAGGCCTGATAGACCTTATTTATTCCAAAATTAATTATTTATCAATGTTAGATCCACATTCTTTGATAGTGACTTCCTATTATTAAACATTTATAGGTATTTACAAAAATATAATACCTTTTCACTTATAAAAGTGGCCTCTCACAACCCCTTAAATACCAATACTAAAACTATGTTTCCTCCTAAAAAAGACCTTTTTAATTACCCTTTAATATTATATTTATTTAATTCACTTTTTTCACAGTATTTTATAATAATCTATTCATTTCCATGGGATCCTCTATGAAAATCTCAAAGTGGTCAACGTGAGTAACACTTTTACTTAAATTATTTCATTTATATCTTACCTTTTATAATTTTATCATCACTATATTCTAACATTAGTATTTTTTATATTATTTTAATGGAATAATCATTAACCACATTTCTCTCTTTTTTTAAGAAAAATGAAAATACATTTCTTACATATGTACGAAATACCACCTCCGAAAGGCCATATATTTTATCTTCCTTCACCACCTAACATGGATGGTAGAAAAAAAGTTAGTAATTAATTATGATATATATAATATTTTTATTTTTATGATATATTAAACCTTATTAATCATTTCTTCTATTGAAGGTAAAATGAAGTCTTCATTAATGTGTACCTGTGGACAATCACCTTCAAGGAATGGTGGATTCTATTTTTTATCTATACTAACATTCATGGATAGAATTAAGAATGGGTTTAAAGGATAGAAATTATTTTTATTTCAATATTAAGGTTCCATTAAAAAAATTAAAAACATATTAATGACATAAATAATAAAAAATCGTTATAAAATTAATCATTTTAAACCAGCATTTTAGGGAGAAAGCATTTTATTAATATAATGTAATATTTTATTATCCATTACATATGTAACGCCCCGACCCTAGTTACCTAGAGTCAGTGCCTTATTACATAACATTGGAATGATCACAAGAAAGATCAAGTCTCAAAAGACCGATTAGTTTAGTAGCCTTGAAAACAATAGATACATTCATAAAGTTTTACATTACATCAAAAAAAACATCTTGTCTTCATATCCCCTCATACTATCCCTGCAGGTCATTCATAAATTACTTCTTCATAATCCTGTGAAAAATAAAAAAAATTTGAAAGGGGTGAGCTCAGATGCTCAGTAAGGATAACATTATAGCAGAAGCTTTCATACATAAGCATAAACACTTAAGGCAATTTATAACTAATACAAAAGCCTTTTAAACTTGAACTTCAACATAAAATGGAAAAGATAAAATGAAATAATGCCATTTAGTTATTCACATGGATATTCTACTAGTCTAATGATAACATGAAATATCAATAACCACTTTCATAATGATGGAATGCATAATTCCATACTATCATAACCACATAGCCAAGGCCTCGTGCCAAGACTACAAATAAGATTTTGCCAAGGCCTTGTGCCAAGACACTAGTTTGCCTCATGAGACCTACCGATGCATTGAGGAGATATAGCAGGCTCCACCCGTCACTTATTAAGTCCAATGCATTCCTCATATGAGCAGGTTTAAACATAGCATAAACATTCGTATTAAAACTTGCATACGAAATGTCAATACTTTAACCACAAACCATGAATGGTATAAAAATAGAACATCCACAGTCAAACATAACTCATTTGATACAATATGGAAGATTGTATTGTATCACATTAACCTCAATCAATAATAATGTAGGATGTTGACATAGATGAAAATAATCATCAAAAGTTATTTGAGAGAAATATCCCCCTTTTTCTTCAAATCATTTAAAAGTCACACTATTTGTCAAGAAGCCATTTAAAAATAGATTTTTGAATAAATGTGTCCCATACCACTTTGAAACTTTTAAAAGGAGTTTTAATTTTAAAACTTTAATGTCCATATAAATAAATCCTTAAAACCATTTTTTAAAACATGGACATTAATGAGGAAGATTTAAAAGAATAATTCTTTAAAACATTTAAAAATGGTATTTTAGTTAGAGTTTCTAACCAAAATAGAGACACTTGAATACAAATAATTGAGGAAATGAAAACATTTTAATATCATGAGAATAAAGGAATTCATGATATACTATGTCCAAGTACATTATATAAACCACATAAAAGTGATTTGGTGTATAACAACAAAGAAGTCTCAATGGAATGTAAATTGAGATGAAATCTCTCATAAAGGCCGTATCCTTAGGTTAAGGATAAATCAACGACATAGTTATGTGTGACAAATATAAATACACTAAATATGATTGTATATTCAGTGTAAATCAATCAAAGGATATTCACACATAGTCTTATAAAAACAACACCAGTGAATTGGATGTTTAACTCAACAAATAGAGAATGAGTTAAAATTACTTTTATCAAATTCATATCGATGACTTGAGAAATTATCAATTGAGTGATTATGTGTATCAAAAGTATATCCACAGAAAAGGGGAGTGGAAATTATGACATAAGCAAATGAATAGTTATTCCACACATAATCTCGGAGTAAAATAATCAATGAAGTTTGCGTAAAGACGAATAAATGGAAATTGAAATTTCAAATTCCCTTATCGATTAGGTAACTTATGAAACATACACCCATGAAATAAGGATCATACAATGATGATTTAAATTCCAATAAATACAATTATGGGTAGTACACATACACCACATGCAATAAATAAGTGGTGAACAATGGAATTCTCACGAAATTAAGAGTGAGATAAGAAACACCTTACCTTGTACTTTTCCTTGGTTGGGGGTAGGTTAACCTCATGTATAATGTTGAAATAATTGTTATTAAATTATTCATGAATCATATACATTAATATGATATAATATATGATCTTTTAACATTGATTTGTTAATAATATCTTAGAATTATCGTCGTTTCAGGTGTTAACTTACTCGTTTTCTTTTATATGTTTTGTTACGTAAGACATGTTTGTCATGGATAGGTTGTATCTTATTCATATCCAGAATTATATCAAGTCCTTAAACATTATTTTTAAATCATCAAATGATAATTATACTTGAATGGATACGATAGAGAATGAATCTCATCCCGTTTGTGGAGACGGTAGTCCGTACGTACGCACGAGCGACAATATCATTCTTTTGATATTAAAATAATATATAATTGGATGGTATATCATATATATAGAATCACTATCATGTTATATTTATTATTTTCATGAGTTACACATCATTATTATACCCACCCAAATAATAATATATTGAATAACAATTACACCACGACGTGGAGACGGTAAGCCGTACGTACACACCTATGGTGACCTGTTATTCAAAGGGTGGATAGAATACTGAATATGGTTGTACCATATTTATAATAACATCACAGTATATATAATATACTGGAGTTATTATTTTATAATGGTAATAACAAAGAAAGAAGAAGTGGAAGAAGAAAGGAACTTGAAAAGGGGTGGTGAAAACATTACCTCTTCTTCGGGTTCTTCCTTTTGATTTGATCAAAAGGGCTCTTTCGGTTGGCTTTCTGATCAAAATAAGGCCTCCTTGTTGTGGTGAGGGAAGTTGAGAGTGTATTTGGGCAGGGTTTGGCCGAACCAAAAGGATTTTAATGTGTGAATAAATTAGAAGGAGGAGTGACCTTTTATAAGAGGGGTGAGGGGCACCTTTGGAAAAGCTAAATATATTAATTTATAATAAATTTATATTCGGTTTCTAATGGCTCAAAAGTTGATTATTCAAAGGTTAAGGTGGGGATAGGTCTAAAACCATTCAACCAATATAATTTAGACAGGTTTGGGTCACTATATTGACCATATCTTTTAGTTTTAACTCTTAGTTAATTAGTTTGACATTTACCATGTCACTTTGTATTTTTATATTATATAGTTAATAAACTTACTATATATATCCAAAAGACCCCCCAAGTGGTCCATTAATTATATTACTATCATTATATAAGTCTCTTGTCCGAACCTTATATTTTTATGAATTTAATATCAATTAATAATATAATATTCGTTTTAAAAACTCTTTTATGTCAATTTTGAGACAATTCAATAGTTGATTTCTTTGAAACTCATAACAGAATTATTACTTCGAAAAAAGTCAGTTAAATCAATCCTAATATGTCATATTATCCTAGAAAATTAGTTTTATTCATTAAAAGTCTTAAATTATATTTATTTGGGTATTTATAATATCAATTATTTTAATTTTTCACTATTATGGTAATTATTGCATCATCATTGTGTCATAAATATATTAAATTATTTAATGTCTAAAAATTATAAATAAAATATCATTATGTAGGAAATCTTATTAGATTTATAATGAATATTTACAATCTAAGTTATCATATGTATAACCCTATATTATAAATGTTTTAGTAAATAAACTTTGATTTTAACTCTTTTAACTCTTCTTTGAATTAAATAATAATAAATGTCCTAATCTAATCCAAGTGGACCTAAAAGATAATATTTTATTCCTAAGGTTGTTTTTTGTCGAGATACACTTGTCCAATAGAGTTAGGACATGTGTTAGGGTAATATTAATATCATTTTTACCCTTAATTACCCTATTTTCTTTTAACCGTGGTAAGTAAAAGTAAAAAGTTACTATTCACCAAAAATTATTTTCATCTCATTGAACCAGATTTTACTTCTTGATGTTAACTGTGTCTCTCAGGTTTTTGAAATTTCATTCACAGAAGCGGTAAAATTAAGTTTTATGAAAAATTCAGTTTTTTTAACTACCACTTAGTAGTTTCACTATTCATCAAAAATTGAAGTTTTTCAGAACAATGCCAAAATTTCACCCTAAGATATAATTTATATTCAGAATTCAAGAATGATGTCTATTTTAAAAAATTCGAAACATAAAATTTGCATTAATTAAATTTATAATTAATTCCCGCTGCCACAACAAATAGCGTGTTTTTAAGAAACAATATATATCAAAAGATAGACAATTGTTTAAGTCCAATTTCAAAGTGAAATTAATTCTAATGAACACCATTGGATAAAATCATAAAAATATATTCTAATTATACTTTAAAACCACTCAATAATATAATTTATCACTATAAATTATTTTTATTTAAAAATTTGTTTTTAATTAAAATATAGTAATTTTCACTATTCATCAAAATATAAGTGTTATCCGAAAAGTTCCAAAATTTCACCCTAGGATAAATTTGATATTCCAAATCCAAAAATGAAGTCCATTTTGAGAGATAGAATTTATAAAATTTCAAAAAGTAGGTATTACTATTCATAACGGCTAGTTTGATTGGTTGTGGTGTGTTAGAATCTTGAAGTTGCGTACAATGCACGCAATTGCATTATTCGAAGGGAAACGTACCGTGGAAGATTAGGGTGTTACAAAATATCCTGAAAATTCCTCAAAATTATAATATATCACACTAATAAATTGTAAATAATATAATTATTCTTTTATTTTAATGATATTGTAACTAAAAAAACTCATAATCATTCATTAAATCAGGGTATGATCATGGTTGAGTTTATTTAACAACCTACTTGAACAAAACTATGGATTTATATCATGAAAGGCTATTGGAAAATAATTAATTATATAATATTATATAAATATGTAAATAATTATTTATATATTCTGGATTTTTTAGATCAATAGTTAATTCATTAATTAATAAAACACCCATTTATTGTCAAGAATCACCGAAATATGCTTGTTATCGATTTCATATTCAGAGATAAAGTCAAAATCACTCATGGAAGGAATTTGAAACATCATAATTTATTATAAATAATACCTAATAGAAAATTTAAATAACATAAAAGTATGATTTTTTTAGAATAATGAATATAGACACCATTATTATAAAACTAGTACAAAGGATCAAACTATAAACACCCAATGTAGGAAAATTGGTAAAAAAAACCATAATTAATATAGAGATTGAAAATATATATATAAAGAGTATAAATTAAAATATGTATGATTAATATTCTTAATTATGTAATTAAAATATCTACTTTTTTATCAAGGAGGTTAATGTACCTTCATGGAAGTCAGAAAAAGTGCAAAGGATTTTTTGTCTGGAATTCATATCATTGTGATATGATTTTTATTTTGAAATAAATTTGATTACAGTGTATATACAACCTATTTTTGATGTTAGATCATGAAATACCTTTTATTCATGGAATTTTAAGATCAATTTAAACCCTTCTTTTCTTTTATGTTTGCATTTAATTGCTTCCATATCCATTAGTGGGGTTTTCTATCTAAATTTTCATTCATTGAGACTCCTTATATATTCAAAGATTAATTAATTTTTTATGGTGCATAGATTTATATGGTGGATTTTTTTCTATATTCGTCGTTAATTCCAGGGGACAAACACATCTATATTGTTATCCCTCCCTCATATTCTTTTTTTCAAGTGTTAATAAAACCGTTGAAAAACTCAATATTTTCCATGGAGGAGAAACAATCTGATGTTTTGGTAAAGTAAATGTGTGTGTATTTTCCTATAAAATGAATCCCTATCTAGATATTAGAAAGTGGATAAAGTTATATAATAGATTTTCCTAGGGTTAATCACTATAAATATGGTTGGTTGATCATTCACTCAATCATCACTCTGATGCATGATGAGTGTTCCAAATACTGCACACCTAAATAGGCACTCCTGGAGGATATGCCTTGGAATATTCACATGATTTTTATGAACCATGATAAAGGATTTTTCTTAAAATTTCATTAGTCTCTAAAAAAATAAAAATATTTAACCCAATTATTATCTTCCATGGATAACGTAACACATTAAAAGTACCCTAACAATTGTATCTCTTTGATGAGGGTACTTCATATTACTTTAAAGATACCAAATATCATTTTAGTTGATTAAGGAATGTTCTCCCATATATATACATTATTTCATTTAATGGGGAATTATTTTTTTCATATTTTAAATTAGATAAAAACCCATGTTTTTATTCATCCGAGGGTTTCTTAGGGAATGGTATTAAATGTCTTGTTGACTCTTATGGTGAATGCATTGGGCTTAATCAGGTGATGGGTGGGGCCCAGAATTATATAGGCCCTCAATGAATCGATAGGTCTCATAAGATAAAATTTCATGGGTTTTGGTGTATACCTCCTCTATATCAGTATAGTGTCTTTGCATAAGCCCTTTATAACAGGTTTTCATGTCTTTTATTTTGCACTCCATCAGCATGAGATCAATGATTATTATTCATGTTTTCATTTAATATAATGGATATAACATTCCCTCATTTTTATTTTATTATGAATTAATGTTTTTTATTTATTCATACTATATCACATTTTCAGTTTTTATGTTATAATAAAAAAAATTGTACGATACTCCTTACTGAGAATTTGAACTCACCCTTAGTTTCTTTCATTTCCTCAGGAAACCTAGAGACTGTATAATTTTCTGGCATATGATGAAAGGAATAACCATGATCTCCCAATGTGTTGATGTTTTATCTTAGGTTTTAAAATGTTATGTATGTATATATCTATTATTACAAGACTAATAAGACTTTGTATCCATTTGGAACTCTTTTATTCTATACTAATATTGAAATATAACTTCTAGAACTAGGTTTCTGAAGTCTGTGTTGTTATAGTTAGTATTATAGGAAGTTTAATATAAATATTTGGGACTATTTTATAAGAACCTATTTAGATAGAACATGTAATATGAAAAAACATAAATATTTCTAGGGGAAACTATAGAAAACATAATGGGAATTATATTTTACAATTTAATATCATGATCTAATTATGTGTGTATGATTATAGAGAGATGGTGACTAACAGAAGCAATGAGAACCATATTGATTACCATAGTCAATATAGTGATATTCCCACTAATATGGTCAATGAATTTAGAGTTAGGGATAATCATATCATAACTATATTAAGCTTGTTGACCATGATTATGAAAAATAATACCTCTTTTATAGAGAAACCTATAGATTTACAACATTGGGTAACTATGTTAGACGACCACATGTAATAAAAACCTCCATCACTCGGTTGATCTAAAAATCAATTGGTAATTAAACAATGTATCAAGACCCTATATAATATCATTCTCACTTTGGAAAGTAGTGAAAAGTAAAATTCATTATGGTTATCTATTATCTGAAGGGAGATACAAAACAATGATAGACACTAATTCAAAACCCTAATGTGGAATATGAAATAAATCCTATGGAATAGAGAACTTTTATAGAGGTAATAAATGAAACATACATTACTTGTGAAAAAATAGTATAAATAGAAATTTTGTTCCTAAAAATTATACAAAATGAGGAGGAAAATGTAGTTGAATACAATGCTAACTTTACAAGGTTATCTAGCCGTGATAGAGACTGTGTATATATACTGGAAAGAAGGATTGATCGTTTATTTTTTGGGTTAAATCAAACCCTTTGAAGGAAGTTGGTATTTAAAATCTTCTCATACTATGAGGATATAGTCATATGCACCAATAAGATAAAAAAGGGGTTCTCTAAGATGAATTTATTCAAGTGAAATTAGCAGAAGAAGAGGTTGACTGAGAATCATGGGAATAAAAGTATAGTAAATGGGAATAAAGGAAGGTAGGGATTTCCCACATTGGATAACTATGGGAAGAAACATTTGGGGACTTGTTGTAAGGTAAAATGATTTTGTTACATGAGAAAATAAAAATTCGATCATCTTCGTGAATGAATAGATAAGGAAAACACTGTTTATGGTCAATGATGTAGCTGTAAGGAGAAAGTACATTACATGAAATAATTCCCCAAATTTTAAGGTCATTTACATTATAAAAGGGAATGGGAGAAATACTATGCTTATGGGACTACCACAACTGAAATCAAATTTCATAATTTCATAGTGTCATGTACTTTGATCTAAGCCTCAATGTTAAATAATGTTTTATTAGATTCTAGATATTCTCACTCTTTTATATATACTATGTTTTCAAAAAACATTAAATATTTCCCAATCACCCAAGTATTTTAGTTATCAATCAAGACCCATGGTGGAAAAAAATTTACAACAAAGATATGTTAGTCTATACTAATTATGTTTCATATACATAACATATTTGGAAACATGGTTATTATACCTATGGTTCAATTTTATATAATCTGTGGTATGGATTGGAATTAAAATTATAATTCAAAGATTTATTTCCATATGAAGGAGAATATGATTCATAAAGGTGATGTGGAATCTATTATCATTGTAGGGGATAATTCTTCATCTAAATCTTATCAATATCCTACCTTGGTAGATTTATTAAATGAAATTCTATTAAAATATGAAAATCCAGAATGGTCTATGGATAGGGAAGATATACTAAGAATATAGGATGTATCCATGGTACCAAAATTCTTCGATTTTTTTCAAAAATTATTACCCATTCATACACCTGAGTGTGAAGTTGAGTTCTCCATTGAACTCATTCCTAATGAAAGAACTATATATATACCTCTATATAAAATGGCAACATGGGAGTGTGTGGAGTTAAATAAAATTTTTATGAGTTTTTTAATAAGGTATTTATATACCCTTGAGTTTCACTATGGGGAGACCCTATTTCATTAATGAAAAAGAATGTTTGGTCTATGAGATTTTTCATCGATTATAGGGAGATCAATGCCATTATTATAATAAATAAGTATCGTCTACCCTGCATTGATGAATTATTTGATAAAACTAATTTATCCCAAAGATTTTTAAAGATTAATATTCACTCAGGTTATCACCAGCTAAGGGTGAATAATGATGATGTGCTGAAGATGACAATTCAAGAAAGGCATAGACACTACGAGTTAACACTAATTCGCTTTATATTGACTAATGAACCTTCCATCTCTATGGATATGATTAATATATTATTCAAGTATTATATTAATAATTATGTGATGGAATTCATTGATGGTATCTTCATATAATATGAGAACTATAAATAGCTCCATCTGTAAATAATTCTAGAGACCCTCAGAGAAAACAATTATATTGGAAATATTATAAGTGTGAATTTTGGCACAATGAAGCTTCATTTTTGGACTTATTATCTCAATGGATTGAATATATATTGACCCTTACAAGAGAAAGGTATTAAAATAATGTCTTAAAATAATTAATTTACCTAATATATGTAGTTTACTTGGTTTATTAGGTTACCATCAATGGTTTGTTCAAAAAAATATTGATTATCAAACCCATTAACCAAGTTAACATATAATGGGGATAAATTCACATGGTCTAGGGAATGTGAGGGAAGTATTGAAGTGATGAATATGAGACTAATTAATGCACCTTTGATAACATTACCATTAGTTGGGGAAGTATTTTTAATATATAATGATTCCTCAAATAAAGGAATTGGTTTTGTCCTTATATAAAATGATAGGGTGGTTTCCTATGCATCAACGAAGTTGAAATTATGTGAACAAAACCATCCAACTTGTGAACATGGTCTAGAATCCACAAAAATTCTCTAGAAATATGGTGACACTACTAATATGGTCAAAATTATATATATATATATATATATATACCACAATGGTTTGAATTCAATATTCCCTCTGAAGGAGATCAACGTGAGTAAAAGAAGATGGTTGAAACTACTCAGGGACTATGATTGCATGATACACTTCCAAATTGGGAAATAAAACAATGTGGATGATGCATTAACTATGAGGTTCCGTGGAATTATGTCCATTAAGAGGATTAGAAAGGATCTCATATACAAATATCTAGTAATGATGGACATATGGATTTTTAGGCGAGGGGATCCATCATTAATTTTCGAAGCAATTGGTAAACCATACTTATTAGAAAATATAATGAAATCCTAGTTTGATGAAATGGACTTACAATAGAGGTTTAAAGTAGTAAATGATGGTAAATGAATATAATTAATCTTTAAATATGGGTTTTTGATGTTTGTAAAGAGGTTATGTGTTCCATATATACCATAGTTGAAGATGAAACTTCTTGATGAAGAGCATAGTTCAAATTTCACTATACACCATTGTAGCAATAAAATGTATAGGGATTTAATATAACATTTTTGATGGGATGGTATGAAGTGGGAAATTTTCAATAATGATTCTAGGTGCTTAGTATACAAGTAGGTAAATTCCAAAAGGAAGTATCCTAAAGGATTCATACAACCTATGGTTATACCTATATGGAAGTGAGAAAATTTCATAATGGACTTTTTCATTAGACTTTCAAAGAATATAATGAAGAATGATTCTATATAATTAAATTTTAATCACCATGATATTTCTACTTATTTAATATCTATAAGATAAGATCTACCCCCTGAGTACCTTTCCCATATCTACATTAAAAAATTATAAGGGTTCGTGTGGAACTTGTATCAATTGTATTTTATAAGGACCGTCATTTCACATCAAAATCATAGAAGTATATTCAATGGAATATATACGTTTAAATATATATAGACACCACTTTTCATCCCCAAACTGATGGGAAATATAAAATAACTATATGGAAATTTGAATACATGTTTATATAATGTTCTCTTTACTTGTATGGTATGTGTAATCAGTATCTTCCTTTAGTGGAATTTGCATACAATGATAGCTTCCATTAAATAATCCAGATGGAACCATATGAAGATTTATATAAGAAGAGGTTTTATACACCAATATTCTAGGAAGAATTTTGAGAAAGAAATATATTAGTCCCAGATCTTGTGGATGTGGTGACTGTTAAAGTATAGAATATTCAATATTATATTAAATATGTCTAGAGTAGAAAAAAGTTCTATAATAATAATCAAAGGAAATACATGGGGATTAAAGTGTGGGATAATGTATTATAAAAGGTTTCCCTATGGAATTAAGTTAAAAAAATTTGTAAAAAGGGGAGTATAAGAACTAGGTACATTGGTCCTTTTGATATACTAGAGAGAATTTAATCTATAACTTACCAATAGGATATTCTGCTTAACCATTCTAAAATCCATGACATGTTCCATGTTTCATTACTATGTAAATACATGATAGATCTAATGTATGGGATCACATTTTATGTAATAGAATTAGTGCCTAACTTTTATAATAATGAAGATCCAATCTTTATTCTTGACCCTAGGGAGTATTTTTTGTGGAATTGAACAAATCAATTGGTGAAAGACCATAAGAGAAATAACAAACTCAAAGAGGAAACATGGGAGACATAATAATCAATGAGGAATGAGTATCTATATTTGTTCAATAGTTGATATATACCTTAATTTTTAGGTTAAAATTATTTAAGGGGGGAGAATGTAATACTTGAAACACTACAGTAATAGGAAAACACCATATCCTTAACTTCAACACAATGCACAATCTAATGATCCATTATTTAAAATATTAATTTCTGAATGATTGAATTTTATTTTTTAAAAAAAATTCATTTTTAAATTCTTCTTAAGGATAATATCTTAAGAGAAATTTTTTGGATTTTTCTAAGAAGGTTGATTTTTATGTGAATTATGCAAATTCAATTTTTGATTAAACTATGAAATGTATGAAATAAATAGAGTGTAAGTATAACCAAAAACTTAAAAACACATATATTGAATAAATCTATTTTTTATAAGTAAAATTTTACATTTTAAAATATTATGTTTAATTTATAAATCAATATTTGATATTTTAAAACCTAAGTCTCATTTTTCAATGAAACTATTTCAATGAATTATATATTTACTATTTTAAAATATACTTATATAAATATTAAAAAAATTAATCTGATTAAATTTATTTCAAAATTTTAATCATTAGTTATAAATTATTTTAAAAGTACCGTTTTATTTTTAGGCATAAAGGATAAATGACTAGTGTAAAAACAAGATACTGTGATAAAAGATAATATAGTGAAAGTAGAAAATATAATATAAAAGAGTTAAAAAATGTTTAAAAATGTGTAAATATATAATTTTGGAGGTTTAATGAAAATTATATTTTCCAAAATCCATTATTTTTAAATATTTTATCAAATTTCCTTGAGAGTAACTTCCCATTATTAAAAATTTATGAGTATTTATAAAACATCCAACCCTTTAATCTTATTAAAGGGGCATCTCACAACCCTTCAATACCAATCCTATAATTAATTTTCCTCTTAAAACCACAACTTTTTCCATTACCTTGAATCTATATTTCTTCTATTAACTTATAGTCACAATATTTTAGCCTAATCCCTCCATTTCCAAGGGATCCTATAAGGAAATCTCAAAGATCTCAATGAGAGTAACCCTTTTTTACTAATCTTATTTTTGTTATATATTAACATTAAAATTAAAATTTTAACATACATATATGGTAAAATATGTATTATTTATATAATTAATTTTATTATGTTGAGGTAAAAATCATTAACCACCTCTCCCCTTTTCCTTAAGAAAAATGAAAACATGATTTATGTGTATGTGCGAACTACCGCCTCCGCAAAGTAACATGTTTCATCTTCCTTCACAAACTAACATAGTTGTTAAAAAAGGGAAAGTTATTAATTTATTAAAATATATATAACATGTTTATGTTTCTAATATAATAAACCTTTTTACTACTTTTTTATGTTATAAGGAAAACAAAATCATCATACATGTGTACGTGCGGGCTACCGCCACCATAAAACGATTTGTTCTATTTTTTCATTAAATAATTTCATGGATGAATTAATAATGGTTTTAATGGATAAATATAATTTTTATTTCACTATTATGGTTTTCATAATATAAATTTAATAACATATTATCAATAAAAATAATAAATAAAAATAATAAAATTAACCATCTTAAATAAACATATGAGGAGGAAAATATTTTTATTCATATTATGTTATATTTTAATATCCATTCATTATTCGTATAATTAAATAATATTATAATATATAACAATAATAACACTACCTAAGATCTTTATTCATTTGGAATATTGATATTACAACAAAAACACCTCATAATCAATCCTTAAATCAACTCATGGTCATGTTTGGGTTAGTTTAAACACCTACTTAAAAAATATTAATAATTTATATCATGAAAGACTATGGGAAAATAATTACTGGTATAATATGACATAAATGTGTAATTAAACATGTATTTTTATTTTTATTTTATATTAAATAAATATTTAATTCACTAATCAATAAAACACCATTCGATCATCAATAATCACTAAAAATGCATGCAATTGATTTAATATTCAAGGATAAAGACTAAAACAAAAATTAATTGAATTTGAAACACCATAAATTATTATAAATAATTACTAAAAATAAATTTAATGATAATTAAATGATGAAATTTTTAATAATAATGAATACATACATCTCTATTATGAACCTAGTATAAACTATCAAACTAGAAAAACCTTATGTTGGAAAATATGTAAAACATTTAACTACAATTAAAATAGAGAATAACTATTTATAAAGATTATATATATAAATTGTTACGATTAAGTTTGTAAATTAATTTATTAATATAGTTCTGTTTTTTTTATAAAGGAAGTTAAATTATGTTAATAAAAGTTAGGAAAAGTTGTAAGGGTTTTCAGTCTCAAATTACTCTCCTTGAGATACGTTTTTTATCATGAAATTAATTTACTTTATGAAGTTTATATACTACCCATTTGATATTTTAAATCATTAATTTACTTTTATGCATGTAATTTTAAGATTAATTTTAATCCATATATTTTAATAGGTTTCTATTGAATGTCTACCTAATCCATAAAATACATTTTTCATATCAATTTTCATTATTTGGGACTCATGATATATTAACCACTTATATCCTTCTGTGTGGTGAAAAAAAATACATGGAAGGATTTATACCAAAGTCCTTATTAATTTCAATGTATTTATAAATATATATTTTTATCACTCCCTCAATTTTTTTTGAATCAATAGTTATGAAAACTGTTGAAGAAATAAATATTATCAATTGTAGAGAAATCATCCTATGTTCTGGTAAGGTAAATGGGTGTTTAGTTTTCTAGTAAATTCATCAATTTGTTTATAATTTAAAGTGGATACAACTATGGAATATATTCTCCTTAGGGAATTCACTATAAAAGGGTCTTGTTAAGAATTTACACAACCATCACTCTGATTAATGATGAGTGGTTATAATACCACCCTCCCAACTTAACACTCCTAAGGGATATGTCTTAAAATATTCAAACACTCTTTATAAATCATGATGAAGTATTTTTCAAACCATTTACTTGGAGTCCTACTAATAAAAATTATTCAACCCAATTACTATATTCCATGGATAACCAAACACATTGAATGTAACCTCAGCATTATATATCTTTTATAAGTATACTTACTATTACATTGATGATACTACACAACTTCTAATCTGATTAAGGGTTGTTCTATCAAACATCAACCTTATTCCATTGAATGGTGAAGTATTTTATTCCATATTTTTAATTATATGTATAAACATGTTTTTATTCATCCATAAGTCTATTAGGTAATGCTATAAAATCTATTTTTGGCTCTTATGGTGAATGCATTGGACTAAATTAGGTGATCGGTGGGACTTGAAATTATATATTCCTTCAATGCATCGATAGGTCCCGTGAGATAAAAACATCTTTATTTTTGGTGTATACCTATCCCAATTTCATTATAGTGTTTTGTAATAATATCTTGATAGCATATTTTGATGTATGACATTATTCATTCCATCATAATGATATTTTTTATTATAGTTATCCAAGATTTCATTTATTATAATGGAAAAATAATTCCCTCAATTTCAATTTATTATAGATTCATGTTGTTTATTTATTCTGATCATATCACTTGTTCCATGTTTATGTGATGATATATTTCATTATATGATACTCTTTAAGGATCATCTAAGATCACCCTTATTTGTTTCTTTTCATTTGCAAACCTTGAGGAGAACTATTTGTAATCTTTAGAGATGTGATAAAATGAATAATCATATTCTCTACATGTGTTCATGTTATATCTTATGTTTTCAAATGTAATGTATTTATATATATAGTCTTATAAGACTATTGATTTATTGGATCCTTCATGGAAACTTTTATTTTTCATTAATAATGTAATATAACTATCGGATCTGGGTTTTTGGAGTCCAGGTTAATACAATTCATATGGTAATTTAGAGGTTTTAGGATTTTTTGGGAATAAGAAGAAAATTTTGAGAACATATGGTTTGATATTAATTTTTTCTAGATATTTTTTGAGACATGATCATTATTGATATGGTTAGGTTTATTATACATGAAGTTAAATTACTTTATTGGAAGTTCGGAGTAATGGTAATGGTTTCTTTTCAAATCTCACTTTAAAATCAAGATTTTCCAGGTAGAAATTCATAATTGGGAAAATTGTAAGTTATTTATCAATAAACCCCCATATAATTTTTTACACTATTTTTATTTCGTTGTTTTAAATTTATTGTTACCATTTAACTTCCCTTTTGTTCCTAATGTTGTTTAATGGATGTTTATAAGTGCAGTTAACCTTATATCTTCTTTCATTTGGGAATATTTATTCATAATTTTCATGTTTTCATATGATTTTATCTATATACTTATACCTAATTATATTATTGTTATATAAATGTTCATTGGTTATAAAGTTATTGTAAATATAACAGTTGGGTATATAATTCCTGAATATACTTGTTTCCAATAGCTATATTGAAGTTGTGTAATTTTTAATAATAAATTAAAAATAATATATTTCACATATAATAAATAATTATCATGTGAGACTAAAATATAATCATTAATTAAAATGATTTATTATAAAAATATGTAATCTTATTCGTTATATTACTATTATTATTATTATTATTATTAAAGAATGATTATTTGTGTTTATAAAATTAATATAACAATTATAATAGCAATATATTGATAAAATTTAATTTTTAGATGATAAATAACTAATTTCAGTTGGATGTGATTAAAATGATTTAATGTGAAAAGTGATATTTTCAAAGAATTTTTTTTCTAAGTGTCTTGTATTTTTATTTTATAAATTAAATTTATCACTTTTAAAGGATATTTATAATAAAATTTAATGTTTAAATATATAAACTAATATACTAACACACATTTAATTGGTAATTTATATGAAATTATATTAATAACACTTAGTGTTTGAAAAGTAATTTTTCGATAAAAATGGTTTTTTCTATACATATTTTGTTTTTGATTTAAAAGTTAAATTTATTATATTTATGAACTAAATTATAATAAATGGATTCAAAAATTTTAATCAAAATATTGAAATTAGGAAAGAGGGTTAATTTTTTTATGGGGAAAAAATAAGTTACCAAGGTATACATTGAGTTGCCATAATAAATTAAAAAATGAAATAAAAAAATATTCAATTAATGGATAAATCCCAAAATATCACAAATATTATCTATAAATTATATGTTTGAGGATATTAACTAACCACTTCCATTTTTTCACGATGGATCCACTTTCCATGTAAAATTTCAACCTCACACCTTAGGGAATGAGTATTTCCAAAAATACCACTCAAAACTCACCTATAAAAGGAAATCACCACCATACCATTCAAAACAAAAATATAATTTAGTTATATATTTCATACCTTCCCATTTTTCATATTCAAAATATTTATTACTTGTTAGGTAGATTTTAGTTCCAAGATGGTGGCCAAAATCCTTCATTTCAAAGGAACCTGTTTTGAGAAAGACAGAATTAATCTAAGTGTATCATCTTAACCATCTTTTTTGGTTATTATATCACCTAAAATAAATCAATATATAATTATATAATATAATAATATTATATTGACATCATTTTTATTTTTTTAATTGATATTTCAATTATATAACTCCATTATGATACTCATTCATTATTATAGTATGTTCCTGTTTCGATCAGTTCAAAAACCTACATGAATGATGCTATATCAAAACCATCATTTACATCATATATGGCTATAATAAAAACCTTACTGATAATTTATGATATCAAATATTAATTTATAATATGAATACGTTTCTATAAGAGTGACACAAAAAATTAATGGTTATTATAAAGTAACTTGTTATTATCGATAAATTACCCAAAACATGCTTATGATGAATTATATTGTCACGAACCATACCGATTCATTTCATAAAATGAGAATTGGTGTATATAAATCATTAAAAAATCATTCAATTATCATGAATAATATATGAATTTTAATAAATTTATAAAATAATGATATTCCATATTTGATATCAAAACTTCTACAAAATAATAAAAAATACTAACATTGTGTGATGAGAATAAACCCAAACTAATTAATATATCTGTAATAAATGATTATAATTTAATAGTATAAAATATAATATATATAAATAATTTTATTAAATAAGTTATAAATATCGATATTTTTATTATACATGAGGTTAAATTACTTTTTTGGAAGTTGGGTGTAAAGGTAATGCTTTCTTTTCCAATATCACTTTTAAATAAAGATTGTCCATGTCAAAATTCATAGTTGTTAAAATTGTATGTTATTTATCTCTAAACCCCCATCTAATTTTTTATACTATTTTTATTTATTTGATGTAAATTTATTCTTACCATTTCATTTCCCTTTTGTTCATAATGTAGTTGAAAGTATGGTTATAAGTGGAGCTAACCTTATATATTCTTTTCATTTGGGAATATTTATTCGGAATTTTCATGTTTTCATATGATTTTATGGCTATACCTATATCTAATTACATGTTTGTTATATAAATGTTCATTGTTCATATAGTTGTTGTAAATAAGATCATTGGGTATATAATTCCTGGATATACTTGTATCCAATAGGTATATTGAAGTTGTGTAATTTTTAATAATAAAATTAAAAATAATATATTTCACATATAATAAATAATTCTCAAGTGAAACTAAAAGAAAATCATTAATTAAAATAAATTATTATAAAAATATGTAATCTTATTTGTTACATTTTATTTTTATTTTTATTATTAAGGAATGATTATGTGTGTTTATAAAATTAAAATAACAATTATAATAGTAATATATTGATAAAATTAAATTTTTATATGATAAATAATTAATTTAAATTGGATTTGATTAAAATTATTTAACGTAAAAAGTGATATTTACAAATAATTTTTTCAAAGTGTTGTGTATTTTTACATTATAAATTAAATTTATCACTTTTAAAGGATATTTCTAATAAAATTTAATGTTTGAATATATAAACAAATATATTAACATACATTTAATTAGTAATTGATATGAAATTATATTAATAATACTTAGTGTTTGAAAAGTAATTTTTCTATAAAAATGATTTTTTCAATATATATATATTTTTGATTTAAAAGTTAAATTTATTATGTTTCTAAACTAAGTTATAATAAACAGATTCAAAAAATTTAATCAAAATATTAAAATTAGTTAAGAAGGTTAATTTCTTTTATGGGGAAAAAAATAAGTTACCAAGGAATACAATGAGTTACCATAGGAAATGAAATAATGAAATAAAAAGGATTGAATTAAGGGATAAATCCCAAAAATATCACTAATATTATCTATAAATTTTAATTTTGATGATATTAATTAACCCCTTCCATTTTTTTCTCACTATGGATCCACTTTCCATGTAAAATTTCAACCTCACGCATTAGGGAAAGAGAATTTCCAAAAATACCACTCAAAACTCACCTACAAATGGAAATCCCCACCATCCCTTTAAATCCAAAAATAAAATTTAGTTATCTATTTAATACCTACCCATTTTCATATTAAAAATATTTAATACTTGTTTGGTAGATTTAATTTCCAAGAAGGTGGCATAAATCCTTCATTTCAAAGGAATCTGTCTTGAGAAAGACAGAATTCATCTAAGTGTATCATTCGTCACCATCTTCTTCGGTTACTATATCAACTCAAATAATTAAAAACCTACCTATATAATATAATAATGTTATATTTACATAATTTTTATTTTATGGAATTGATATTACCATTATATAACTTGACACTCATACTCATTCATTATTATAGCATGTTCTTGTTTTGATCGGTTCAAAAACCTACATGAATGATGTTATACCAAACCCATCATTTACATCATAGATGGATATCATAAAATCAATACTGATAATTTACAATATAAAAGATTAATTTATAATATGAAAATTTTTATATAAGAGTGACACAAAAAATTAATGGTCATTATAATGTAACTTGTTGTTATCGGTAAATTACCCATAACATGCTTGTGATGAATTACATTGTCCCGAACTATGCCAATTAATTTCATAAAATGAAAATCGGTGTATATAAATCATTAATCACAATGATATAATTATCTTGAGTAATATATTAATGGTAAAAAGTTTATAAAATAATGATATTCGATATTCCATATCAAAACTTCTATAAAATAATAAAAAATACTAACATTGTGTGATGAGAATACACACTAAATAATTAATATATGTGTAATAAATGATTATAATTTAAGAGTATAAAATATAATATATATAAATAATATTATTAAATAAGTTATAAATATGGTTAGGTTTATTATACATGAGGTTTAATTACTTTTTTGAAAGTTGGGAGTAAAGGTAATGGTTTCTTTTCCAATCTCACTTTTAAATCAAGATTTTTAATGTGAAAATTCATAATTTGGAAAATTGAATGTTTTTTATCTTTAAACCCCCATTTAATTTTTTATTCTATATTTATTTCTTGGTTTAAAATTTATTCTTACCATTTCACTTCCCTTTTGTTTATAATATAGTTGAAAGGATGCTTATAAGTTGAGCTAACCTTATATCTTTTTTTCATTTCGGAATATTTATTCTCAATTTTCATGTTTTCATATGATTTTATGGATATAATTATACCCTATTATATGATTTGTTAATATAAATTTATATTTTCTTTAACATTATTTTATAAAATTTTGAATGGAATTTTTTTAACACTTTTCACACAATCAATTTCTCCAACAGATTTCTTTTGTTTTATTTATGAAGTTTTCTTTTCATGTTTTCATAATTCTTCAAAGTAATTTTTATTTAATTTATAATTATTTTACAAAAATTATTCTTTAATAAATTATTTAATTTTAAAATAATATTTATCAAAATTTAAATGATATTTCTTCTCTTTTTCATATAAATTTTATAATTCTCTTATAATGTTTTTATCATCAATATTAATATCATTTAATGTTTCTTGGGATTTATTAAGGATATGTTATAATGATAAAATCCACCATATTTATTTGAATGTATTATGATCATGTATCGTTGATGTTTTCATTAAACCTATTTTTTTTACATAGGTTAATTAAGGTATTATAGAATTATGAATGTTTTAATGTTTATGTGGAACAAATATGTATAGTTTTTCATTATGTGAAAGATGGGATTAGAATTTTATATTCATATAAAGAATTGGGTAAATATTTATATCTCATGATAGGACATTTAATGAACTGATGAGTGAACCTAATCCACTATAGGACCTTTTCCACTATGTTTATGGTAATGGAGATTGAACCAAATCCATTTTGGGACTTTGTTAACTATGTTTCGGAGAATGGGGAGTAAATTATATCCACTATAGGATTATCTCCACTCTGTGATAATGGTATTTTTAGTGGTACTTTATATAATAAATGGTTTTATCTTCTTATATATGTTCCACATTATTATGTTTTTTCACATTACATTATTATGGATTATAATTACTACCTCATTATTACACATTCTCATTCCAAATTTCAAATATTTTCTCAAAATCCTCATTTTGTGGTTCATTTTTATGATCCATGTTTTATTGGGTATTATTTCCTTTTGTTAGGTTTATGTACATTTATTATTTTCTCATAATCACATGCTCATATTATTCTCACTTATGATATTTGATTAAAATATCTTATTTCCACCCCTTACTAAGCATATGAGTTCATACTTTCTTAGGTTTCAGTTAAAAAAATAATATAGAAGATTATTATGTGTGATATGTCTAAAAAGATATCATGAGTGAATATTATTTTGGGGAAATGTTGAATAATATTTGTAAAATAATTCAGTTATATATATATTCTACAAAGGAACTGAAGCTATAGGTTCTAGGGATTTATTTATTGTGAGGTGTAATTAATATTCATGTAAAATATTGTAATATATATATATATATTATCCTTAGTTATTCTAAAAATAATAATTATATCAACACTAAATATCATTGAAATAAATAATAATGGTGTTTACATTCATCTATTGTGGTGACATTTTCTCTCCACCAAAATAGCTTCAGACAAATCTAAATTCATCCATACAAGACTATACTTCTTTCAATGCCTTGTTAAGATAGAATGGACAATATTTACCTCATATATCATCCTTACAATATATATCCAAAATTATTTAGGGTTTTTATCTTATTTTATATAATATTATTTCATAGTCTCCATGATGATCAAATACCACTTTATCCTTTCCAAATACTCTATTTAGTCATTGTTGAGACTTTAATACTTTCTATCCTAATATAAAACACATATACTTTGGGTTTTTCCTTTCCTCAGCCTGTTTATATTTTTATAATTACCACCATGATCATTTTCACTTTAAACACATAACCTCTCAACAAATCCTCATTTAATTATGATAAAATCAAAAAATTAACACAAAACCTTATGTTACAAAAAAAAAATAAGTCATATGAATTGGAGTAAAATGAGTAGTGGGGAACAAAACCTGAAGTTTATTTAGAAAACTTTATATATGGTGTGTGAACAAAAAAGAAAATCCATAAATAAGTGTCAAGATAGATTTAAGAGTTAGTTGTTTAAAATTTCGTTCATAACCTAGTTATTAAAATTAACCTTTTGTGTTTCCTATTATTTGGAATTACTTTGTTCTAGATTATCTATAAAAATTGAATAAGTACAATAAAAAATAAATGATTATAAAAAAAATTATAGAGTGTTCCTTGTTATTAAATTAGTTGGACTGAAAGTGGAATTATAAATTCAAATGAATAAGGTGTAAAAGAAGTATAAAATTGGTGTATAATATGAGTTAAGGACAAGTGTAAATGAAAATTGGATGATGAGCTTGAGAGATAGGGATTTAATAATGTTGTTATTTTTATAATCATGATTCAAAAAATCTATATTTATTTATAATTAATTAATGGGGACTCAAACTTTATTTGAAGTGGAATCTTTGTGAAATTTTACATTAGGAAAAGTGATATTTGGGTGTGGTGAAATGTTATTAAAATAAATTATTCATTATTTTATTTTAGTTTTTCATATTTTTTTTATTTTTTTCTATTAAAAATAGTAGTCATGTTATACCCAAAACCTCATTATTTTAGGTAAACATCATATCCTAAATGGTAACAAAATGCATACTCTAAAGAGCCTTTGTTAATGATTATATATAACAGATTTATTTAAAAATATCAGATTTTTTTTTTCAAAAAAATAAACTTCATTTTTAAATTCTTCATAATGATATTTAATTAAGACAAAAAATTGTGATTTTTCAAAAAAGATAGATTTTTAGGTCAATATTTAAAATGCCTTTTTTGTTAAAATATAACTTTTATGAAATTTATTTGATGTAAGAATAAAATAAAACTAAAATAATATTTAATTATTATATGTTTTACAAGTAACTTTATACATTTTAAAATATTAATTTAAATTTATAAACCTATATTTGATATTTTAAAACTGAAGTAACCTTTTTCACTAAAATTATTTTCATGTGTTACACATTTACTATTTTAAAATTAATTTATATTTTTTGTTTAAATTAAGTATTACTAAATTTATTTAAAATTTTGATTTATTAAGTCAAAATTATATAAAAAATACCATTTTATTATTAAGAAAATAAGATAAATTACTAAGGTAAAAACTAGTTATCATGGAAAAATTAAAATGGTAAAAGTGGAAAATATAAGAGAAATAATTTAAATTTTTTTAATAAATGTGTTAAATTGATTAGTAGAGGCCTGATAGACCTTATTTATTCCAAAATTAATTATTTATCAATGTTAGATCCACATTCTTTGATAGTGACTTCCTATTATTAAACATTTATAGGTATTTACAAAAATATAATACCTTTTCACTTGTAAAAGTGGCCTCTCACAACCCCTTAAATACCAATCCTAAAACTATGTTTCCTCCTAAAAAAGACCTTTTTAATTACCCTTTAATATTATATTTATTTAATTCACTTTTTTCACAGTATTTTATAATAATCTATTCATTTCCATGGGATCCTCTATGAAAATCTCAAAGTGGTCAACGTGAGTAACACTTTTACTTAAATTATTTCATTTATATCTTACCTTTTATAATTTTATCATCACTATATTCTAACATTAGTATTTTTTATATTATTTTAATGGAATAATCATTAACCACATTTCTCTCTTTTTTTAAGAAAAATGAAAATACATTTCTTACATATGTACGAAATACCACCTCCAAAAGGCCATATATTTTATCTTCCTTCACCACCTAACATGGATGGTAGAAAAAAAGTTAGTAATTAATTATGATATATATAATATTTTTATTTTTATGATATATTAAACCTTATTAATCATTTCTTCCATTGAAGGTAAAATGAAGTCTTCATTAATGTGTACCTGTGGACAACCACCTTCAAGGAATGGTGGATTCTATTTTTTATCTATACTAACATTCATGGATAGAATTAAGAATGGGTTTAAAGGATAGAAATTATTTTTATTTCAATATTAAGGTTCCATTAAAAAAATTAAAAACATATTAATGACATAAATAATAAAAAATCGTTATAAAATTAATCGTTTTAAACCAGCATTTTAGGGAGAAAGCATTTTATTAATATAATGTAATATTTTATTATCCATTACATATGTAACGCCCCGACCCTAGTTACCTAGAGTCAGTGCCTTATTACATAACATTGGAATGATCACAAGAAAGATCAAGTCTCAAAAGACCGATTAGTTTAGTATCCTTGGAAACAATAGATACATTCATAAAGTTTTACATTACATCAAAAAAAACATCTTGTCTTCATATCCCCTCATACTATCCCTGCAGGTCATTCATAAATTACTTCTTCATAATCCTGGGAAAAATAAAAAAAATTGAAAGGGGTGAGCTCAGATGCTCAGTAAGGATAACATTATAGCAGAAGCTTTCATACATAAGCATAAACACTTAAGGAAATTTATAACTAATACAAAAGCCTTTTAAACTTGAACTTCAACATAAAATGGAAAAGATAAAATGAAATAATGCCATTTAGTTATTCACATGGATATTCTACTAGTCTAATGATAACATGCAATATCAATAACCACTTTCATAATGATGGAATGCATAATTCCATACTATCATAACCACATAGCCAAGGCCTCGTGCCAAGACTACAAATAAGATTTTTCCAAGGCCTTGTGCCAAGACACTAGTTTGCCTCATGAGACCTACCGATGCATTGAGGAGATATAGCAGGCTCCACCCGTCACTTATTAAGTCCAATGCATTCTGCATATGAGCAGGTTTAAACATAGCATAAACATTCGTATTAAAACTAGCATACGAAATGTCAATACTTTAACCACAAACCATGAATGGTATAAAAATAGAACATCCACAGTCAAACATAACTCATTTGATACAATATGGAAGATGGTATTGTATCACATTAACCTCAATCAATAATAATGTAGGATGTTGACATAGATGAAAATAATCATCAAAAGTTATTTGAGAGAAATATCCCCCTTTTTCTTCAAATCATTTAAAAGTCACACTATTTGTCAAGAAGCCATTTAAAAATAGATTTTTGAATCAATGTGTCTCATACCACTTTTAAACTTTTAAAAGGAGTTTTAATTTTAAAACTTTAATGTCCATATAAATAAATCCTTAAAACCATTTTTTAAAACATGGACATTAATGAGGAAGATTTAAAAGAATAATTCTTTAAAACATTTAAAAATGGTATTTTAGTTAGAGTTTCTAACCAAAATAGAGACACTTGAATACAAATAATTGAGGAAATGAAAACATTTTAATATCATGAGAATAAAGGAATTCATGATATACTATGTCCAAGTACATTATATACACCACATAAAAGTGATTTGGTGTATAACAACAAAGAAGTCTCAATGGAATGTAAATTGAGATGAAATCTCTCATAAAGGCTGTATCCTTAGGTTAAGGATAAATCAACGACATAGTTATGTGTGACAAATATAAATACACTAAATATGATTGTATATTCAGTGTAAATCAATCAAAGGATATTCACACATAGTCTTATAAAAACAACACTAGTGAATTGGATGTTTAACTCAACAAATAGAGAATGAGTTAAAATTACTTTTATCAAATTCATATCGATGACTTGAGAAATTATCAATTGAGTGATTATGTGTATCAAAAGTATATCCACAGAAAAGGGGAGTGGAAATTATGACATAAGAAAATGAATAGTTATTCCACACGTAATCTCGGAGTAAAATAATCAATGAAGTTTGCGTAAAGCCGAATAAATGGAAATTGAAATTTCAAATTCCCTTATCGATTAGGTAACTTATGAAACATACACCCATGAAATAAGGATCATACAATGATGATTTAAATTCCAATAAATACAATTATGGGTAGTACACATACACCACATGCAATAAATAAGTGGTGAACAATGGAATTCTCACGAAATTAAGAGTGAGATAAGAAACACCTTACCTTGTACTTTTCCTTGGTTGGGGGTAGGTTAACCTCATGTATAATGTTGAAATAATTGTTATTAAATTATTCATGAATCATATACATTAATATGATATAATATATGATCTTTTAACATTGATTTGTTAATAATATCTTAGAATTATCGTCGTTTCAGGTGTTAACTTACCCGTTTTCTTTTATATGTTTTGTTACGTAAGACATGTTTGTCATGGATAGGTTGTATCTTATTCATATCCAGAATTATATCAAGTCCTTAAACATTATTTTTAAATCATCAAATGATAATTATACTTGAATGGATACGATAGAGAATGAATCTCATCGCGTTTGTGGAGACGGTAGTCCGTACGTACGCACGAGCGACAATATCATTATTTTGATATTAAAATAATATATAATTGGATGGTATATCATATATACAGAATAATTATCATGTTATATTTATTATTTTCATGAGTTACACATCATTATTATACCCACCCAAATAATAATATATTGAATAACAATTACACCACGACGTGGAGACGGTAAGCCGTACGTACACACGTATGGTGACATGTTATTCAAAGGGTGGATAGAATACTGAATATGGTTGTACCATATTTATAATAACATCACAGTATATATAATATACTGGAGTTATTATTTTATAATGGTAATAACAAAGAAAGAAGAAGTGGAAGAAGAATGGAACTTGAAAAGGGGTGGTGAAAACATTACCTCTTCTTCGGGTTCTTCCTTTTGATTTGATCAAAAGGGCTCTTTCGGTTGGCTTTCTGATCAAAATAAGGCCTCCATGTTGTAGTGAGGGAAGTTGAGAGAGTATTTGGGCAGGTTTTGGCCGAACCAAAAGGATTTTAATGTGTGAAGAAATTAGAAGGAGGAGTGACCTTTTATAAGAGGGGTGAGGGGCACCTTTGGAAAAGCTAAATATATTAATTTATAATAAATTTATATTGGGTTTCTAATGGCTCCAAAGTTGATTATTCAAAGGTTAAGGTGGGGATAGGTCTAAAACCATTCAACCAATATAATTTAGACAGGTTTGGGTCACTATATTAACCATATCTTTTAGTTTTAACTCTTAGTTAATTAGTTTGACATTTACCATGTCACTTTGTATTTTTCTATTATATAGTTAATAAACTTACTATATATATCCAAAAGACCCCCCAAGTGGTCCATTAAATATATACCTATCATTATATATGTCTCTTGTCTGAACCTTATATTTTTAGGAATTTATTATCAATTAATAATATAATATTCGTTTTAAAAACTCTTTTATGTCAATTTTGAGACAATTCAATAGTTGATTTCTTTGAAACTCATAACAGAATTATTACTTCGAAAAAAGTCAGTTAAATCAATCCTAATATGTCATATTATCCTAGAAAATTAGTGTTATTCATTAAAAGTCTTAAATTATATTTATTTGGGTATTTATAATATCAATTATTTTAATTTTTCACTATTATGGTAATTATTGCATCATCATTGTGTCATAAATATATTAAATTATTTAATGTCTAAAAATTATAAATAAAATATCATTATGTAGTAAATCTTATTAGATTTATAATGAATATTTACAATCGAATTTATCATATGTATAACCCTATATTATAAATGTTTTAGTAAATAAACTTTGATTTTAACTCTTTTAACTCTTCTTTGAATTAAATAATAATAAATGTCCTAATCTAATCCAAGTGGACCTAAAAGATAATATTTTATTCCTAAGGTTGTTTGTTGTCGAGATACACTTGTCCAATAGAGTTAGGATATGTGTTAGGGTAATATTAATATCATTTTTACCCTTAATTACCCTATTTTCTTTTAACCGTGGTAAGTAAAAGTAAAAAGTTACTATTCACCAAAAATTATTTTCATCTCATTGAACCAGATTTTACTTCTTGATGTTAACTGTGTCTCTCAGGTTTTTGAAATTTCATTCACAGAAGCGGTAAAATTAAGTTTTATAAAAAATTCAGTTTTTTTAACTACCACTTAGTAGTTTCACTATTCATCAAAAATTGAAGTTTTTCAGAACAATGCCAAAATTTCACCCTAAGATATAATTTATATTCAGAATTCAAGAATGATGTCTATTTTAAAAAATTCGAAACATAAAAGTTGCATTAATTAATTTTATAATTAATTCCCGCTGTCACAACAAATAGCGTGTTTTTAAGAGACAATATATATCAAAAGATAGACAATTGTTTAGGTCCAATTTCAAAGTGAAATTAATTCTAATGAACACCATTGGATAAAATCATAAAAATATATTCTAATTATACTTTAAAACCACTCAATAATATAATTTATCACTATAAATTATTTTTATTTAAAAATTTGTTTTTAATTAAAATATAGTAATTTTCACTATTCATCAAAATATAAGTGTTATCCGAAAAGTTCCAAAATTTCACCCTAGGATAAATTTGATATTCAAAATCCAAAAATGAAGTCCATTTTGAGAGATAGAATTTATAAAATTTCAAAAAGTAGGTATTACTATTCATAATGGCTAGTTTGATTGGTTGTGGTGTGTTAGAATCTTGAAGTTGCGTACAATGCACGCAATTGCATTATTCGAAGGGAAACGTACCGTGGAAGCTTAGGGTGTTACAAAATATCCTGAAAATTCCTCGAAATTATAATATATCACACTAATAAATTGAAAATAATATAATTATTCTTTTATTTTAATGATATTGTAACTAAAAAAACTCATAATCATTCATTAAATCAGGGTATGATCATGGTTGAGTTTATTTAACAAACTACTTGAACAAAACTATGGATTTATATCATGAAAGGCTATTGGAAAATAATTAATTATATAATATTATATAAATATGTAAATAATTATTTATATATTCTGGATTTGTTAGATCAATAGTTAATTCATTAATTAATAAAACACCCATTTATTGTCAAGAATCACCGAAATATGCTTGTTATCGATTTCATATTCAGAGATAAAGTCAAAATCACTCATGGAAGGAATTTGAAACATCATAATTTATTATAAATAATACCTAATAGAAAATTTAAATAACATAAAAGTATGATTTTTTTAGAATAATGAATATAGACACCATTATTATAAAACTAGTACAAAGGATCAAACTATAAACACCCAATGTAGGAAAATTGGTAAAAAAAACCATAATTAATATAGAGATTGAAAATATATATATAAAGAGTATAAATTAAAATATGTATGATTAATATTCTTAATTATGTAATTAAAATATCTACTTTTTTATCAAGGAGGTTAATGTACCTTCATGGAAGTCAGAAAAAGTGCAAAGGATTTTTTTTTCTGGAATTCATATCATTGTGATATGATTTTTATTTTGAAACAAATTTGATTACAGTGTATATACAACCTATTTTTGATGTTACATCATGAAATACCTTTTATTCATGGAATTTTAAGATCAATTTAAACCCTTATTTTCTTTTATGTTTGCATTTAATTGCTTCCATATCCATTAGTGGGGTTTTCTATCTAAATTTTCATTCATTGAGACTCCTTATATATTCAAAAATTAATTCATTTTTTATGGTGCATAGATTTATATGGTGTATTTTTTTCTATATTCGTCGTTAATTCCAGGGGAAAAACACATCTATATTGTTATCCCTCCCTCATATTTATTTTTTCAAGTGTTAATAAAACCGTTGAAAAACTCAATATTTTCCATGGAGGAGAAACAATCTGATGTTTTGGTAAAGTAAATGTGTGTGTATTTTCCTATAAAATGAATCCCTATCTAGATATTAGAAAGTGGATAAAGTTATATAATAGATTTTCCTAGGGTTAATCACCATAAATATGGTTGGTTGATCATTCACTCAATCATCACTCTGATGCATGATGAGTGTTCCAAAGACTGCACACCTAAATAGGCACTCCTGGAGGATATGCCTTGGAATATTCACATGATTTTTATGAACCATGATAAAGGATTTTTCTTAAAATTTCATTAGTCTCTAAAAAAATAAAAATATTTAACCTAATTATTATCTTCCACGGATAACCCAACACATTAAAAGTACCCTAACAATTGTATCTCTTTGATGAGGGTACTTCATATTACTTGAAAGATACCAAATATCATTTTAGTTGATTAAGGAATGTTCTCCCATATATATACATTATTTCATTTAATGGGGAATTATTTTTTTCATATTTTAAATTAGATAAAAACCCATGTTTTTATTCATCCGAGGGTTTCTTAGGGAATGGTATTAAATGTCTTGTTGACTCTTATGGTGAATGCATTGGGCTTAATCAGGTGATGGGTGGGGCCCAGAATTATATAGGCCCTCAATGAATCGATAGGTCTCATAAGATAAAATTTCATGGGATTTGTTGTATACCTCCTCCATATCAGTATAGTGTCTTTGCATAAGCCCTTTATAACAGGTTTTCATGTCTTTTATTTTGCACTCCATCAGCATGAGATCAATGATTATTATTCATGTTTTCATTTAATATAATGGATATAACATTCCCTCATTTTTATTTTATTATGAATTCATGTTTTTTATTTATTCATACTATATCACATTTTCAGTTTTTATGTTATAATAAAAAAATTTGTACGATACTCCTTACTGAGAATTTGAACTCACCCTTAGTTTCTTTCCTTTCCTCAGGAAACCTAGAGACTGTATAATTTTCTGGCATATGATGAAAGGAATAACCATGATCTCCTAATGTGTTGATGTTGTATCTTAGGTTTTAAAATGTTATGTATGTATATATCTATTATTACAAGACTAATAAGACTTTGTATCCATTTGGAACTCTTTTATTCTATACTAATATTGAAATATAACTTCTAGCACTAGGTTTCTGAAGTCTGTGTTGTTATAGTTAGTATTATAGGAAGTTTAATATAAATATTTGGGACTAGTTTATAAGAACCTATTTAGATAGAACATGTACTATGAAAAAACATAAATATTTCTAGTGGACACTATAGAAAACATAATGGGAATTATATTTTACAATTTAATATCATGATCTAATTATGTGTGTATGATTATAGAGAGATGGTGACTAACAGAAGCAATGAGAACCATATTGATTACCATAGTCAATATAGTGATATTCCCACTAATATGGTCAATGAATTTAGAGTTAGGGATAATCATATCATAACTATATTAAGCTTGTTGACCATGATTATGAAAAATAATACCTCTTTTATAGAGAAACCTATAGATTTACAACATTGGGTAACTATGTTAGACGACCACATGTAATAAAAACCTCCATCACTCGGTTGATCTAAAAATCAATTGGTAATTAAACAATGTATCAAGACCCTATATAATATCATTCTCACTTTGGAAAGTAGTGAAAAGTAAAATTCATTATGGTTATCTATTATCTGAAGGGAGATACAAAACAATGATAGACACTAATTCAAAACCCTAATGTGGAATATGAAATAAATCCTATGGAATAGAGAACTTTTATAGAGGTAATAAATGAAACATACATTACTTGTGAAAAAATAGTATAAATAGAAATTTGGTTCCTAAAAATTATACAAAATGAGGAGGAAAATGTAGTTTAATACAATGATAACTTTACAAGGTTATCTAGGCATGATAGAGACTATGTATATATACTGGAAAGAAGGATTGATCGTTTATTTGTTGGGTTAAATCAAACCCTTTGAAGGAAGTTGGTATTTAAAATCTTCTCATACTATGAGGATATAGTCATATGCACCAATAAGATAAAAAAGGGGTTCTCTAAGATGAATTTATTCAAGTGAAATTAGCAGAAGAAGAGGTTGACTGCAAATCATGGGAATAAAAGTATAGTAAATGGGAATAAAGGAAGGTAGGGATTTCCCACATTGGATAACTATGGGAAGAAACATTTGGGGACTTATTGTATGGTAAAATGACTTTGTTACATGAGAAAATAAAAATTCGATCATCTTCATGAATGAATAGATAAGGAAAACACTGTTTATGGTCAATGATGTAGCTGTAAGGAGAAAGTACATTACATGAAATAATTCCCCAAATTTTAAGGTCATTTACATTATAAAAGGGAATGGGAGAAATACTATGCTTATGGGACTACCACAACTGAAATAAAATTTCATAATTTCATAGTGTCATGTACTTTGATCTAAGCCTCAATGTTAAATAATGTTTTATTAGATTCTAGATATTCTCACTCTTTTATATATACTATGTTTTCAAAAAACATTTAATATTTCCCAATCACCCAAGTATTTTAGTTATCAATCAAGACACATTGTGGAAAAAAATTTACAACAAAGATATGTTAGTCTATACTAATTATGTTTCATATACATAACATATTTGGAAACATGGTTATTATACCTATGGTTCAATTTTATATAATCTGTGGTATGGATTGGAATTAAAATTATAATTCAAAGATTTATTTCCATATGAAGGAGAATATGATTCATAAAGGTGATGTGGAATCTATTATCATTGTAGGGGATAATTCTTCATCTAAATCTTATCAATATCCTACCCTGGTAGATTTCTTAAATGAAATTCTATTAAAATATGAAAATCCAGAATGGTCTATGGATAGGGAAGATATACTAAGAATATAGGATGTATCCATGGTACCAAAATTCTTCGATTTTTTTCAAAAATTATTACCCATTCATACACCTGAGTGTGAAGTTGAGTTCTCCATTGAACTCATTCCTAATGAAAGAACTATATATATGCCTCTATATAAAATGGCGATATGGGAGTGTGTGGAGTTAAATAAAATTTTTATGAGTTTTTTAATAAGGTATTTATATACCCTTGAGTTTCACTATGGGGAGACCCTATTTCATTAATGAAAAAGAATGTTTGGTCTATGAGATTTTTCATCGATTATAGGGAGATCAATGCCATTATTATAATTAATAAGTATCGTCTACCCTGCATTGATGAATTATTTGATAAAACTAATTTATCCCAAATATTTTTAAAGATTAATATTCACATAGGTTATCACCAGCTAAGGGTGAATAATGATGATGTGCTGAAGATGACAATTCAAGCAAGGCATAGACACTACGAGTTAACACTAATTCCCTTTATATTGACTAATGAACCTTCCATCTCTATGGATATGATTAATATATTATTCAAGTGTTATATTAATAATTATGTGATGGAATTAATTGATGGTATCTTCATATAATCTGAGAACTATAAATAGCTCCATCTGTAAATAATTCTAGAGACCCTCAGAGAAAAAAATTATATTGGAAATATTATAAGTGTGAATTTTGGCACAATGAAGCTTCATTTTTGGACTTATTATCTCAATGGATTGAATATATATTGACCCTTACAAGAGAAAGGTATTAAAATAATGTCTTAAAATAATTAATTTACCTAATATATGTAGTTTACTTGGTTTATTAGGTTACCATCAATGGTTTGTTCAAAAAAATATTGATTATCAAACCCATTAACCAAGTTAACATATAATGGGGATAAATTCACATGGCCTAGGGAATGTGAGGGAAGTATTGAAGTGATGAATATGAGACTAATTAATGCACCTTTGATAACATTACCATTAGTTGGGGAAGTATTTTTAATATATAATGATGCCTCAAATAAATGAATTGGTTTTGTCCTTATATAAAATGATAGGGTGGTTTCCTATGCATCAAGGAAGTTGAAATTATATGAACAAAACCATCCAACTTGTGAACATGGTCTAGAATCCACAAAAATTCTCTAGAAATATGGTGACTCTACTATTATGGTCAAAATTATATATATATATATATATATATACCACAATGGTTTGAATTCAATATTCCCTCCGAAGGAGATCAACGTGAGTAAAAGAAGATGGTTGAAACTACTCAGGGACTATGATTGCATGATACACTTCCAAATTGGGAAATAAAACAATGTGGATGATGCATTAACTATGAGGTACCATGGAATTATATCCATTAAGAGTATTAGAAAGGATCTCATATACAAATATCTAGTAATGATGGACATATGGATTTTTAGGCGAGGGGATCCATCATTAATTTTCGAAGCAATTGGTAAACCATACTTATTAGAAAATATAATGAAATCCTAGTTTGATGAAATGGACTTACAATAGAGGTTTAAAGTAGTAAATGATGGTAAATTAATATAATTCATCTTTAAATATGGGTTTTTGATGTTTGTAAAGAGGTTATGTGTTCCATATATACCATAGTTGAAGATGAAACTTCTTGATGAAGAGCATAGTTCAAATTTCACTATACACCATTGTAGCAATAAAATGTATAGGGATTTAATAAACATTTTTGGTGGGATGGTATGATGTGGGAAATTTTCAATAATGATTCTAGGTGCTTAGTATACAAGTAGGTAAATTCCAAAAGGAAGTATCCTAAAGGATTCATACAACCTATGGTTATACCTATATGGAAGTGAGAAAATTTCATAATGGACTTTTTCATTAGACTTTCAAAGAATATAATGAAGAATGATTCTATATAATTCACTTTTAATCACCATGATATTTCTACTTATTTAATATCTATAAGATAAGATCTACCCCCTGAGTACCTTTCCCATATCTACATTAAAAAATTATAAGGGTTCGTGTGGAACTTGTATCAATTGTATTTTATAAGGACCGTCATTTCACATCAAAATCTTAGAAGTATATTCAATGGAATATATACGTTTAAATATATATAGACACCAATTTTCATCCCCAAACTGATGGGAAATATAAAATAACTATATGGAAATTTCAATACATGTTTATATAATGTTCTTTTTACTTGTATGGTATGTGTAATCAGTATCTGCCTTTAGTGGAATTTTCATACAATGATAGCTTCCATTAAAGAATCCAGATGGAACCATATGAAGATTTATATAAGAAGAGGTTTTATACACCAATATTCTAGGAAGAATTTTGAGAAAGAAATATATTAGTCCCAGATCTTGTGGATGTGGTGACTGTTAAAGTATAGAGTATTCAATATTATATTAAATATGTCTAGAGTAGAAAAAAGTTCTATTATAATAATCAAAGGAAATACATGGGGATTAAAGTGTGGGATAATGTATTATAAAAGGTTTCCCTATGGAATTAAGTTAAAAAATTTTGTAAAAAGGGGAGTATAAGAACTAGGTACATTGGTCCTTTTGATATACTAGAGAGAATTTAATCTATAACTTACCAATAGGATATTCTGCTTAACCATTCTAAAATCCATGACATGTTCCATGTTTCATTACTATGTAAATACATGATAGATCTAATGTATGGGATCACATTTTATGTAATAGAATTAGTGCCTAACTTTTATAATAATGAAGATCCAATCTTTATTCTTGACCCTAGGGAGTATTTTTTGTGGAATTGAACAAATCAATTGGTGAAAGACCATAAGAGAAATAAAAAACTCAAAGAGGAAACATGGGAGACATAATAATCAATGAGGAATGAGTATCTATATTTGTTCAATAGTTGATATATACCTTAATTTTTAGGTTAAAATTATTTAAGGGGGGAGAATGTAATACTTGAAACACTGCAGTAATAGGAAAACACCATATCCTTAACTTCCACACAATGCACACTCTAAAGATCCATTATTTAAAATATTAATTTCTGAATGATTGAATTTTATTTTTTTAAAAAAACTCATTTTTAAATTCTTCTTAAGGATAATATCTTAAGAGAAAATTTTTGGATTTTTCTAAGAAGGTTGATTTTTATGTGAATTGTGCAAATTCAATTTTTAATTAAACTATTAAATGTATGAAATAAATAGAGTGTAAGTATAACCAAAAACTTAAAAACACATATATTGAATAAATATATTTTTTATAAGTAAAATTTTACATTTTAAAATATTATGTTTAATTTATAAATCAATATTTGATATTTTAAAACCTAAGTCTCATTTTTCAATGAAACTATTTCAATGAATTATATATTTACTATTTTAAAATATACTTATATAAATATTAAAAAAATTAATCTGATTAAATTTATTTCAAAATTTTAGTCATTAGTTATAAATTATTTTAAAAGTACCGTTTTATTTTTAGGCATAAAGGATAAATGACTAGTGTAAAAACAAGATACTGTGATAAAAGATAATATAGTGAAAGTAGAAAATATAATATAAAAGAGTTAAAAAATGTTTAAAAATGTGTAAATATATAATTTTGGAGGTTTAATGAAAATTATATTTTCCAAAATCCATTATTTTTAAATATTTTATCAAATTTCCTTGAGAGTAACTTCCCATTATTAAAAATTTATGAGTATTTATAAAACTTCCAACCCTTTAATCTTATTAAAGGGGCATCTCACAACCCTTCAATACCAATCCTATAATTAATTTTCCTCTTAAAACCATAACTTTTTCCATTACCTTGAATCTATCTTTCTTCTATTAACTTATAGTCACAATATTTTAGCCTAATCCCTCCATTTCCAAGGGATCCTATAAGGAAATCTCAAAGATCTCAATGAGAGTAACCCTTTTTTACTTATCTTATTTTTGTTATATATTAACATTAAAATTATAATTTTAACATACATATATGGTAAAATATGTATTATTTATATAATTAATTTTATTATGTTGAGGTAAAAATCATTAACCACCTCTCCCCTTTTCCTTAAGAAAAATGAAAACATGATTTATGTGTATGTGCGAACTACCGCCTCCGCAAATTAACATGTTTCATCTTCCTTCACAAACTAACATAGTTGTTAAAAAAGGGAAAGTTATTAATTTATTAAAATATATATAACATGTTTATGTTTCTAATATAATAAACCTTTTTACTACTTTTTTATGTTATAAGGAAAACAAAATCATCATCCATGTGTACGTGCGGGCTACCGCCACCATAAAACGATTTGTTCTATTTTTTCATTAAATAATTTCATGGATGAATTAATAATGGTTTTAATGGATAAATATAATTTTTATTTCACTATTATGGTTTTAATAATATAAATTTAATAACATATTATCAATAAAAATAATAAATAAAAATAATAAAATTAACCATCTTAAATAAACATCTGAGGAGGAAAATATTTTTATTCATATTATGTTATATTTTAATATCCATTCATTATTCGTATAATTAAATAATATTATAATATATAACAATAATAACACTACCTAAGATCTTTATTCATTTGGAATATTGATATTACAACAAAAACACCTCATAATCAATCCTTAAATCAACTCATGGTCATGTTTGGGTTAGTTTAAACACCTACTTAAACAATATTAATAATTTATATCATGAAAGACTATGGGAAAATAATTACTGGTATAATATGACATAAATGTGTAATTAAACATGTATTTTTATTTTTTTATATATTAAATAAATATTTAATTCACTAATCAATAAAACACCATTCGATCATCAATAATCACTAAAAATGCATGCAATTGATTTAATATTCAAGGATAAAGACTAAAACAAAAATTAATTGAATTTGAAACACCATAAATTATTATAAATAATTACTAAAAATAAATTTAATGATAATTAAATGATGAAATTTTTAATAATAATGAATACAGACCTCTCTATTATGAACCTAGTATAAACTATCAAACTAGAAAAACCTTATGTTGGAAAATATGTAAAAAATTTAACTACAATTAAAATAGAGAATAACTATTTATAAAGATTATATATATAAATTGTTACGATTAAGTTTGTAAATTAATTTATTAATATAGTTCTGTTTTTTTATAAAGGAAGTTAAATTATGTTAATAGAAGGTAGGAAAAGTTGTAAGGGTTTTCAGTCTCAAATTACTCTCCTTGAGATACGTTTCTTATTATGAAATTAATTTACTTTATGAAGTTTATATACTACCCATTTGATATTTTAAATCATTAAATTCTTTGTATGCATGTAATTTTAAGATTAATTTTAATCCCTATATTTTAATAGGTTTCTATTGAATGTCTACCTAATCCATAAAATACATTTTTCATATCAATTTTCATTATTTGGGACTCATGATATATTAACCACTTATATCCTTCTGTGTGGTGAAAAAAAATACATGGAAGGATTTCTACCAAAGTCCTTATTAATTTCAATGTATTTATAAATATATATTTTTATCACTCCCTCAATTTTTTTTGAATCAATAGTTATGAAAACTGTTGAAGAAATAAATATTATCAATTGTAGAGAAATCATCCTATGTTCTGGTAAGGTAAATGGGTCTTTAGTTTTCTAGTAAATTCATCAATTTGTTTATAATTTAAAGTGGATACAACTATGGAATATACTATAAAAGGGTCTTGTTAAGAATTTACACAACCATCACTCTGATTAATGATGAGTGGTTATAATACTACCCTCCCAACATAACACTCCTAAGGGATATGTCTTAAAATATTCAAACACTCTTTATAAATCATGACGAAGTATTTTTCAAACCATTTACTTGGAGTCCTACTAATAAAAATTATTCAACCCAATTACTATATTCCATGTATAACCAAACACATTGAATGTAACCTCAGCATTATATATCTTTTATAAGTATAATTACTATTACTTTGATGATACTACACAACTTCTAATCTGATTAAGGGTTGTTCTATCAAACATCAACCTTATTCCATTGAATGGTGAAGTATTTTATTCCATATTTTTAATTATATGTATAAACATGTTTTTATTCATCCATAAGTCTATTAGGTAATGCTATAAAATCTATTTTTGGCTCTTATGGTGAATGAATTGGACTAAATTAGGTGATCGGTGGGACCTGAAATTATATATTCCTTCAATGCATCGATAGGTCTCGTGAGAAAAAAACATCTTGATTTTTGGTGTATACCTATCCCAATTTCATTATTATGTTTTGTAATAATATCTTGATAGCATATTTTGATGTATGACATTATTCATTCCATCATAATGATATTTTTTATTATAGTTATCCAAGATTTAATTTATTATAATGGAAAAATAATTCCCTCAATTTCAATTTATTATAGATTCATGTTGTTTATTTATTCTGATCATATCACTTGTTCCATGTTTATGTGATGATATATTTCATTATATGATACTCCTTAAGGATCATCTAAGATCACCCTTGTTTGTTTCTTTTCATTTTCAAACCTTGAGGAGAACTATTTGTAATCTTTAGAGATGTGATAAAATGAATAATAATATTCTCTACATGTGTTCATGTTATATCTTATGTTTTCAAATGTAATGTATTTATATATATAGTCTTATAAGACTATTGATTTATTGGATCCTTCATGGAAACTTTTATTTTTCAATAATAATGTAATATAACTATCGGATCTGGGTTTTTGGAGTCCAAGTTAATACAATTCATATGGTAATTTAGAGGTTTTAGTATTTTTTGGGAATAAGAATAAAATTTTGAGAACATATGGTTTGATATTAATTTTTTCTAGATATTTTTTGAGACATGATCATTATTGATAATTTATTAATTGATTTTAATATGATATCATATAGGGAAGATAGTTTTATCAGATTAATTGATTCAAAGTTTGTGTATGAATTTATTGAGTATCATAGATTAAAATAGAATCACATTATTATTCATATTATTTATATATCAGTATAACTCACATGATTACTATATGTATTTCATATTTGAGATTCAATTTTCAAAACCTAACATTGTATATGTCAAGGATTAAGTATTATTTTTAGAGATGATCATATACAAGACATCCAGAGATCCTTAAAATCTAATTTATCTGACGTTAATTATTAAAAGTTAAATAATTATTATATTTTGTGTGTATAAAATTCCTAGAAATTGATTATATAAAACATTTTGTGAAAATGATGCTTATGAAAATGATGGAAGGTGGTGATATATGCATCCAAAGGATAATAGCCCAGCATAATTAGAGACCAATACAATGCTACAAGCATTTACCCTCAAGGTAATGAACCCATTCCAATATTATCTATGATTATTAATATAACTGTATTGGGCACCTGAATGATCTTTAATGAAACTACAGTATCCTAGGAATATATTAGGGTGATATTATTAATATGAAAATAATAAAGCTATTCTATGATATTATAGTCATGGATGAACTAATGATACATGTGAAGGACATGAATATCTTTTGTGGAATAAAGGAATCCCAAGACATGGCTATCTAACCAAATCAAGTAATCATACAACTGCATGTATAGGTGGGATTATATCATTACGAGAGAGAATATGGAAACTTTTGAAATGTTAGTATAGTGTAAAATAAATGTAAAGTGGAGAAAATAGCATTATTAAATATAGTTTTTACATATGGATTGATATCAATATATACTACTTATGTAGATTTATTACATAAATTTAATAATAAATACAAAATGATAATATCATGCATAGTAAAGGAATTTCAGGTGTATTGGAGATTGAGTTTGAGGAAGAAGGATCCACTATTGAGGATGATCTCCTAATAATCACAATAGATAATCTTTATTAGTCTTATTTTTATTCTGATCATTATATTATGAACATGAGTTTCTTGTTTCTTAGTAGGGTTCAAGTGATATGGAGTAGTGGATCATTGTAAATTCTTGGATAAATTGATTACATGATATATTTCTTTCATTCATATTTCTTCACTACCTTAATAATATAATGCATAATCCTTGGAAATTGTGTGAATTAATGAGAGTTAAAAACCATATTATGTATTAGAGAGAGTTAGAGAGGGAGACTTATTTATCCAAAGAATTAAAATTTCCTAAGAGGCCAAGGCACATTTATATTACAGATTCGAAAACTAAACTATCTTATTTCTAAAATAATATGAAAACATAAGGGGACCTATGATTGAACTAAGGGACTGGATCATGTTTATACATATAACATGAAGTAATTAGTTATTATACTAGTATAAAATTAAGTAATTCATGTATAAATAGTATGGACTAACATAAATTACCCTCAATACAACCATTGTATCCTTATTGATTACTTAAAACATTTTTAGTTGACTCTATCCACACAAAGACAAACATTTCCTTATTCATTTTCATATTACATTATACTACCAACATATATACTACAGAGTAATTCTTTTATATTATTCTATTACATGTGAGCCTAAATTGTGAAAAAAGCCTATATTTATGTGTCTTATTCTATTTATTTTCATTATATTATCTTGGGGTTCAAAACCATGATTGATCTAAAATTATGATGGATTTTCAATGATATTCATTTTGTATCATGTTTATCAATGGTTGAGTAATGTTTCTACCATGTGGATGTGGTGTGTTGGTTTATTTAGACATGTGACATGTCATTGGACTATGTATTGATGGTATGTAATTATTATAGAATTGAAGTGAAAGTAATGAATCTTTATACATGTCTTGTATGGATGGAGAGTGTTGTTCCACCTTACAAGTGATATAGATAGATTAGGAAATCACCACACTAATTCCAGAAATGTAGAAGTTGTGGCTATCCTATACATTTGATATAATGTATACAAGGATTAAGATAAAAAACATAAATGGATATTTAGGAATCCATGATCAAATTGATAATTTAAGGCCATAAATTACATATATTATAATATATATATATATATATAATTAATCACGGATATAGTGGAAAAGAATAATTAAATCCGTAATTTATATAAAAAGTTTGGATACACTTATTTTGGTTGTTTAATATACACTAATTAAATTTATCACTTATTTATATTATGTAAGGGTTGTATAGACATCAAGAACTAACCCGATTCAAACTATCATGTCACTCGGTTAGCTCGTGATAAGGCCCGAATTGAATTCCTGATCTCATGGGATAGTGACAAGTCCTAGGAATCAATTTGAGACTATATGTATAAAATTTCATTCTTAAATTAGAGTTAGTAAGAAATTTATCCTTTCTAGGAACCCATCATGGTGTGTGTATACAATAGATGTTTGTGCATATCAGAATAAGAATATACAAAAAAAGAATAAAATAAGCCACATCCAATATAAAGAATGCTCCAACACATTTATATCAACATATGACATCATCCAAATTAAATACACAATACAGTATTACAAAAGAAGATTAGATTAATATAAAAAAGGGTTTAATTAACTGATAACTCAATATCCCTAAAAAACATGAACTATACAATAATAACACCTCTATATAACCCACAATCACTCCAATATAAATGAAAACCATAAATAGATCAAGATAACCATATTTGATATAAAAGAAAAATGTGGAACCTGTATACAATATAAGATCTATATCAACACATGCAAGGAGTGTATTCATGGTGCTATCTAACATACCTAGTATCATCTCACCAATGATTCTAATAGATTCCTTTCATAAAATAGTTCTTAAATTCTAGTTTCAACTATAATGAAAAAGTTTTTTCATTTTATAATTTATATTGAATCCTAAACCCCATTCCTTTTATCCTAAGTAAATAAAAAAATTCTTCATTAAAATTGTTTTGAAGAATCAACGAAAATAAGAGCATCTAATTTTAAGTAAAATAAAACAAAACTAATTTTTCCCTTTCAAACCCATTTTAAAGTCCCGATTATAAAACCAACATTTAACTTTACAATTTTAAATTATCTTTCCAAAACCATAATTTAAAATAATTTAGGAGAAGAAAAATCAATCATAAATAAAATAAACACAATCTAAATAAAACCAAAATACCAGGGGATAGAACTATAAAAAATAAATGAAAATTTCTGTAATAATAATAAGCACATGGGGATTCAAATAAATGTGAAGTGGGATTCCCCTTAATAGAACCACTAATAAATGAACATATGTCATGGGATACAACTTATATACTAATTTGAGACAATATTAATGATAATATAGAAAAACATTTTAATTACAAACCAACATTGCATCTAAAATAATCTAGAATCCACCTAAGAAGCCCCCTCCAACATCATTATAGAGGCACATTACCAAGATATCTAGGGTATAACAAAACTATGGGGACACAAGAAACATGTATACCAACTATTTAATTATGAATCAAGACCTATAACTTATATACCTATGTTCCCATAACCAAACTAAAGTGGATGTGAGAAAAAAATCATGCAATGATCAATATATAAAACAATAAAACATAAAAAAACCATATCACCTCACCACCAACATCCTCATAGATAACATAACCCTTTTATATCATACCAATATTTCATATAAAAGCATAACTCAAAAGGGAATAAACTAGTACAAGTATCAAGAGTGAATGTCTCACAAACAACAAACCATTTTCAATATAAGGTGGAAAATTTTCCTTTATAAGAAATTTGAAGTGGAATGTAATATTTATTACATTTCGTTAAAATATCAACATTTAAAAACCCTTTATGAATAATTTATAAATTAAAACCTATTTAATTCAAAACATCCTTTGAAATGTGGTTTCACTCCTGTAAAAATAAAAACATGGTCAAAGCACTACATTTTCCATGAAACTCTATTTAATTAACCTAATAAGCCTTTTCATAAATTATTGTCATGAAAAAAATTATTTTCTAAACTATAACTTTAAATTAACAAAGAAAACCCTTTATTCTAAGCCTCAAATTCCTAGAAAAAAATTTACACATCCATCTTGGATATCACACATTGCTATACTTTTATTTGAATGAATTTATAAAGTCCAAGAATACCATAAATTACTAAATATATGGATTATATAGAATCAACTACCCTTCTCCAAGAAGGAATCAATTGAAACTTGTCAATTTCATTGGTAAAAACCCAATACAAAAAGGAAACATCCATCATAGTCCCTAAATTACCAAATCCCTAAGTTAAAACCAACCCAACCCCTATATCCTATTTTCACATGCGTTGAGGTTCTAGAGCGAAATGGAAATCTAGGAGAAATTGATTATGGGAGATGGTATAAGAGAAAAATAGAGAAGATAATCGATTACATTGAAAAAATCACTTGGAACAAGATGAGGGATCCTAGAATTAAAGGAGGGAGAAGGTTTATATATCCATTAGGATCCAAGGAGGGTCAACCACAAATGAATGGATGAGTAGTAAGATAAAGAATATAATAATTAAAGGTATATTTAATTTCATTTCAAATTTTAAGTGAAATTAGGTAGGATACAAGTTTTAGCCCCATGGTTTTCCAAATAATGAAAAAACCATTTAGAATACACTACTAAAAAATAAAGAAATGCACATAATTACCTCACACAGTATCTCTTAACTATGCTCCAACCATGTTCTATAACTCCAAGCATAAAAGGAATCACATGGTTTACACTAGATATCACATGGTTTATACCCCACTATGGAATAACCATTCATACTAACAACGCACTAAAATTTTTAACTATAAAACCCCATACACAAGTCATGTTATCCCTTAATTATTCATTCTAATTGTAAAACTGATAAAAAATCCAAGAATTTTATAATTAAAAACCAAAACTCCAAAAAATTCAAAATAGAATGGAATATGATATAGAATGTTCCACTCCTCAATTTAATAGGTGGTGGGTTGGGGAAAGACTCAAGAGGGTCCCTATAAAAAATAATCCACTCATCATCAACTCTCATCAAAACCATCCATCTAAGATCCTAAAAAAATAAAAATGATCTCCCCAAATCACTAAACCTATCCAAGAGAAACAAAATCAATATCAAATACAAAAAATCCATAAGATTTCGGAGACAAATATGAGTTATCCCTAACATTTATAACTCTTCTAAAATTATAAAATGGAAATTAAAACTCTTATAAGAAGGTTTACACAAAAGATAAATCTTTCTTCCTTAAAAACTAGTAGAATAGAATATACTACTAATCCAAGTGACTGATAAAACCCAAAGGGATAAATAACCCATATGAAAGTATAAAAATACATAAATTTTTTTATCAAAACCATCGAGAATCCCATTGAGACATTTCCAACCAATAAAAAAGTAAAAAAAACAACCATATACACCCTCAATAGGGCATGACATAGTCCTAACCTTGGGTTAATATAAATAAGAAATGGGTAACCTAGGATCTCAAACCCAAAACACTCTCTCACGATGAACCTAATAAATCCAAAACAAATAATAACTAGTTTATAAACCAGAATTGTGTTTCAAACATCCTAGTTACTTAAAAATTCCCCCAAGGTTTTTCCCATGTCGACCCATTAATAACCAAACCTCATCAAAAATCATCACATATATAAACCTGAAAAAGTAAAATAACTCAAACTAATAATGATCAAATTAACAAAAAAATCAACATCCCATAAGAAGATATCAAAGAGACACCATATGGAAACATTATATAAGAGCCACCTCAATAGCATTAATCGAATCCAGATCCCCAAAACGGAACAAAATAATAGAAAATACTACCAAAACACATCAAACATGAGACTTATTATTATAAAAAAACTTACAAAACATTTAAATATATCATACAAAAAATGAAAGTTGGTAATTTTAGAATTCATGAAATAATTCTTAATGTTCCCTAAAGTTCCACAATGGATGTATAAAAGTGGTCTCTTATTCATTATTTAAGAATTAGGGTCATAAGAATACTAACCCTAATCAACCTACACTTCTAATTATCCCTTGGCTGGATTCTCCTCCACACCTTATGGGTTACCTTCATTACTATTTGATAGAATCATGACATCACCACTAACTAGTTTCCTAGATTTGTCATATTATACTCACATAGACCTATTGACCATGTCAGGAAATATATAAGAACAACTAATCCAAATTTTGGTTAAATTCCATCACCAAAGAAATACTATTTTACATATTCATTGATGACTTGATCAAGAGAAAATACTACCAAATCTGAAAAATGATCAATATATTTCTTTACTAACCACCCACCCTGATGAAGACCCATGAACTGAAGAGATTAATCCACTATTATTATCCTATTATAGAACCAATGAACAAAACTGATCTTAAATAACTCCAAATAGATATCCTCAATAAACTAATAAACAACCAATGACCCCCACAACACTCATATCAATCCTAAAAGAAATTTTATAACAGATCTTACCCTTATAGCTTCAGACGTCCCCTGAGAATTTAGGATTACCTCAATCCTTTATAACCACTCCAATCCATCAAATAAAGCTTGATATATATAGAAATAATGTGGTTATTGATTCAAGAATTCCCGGACTAGTTCCAAGACCAAAGAATGTTATGATTACACCACTCTATTAAGAGTCTGGGAAGAGTTCACCACCAAATATATCATCCCTATAAAACAAGAGGATTCCCCCATAGAAATGGGCCATCATTTTTTTCATGACATTTATGAGAGGAATTTTCTAAATAACACAATACACGAACATCACTAATTTATGCCTCATAATTTTATCTAAATATTACCATTTGCAAACAGTGAAAAAATTCAAAAATATAAATCCACCAAATCAGGACACATCATTCACACATTTTAAAAACATATTTGCTTAAAAATATCCAACATATAATAAGTAACTTAAGACCAATTATAATAAGGAATATATATCAAAAACAATAGCACGCTTTCAAAACAAAACAACCTTATTAAAACACTTGAATTCACTTTAAAAAACAAATGAAATCATTTCTCAACTTTATTACCACTTTATATCATTTATAAATGAAATGGTTTCATTTTAAATAATTTATATAAATGCCTACATTTATTTTAAATTGTTTTCAAAATATCATAATGAAATAAACCACTTTTTAAAATACCCTATTATTAATAAGGTAACTCCTTTAAAACAACCCAAAAAATTGATTTTGAAATAAAAATTTTCATAAAATTCCTCTTTTCCACCCAAATAAACCCTTAACATATTAATTATAAAAAAAACATATCATGACACATCTTGAAAAATTTATTTCAACAACATTATAAATTCATAAAACCCCATATTAATTCTAATCCAACAAGTTTAAACTGCTTATAGAGTAATTCACAATCAAGATTGGTCAAAAAAAATAAACCAAGAAGGGATGTAAATTCGTTCATGGTTTGGTCACATGGTTAGGTAAATAGTGATTTTTTTGTAATAGACCATATGAAGTCCTCAAACCCATCCATGTGGAATCCACACATTTTTCCATCTTGATTGAGATAACCATGAAACTCCATTTATTATTTTATTTCCACACAAAAACTAAAAATAACCCCTAAAATAACTTGTATAAGTCGTTATGGATTCAAATACTATATTTTGATATCAAAACACATAAAACCTTTCAAGAAATAGATCAAAATATAGCACTCAAAGCTCGAATGACCTTGGAAACCTAAGGTTCAAGGAGAGAATGATCTATCTAGACTCCCCCTATACCTGCCAATATAGTTTTGAAATTCTTATATCCTTACTACCAAGATGAACTCAAAATAACAATTTAGTTATTTAATACCATTCTTTCATGAACCAACACGAGTCAACCTGTCACATAAAATGGTTCAACCCATGAAAAATATTTAAGGGCACTCTCGATCTACCTGGGTTGTTGATACCAAGGCATAAAAATTAAACTACAAGGGAATGATTTTACCCTAAAATTAAAGTTAGTAAGGAGTGGATCCTTTACCAATAATTTGACATGGTGTGTTCATGAATTGGATATATGTTCATAAAAGAATAAGTGGATAAAAATAAATTGATTAATCAAATTATTCATGACCTATATAAATAATTTTCAAACCCATTTATATCAATATATGAAATCATCCAAAATAAATACTGATAAAAAGATTGTTTTCTTGTCCAATACATCAATATCCCAAATATAAAACAAAAATCAAACCATAATATGAGAAAAAATCTATTTAACCCATTTTCATTCCTCATACCCATAATGACTATAAATTTATCAAGAGAACCATATCCAATATGAAATTAGATTCAAGAACTTGAATACAATATAAGATCCTCATACACACACACAAGGTGTGTATATAGTATGTGAGCTAACTGGACCAGTATGATCACATAATGGAGTCAAAGATATTCATTTTTAAAGAAATTAATAAATGAATGTTTGAACTAAAATAAAAAATAAGGTTACTCAATTGAATTCCAAATGAAAATAAGATCCCGTGATTTAATGAAAAGGAAAACAAAAATATTTTTCCCATTGAAAATCCGTTTTCCAATCCTAATCAGCAAATAAACCTTTTCCTTTACCATTTGAAAATATCATTCCAAAAATATGTTTAAAATCCATTTAGGAGCCACAAAATAATTCATAAAGAAAATAAACACAATCCAAATAGCACCAAAATATTGGGGGATACTACTTGAACCAATAAATTAAATGTGTTGCAAGTATAATAAGAATAAGATGATACAAAGAAATGTGAAATGAGAATTACCTATATAAATCCAAAAATCAAGGAACATGTCTCATAGGATACACCCTAGGTCCTAATATTAAATGATCTTAACAATGCTATAGTAAAAAGACCAAATTTTGACCTATGTTGCAGCTAAAAATAATAAAAAATCCACCTAATTAGCCATATTGAGATCATTAAAGAGTCACGTCCCAACTATAACTAGTACATAACACATCTAGGGGGACACTAGTAGCAAGTGTACAAACTAGTGTAACATTAATAAAGACCTCCCACTTAGATACTCTAGTTCCTATAACCAAATTAAAGTGGAGGTGAGAAAATAATCATGTAATGATTAATAAATAAACCAATAAACCATAAAAAAATCTTCACACCTCACATATAACACCCTCACATGAAACACCCTTTTTACATAAAACAAATAGTTTATATCAAAGATTAAACCATAAGGAAGAGACTCCTACAAGGATCACAAGTGATTGTCTCACACATATCAACCCATTTTATTTATAAGGTGAAAAAAGGAATTTAAATTAAATATGACATAGAATAACAACTGATTTATATTTCATTAAAAGTTCAATATTTAAAACATCCATTATAAAACATTTAGAAATAAACCCCTATTTTAATCAAAAAACCCATTTGAAATGTGGGTTTCACAGCCTTTAAAAAGTAGAAATAGTGTTTGACACCAACATTTTCCATGAAAACCTATTTAAATTACCTCATTATACTTTTCACAAATTCTTTTAATATGAAAAAATTATCTTACAGTGTATAAATTGAAATTAATAAAGAACCACCATCATATCCAAACTCAATTTCATGGAAAATATTTTAAAATATATATAGATATAATATATAAATATACCTTCATATGAATGAATTTATAAAGACCAAGAATCACTTGAATTGAAAAATAAAGAGATTTCATAGAAGTAGTTACCTCATTCCAAGTGAAAATCAATTGCAACATGTTTCCTTTTATGGAAAAAACACAATAAAGCTAGTAATTACCCTCTATAATCCCTAAATGACCAAATCAATGGGTTATATCCAAAAAAACACTAAATCATATTTATTCATTAGTTATGGAACATGGGAGAAAGGGATTTCTATGAGTACTGTGAAATGGGAGAGAGGAGAAAATAATGGGAGAGAATATATGGGATTACCTTGAAGAAACAACTTGTAACATGAAGGGAGGGAAAGAATAGAAGGAAAAAAGAATGTGGATATTTCCCTAGGGCTACAAGGACGGTTATACATGTGGAATGGGAGAGGATAAGGATCTAAAAAATAAAAATAAAATGTGTAATTTGGTTTATTTAATATTTTAAGTGAAACTTAGTAGCCTATCATGTATAATCCACTACTAAAAACTAGAGCACAGTTCAAGTTTATCTCACACTATTTCTCCTAACCATGCACAAACCATGAACTATCACTTCAAGCATAAAATGACTCCCATAGTTTACACTTTATATCACATAGTATGGACCTAAATATGCAGTACCTATTTATGATAAATTATTATTAAAAATTTGAACTATAAAATCCCATGTATCGGGTTTTTTACATGATTTTCCCTTAACTGTGAAATGAAGAAATTTTTTCAAAATTTTCCAAATTCAAAAACAAAAACTCCCAAAATTTAAAAAATATACCTTAATTAAATAATATTAAAAATAATAATGACCCACAGCTATTATAATAAACATACTCAATAGGTTGTTACCCTAGACCATCATGTTTTATAATGAATTTGTAATAATAATTTATTTATGAAATAATGTGGATAAAAGCTAAAATCTAACCATTCCATATAAAGTGTATGTATAACTCTCCCCAAACAAAACAACTAAAATACCATTACATGAGTGTGTGTACATATTTATTTATAACACAAGATAAAAAATCTAAATCTATAAAAAGAAAAGGTTTTATTTATACTAACTCTAAGTAGTTATGACACCTTAAATGTCAATATCAAATATGAAGTTTCCAAATTTCAAATTTGGTCATAAATTATGGAAACCAAAAGTAAACTAAATATCCATATAATTATCCTACTCTTAATCGGATGTGGGGTTACACAGGGCCCCAAACCATAACTACCAATTGTGTAGTGGATGATGTGCACAGATAACCAACTTTAATAACAAAAAAAATTAATGTATACACTCATAATTTCCACCTCATAAATTCCATAATATCTTAACCATCACATATTTCACCACAATTTCAGTCAATTGTTTGGGAAAACTCAGAAAGAAAATTCATTTCAAGAGATAGTGGAAATATGGACTACGATACACTCATGTAAAAAAAAAATATCAATTTTCAGTACCACTGGATAAAATAATAATTACCCTAATCGATGCAGTCATACTAATCATCATTGAAGCCTTTCAATAAATAATATATATACCTATATTAAGATATATATCCCATTAAATTTCAAATTTTTGTTGTTAAATATCCTCAATACCATTTTTAATTCTTATATTTATACGAATTAACCAAAATTATTAACACCCATCCACATTATTCAATCATTAATATAACCATTCATCATAATATCAATTTATATTTATTATATTATAAAATTATAGTAAATAATATTTTTTTATAGCCCATACCCTCATATATACTCAAAATTACAATACTAAAACATATTCCACTTTTATAACCACGTCATTCAACATTTTTCCATGTATTCCATTTAATCATCAATTCCTATTCAATGACAAAATTTATTTATAGCATTTAAAAGTCCCAACTAGATGAAAAATAGAGTGAGGTTATTTTAACTGGTAAGTAAAACTACCCCCATTTGGTTTAATATTGCACCATGCCATATATAAATAAGGGAAATGATGAAATATGTGGCATGAAACTAATTGACACCCATACTGATTCAACATGAAACCATGTATATTTGCAATAACATTATGAAATTATGATAATACCCACATGTATAACATTTCATAAAAGATATATCCACCAATGAGTAGCATAAATCCCTTTCCATTATGTCTTGACCCCATATAATCTAATATTTGGACACTCAATAAAAAAACCCACCTTAGGTCACATTTTGAAAGTGAAATGCCACCATGTAGAAATGGCATGCCAACATGAAAATCTCATGAACTTATATATTTTAAATATAATTTATTTATACCATTATATCATTATTTATAAATTAATCTATAATAATCATACTTTTAAATCAAATAATACATATAATATACCATTTATTAATATGTCCATTCTTTTACATTTATCGTATTTTTCTAAAATAATTTTTTAGTATAATAAATCCCAACATAATCAATTTACCCCTTATATCAACATATAAATCATATTTATATTGATCAATAATGGATAAAATCTCTCAAGAAATGAATAAATTAATTTTAAATATTTAATTTAGCTTATTCATCAATATAAACACTTCTATATTTTTTTATTTAAATATTCTAATTCATCTTATCCAAATTATCATAATTTAAATATTAATTTCTGAAAAATAAAAATATTTCAAATTCAAATATATTAAAGGAATGTGAATATGGATTCACCTACCTTAAATAAATACTATATATCATTATCTTCCTCTTACTATTATTTATTCCATTCTTTTTATTATTTTTTCACAACCATCGATCCACCATACAATAAATAACTTGATGACTTCTTCTAAATATAACGAGGAAGATGGAACCGATGGACCCATTTTTTCAATTATAATATATTTTTATATTTATTTACTATAATATTAATATGAAACATAGAACAATTAAAATTAAATAATAATTTCCCTCAAAATCATTTTTTATACAAAACCTTCGAAATTTAATATTTGGCCTCATTTATTCAAATCTTAAATGAGTGATTCACATTTCTTCAATGTTAAGGGAAGTGTTTCTCCACTTATCTTTCCATATTCTCACCACACATCATTAAATTTAAATTACAATAATAAAATAAATATATCTTCATCTAATATTCCATACACTATATAATACTGACAAAATAATTATCATTATTAGGCATAAAATATCATTCCATCACAATGAAAAAAAGACTCCATATTTATCTACTCATCTTATACTACTAAAAATTAATAATATGTTATTAATAATAAATTTATAATCTTATAAAACATGGGTGAAAAAATTAATAAATTAATAATTCTATCATTTAAGATTTTGAATTACTATATTAAATTTTATGACATGTCCACACATCATAATAATAACATTGTATGAAGCATCATTTTTCTCTACACAATGTCTAAAGTTATAACCAACACATAATGATAAAAATATTATTATTATTATTATATAAAAAATATATTTAATTAAATACAAAGGAAACAATTAAATAAATAATATCTAATGATATTAAAAATTGAAAAATAAAATCAACTTGGATTAGAAAAAAAACAAACCCTGGGGTTAACACTATATTCTGAATTCAATAGTACACTTGTAATTTATTCTATGCCTTTAAAAAATTCCCAATTTACACCTTAATTATATAATTTTAAAAAAACTCAATAAAATTTAAAAACATTGAGAATAAAAATCTTAGGTCTCTACAATTTCACACCTTACATTAAAATTGTATCATTATAGAATTACAGTGATTAGTTTTTTGAATATAAAACCTAGTTATTTCAAAATATAGACACCAAATATCATTTTCTAGGATAACATATTTAAGGGAATAAATTTATCCACGTCCTAAAATTGTCAATGATATCTATCTCATATAACATTTAGTATTTTCTATAAAACATTGTTTATATGATATCAAGCCATGACTTATCATGAACAGTGATATCTATATCACTTCCTATAACATCATATGTTTTTTATATATTAAAAAAATTATATTGTTTTCTCAACCATGATGGTCAATGGATAGATATGAGGGGATGACTCAAGGAACATGTTTCCAGTCTAATTTATATGGTTTTTAGAAAAATTAATCTCTAAAACATGTTATTGTGTATTTCCATATTGTCATTTCCAACTTATTTATTCCTACATATTGATTCAAGTGATATATGTCATCCTAAATCAAAAATCACTTTTAGAAATAAATTTAATCATTGAGAACAGAAAATGGTTTTTAAGGATTACCACTTAAAATAAGTGGATACATACTTAATATGACATAGGACAAATTATATTACATGATTCAATAGAATAACCATCATGAATACAATCAATTGGGGATTATACTTTGAACTCATGATATAATGAAAATGTGTGTAATGAGCCAATCTCAATAAGCCTGGATCTAGTGTCTAATACTATGAAATTTCCATTATTACAAGGAATAAAATCCCAAAGGACTAAAGAGTTTAGTAGTATTGGTAAACCGGATACATACATGAGTCTTGTATTATAAATGAAAACACTAATTACAACATAATTGTTTTCCAGGATAATTGTATTCCCACTGAGCATATTCTTTCATATCATTATTATTACACTTATTGGATTATTAGGGAATGGAAATAAAATAATGGTGAGATAAAATGCTCAGTAATATTTATGTTTAGTGGAAACAATAATGAATCATTGAGAATAATAAATATGGAAAGGTAAATAAATGAACACACATGTCATGTAATCAATAAACTAAGAGGGAGTGCGTAAAAAATATAGAAAGGTAAATAACTAAACACATATGTCATATAAATAACTGTATAAGTCCTAAATAATATGGAAAGATAAATAGAAAATAACACATGCTATTAAATTAATATGATAATAATGAAATGCCTCCATATTTTTTTTGATAGTGAATATCTCATGTATAATAATAAGTTAATACTAAATGAATTCAATGCATAATTTTTAAATACTTGGAAATTCTGTTGAAATTTTTTTCTTAAATTATTTGGAATTTTATGAGTTCACAGTTTTTGACGGCGCGCGATTCCGAAGCCCGGAGTTCCCAGAATGATCCGTCGAAGATTTTGTTAAGCTTAAGTTAACGCATGCATGCATTTTTCATGAAAAAAGTGGAATAACTCTTAAACAGTTACTCAGATTAGAAATATGATGCCACCATCGCGCTCAGGATGGCGGGTTTACCCTATGTGTGACTTAAGTTTAGTCAGCACCGGCCTCCTGTGAGAAAACCCGAAAATGGCATAACCGTAAATAAAATAATTAAATAAAGTTATTTTATTTTTCAAATGCTTATAACTCACAAAAGGTAACTCGGATTAAAAATCTGATACTACCGCTGAACTCGTGTGGTCATTCTTTATTTAAGAAGATAATAACTTTTGCTGGCACGGGTCACTAGAAAAACTTAGTTTTTTACCGTAAATAAAATAATTATGTGACAATTATTTTATTGTAAAATTCATAACGTCTAAATGTTAACTCGGATTGAAAATCCGAGAGTACTGTTGGGTTCGTTGGGGTGTATTTCACCTAGGAAGAGCCTAACCTCGACTGGAATGGGTTGAGGGAGACTGATAATAATTTTTCAAATTTTTTTTTGGGTTCGTTCAGGATTTTATATCTTTCGAACTGGTGCTTGGAAATGAAATCTGAGGGTACCTTTGAACTTTCCATGCCGGTATTCTCTTAAAGAGACCTTCACCGCAGTTGCGTTCTAACGAGAATGTAAGTTATTTTTTTCACTTTTTGTGGAAGAATAAAAATAAAATATTTTATAAAATATTTTATTTTTATCCTTTCATTTCGAATTTCAGTGGTGGGAACCACATGAGGAGGGTCGAACATTTATGGTGAAGCATTAAATGCCCGGTTACAAAATCACGTAACCACCTGACCCATATACTTCACCCTAATTAATTAATCCATCACAAATTAATTAATTAACTAGTTAACCTCTTGGTTTTACCCCTTTAATATTCCAACCTTAAAACTTAGTTTATAAATTTTGGAACCACACCTCTCGCGGGGAGGGGATTGGAGGATTTGAGGGGAAGCCTTTGGCGAAATACATCTTCCAACGAAGAACGCCTGTCTCCACCGAGGAACGATGACGTCATCTTCTCCCTCTCCAACCAGGGAAAGAAAGGGAAGACGCCGCCCGCGAAGAACGTTTCCAATGATGACGTCGTCTCCTCACGACGTCAATGTAATGACGCCACCTTCCCGCGACTCCATCAAGTTATCACTGATTACAAGGTATGGGTTTGAGTTCAATTCTTTTCTTGTTCTTCTTCATTCAAACCTCGGTTTATTTTATGGCCAATCGTTATCACCTATCATGGAGGGCGTGGGCCGAACAAACATGAACCGACGTCCCTCTATTGGTTCTTGTTTGGTCGACGACAGTGCTGGCGCAATGGACCCACTAGAAGAGAGAACCCCGGTGGAGCATCGGCGGCCGGCGATAGGTCGGCTGTGAGAGGAACTGGCGGCGCAAGGACCACCGGGTCGTCGAAGGGGCGCAACACCATTGCGCCGTGCAAAGAACCGGGTTGCGGCCAGGCGGGCCGTGGTGATGCCGGAGAGGCGCGATTCCATCGCACCGCACTGGAGGAAGGGGGCCACGGTGTTGTTGCACTGCGCCAAAGGAAGGAGGCCGCGACCAAGCGGGCCACGACAGATGAATACAGCACGACGCCGTCGCACCGTGCAGGAGAGGACCCGCGGCCAAAGGCCACGAAGAACAAGAAGGGCGGCCGGGTGAGATGGATGTCGGTTGGCGCTCTAAAGGCGGGACTCCTCGGGTCCCGCGATCACCAGTCCGGCATCACGTGCCGGCCGTTACAGAGACAGGGGGCGCTGACCACCCCCCACGCGGCCACCGCTAGCTTCGGTAGGCGGTCTACCTCCCAGCCAAGAAGACCGGCCGGCCGAATGACGCTTCTTCTGTCGCGTTAGGTTCCTTATGATGAGACTTAAATACGGGATACATCAACTCAAGACTTCATGGTAGTTGATGTTTTGACACTTGGCTTGAGGAGCAGACCCTCTCAGAATCGAGTGTGCTGTGTGCGGGAACCCTAGGGATGGATGCGACTAAGATGACAGGATCCTTCGTGGGTTCGATAGTGGTGACTTCGGTATTGGGATCCTACGTGGGTTCGACAACGATGACTTTTATACCGGGATCATCTGTGGGTTCGACAGTGGTGATTTCTGTACTGGGATCCTCCTTGGGTTCGACAGTGATGACTTCTGTACCAGGATCCTATGTGGTTTCGACATCGCTGATATTGTTCCAAGATCCTATGTGGGTTCAACAGAGGAGATTATTCCGAGGCTAATCTAATCATATCTACCCCTCTTCATGTGTTTTATAACTGTGTGATATGAGTCTTGTCTTTCAATCATTATCTTCGTGGTGATTGACTTTACTTCCTTTGTGGACTGGGTTGTGCATGGGATCAAGAGTTGGAGTCGGACTGTGATTGGTAACTTAGGTATATGTATTGCAATATACCTAAGTAAGGTTGGTTGATATTTCGTGATTGTATCTTACTTCTGTGGTTTATCCTTAGTGGATTCTAGGAGACCTTCGGGGGTCTCGGGGTCCCATACTGAGTATTATTATACTCACCCTTGCACGGGCTTCACCCTCACCTTTTTGTGTTCTGTGCAGACGACGGTCAGTAGTGATCGAGGCTGAGGGTGACGGTCGGGAGGTTGCTCAGATCTGGACTAGATATGACGTACCTCAGGGATGAGTTGTTCGAGTTCTGTACCTACCCTTTAGGTAATATTTCCCCGATGGATGATCTATGAGCAGTTTGTCCTTTTTGACTTGCACATGTTGTTCAGTTGGGTTTGTATAATGGCCCCTATAGTTTCAACACTACCTTTGTATTCAGTTTTAATTAGGGATTTTCTTTCAGTTGTGTACTCTAATTGTGTGTGTCTACTTTTTATAAAGGCAATGCCTTCTCATCTTAGGGATTTATGCATTTGGTGCTAGTCGCCAGCCCCTAGCCTATGGAAGGCGGGCTTGGGGTAGTCACGACACGGGTCCCTAGGACAGGTCATGACATAATTATTGGACGTCATGGTTCCCAAGGACATGATACATTTAACATCAATACATTTCCTCAAGACTGTTCAAAAAAATACTATGTGAAATCCCATTAACTGAGGTTATCCAACTGATTCATCACATGATGCTACCGATGCATCATGTAGCTAGAATTAATCAATCCCCAATCCATGTACTTCATGTCCAAATTAGTCATCACATTTCAAATAATAAATTTAATTCAAAAAAATTTTCCTGATAAAATATACTTATTTATTAGAAGATATAGATCTATGAATATTTCCCCAATTAATCAAATAAAATTCAATGTAAACATACTAGGTAGAAATGATATATGGTTTAAGAAACAAACATATCAATGATAAATATTATGGATATTTAGGGGAAATATAATGTCTAATTATCCTAGGGAATTGAATATTTCAAGGGGACTGAAAAGGAATCAAGGTGTTGAATTTCAATACTATCCTTAATAAAAGAAAACATAACCCATACAGAGGAATAATAAGGATGGTATCAATACAACATATTTCATGTTGTTTGAGGATAAAGGGTTTTTTATAATGAATATATATACGAAAAAAAGAGTAAAAAATGTACTTTTCATTTTAGTTTTTTTAAATCCCTTTTATATTAAAATCACTTTTAATAAAATTTTCTTTAAAAATATATTTTAAAATTTTCAATGTATCTTTCAAATAATTGATGGTGGGTAATTTCTTATATGTTGTACAAGGTAAAAAGAATATTTAGTTTGCGCGGTAATAACATTATAAAAGTGGTTTTCTCAGAAAGGGATAATAATATTAATATAAAAAGAAGTAAATTACAATAGGGATAAAACTTTATTTATTAAATAATTTTTATAAGGTTAAAAAATTATTTTAAAACATTTTTATAAATCTTAGTTTTGAGATAAAACACATTTCTACTAAAGAGAAAAATGGATTCAAGTTTTATTAAAAAGAATTTATAAATTATTTTGAGTACCAAAAAGTGAAAAAATGGTACTATTACTTGAAAAAGTTCATGAAGAACCTGGGGATAAAAAATGAAGGTTTTATTGAACAACAATCATATAAATTACTTTAATGAGATTCCAATAATAAATAATCTCTATTAGAATGTGATTGTGAAATAAACCCTTAAAATGATTGTAATGTTGAAGTGAAAATTAATCAATGAATTGACTATATGTATCAATTGTAAATACAATTATAAAAAATTTAAATACATAAATAGTTATTCAAATTAATTATACACATAATAATATAATATTAATGATGGTGAGGAAGTAATATAACCTAATAAAAATGAATTGACTAATGAAATTTATATACGACTTAGTAACTTTAAGTTCAAATCTCCTTAGTTGAAATAATTCAAATTGAAACCCAAAATAACATTAATAAAGAATTATTCATGAGATTAAATTTCAAAGTGGAATTATATACACCATAGAAATTAAACTAGGTCTATAACATTACTATATTCCTCATTGAAATGAAATTGAGATGAAATTCCTTATTATTTGAGTAACTTTTGAATCATGAGATATGTGAAATAATAAAATCAATTGATACTTTTAATAATAAATAAATAAATTAAATTCATGATATATCATTTAATATGGAATTATATACCCCACAAAAAATAATTTAATGGTGAATATGGCATAAATCTCACCTAAATAAAAGTGAGACTAGAAATCCCCTTCCAATTGTGTTAACATGTGAATTGGAAACCCCAAAAGTAATAGTCATCAAATAAAAAATTTAAATAAAATGAATATATAATAATTAAGGATATATTATATCAAAATTTTCATTTTATACACCAAAAAAATAATTAATTTGTGAATATGACATTTATCTCATAAAAGTAAAAAAGTTAGATAAAAATCCATTTCATAGCATTTCTATATGGGTGAACATCCTTTAACTTCCTATAAAAGGGTTTTATGAAAATTTTGGATTATAATAGAACTATAATAATAATTATAATATCATATATGAACTACTTATAATATCTTATTTCCCTTTTGGTTACAATGTTGCAATATTTTCATTGTTTCTTATGTTAATTGTCATGTTTTACGAGCATGTTTTTTAATTTTTATTTGTGTTATTATATATAGATCATATTTTCATAGTATATAGGATGTATCAAATCATTTAAATATCATAAATATTCAGTATATATATATATTTATAAAATTACATAAAATTTGGACACTGTAAATGAAATTCACCATTCATGGAGACTATAGGTCATACGTACGCATGAACTCTGCATTCATTTCATTGTCATATTTAAAAATTAAGTAATGTATATAAATATATATTATAATTATAGTATCATATTTATGTATTATAAATAACATATTTTAATTAAAACCATCCTTAATAAATTCTATGTAATGTGTGAACAAATCTCAACGCTTTGAGAAGGAGGTAGTCCACATGTCCACAAACGATGTTATCATATTTCCAAAAAATGGAAAGAATGAGGGTATCTGTTATATAAAAATACTCAAGAATATAGTCAATATAAAAATAATATATATAATATGAAAAATATAATTTAAACTTTATTCCCAACAATGAATGGTGGTAAAGTAAGAACAAACAACATCGGTTCGTGATGCGCTAGTCCGCCGTAAAAATGAATGATGATTGCATATACCATTTGATAGAAGAGTGTGTGAGTGTATAAAATACCCTTTACATAAAATCCAATCATTAAATTAAATATATTTATTTCATTATATAATCATGATATAAAAATAATTTAATGGGTGGATAAGTAAATGAAACAAAAGTGATCGTTGAAGAACATTGCCTCTTATTTGGGTAACTCATTTTGGTTTATACCAAAATACTTCCTTGGTTTTCTTTTATCCCAAATTGAGGCTCATAAGATTAGGGGATAGAAGTTTAGAGTTTATTTTGGCATTTTTTTTATGAGATAAATTTCATGAGATAAGAGAATAAGTGAGGGGGTGAGTGCCTTTTTATAGTGGAGGAGGAGTGGTATTCTTGTAAATATAAAAAGGTAATCACTATTGAGAGCTATCCCCTACATGTTGTGACTCCAATAATAAATAAACATAGATAAAAGGTATGATATGTTCATAATATGTCCTGAATATGAATTTTTTACATGTGAATAGATCTTTTTCTTCCTTAAGTTTAAGGTTTAATCCCTTGTTAAGCAAATTTTTTCTTAATCGTAGTAATTAACTATACCACATTCAATAATATTTTTCTTGTAAAAAAACATGAAATTAATAGAAATTATAAATTATTATAATTCATAATATGTAATTCATTTTTTTTGAATTCCATTCATATTAGTTTCAAATAATAATTTAAATTTAATCCCACGGATGTGATGAAAATGCAGGTTTTTAAAGTAAAACTTTTCAAATGCTTGAAATGTTTTTATAACCAATTTCAAGATGAAATTGGTTTGATTGACTAAAATGGGATTAAATGATTTATAGTTTATTTAATTTGAATTTAAAACCAATTTAATATATAATTTAACCTTATAAATTATTTAGATGAAAATTTAGTTTTCAATTAAAATTCATTATTGTTCACTATTTTTCAAAAAATGAAACTTCACAGAAAAATACCCAAAAATGAACCTAAGATAATTTTTATGTTATTATTTCAAAAAATAATTTTATTTTGAAATATAATTTTTTTTAAATTTAAAAAATTTATTTTTAAGATAGGTGCTCCATTAACAGGTGGTAAAATTTCATTTTTATAAAAATAAAGCTTTTAAGTATACAAATGGATTTATTCTTATCTTATGTCTTTCTAATCTATTGGATAAATATAAATAATTTTATTGAATATATAATATATTTATTTAATTAATATAATTCTATAATAGTAATTAATTTAATTTATTATGATAAAACACCTTTTATCCAAAATAAAAGTTTTTTATAAAAACATCCACTTTATATTCAATTGGTTGTTATATTAATTTTTAATTAATTAGTGACCAATTAACTCAATATTATATATTCATATGTTTTTTAATCTTATTCATAACATCTAATTTAACATCTAGGTTATATCTTATTGTATTAAATGATAATATTTTAATAATATATTGTTGATCAGTAAAACATGGTCTTTCGTGTAATGCAAGATATAAAAGAAACTCTTTGTTGCATCTGACACAAGCTCACTCATTATTTTGTGAATTTCAATATATAAAATATATTGAATTTTTCTTAAAATAGTAAATATATTTTAATGTCTTGGGGTGTTATATTCAATTCTATACATGGTGTTTCTAGTCATACATGCTATCGAATACAATGTTCTTTCATTATATTTTAGGGGTGTTACATTCTGTCCACTGTAATTAAATTGCATCCTTGCAATTTAAACTTGATATTGGTAATATAGGATTTTATATTTGAAAATTAACTTATTGAAAAAAAACACACCATAAAATAGTGTATAAAATATCCACTTGATAACAGATAATGATAAGTACAATGCTCACGTGGAATAACATATAACTAGGTTTCTACATAGTAGAAAATTAGTGTAAAGTGAAAATATGGACTTGGAGGAAAAGAATAAATAATTATTGTGAGTTATTGAAATAATTTACCACAAATAAGTGAATGATCAATAGAAATTTGAGGTCCTCAAAGCCATTAATCTATGATGATTTAAAAAGTCCATCGGTTCAACAAAACGAAGGTAATGTGATAGCATTTTTGTTTTAAATTTTTTTTCCAAATTGATAGGAATTATTTTATTGACCAAGAATATACGGAAATAAACATACATTATACGTTTCAATTTTATAATAACAATATCATATTTTTTCGTGCTTTAATAAAATTTTATTTTAACATTTAATCCAAGAAATGGATATCTTAAATGATATTTTTTATTTAGGAACCATTAAAATTTAATTTTTATGGATCATAAGATCTATAAAACAAATCTTTAAATTTTTCTATAACTATTTTCCAAAACTAATATGGTTAATACATTAATCATTAAACCTCAAAAGTTATACCACAAGTTTTTCATTAACATTTATTCTTCAAATTGTCTAATTAAAAGAAATGATTCATTAATAAAAAAAATTCAAAGGCCAGAAGTAGGTGTGAAACCCTTATTGCTATTTGGTCATGGGTTCAAGCCCCACGGTCATATTGGTTGTATTTTTTCTAAACTATATTTATATAATACCTATGAAGTCCCCAAAAATATTATGTACATCCCTGAAATTTAATAAAAAGATATCCTTTTTGCGATGGTTTTCTATATGACCGTTTTTTAACAAAGTCTGATAATATTGTTTGACTATTATTACATTTTAATTAATGATCATATTAACCCTAATAGTTATAAATACATTTAATGTCATGTATATAAAATATAAAGGCATTATTACTAAAAATAATTTTCAATATAACCTATACTTTCCAAAAATTTATCCAAAATTTCCTCAATCTTGGTAGACTCCCATTATATAAAACCTAAAAGAGTTATTTATGTTTGTGACTTATCATCACTCTTAAACTGATAAATCCACAATACTATCTAGATTAATATTTATTACTAGGAAAGGAAACATAATCACTATCGTACAAAAAATTTTGGTTGGTCTTCTATACTAAACTCAAAGTATAATTAGGGTTGGGTTTTCTAATATATGTTTTCTTAAATCTAGTTCCAAATGTTTCTACTAAAAATCATTGATTCAAACTATAGAGACTCAACCCTAGTGATCTTGGATCTAGTTTCTAATACCATTAAATTGGCATGATTACATGGAATAAAATCATGAAGGACTGAAGTGATTAGTTTTCATTGTAAAATAGATACACACATGATTATTATATTCCAAATGAATACACTAATTAAAAAATAATTTTCTTTTAGAAGATAACTTTATTTCCACTCATCATATCATTGAATATATTTCTTAATACACTTCTTAGATTCTATGGGAAAGGAAACAAAATAAGGGTGAGATCAAATGATCAGTAAGGGTTAAGTACAATGGAAATAATAATGAATGAATGATAATAATCAATATAGAAAGGTGAATAATTGAACACATGTGTAATATAATTAATAAATTGAGATGGAGTGCGTAAAAAATATGAAAATGTAAATAATTAAGCACAAATATCATCTAAATAACAGGAAAACGTATAAATAATCTGGAATGATAAATAAGTGAACACACAATACATTAAATCAATAATCTATGAATGAAATGAATCTATATTTTTTTCATAGTTTGAATCTGATAATAATAACTAAATATTTAATGAAGGAAATGCTAAATTATTATATGCCAGTTTTCCCAAGAACATGATACCTTTACCATCAATATCTATCCTCAATAAAATTTTAATATATACTTGGTAAAAACCAATTAGCTGAGGCTGTCAAACTGATTTGTCCCCTAAGACTATCGATGCGTCGAGGGTATTTCATTAACTGGTTCTCAACCCAGGTCTTGCATGCTCAAAGCATTCCTCATATATCAAATAATCGATTTAATTCAGAAAAATGGTCAATATCAAATATCCATATTAATTAAGAGATATATATCTATCAATATTTCCCCATTTAATCAAATTGCAATCAAAGTAAACACCATATATAGAAATGGTATACAGTTTAATCAATAAACACATCCACGATAAATAATATGGATATTTAGGGGAAATTTAATATCTATTGATCATAGGGAATTGAATATTTCATGGTGTCTGAAAAGGAATCAAGGTAGGTAATTTCAATACTATATTTGCTCAAAGAAATCATAAACCCTGTTATAAGAACGTGAGTTTTTAGAACGGGTCAAAATCCCAACCCTGTTTGATTTCTGACTTGTTCCTGAGAAAACTAGGAAAATATGGGATGTTCGGGAAATTTCCAGACTACACTCCATGTACTCTGAGTACACTTCGTGTATAGGTTGGCCATGTATCAGTCGTGTTCTTGCCGAGTACATGACATGTGAAGACCATGTAAGAATTTCTTACTACACGGTGTGTACTTATAGACATGTCTTGTACCCATGTCCATGTGGAGGCCATATATGGAATGTAGGCATGTTGGCTGGGTAGAATGTTTTTAGCTTGTACATGCCGTGTACTATTTGTACATGTCGTGTAGATGGGTCGTGTATGGGGATATACATGGCGTGTTGGAGATATCGTCTGGGTGAAGAATTACACGCCGTATACCCCTAGGTACATGCCGTGTAGTCATTCGGCAAGTCTACGGCAGAATTTCAGCCATCATATGAATAGTAAAATGATACATGTCATGTTCTTAATGTACACGTTGTGTATTTTCTTTTTTTTCTCTAAAATAGGCAGTAGCCTCATTTTGAGGAAAAACCAAAACCCTTCGATGGGTTTGAGTGGGGAGAGTTGTCCGAACCTTGTTTTTTCTCTGGATCATCCGTCCGAACTCCATTTCGAACATAGTTTGATATGTTGGAATCCCCATAGTAAGGACTTGATTCCTCTTGATCTGTTCTTCTTGATTTCTGTGCTTGAACAAGTTATTGGGGTTTGAGCGGTTTTTATTTTTTATAGATATACCACATTTTAGACCTAATTGGAGGCTTTTATCGGAGAAGTGTCGTCGTATGAGTCTCAAGTAGGTGGTGTATACCTTATTTTGTGTTTTCTTGGACTTTTGGGAGGCGCGACCTATGGCGCGTTTTCGGGTGTTTTGAGCATGACCCTGTTTTATCTGTTATTACCTGTTTAACTTATAATTGACCTATGGGATGCCTTGGGGTATAACCTATTACCTAATTAACATGAGTGGGGTCGGGCGTGTGGTTGATGCTCATTGGGGCATTTTTTCTGGGGGCACAAAAATGGTATTAATTCAATTGTATTGTTATAAACTGTTGAGTTTAGTTTACTAAACCTTGATTTGAATTGTTGGAGACCTTAGAAACCTCAGTGATCGTATGGGACAACACTTGCTTAGTGCTTTTCAAATGTTTAGATGGTTTTTCCTTTTTATGTGTTCTGTTAAGATGTGTATTATGTAACTGAATAATTGCATGTGCTATAACCTTTAGTTTGGGTTGGGCATGGCCCAAAAATTCTTGAGTGATGCTGATCACAAGTTGGGCTTGGCCCGGGTTACATTGGGGGGTTCTGACAATGTGATTGGGTGCCATGGTCATCAGTTTGAGGCAGGATGACTGTCAGGTTGGGCATGGCCCGGGTCACTAGGATGGAAAGGCCATCAGACTTGAGCGGCATGGTCGTAGGGACACGAGGTGTCATAGGTGTTGTGGATTGGGTACTATTATGGTGATTACCTCTCACGCAGAACTATGAGTAGAGTGCACACAGAGAGACTCTGTGATGATGTGGTTTTGACCACTCATGTGGGTAGATGCCCCCGTTAGTTGTGATTTAGGTACTTTTGGTGTGGGGGTGCTTTCCGTTGGAATCCACATAGAAGTTTAGGAGACTTTAGGGGATAGCATTCCAGATATTGAGTTGGGGGAGAGGATTTCAGTGATTTGAGGGCAGACCTTGATGTCCCTCCAGTTCTATTGATTTGAGGGCAGACATCATTATCCCTCCAGTTACTTTATTTGATGGCAGACATCGTTGTCCCTCTGGTAACTTATTTGAGGAGAGGCATCATTTTTCCTCCAGGTTACTATTTCTTGGGCGTTCCTTCGGGACATCGGTACTTGAGACATGCGGTGTTAGGGGGCGCATGGTGTCGGGTTACATGACAAAGATTCTGGTGTTGGTCGAAGCAGTGGACACTCCATGGTAGCTGCTGAGTATCAGTGGAGTCTGTTTTTTTTATACATCATATTCTTTACTGTTTTTCTTATAAATTCATTCATGATTAAACACTTATATTAGGTACGCACCGTTGGGTGGTACCCTACTGAGATTCGTCTAACACCCTGCATGGGCCCTTCGGGACACATGCAGACTTTATGGATTTACGAACATGAAAGAGGTTAGCTTTAAGAGCTGGACTAGAATAGATATTTCATGGAGATGGTATGGTCCTTGAGGTATTTACTAACTGTAGTTTACTTTGTTTTCCTTTCCATCCTGTATCAGGATGCTTACTTTCTATAGCTACAGATGGTTATCCATTTGTGCCCTTTTTATGTATGGATATGTATGACCTGATTTGGATGCGTTTTTGTTGTTCAGTAGTAGTTACAAGTGATTAACATGCTGTTGTGTTTACTTTCATTTTTGTAGTTATATTTATTACTTCTGTTGTTTATCGATATTGGATGTACCTCCGCTTTGCGGGTCTGGTTCGAGTCTACTGATTCATTTATTCTGCTGCATCTTTATTTTTTTACTCAGACTAGTACCAATAATATCCTACAAGAGGGTATAGCCTCCCCACTATACCTAAAAATACCCTCGCTGCTAGTCGGTAGCCTTTGGAATTCGGGAAGGTGTGCCTAAGGTAGTAACACCCGACCCGTTTAGCACTGTTCGGGTAGCAGTTCGGGTCCGGGTCGTTACAAAGTGGTATCAGAGGGGTTCTTGAAAAGTATTTAGTAGTAGATTTTTGCTGGATAATAATGAGATTGAGGCCCCTGTTTTTATTTCTACTGGTTTTACTATTTGGGATATGGTAGACTGGAGATAGGTTGTTACTAGAACTGGGTTTCTAGCTTTTGCTTGGGTGCCAGCAACCTCAGGTACGAGGGATGGACCAATTTTCCAATGATAGGGAATTGCTATTTTCTTTTGCTCAGATTACATTTTATATGATTTCCACCTTGGTGGCTCACTTGTTGTGTGATGTTATTGATTGTGATATGTGACCCTTGACCCAGTACGGTAAGGGAGAATTAGACCTTGGCCCGGTATGGTAAGGCTTGTTTGTTTGGCTTTTGATAGGCACATTTTTAGGGTATTTCAATTTCATAACTGCACGTATGCTTTGTGAAGTGATAATTCCATGTGAATAATATCAAATTTCCCTACTTTATATTCTTGGAAATGTGAATAGGTGAAATTCCTAATAGAATTGTTGGTTTATTGCAATGTGTTATGCCATGCCTTGTATATTTCTAGAATGGCAGGGTATTTGGGTCTAGCTCTTATGAGAGCAGGCATGTACTATGGTTGAGGTGATTTTGATCACTAGGATTGGGTGAATCAGTCATCGGTTTGAGGCAATGTTAGTTGTTAGGACGGGCATGGCCTGAGGTACTTTTGATACGTGGCTCTGTTAAGGGCGGGTAAAGAGGCCATGAGGCCGGGATTCCTTGGGCATGGGTTGCAGTGGGGGAGAGTAAGGGTAGTAGTTATGCACTGCATTTTACTATATTCCTTATATATGTTGAATATATTATATATATATATATATAATGGATGTCTTACCATTTATGGTATTCAGCGGGTTCCTCTTATACGTCTCGATGGAGTGGCAGGTGAGAGATGATACAGTGCCGCAGGTGCAGGATCAGGTTCAAGATCCAGTGCAGGTAGGGCATGAGCCACTGGTACAGGCTCAGGGACAGGATTAGTTTCAGGATCCAGTATAGGAAGGACAGCAGCCGGGTTTGGCAGCATTTGGATCATGGCTCGACGAGAAGCTCCGAACTAGTCCGGTACGTGTCTTGCAGGGGATCAACAAAGGTGTGCAGGGTATAGTGCCATCTATGCCATATCTGACAAGGGAGTTCCAGTCGTATAACCTGCCACTTTTTATGGGCGTGGGTGGTCCACATGTGGCTGTGAACCTGATAGAGAGTATGCAAATGATCATCGAGTAGCTCAAGATGCCTCTAGGGTGGAAGGTCATGTTGGCGACGTACATGCTGAGAGGACGGGTGAAGTGTTGGTGGGATGTGCAGGTTCAGGCTCGTAGGCATGAGAAACTACCATGGAAGGACATTGAGGATAGGTTCTTTGAAAACTTTTACCGAGAGACACTGAGAGATGAGAGACCTCGGGAGTTCTTGAGTCTTCAGCAGGGAGACATGTCTGTCATGGACAATGCAGCTAATTTTAGTGAGTTGTCTCGCTTTGCACCTGATATGGTAATCGATGATGCAACAAGGGTGATACACTTAGAGGATGGCTTACGACATTCCATTAGGATCCAGGTGAATATATTTAGGTTGGGTTAATTCTCAGAGGTGGTGAATCGGGTGCTCATAGGAGAGGACAACCAGAGGGATAGGCCCCAGGTTGGCTGGGGAAGAGTTTCAGGTGACAGTTCGGACAGCAGGAAGTGAGGACGAGATGAGTTCCAATAGGGCAGTCATGCTAAGGACTTAGCTAGACCACCTCGTAGTAGTTTGGTAGTGGTTTTATTTTAGTGTGGATCGCCAGGACATGTTCAGACTCAGTGCGATAGGCCTCCAAAGGAGTGCCGGGCATGTGGGCAGTTTGGGAATCTCGAGAGGTTCTGGAGGCAGCCTTCTCAGATAGACGGTATGTAGGTATCAGGATAGACAGTGGCATATGGGGTTGGTTAGGGTTTGATACCAGGAGAGGGTACCTGAGGTTCATCTACACGCGGAGGTCGTGACAGGGATAGAAAGATCCAGCTGAGGGGTCAGTGTCCAGTGGCTGGAGCAGCACCGTAGGGAGGTCAAACATCAGGCAGTCATACTTCAAGCCAGCTACACGCCGTGGAGTTACTAGAGGCTGAACACGCTGGTGAGCCAACGATGGTTAGATGTACACCACAGGTGTGTCCGTGATTTCCATGGTTTCTTTTTGGCATGACCTGTAGAGGCTTGTCCGTTTTGAGTTCATGTGATGCACATGATCTATGTGTACTGACTAGATGTTAGTCAGTGGGATTGGCGCCATATCGAGTGTGTGATATATTTATATATATATGATATGTGTAGCATCTGGGGTATCGAGGATTTGGGTTACATGAGGTGTCTTGGGTATCATGGCATCAAGGATTCAGGTTACTTGAGGTGCTAGGAACCAGGTTCATTTCTGAGCATCCGTGAGATGCAGGACCTCATGGAGGAAAACACCGATATGTTTGGGTGTTGGAAACGACATAGGAGAACCAATGAGGCGTAGGGGTGACGATGCATCTGGAGAGGACCATGTGTCTAGAAAAATGGTTAGCAAACCTTTTCTTGTTTTGAGTTTTGTCAGGTTGAGACTGAGATAGGCAATTTCTAATGTGGGGAGCCCCTTGAGGAATTTAGCCAGAACCTTTGAGACCATGGAAGTCCATGTTACTTTGATTGGGGTGGGATGTTCGGTTTCATCTCTGGGTTTCATTTGATATCTTGGGGATGAGCTATATTAAGGTAGGGAGATTGTAAGAACCTGGGTTTTTAGAGCGGGTCAAAATCTTGACCCTATTTGAATTCTGACATCTTCCTGAAAAAACTGGGAAAATCTGGGATGTTCTGGAAATTTCCAGACTACACGCTATGTACTCTGAGTGCATGTTATGTATAGGTTGGGCGAGTACTAGCCATGTGCTCTCCGAGTACATGTCGTGTGAAGACCGTGCAGGAATTTCTTACTACACGGCATGTAGTAATAGACATGCCTTGTACCGTTGACCGTGTGGAGGCCATACATGGCGTGTAGGCTTGTTGGCTGGGTAAAATGTTTTTAGTAAGTACACGTCGTGTACTATTTGTACACGCCATGTAGATGGGTCGTGTATGGGAATATACATGGCATGTTGGGGATGTCGTCTGAGTGAAGAATTACATGACATGTACCCCTAGGTACATGCCGTGTAGTCAGTCAGCAAGTCTACGATAGAATTTCAGCCATCATATGAATAGTAAAATGATACATGTTGTGTACTTAAATTACACACCGTGTATTTTCTTTTTTTCTCTAAAATTGGTAGTATCCTTGTTTTGAGGTAGAACCCAAACCTTCGACGAGTTTGAGTTGGGAGAGCCATCCGGACCTTGTTTTTGCTTCGTATTGTCCGTCTGAACTCCATTTCAAACACTATTTGATCAGTTGGAATCCCCTCGGTAAGGCCTCGATTCCTCTTGATCCGTTCTTCTTGATTTTTGTTCTTGAACGAGTTATTGGGGTTTGATTGGTTTTGATTCTTTTGGAGATCTACCATGTTTTAGACCTAATTGGAGGCTGTTATCCAAGGCGTTTCATCCTACGAGTCTCAGGTAGTAGTTTCATACCTTCTTTTGTGTTTTCACACACTTTTGGGTGTTGCGACCTATGGAGTGTTTTCGTGTATTTTGAGTGTGACCCTATTTTATGTATTATTACCTGTTTAACTAATAATTGACCTATGGGATGCCATTGGGTATACCCTATTACCTATTTTACATGATCGGGGCCAGGCGAGTGGTTGATTCTCATTAGGGCATTTTAGCCAGGGGCTCCAAAATTGTATTAATTGAATTATATTGGTATAAACTATTTAGTTTAGTTTACTGAACCTTAATATGAATTGTTGGAGATGTTAGAAACCTTAGTGCTGGTATGGGACAACAATTTCTTAGTGCTTTCCAACTATTTATATGGTTTTCACTGTTTATGTGTTCTATTAAGATATGTATTATGTAATTTCTGAATTGCATGTGCTAGAACCTTTGGGTTGTGTTGGGCATGGCCCAAAAATTCTTGAGTGATACTGATCATAGGTTAGGATTTTCCCAGGTTATGTTGGGTGGTTCTGACCACGGGATTGGGCATCATGAGCATCAGTTTGATTCAGGATGACTATCAGGTTGGGCATGGCCTCAGTTACTAGGATGGAAAGGCCATAAGACTTGAGCGGCATGGTCGTAGGGACCCAAGGTGTCAAAGGTGTTGTGTCTTTGGTAATATTTTGGTGATTACCGCTCACCCAGAAATGTGAGTAGTTTTCACATAGAGAGACTTCGTGATGAGGTTATTTTGACCACTCTTATGGGTAGAGGCCCCCATTAGTTGCGGTTTAAGTAATTTTGGTTTGGGGGTGCTTTCCATTGGAATCCAAGTGGAAGGTGAGGAGACTTCAGGGGATAGCATTCAGGGTATTGGGTTGGAGGGAGAGGCTTTCCGTGATTTGAGGGCAGACCTTGTTGTCCCTCCGGTTCCTTTTATTTGAGGGCAGACATCATTGTCCCTCCGGTTACTTTATTGGATGGCAGACATCATTGTCCCTCTGGTAACTTATTTGAGGACATGCCTAATTGTTCCTCTGGGTTACTATTTCTTGGGTGTTCTTTTGGGACATTAGTACTTGGGACATGAGGTGTTAGGGGGCACATGGTGCCGAGCTACATGACAGAGATTCCGTCATTGGCCGAAGTAGGTGACACTCCATGGTAGCTATTGACCACCAGTGGAGTCTGTGTTTATTTTTACATCATACTGTTTACTATTTTCCTTATAAATGCATGCCTAATTAAACACTTATATTAGGTACGCACCGTTGGGTGGTACCCTATTGTGATTCGTCTCACACCCTACATGGGCCCTTCAGGACGCGTATAGACATTATGGATTTACAGGAAAGAATGAGGTCACCTTCAATAGTCGGACTCCAATAGTTATTGCATAGAGATGGTATGAACCTTGAGGTCTTGCCTAGCTGGAGTTTACTTTTTTTTTCTTTCATTCCTGTATCAGCATGCTTACTTGGTGTAGTTACAGATAGTTATCCAATGGCTTCATTTTTATGTATGGATATGTATGACCTTCTTTGGATGAATGTTTTTTGTTCAGTAGTAGTTACCAGTGGTCATCATGTTGTTGTGTTTACTTTCCGCTATTGTAGTTATATTTATTTCTTGCTGTTTATTGATATTGACGGTTCTTCCGCTTGGTGGGTCTGGTTTGAGTCTGTTGAGTCATTTATTCTTCTTCATATTTATTATTATGCTCGGACTAGTACCATTATTATCCTCCGAGAGGTTATAGCCTCCCCACTACACCTAAAAAGACCCTCGCTTCTAGTTAGTAGCCTTTGGAATTTGGGGAGGTGCGCCTACGGTAGTAACACCTGACTTGTTTAGTACTGTTCGGGTGGCTATTCGGGTCCGAGTCATTACACCTATAGATGATGAATAAGGATGATATCAATACAAAATATCCCAAGTGGTGTACGGATAAAAAGTTATTTTTATTTATGAATAGAAATACTGTTAAAAAATATATTTTTCATTTTGAAAAACATTTTTAAAATCACTTTTATTTTAAAATAAATTTTAAAAACATTTTCATTAAAAATATCTTTGAAAAAATTCAATTTAATATTCAAATAAATGAAATTTTTTCATTTGGTACATGTCGTACAAGGTAAAAAGAAGATTCCTTTTGCACAGTAAAAAGGGTACACAAGTGCCTTTTTTGGAAAGATAAAATGATATTCATTTGAAAAAAATTATTTGTAAAAAAAGGGATACTTTTTTTTGACTAAATCATTTTCAAAAGGTTGAAAACATCTTTGAAAACATTTTTATAAAATATTTGTTTGAGATAAAACAGATTTCTGATCAGAGAGAGAAATGAAGTCTGGTTTTGTTAAAAACATTTTATAAAACATTTTGAGTACCAAAGAGAGGGAAAATATACTATTACATGAAAAAGGTCCATAATAACCATAGGAGAAGAAAATTAAAGGGTTTATTGAACATTGATCATATAAATTCCTTTTGTTTAATTTCAATAATAAACAATCTCGATAAGAATAAGAACGTGAAATAATCTCTTAAAATGATCATAACATTGAAGTGAGAATTAATCAGTGAATCAATTATGTGTATCAACTATAAATACACATATATGAAATGTAAATACATCAATAGATATTAAAATTCATTATACACATAATCTTATAATATTAATGATAATGAATAAGTAATATAACCCAATAAAAAGGAATTGAGTTATGAAATTTATTTACCACTTGGTAACATTAAGTTGAAATCCCCTTAGATGAAATAATTCAAATTGAAAATAAAATTAACATGATTAATGAATTATTGATGATACTAAATTTCAAAGGAAAATTATAGAAACCATATAAAATAAACTAGGTTCATAACATTATAATATTCATTGATGAAATGAAATTTAGATGAAATCCTTTACTACATTAGTAACTTTTGAATCTTGATATATGTAAAATAATTACATATATTGAATCTTTGAATAACATGAAATAAATTAAATTCATGATATATCAAGTAATACGGTAGTATATACAACATAAAAAATAATCGTGTGGTGAATATGTCATATGTCTCACAGAAATACGAGTGATACTAGAAATCCCCTTACAACTATGGTAACATCCGAATTCAAAACTCCAAAGTCATAATTATTAGATGACAAGTTTTAATATAATGAAGATAAAATAATTAATTATATAATATATCAAAAGTGGAAGTATATTCACCACAAAAAAATATGTAATTGGTGAATATGACATTTATCTCATAGATGTAAACCGTGAGATGAAAATGCCTTGCCTTGGATTTTCTTTAGGGTGAATGCACTTTAACCTCATGTATAATGGTTTTAAGAATTTTATTAAATTATAACATAATAATAATAATATTTATTATATCATATATTATCTCTATATAATATATTATTTCCCATTTTTTAACTATCAAACATTATTTTCAACGTTTTGGGTGTTAATTGTCATGTTTTTCATGTTTTTTTTTTGACTTTTTATCTATTTGTTTATTCTTATGTAGATCATTATTTCATAATATAAACTATTTAAACCATTATTGAAATATAATATATATTTATTATATATTTATTTATAATAATCCAGAAAATTTGGACGTTGGAAATGAAATTCACTATTCATGGAGACGGTTGGTCGTACGTACGCAAGAACGCTACTTCTATTTTATTTTTGTATTTAAACAGTATTTAATAGATAAATATATATTTATAAATTTATATTATCATTAAAATGTCATATTTAGGTTATATAAATCACATAATTTTATTAAAACCATTTTTAATACATTCCATGTAATGTGTGAATGAATTACATTCCTTTGAAGAGGCGGTAGTCCACACGTCTGCAAACGATGTCATCTTATTTACACAAAATTGAAATAGTGAAGGTATTTTTTATATAAAAAATATGTAAGAATAAATAAATTAAAAAAATAATATACATCATATAAAAACTATAAATAAATCATTATTCCCAACCATGAAAGGTGGTAATGGAATAACGAATGACGTCGGTTCGTGAGGCGGTATTCTACCGTACACACGGTTGATTATTGTGTATCCCATTTGATGGTAGTGTGTGAGAGTGTAGGTATTAACCTTAAAATTAAAACATATAAGTATATTTAAGATAATTCTGTCATTATATAATCATTATATAAAAATAATTTAATGAGTGGAGAAGTAAATGAGACAAAAGTTATAACTGAATAACATTACATCTTATTCAGGTACCTCCTTCTGGTTTATACAAAAAGACATCCTTGATTTTATTTCTATCCAAATTTAGGATTATATGATGATTTTAAAGAATTTTGGAGCTTATTTGGTCAGGGTTTAGATAATCCAAATTTCATTATAGGATTTAATAAGTGAGGGTGAGTTCATTTTTATAGTGGAGGAGGAGTGACATTCTTGTAAATATAAATATTTAAGCACTATTGAGAGGTATCCCTTAAATAATGTGCCTCATATAGTGAAACAAATTAGAGAAAATGTGTAAAATGATCCAAATTCTCCCCTAAAATAGGTTTTTTACATGTTTATATGTAATTTTGGACCTTAAGTTTAGGATTTAGTCGATTGTTAAAATAATTTTTCTCTTAGTTGTTCTAATTACTTTTAATTACATTCACTAATATTTTAGGTAGAAAACTAAGTTTACCTTACAAGAAAATATAATTTTTATAATTAGAAATATTAAATATATTTTTCTAAATTCCAATCACATGAGTGGAAGAAATTGTTTTAAATTTAATTCCATGGATGGGGATGAGAAAGCGGGTTTTTTGAGTAAAAATGTTCAACAGCTTAAAATGTTTTTATATCCAATTTGAATGTGAAATTGATTCCAATGAACTAAATCATATTAGTTAATTTATAATTTATCTAATTTTACTTTAAATCCAATTAAAATACAATTAACATTATAAATTATTTATATGAAAAGTTAGTTTTGAATTAAAATTCAGAATTTTTCAATATTCATCAAAATATGAAACATCAAAGAAAAATACCAAAAATTCACCCTCATATAATTTTGATTTTGAACTTTAAAAAATGAACTTTATTTTGAAATATAAATTGATAAAATTTCCAAAATTTATTTTCTAAAAAGGTGCTCTATTAAATGGCGGCAAAATTGTCTTTTTAGAAAAATACAATCTTTAAGCTTAAAACTAGATTTATTTTTATCTTAGGCCAATTAAACATGTTGGATGAATATCAAAAATATTTTATTGAATAATATATATATATATATATATATGTATATGTCATTAATATAATTCACTAATATTAATTAATTTAATATATTATGATAAAACACCTTTAGAGGATAATAATAGTTTTTATAGAAATATCCCTTTTATATTAAATTGGTTCTTATATTTATTTATAAAAAATTGGTAACCAATTAATTCAATAATATATATTAATATTTAGTTAATACTATAAATAAATGATAATTTAATGGGTAGATTAAAAATTATTATATTAAATAATAATAATTTCATAATATAATGTTGTTTGGTAAAACGCAGTCTTGCATGTAACTCAAGATATCGAATAATGTATTTTTTGTGTGTAATACATAATAACTCAGTATCGCATGAATTGAAACATATAAAATATATTGAATTTATCTTAAAATAGTAAATATACTGTAAAGTCTCCGATTGTTATATTCCCTTCTACACCTGGTGTTGCGTGTCATACATGCTATCGAATACAATGTTCTTAGATTAGAATTTTTGGGGTGTTACAATATGATAGGTTTTTCAAATTTTCTCTCATTGATAAGAAATACCAGTTTCTCCCAACCTCAAGTAGATTAGTGTTTCACCTTGAACCATCTTATAATAATTTTACCTTTAGTCTTTAATTATGTAAGTGTCTCAACTTCAACATTGTAAAATCCAATATATCTCTAAATGGTGATATGTTCTCCCACACATATTAAATAATAATATATATCAATATTAATGAATTAATCATCCCAAATAATTTAATCTATCATAGATATAAAATAATATATTTTCATCTGTTCTTCTTTAATAAGGATATCGTTTTTTCATAAAAGAAACACTAATTCATGATGAAATATCTTCAATCAAAAACTCTTATAATTAATATTCAATTAAAAAAATATGTAACTTATTTTTATTTATATATTTTAGGATTATTTTTATTTACAATAATATATAGTCTTTACTATAATTTATGGTATATATTTACTTAAACAATATTATTTTTTGGATACACATAGACCTCCTCCTCATTTTAACTATACTTATTCACCATGATTCTCATCTCTTCCACGATTTACCACATTTTTTAAATTCTATCCCACTATTATGTATTTAACTTGGATATAAATATAGTGTAAACTGCATCAATAAGCCTCATAACATTCAAATTGGAAATTCGAAATAAAATTCCAAGAACTAGTTTTAACTACTTTTCTCCACCCTTTAAATTTGGATATTTGATCTATATAATTGTATTATATCTATAATATATGAGCCGCATGGATATAAATTTTTGATTTCAAGTGATCCCATGTGACTAATACAAATTCACTTCAATAATAATTATAAAAACATCTATTTTTCAGCTTGATGTCAAAATCCTCCTTGAACTTTACATGATATAATAAGAATTCTATTGAAAACAATTTCTATAAAATAGAACTACTATCTATGGAACTAGAAATTTAATGTAATACATTAAAACATTGGTTTCTTATAAAAAAATAATATTATCATTTTCTATTCCCCTTGATCTCTAGTCACATTCCACCAGAACTCTAGTAGTCTGATAAAATACGTTCTATGATTTTATTACCATTCTTCAAGCCTCTATTTTCAAACTCTATAATTATTATTTTTTCTATTAAACTTTAATAACTTCTATAACAAGTTTAGAAACCTCATCATCCTATTGATCATTTTTTATAGGAAAAAATAATCTTCAGTGACCATGTACTCAAGTATTAACTCACCTGGAAACAAATTTATCAACTTCTTTAAAACACTTATTCATTATTCAATTTCTTTAGTAATATCTTTTTTATGGTCTCAAAATTATTCAAAGAATAGTACTACATGGTATTCATAATCATTAAATTTGGATTTTATTTCCAACCCATATTTCTTAAATCCACCAAAGGTTTCCCAACTAATTGACTTAGAAAATTATATAATAGAAACTCACACTGTTGATTTTTCTTAGCAATGAAACATTAATCAGATAACTAAAAGTACATGTGACCAAAACCAGTGTAGAAAATAAGAGTGAAATATTAACTTCTAAAAATCATTAATAAAAATAGAAATGAATATTCCATTTCCAATCTAATTATTTAATCACAATAAATTTTTTAATCAAGAAGTGAAATCCCCTTTTATACATCATATAGTATTTTTACATATATACCCAAAGAATGAGTAAATTAAAGAAAAATTTATGTAAAAATAACATATTTATCATTTTAATTTTCACTCTTTTTAGAGATTATATACCTTTAACAGTTTCTAATTATTTCTGGAAACTCATTAAAATTACATTGAAATTATGTTATTCTCCACCTTTGAAAATAGTAATCCAAAGAATAAAAGTAACGGGATAGAAATACAAACATCATACTTGAAAAAAAATATTGAAATAATTTATTCATCCTCCACTATTGAAATAAATATTTCTTATTTGAATTAAATATAACTTCATCCAACATTGATTATTTATCCCCCTTTAACCCAGGACTCTACGTTTTATTCATAACAACTTTATCAGTAGTATTAAAAACATATTCTTAACTCTTAATTCAACTTGATAAAATAGGGAAGTATGAATCCTCGTTTTTTTAGATCCCCTATAATGATACTGTGATTCACATCCTTCATCAATCTTTCAAATTCAAGTAATATTATTTAGATTTAAGAATATTAAATTGAATTTTCTATAACTCATTTAATACTATAACATTTTGAAATATCATTTTTCTAGATTATTTCAAACATTTTTCACGTATTCCATAATTATAACATTTTTTAAAATTATGGAATGTTTTTCATCATTTGAATCAATTAAAATTTCCTATATACATTAATTTCATATACCTCTAATATACTTCTTGTGATACTAAACCTTATAAGATGATATGTGCCTCATAATTTCACACACTTTGGATTCAACGATTTTTGATGACTTTAAATTCAAAACCTTCACATTTTTATAATATACATTCATCTTTTATAAATTTCTCCTTGTGTATCACATATAAAAATTAAAAAAAAACTCATTTTCATATTTAATTTTGTATAAAAATAATAATATAATCTTCATAATTATAGAAATTTTTTTTATAGCTCCACTCACTATCATTCTTGGTCTATAACCACTCACAATATAAAAATATGTCTAATCTCTTACTCAATAAAGACACACTGCCTCTTAAAAGAAAATTGTTAATCACCAAAATAAAAAATAGAAAACAATAAAAATATATTTTTATTGATATATATTCTATATTTGTGCCTATGATGATGTATTACTCTCCATTATCTAGATCCATCAAGAATAAAAATTTATCCAATAAAATAAAAATCAAAAATAATACACATATAATGGTGAAGAAATGTACTTTATATCATTATCTATGATGATCTATAAAATAAATGATGGTCGCCTTATCTCCTCTCCTGGAATGACCTAGATGATAGCCACATCGTCACCTCTCCCCCCCCCCCCAGACCTCTACCAGCCCAAGGGGGGGGGAGTTATCCTCTACACCCATCACCTTCTCTACTTTCATCGTTCATCCCATTCATGGATCCTACTAACCTCCTTGATTTCCCCTCCATTGAAATTATCCCTAAAATCCAACCCTTCGCTGATGGAGTTCTTATGGTTTTTATTTCCTCTCTAGAGTTCACAAAGGAATCCATGTTGATGAACCATTCTATGGTGGCTCGTTTTGGTAAAAGATGTCCCTCAGTCGATGTCTTCAACAGATTCATCTTTAACAAGTAGAAGATACAAGCCTAGGAGATTGTATGGATTTTGGATTCAAGACACCAAGTGGTTCATTTTCAGATGGAAGAAGATCTTATCCATGTTTGGGATAATGCTCTGTGTGTGATATCTAGTTTTTTGTTTTCCCTCTTTCAGTGGTCGTTCGATTTCCACTTGAAGCGATATCCCCCCATTTCGGAAATATGGATCTCGCTTTTTGGTCTTCCCATACCGTTTCAGAATCCAACAATTATCCGTTTTATTGGAAACCTGGTGGGTCATTTCGTCTGCTCGAACCAGTGTACTCACGCCATCTGTCATCTGATTTCCCCGCAGATTTGTGTTAAAGTTGATGTTTCCAAGGTACAGTTGGACACCATTGGCATTGAGATTCAAGGTTAGTTGTGATGGTACCAAAAGGTCATCTACGAATCTTGGGTTTTCTATTGCTCGTCTAGAAATCATCTTAGACATGCTACATACTATTACAGGTGAGGTTTGATGGGGGATCCTTAGGTGGCACTCGTTTCTGGTTCATTGGGTGGGGGTTTGTCTCTTCAAGATGTAGGGAAGTATAGCAAGACCCCCTTGGCTGAAGTCACACCATGTAATGCCCTTGAAGTGGAAGCTATAGGAACCAGTGGTAAAGTATGCTATCGGGAGGCCCCTAAATCTTTGGGTGAGGTTCTGTTCATGAAGATATCACTTCCACCTACAGAGAATGAGTTGGGTTTGGTGTAGGGGGTTTCTTCAAGCACGTTGAAAGAAACAAAACCTAAGGTTCTGAAGCCGAGGGTTGCATATGTTTTTTCCCGTTTGAGGCATGATCTCATTATAGGCCCTTTGTCAAGCAGTTTAGGGGAGACTGTGTAGTCCTGTGAGTTCTATAAGTTGACCTCCCATTCAAATGTAGATGTAGGATATGCAGTGAGGATCCCTCCCTTGGATGCTGATCCAGATATGCCGCTAGCCTCATCCAGTACACCCAAGGAAGCTGTGGCATGCATGGAAGTCTGCATGTCACCAGGTGCTGGTAGACTTTAGAAAAGTTCGGTTTGGGAGGACACTAACAAGAAGCCCCGATTTATGGGTTTTAGATTTGTGTATCCTAGAGGTTCAGATCTGACTGAGGTGGACCAGCTGGAAAGACCATCCTATATTGACCCGGTGATGTCTGTAGGAATGATTTCTCAGTCTCAAAATCAATTCACAGTGCTGGGAGAGGATTGTTTTTCTCCCAATGAAGGGGATGATATGGAGGCTTTTAAGGAGGATAAGGATTCTGATTTGGACACCCTTTTTTATTTTAAGTAAGTGTACATGGCAGAGTAATATATTAGATCATCTTCAATGAAGGTAAAGAACACTATAATTTATTCAGATGGGTTTCTAAAGCACTCTCAGAGGCCAAAAAGGAGGAAAGACTATTCTTCCTTACCAAGACCTCTTGTTACTAGATCCTCAAGCAAAGGAAAGATTCCTCTTAAGGTTCCCAAGAAGGTGGAGGCAAAGTCTACAAAGGATCTTGACCCACCAACAATGGAATCTTCTGTTAGTGACCTGATCCATACATGAAAGGAACCTATTGAATTTTAAATCCACCAGAATGGGTGGGAAATGATGGAGTGTGATGAGTGGAAAACCATCATCGATGGAAACGATGAATTCTATAATAAAAACTTATAGGATATCACAACAGAAGAGGAGTTTGATAGGATGGTTGGTAGGTGTCTTCAAGGTAAACTTACCAAGGAGAAGTGTGACTGGTCCCAAAAACAACTTGGAATACCAGCTTGTGGATTCAACGAGAAAAATATATCTATGGAAGAGTTCATTCATACATGGGACAGGATGGAATTCAATTTTTAAAACCTATTAAAAGAGGATCTGAATGAGAAGGCTACTTTTCTTCAATGGTGTCTCCATAGAGGTATGATATCTAACAGGCTTAAATTGAAAATCTTTGACTCGGCTATGACGTATCACGTTGATTGATATTCTTTACATACTTGATGGGTTTCTCACTTTTCCGTAAAAGTGGTTTCTAAATAAAAAACAAATATTTTGAGGTATGATTATATATTAATCTTTATTGGATAGATCTATCAATAAGAGTCAAATCAAATTTAGTTATCTAAGAAAGAAATATTAGGAATTCATTGATCCATTTTTACCATGAAATTATAGAAAATATTAGTGTTTTTTATCTTTATTTTATTATATAAATTCATAGGATCACTCCATGTTATTCATAGTTTTCATTATCACAGAATCTATCATTACCCATATTAGATAGTCCAATACATCCAATAGGGTTAAAATATAATTCTTTATATCATTCTATATCCTTTAAGTTTGAAGTACATTGAATTATTTTATGTTATTGGATAACAACCACATTGTGTCATAAAAATAGGCATTATGATCTAATCCATTCAAAATATATATCCCTTAAAAAATCATGGCCTAATACGAAGATTTATTCTAAGAATTATAGAGTAAACCAATTTTAATACTATATATATTGAGAACATTACAACATTACCATAACAATCATGGAATAACCATTAATTCAATAATTTTCATTATAGAATGTGCCCCTATTCAAAATGAAAAAAATGAAAACCCTTACTAGAAAAATAATTCAGTAATAAATCATGGGATTTTGTTATAGCATAAATCACATCCAATAATCTAAAACACTATATTAATTATTCAACCCTTCAACCAATAACAACATAATATTTTCTATCAAGGTGTGGTGTTTTATGTTTCATTTTCACTAAAATACCTCTATAAAATAATCATGAAACACCATAAATAACCATGAAACAACTATTTAATCACAATATTTATTCTTATCAAAGATATATTAAGGAATAATGTATGCTACATTGCGGAATGATTTTTGATACTCTAACTAAAATCTACTTAACATTATAAAAAATCCAAGAGACTATAGAATAAAAAATCTTCAAGATATTTTAATTATTTTTGAAAGATTTATAGTAGACTTTTTCAATAAACATTTCCTAAAATCATACTTAGATTGTTTCTAACAACTTCTTTCTATTTGATGGGTCACTTCCCCATGTCACGTGATTCACTATAAAAAAATTAATTGATAATATGATACTTTTTTTGACTTTAATCTCATGAAGAAAATTCACGACCATTTTCTAAATTCAATCGGATAATAGTTTCAACTTGAACTAACATCTAGAAATGTTATATTCAGTTTTCAACAAAGATTTTATTTTTCAACAATGTTTAGTAACATTTATCTCCTAAGCGTGATATTTTCTCCTGCACATATTTAATAGTAATACATCTACCAACCATGAATTAATAGTCTCAATGAATATTATTTTATCACAATAATAACAATACATAGTATTGTTTCCTCATTCTCAAATAAAGATATCAATTTTAAATTTTAGAAACACAAATTTTCAAATAAATATCTCTATACCAAAACACTCATTATTCTTATTCAATACAATAAGTATTTGTTTATTCATATTATTAAAAAATTATTGACTTCTTTAGAAGTATAATAATCTATAATATTTAATCTACCTCAAGAAATGTAAAGACTTTAACAAATGAATTTCTTGAATTCACTTCAAACTTGTTCCTCTTATATCTTTATTTTATACTTTATTCTCCACACTTATATTTTTTAATACATCACATAGATTATCTCACACTATTCTCTCTCTCTCTCTTGGCCATTAAAATAGTAGCATCTACTTCAGTAAGCCTACAAAATTTTAAATTTAAATTTAAACTTCAAATTCCAATAACCAACTTGAACCTCCTTTATTTTCAATTAAAATTTTAACCTTTTTTCATAATAGTCTTTTATCCACCATATATTTGTCACATGTACATTGAGGGTAACATTAATGTTATCCCCTATAGTAAAACCATATACAAATCCTTTAGAATAACAAAAAAACATGTTTTTTATCTTTTTATCAAAATAATACTACAAGTAAAATATATATCACTATAATACCAGTATATTAAACTGATAGAAAATTGAAATATTTTTTTGGACACCATATCTGAGATGCATGCTACTATATCTCTATTTAAATTCCACTGGATCTTTTTTAGTTTAACACAACATCTACCCGACACTACAACCTATTATTCAAACCTCCATTTTTAATATCAGTCATTTTTATTCAATACATTAGACTCAAGAAACACTGTTATCCTATGATTTATTTGTTGATAATATAAGAAAATACTTGGAGATCATGTACTCAAGTATTTACTCACTTAAATATAACTTTTTTAACTTCCTCCAAAAACATCCAATAAATAATGTTATCATTATTTTAGTTATATATTCTTCATAATCTTATAAATATTCCAGTAATTGTAGAACATCGTCTCAAAATCACTAAAATTTATATTTATTTTATCTAATAACAAATCCATCCTCTAATACCCCTAATGAATTTTGATGATTTTATTAAGCCTAAATACTATGAAAAACCAAAATCTAAATACTAATAACTATCTAGGAATTTTTTAGAAGAAATGTAACCAAATAAAGAACATATATCTTCTTTATTGGTCGATTATTCACCTTTTATGTATTTTATAAACATGCCATAGCAATTATTGATTGAATATCACCTCCTCAAGTGAACTACTAAAAATATAAACCATAAATTGAATCTATATGACCTATCACATCTCCATGAAGTATGAGAACCTTACAATTAAAGGTTAAATGGAAATAATATAATTTTTACAATGGTTATTTTATTATAATGATCAAATATTATGTTTTTAACCCTTTATATAGGACTCAACATTAAAAAAAGACACCCTGAGGGGAAATAATGAGCTTTTATTTCCAAACCCACCCCACCATTAAATAGATTTTTACAATAACTTTTATTGTAAATTATTCACACATTCAAATATTCAATTAATTATTTAATTTTTAAAAAACTAATTTAGTATAGTAAAACACTTTTAACATCCTTACATGCTGCGTTGGTCAATAATTGATAGATGACATAAAAAAGGAAGACAAAATTATATAGTGGTGTAAGATATAAAATGATACATGTTGTGATATGGACCATATTTACATCAATTGGGTAGGACATGATATTATTCAAAACCTAACATGTTGATGCCCTCACTATGTCCCTATGGAAGTCTTTAGTACTTTATGTAAACTACTGAAATTTTTATCCAAGTTTCTAGTCATCCTCAATTGACGGTATCATGTTCTACTTGAAATTTATCTATTTCATTTGTGACACTTTTTCATTTTAAAAATGAATTCCTCAATTGTATAAACAATTTATTTCAAATATCATGATCATTTTATTTTCAATGATCTCATGAACCACTTGACATGCTCTCTTCTTCAATGCCTATGTAAGTTCATCCTTTTATAGGATATGGGTATTAGTGAACATATGTATTATAAAATCATGGAATGGTTTTGGATGTGGAATAAAATTTCCTTCTTTTGGTAGTAATATCTATTTTACCATGGGATTCCCTAAGAGGGGGAGGTGAATTAGGGTGCCTAGTTTTTCTTTTTAATTAAAAGGATATTGTCCCCATGTTCATAGGAACTCATTAAACCTATCTAAATGAATGGTAAAATAATAAATAAATATATAAAAATAAATTAGGAAAAATAATTTTACTTTGTTCACTGATAAGGTATACTCCAAGGAGAATACACCAAGAATGTTTTAGTCATACTATAATCTAATAATATTCACTGGTTTTGGTGGAATACAATATTATTCATGGTTATTATATTCAAATATAACAGGATTTAAAATGAATTTAAGTACATCACACCACCACCCTCAGATCACATCCATTAAATCTTCCTTTCTGACTACCCAAGATAAAGTCATAATAAATTTAATGACCTGAAGGTTGAATTCACAGTTTATAAATTTTGATTGAAAATTACATTATTAATTTCTGAAATTTATTCTCTAAATGATTTTTCATGTTTTTTCCAAGTAGTTTTCTCAAGTCCCATGATTAACCTGGGTCACCTTCTACCAAGTATTTAGCCTCTCCCAAGTGTGGTTTACCCAAGATTCAAGATTTACCCAAGAAAGCTTCACCCAAGTCCATGAATTTACCCAAGTGATCTTTTCCAAAGTCCAATTCATAACCTAGGTATGGATTCACCCAAATATTCTTCCTTTAACTCCCTTATCTAAGTTATATTCTCCCAAGTAGATTCTCTCTACTTCCTTCACAATACCCTATTCATAAAACTATGTTTGCACATTCCCTTTTCTCTGCCTATTTTCACTGCTAACTTCGCACTAGTATTTTTTCTAGCTACTTAACCCATGTCTAGTTCACATAGGTGTGTCTTATGTGATGTGAGAGTCTATAATCCATATCCTAATTTTTTAACCCCAAATGATGGGATTACATTTGTATTTAAATGAAATATTCACAACTATCTCATAAACCTCCATCATTTTCCCAAACTTATCTGTAATACAAGAAAAAGGAAAACTATCAAATATGCACGCAACCTTACACATGTGTGACAATTGTGTGTGTATCTAACACACAACCCTAGTGTGAGGAATAAAAAAATGTTACAGTACCTAAACTAGGTAAAAATAACCCCCTTTTATTTTGAATGACATTTTTATCTTCCTTCAATAAACTCTGAAATTTGTATGTAAATTCTTAACCCAAAAATTTAGCAAACAATAGAAATATTCCCCACTTTAAGACATCTCCCTTGGTAAGAAATAGTCATAAACAACATGTAAATTGATTAAAAATAAACACAATATCCATCTATAAATTAAGTCACCTTAGTTACCACATTCCCCATATATGATAAGTGTAATCAATTCCCAACATGATTTATAATTCATGTGGTCTAATAAAAAAAATTCAAAGAATAATTATTAATTATAGAGAAAATGGAGACTATTATCCCTCCTTGGCAATTTTTTCCCTGAAGGTAAAATATCTTAACAAAAACCAATCTCAACCAATGAATCCGTACAATAATGTGGGATTACAATCAACATCTCAAATAACAAGTACCTACTGTAAATATCGATTTTATTTTATCGTACTTAGTCCCTCAAATCAAACCAGGACATATATTTGTAAACACTGACACCATTTTTATGTCATACCCAACCACCTCCTAAACACACATTCTCAATTGGACCATATTCCATATGTAAAAAATATATGCATAATATAATCCCACCAAATAATAATAATTTCAACAAACACTTATCAATATAAATAATAAATTTCAATCATATAATAATCAATGTCATTTTTCAATCCAAAGATACATTCAAAAAATTAATTTTAATATATATAAATAAGTAAAAATATTTTAAAAAACATTATAAATATTAAGAAAACCATTATAAAAAAACAAATTCAATAATCATTGTTGTATAAAAAACAATGGGATTCATTTATTTCATATTTATTCCATAATTACAACCCCATATATCTTGATCCTCGTAAACATTCTACAAAAAAAACCTATTACAAATCCAAAAATTCCATTAATGAAATTTCTAAAAATAATCTCCAAATTAAACAATGAGTTAGTAGAATAAATATGTCAAATAATAATCCAACAACATGAATACAACTCATTTAAGATTATTCTTCCATCCTTGAGTAAAGGATTAATTAATTAAGAGGGTTTCATCGTGCCTTAGTAAAAAAAGAAATCCAAATACCAAATTTGAGATATAAAATTGAAAGAATAAAATATTTGATGAGTATATAAAAAGAATTGGGGAGATTTACCATCAATTAGAAACATTCACACCATAGAATGTAATTGAGATGTGATTCCAATGAGGTAAACCCCATAAAATAATCCATGGAACACCATATCACATTTTGGATTGAAGTGAAGGATAAGATTGGTTCTTTAGGGTTTAAACTTATATTTTTGGTGAGATTTGACTAAAATTTACAAATAATAATGAATTAAATTAATAATTACCTTCTATATGGAAGGTTTTTAACTTTTCAACCCACTCAGCAGACCATGTATCTATTTTTGATCCTCCATAAAGACTTACAAAAAATAAAATATTAATATGAAACATAATGATTTTTAGTCTTTGATATATATACCCAATCTATGAAAAACAATACCCCCCCATAATGACTGCCTTATATTATAATATTTTAATTTAATCCAAAAATAAGTGCACTATAATTATATAAATATTTCATCCTAAAAAATATGGCCCAATAATGAACTGACCTAGGTTGACATGACTCGTCACCCGAGTCTACCCGTCATACATCCTGAAGTGCTTTCCTAATCATCATGGGATAGCAACAAGAACAAGGAATCACTAATCATCTCTTGGGAATGGTTTCTATAATGAACATGTATTACCATACATATAAATTACATCAATTTTTTAGACTACTTAAAACATTACAAAAACATACACCCAATGACCGTATTAGTTTAGTTCCTTTTGAAATGTGGAAAAAAAATATTCTTACTCGGTGAAATATATTCAATTTTTCCCACAAATATCCTCACCCTTAGTAATTATACATAAAAACCCTCTTTAATAACCTAATAAATGGAAACATAATAATGGGTTGACCTCAAATGCTCAATAATGGTAAATAACATAAATTCATAAGCATATCATGAACATATGAGTATGAGAACATGATCATGATCATTAGAATATCACACCCTGTATATCAAATATCATAAACATGAATTATGGAATAGTGATTTTATGTTCATAATAAATGAATCATAAGGAAATCAAGATCATAATATATGAAAGAATAACATAGTAATAAGATAGAGAATTTGTGACTCGCACATAAAAATATAAAATGATTTCCATAATAGTCAATGCATTACTTCCAAGGCCATATTAGTAGTATGGATTCACTCCACATACCATCTTAGTAATCATGGTTCACTCCCATGGCCATATTTGTAGTATGAGTTCACTCCCCATACCATATTGTTAGTCATGGTTCACACCCATTTCCAAATTAATAGCATGAGTTCACTCCCCATACCATCTTGGTATTCATAGTTCACCCCCATGGACATCTTAGTAGTCAAGATTAACTCCCAAGTCCATATTAGTCTATCTCATGAGATATAAATATTTTTCCAATGCATTGGAGGGATATATAGCTCCCACACATATCATAATGAAATCATACATTTGTGTACCACAAGAACATAAATCCTATATAAGATCAGAACCAGTGGAATTAAAAGGGTTTCATAAAAATCATTCCATTATAACATAACCACAAATTTGAAATGGGTTTCATAAATATTATTCCATCAAAAATATAAATCATTCATAGAAATACTATGAATGGTAAAATTAAATCATATCCCTAGTAAGACATAAGTAACATTAAATAATGTAATCTTACATGGAAAATAATTTTAAGGGATCTCTAGAAAACAATTCTAGAGTAAAATTTCATTATTTTCCTTGAAGATACTGTCTTTTCTTAAAATGACATGTAGTTTTAAAAGAAAAATCATTATTGGAAGATACACCTTCAATTTTTTAAATGTAAATTCAAGGCATTAAGGTGTCATGATGGGGTAAAATTCTATTCATGTTGTATAAGTTAAAAAAATATTCCTTTTGTACTTTTTCCAAAAAATTCACAAAGTACCTCATTTGGAAAATGACAAAAAGATTCTTTTCAACTCAGGTATTTAAATTTTAAAAATGGGTAAAAATGACTTTAAAAATATATTTAGGAATAGTAAAAACAATTTTGAAATCATTTTTAGAAAAAATTGACTTGGACGAAAGGTATTCCACAATGGAGACTTAAAATGAAACAATCCCAAATATTGATGAGATTATGAAGTAAATACTCATTACTTTATATTCAATAGAATTGTGTGCCCCGTGAAAGAAAGATAATTATATGTTTATGAAAATACCATAATCTTCTTGATAATACTCATAAAATAAATACATGGGTAATATATACACCAAATAAAAGGAAATAGTGTTGTATAAGGTATGTCTCCCACTGAAATAAAGTTATACATAAATCCCTTACTACGTCAGTAACATTAGAATTATGAAACCCATGAAATAATAACATCAATTAAATATTTTAATATCATTAAATAAATTAAATTAATGATATAAAATTTAATAGGTTAGTATATACACCATACCAAATAAGAGAGTGGTAAATATGGAATATATCTCATAGAAATAAAACTAGAGATGAAATTCCCATAAAATAAGCTCTGATTTCCTCCACACATGTTGAAACCTCTTCTTCTTCAGAATGGATCCTTTAGATATCCTCTGAAGGACTATAGAGTTGGGCATTTGGGAAGATGAGAACCTCTAGAATCTATCTAGGAATGTTGATAAGGGAAATGGGTAGGGGATGGCTGATCTTAAAGGCTCAAAGTGATGTGAAGAGGTGAGGGAGGAGGTTCCCTTTTATAATTGAGGTGAGGGGAACTTTATAAATGTTTTAAAATATTAAATAAATATAAATTAATTTTCAATTCCAAAAGGGTAAAAAGTAAGTTATCTATAATAGAATGTGATAATGGGTCTAAATCCTTTAAAACAATGAAAATTTGACATGTTTTGATTATTTTTTAATACTTATCTTTTTTATCACTTATTTTACAATTTCAACTCCTACCATGTCATCAGGTAATTTACACTTTGAAGATTAATATAATTACTATAACATGAAAAAAGACCAATAAATTAGTCATTTAGGACATTTTAGGACTTATCACAATTATTTGGATAAATATTATATTTTTATAAATTTTATGTCATTTAATAAAATGTTATTTATTTTAAAATATCAATAATGTCAATTTTGACACTATTTAATACTATACTTTTTAAAAATATCATTAAAATATGATATCTTGAAAAAACTAATTTAACTTACCACTAACATGTCAAAGTAAAATTAAAAATTCTTAGATGGCATTATTTATATCAAATTTTATTTATATTAATATTTTTAATATTATTTATTGGATATTTCCATTAATTAAACAATTACCACATCATCATTTAATAAGCCTTTAGGGTATTAATTTATTTCATAAAAATTAAAAATAAATTACCAGGATTAATAAAAACATTTTATATTTATAATTACTATTTATAGTATAATTTATCTTCTGTATAACCCTATATTAAAAATGATATAGTTATTTATAATACGTGTATAAAATCTTTATCTTTCCTTAAAGTAAAATTTAATAAATGTCTTACTATCATCCAATAGGATTTAAAAGGTTATAATTTCTGTATAAGGATAATTTTGGTCAAACCCCACTCATATAATAAAATTGGGACAAGTATTAGTGTAATTATATAATATTTATAATATTCATTTTACTATTAATTACCTGATTTACCCTTAATCGTGCTAAATAAAAATTATTAATGTCTCTATTCATAATGTACAAAAATTATGTCGATCCTATTAAAATATAAATATAAAAATTATTAAAAACTTTTATACCATATTTCTAAATTCAAATCATATATGTAGTAAAAATATGTTTAATGCTAATCACACAGACGTGGAAAGGAATCGGGTTTTAATGTAAAAACGTTCAAAAGATCAAAAAGTTTTAATATCAAATTTCAATGTGAAATTGATTCAAATTAATTGGATTGAATTAAATGATAGAAACATAATCTAATTATAATTTAAAACCAATAAAATATATAATTTAAAACTAATTATAATTTAAACAAAAAGGTCGTTTTAACTAAAATATAGTATTTTGTCACTAATCCTAAAAACATGAAACTTATTAGAAAAGTAACAAAAATTAAAAAAACATAAATTTTTATAACCTAAATTCAAAGAAGAAGTTTATTTTTTCATATAGAAATTATAATAGTTCCAAAAATTATATTTAAAATGGGTTCTCAATTAAAAGGTAATAAAATCACCCTTTTGAAAAATATAGGGTTTTATACGTAAAATCATGTTTTTTCTTATCTTATTCCTATAAAATATATTGTATAAATGTAAAACTATTTTATTTAATATATAACATATATATTTCATTAATATCATTCACTAATTGTAATTAATTTAATTTGTTGAGACAAAACTATTTTGGGAGCATAAAAATAAAACTATTTCTTCTTTAATCAATTGGTATTTATTTTAATTTATTATTAATTAGTAACAAAGAATTAATATTAAAAACATTATATTTTTATAAGGTAGTTAATATTATTCATAACTATTAATATAATAGCTAGTTTATATCTTATAATATTAAATGATATTATTTTAACAATATATAATTGTTCGGTATAACTCGATCTTGCATGTAATGCAAGCTATCATAATAATTTGGCATTGTGGGTAACACATTCCAAGAATTGTGTTACGTATACCACAAGCTAATACAAGTGTTTCATATAGAACAATATCAACTAGGTGTTGCGTATAATACAATCTAAACATAGTGTTTTCAAATAAAAAAAGCTATATTCAGTATTGTGTGAAATGAAAAATATTAAAAAGTATAAATTTATTTGAAAAATATATATTTCCAAAAATATCATGGTTTTATATTCTAACCCCATTGAAATGACTTTTACCCTTGAAATTATTCTAAGTTATCAAAGAATTAATAATTGAAAGTTCCTTTCATAGAAACCCACATTGTAAAAATGAATACAAAAACTTCCATTAAAAAAGGAAAGTTTGAAACATAATGGTTAACAAAAGTAACTCATAACTAGGTTTCGACACACTAAAAAATAGAGGGGAAGTTAAAAAATTTACATGGAAGAGAAATATAAATATCTAGTTTTTATAGAGAGTGATATAATTCATGGTTAGGAGAATGTTAACAATCACAAATCCATAACCCAAAGAGGCATGAATAAGGTCATTGATATCATCAAAAAATATGGTAATGGGATATAATTTTATTTCAATAACTTTTTCCATAAAGTTGAATAATTTTCAAGAGAGTATATACTTAGAAGATTTTAAAACAACCTCGCACATTGTTGTTCCATGATCAATTTCCACTTCATCCCTTATTCCAGGAAATGAAGGTGAATTTATTATTCCTAAAGCATTAGTAGATCATGAGAACCATAAATAGAATAACAGGTCATTTCATCTATATTTATAAAAAAAAAATATCACATGTTATCCAATATTAATAAATCCTCATATGGTGAGATAATAATTTAATCTCTAAAACCTTATTTGAAGTTTATGATTAACAATTCCATAAATGGATAACCATATAACTCTATAGAAAGATGAAAATACAAAAAATAGAAATAAGGTCACTAAATTTCTCAAAATCAGTTCAAAATTGATAACCCATATATAATAAAGTATCATTTGATTGTCACATTCCAAACATGTGAATACCTTCATCGTATTTTCTCTTCAAACATGGTAATAACCTAAAATACCATATATCCTTTTCAAAAACATAAATTCTTCTTTATTCCAAATATAATTTGATATATTACTTAAATCCAAGAATTTTTAAACATTATCCATAATTAAATAGACTACTTTGTCAAAAAAATCATTAATTGGTTCTAAGGTCACTGATACTGACCAAATTACTTTATCAAAAAAAATCACCTCTTTATCCAAGCTAAACAGAATTTTCTAAACATCATGATAACATTATGGGTTAACTTCCCCTAATGAAAATATCACTTTTATAATTCTTCCTCACCATTAAAATTTTCATTTTCAATCCTTAATTAAAACTTTTACTAAAATTAATTACAAGTTTCATGATTTATATAACATAATACTTGAATTCCAAAACATAAATACATCATTCATCCAACTTTATTCTTAAACCATTATTTAGGCTTCCTCAATATATTCCTTAATACCCATTTCCTAGAATGTGAAATATGAATCATGTATTAAGCTTCCTCAACTTTAATCTAATAATGATTCTTATATTTAAAGTAAACAATATTGGAAGAATATCTCATACCTCTCACATGTCATTTTTAGTCTCTTTATCTTCAGTAGTATAACCAATAGTCATGGACCTTCCATATTCTATTCATGATATTTACAACTAGAAAATCCATTCTAATCATGTTGATACTTACTACATGTGAAACATTAAATTTTAACCCAGTTCCTTCTAGTTCCCACTATTTATTAAAACCATAATGTATATAGTTAGAAACACTTATTATAGTTTAAAACTACATAATCATGAAAACATACTTATAGGATGTCTAGATCATGGAACCTACTTTTTAATAGTTGAAACCTTAGTTTTATACTATATTATTCATATACTTATTCTATTCAAATATTTCTTTATGGTTTGTAATGAGTTTGTGAGTTTACCAAGAATATCCCCTGAAAGTTTCAAACCTAGTGTGCAATCAAGCCCATTTTTTTATACCAAATTTCGCTCGAGCCATGCCCGATGGACCTTTTCGGATTTGTTACCCCTTGGTAAATTTTTTCCAGATCCACATCCACTTGTAGTATATATATTGGGATTTAATTCTAGGAAACTGATCACTCTATCCTTTACCAAAATTCTAGGAAATTTTCCTATACTTTCTCTTATCCTTAGACTTATCCTTAGATATGTCCCTAAACATTTCCTTTAAAAAATATCTAGGGATTTCACTAAAGTTTTATTATCCCAATTTCAAAATTTTGACTAAACCATTACTCTGATACCAAATATAATGAACTTTTCCTAATTTATATAGAAATTACCTCACTTTTTCTATATACTTAAAACATTACAAAAACAAATGCTTAATGACTGTATTACTTTAGTGCCTTTAAAAACTGGAAAAAATATTACAAATTTGTGAAACATAATTAATATTTCCCAAAAATATATCCCCCTTTAGTAATTACAAATAAAAACCATCCTTCATAATCCAAGTGAAGAGAAAGATAAGAAAGGGGTGCGCTCAAATGATCAGTAAGTTTAAATAAAAAGAAATGCGTAAGTATATCATGAACATAGGGGTATGAATGTACAATCATGAACATTAAGATATCATACCCTATATATAAAATATCATAAACCTGAATCATGGAAATAATTATTTTAATTTCATAAGATGTGAATTATAAGGAAATAAAGAGCATAAGCCAAGAAATCATAATATAGGAATAGGACATAGAATTTGTGGCTGACACATAAACATATCAAATGATTTCCATAGTAGTCAAGGCATTGCTGCCAAGGACATCATAGAAGTATGGTTTCACTCCACATACCATCTTGGTAGTCATGGTTCACTCACATGGACATATTAGTCATATGGGTTCACTCACCATACCATCTTTGTAGTCATAGTTCACTCCCATGGACATCTTATTAGTATGATTTTACTCTCTATGACATATAGGTAGTCATGGTTTACTCATATGGTCATCTTAGTAATTAAGGTTCACTCTCAAGATCATCTTAGTCTATCTCATGAGATATAAATCATTACCCAATGCATTGGATGGAGATATATGTATCATCCATCTCATAATGAAATCATACATATTTATTCCATAAGAACATAAATATTGTATCATATCAGAACTCATGAAATGAAATGGGTTTCATAAACATCATTCAATCATAACATAAACCAATGAAAATAAATGGGTTTCATAAATTCATTCCATCATAAAAATAAACCATTCATAGAAAGAATAAAAATGGTAAAATTGAAGAAAAATCCTAGTAAAACATAAGTAACATAAAAAAATGTTATATTAGAAGGAAAATAATATTGGGAGATAAATTGAAAACAAATTTTGAGGAAAATATTTTTTTTCATTGAAATTTGATTCTTTTATTAAAATGATGTGACATTTTTTAAAAAAAAATTCTTTCAAAATAAACCATATATTTTGTAAAGGAAAATTCAAGTCTTTAATTTGTCATGATGGTGGAATTTTTGTTCATGTTTTATAATTTAAAAAAACTTCCTTTTATATTTTTTCCATAAATTTACCAATGTACCTCATTTGGAAAATGAAAAAAAAGCATTCCTTTCAAACCATGTAGTAAAAATTCAAAAATGGTTAAAATTAATTTAAAAATCCATCAGAGAATAGTAAAAAAATTTTGAACCCTTTTTTAGAAAACATGGATATTGAAGATAAATATTCCCCAATGGAGACTTAAAGAGAAACAATCCCAAATGTTGATGATATTCTAAATTAAATACTCATCACTTTATATTCAGTAGAATCGTATGTCCCATGAAATAAAGATGATTTTTTGGATATGAAAATACCATAATATTCTTGATAAGAATAAAAAAAATAAATTCATGGGCAGTATATACACCCTGAATAAGAAACAAGGGGTGAATAAGGCTAATGTCCTACATAAATAAAAGTGAGACATAAATCCCTCACTACTTGAGTGACATTAGAATTATGAACCCCATCAAATAATAACATAAATTAATGATTTTAATATAATTAAATAAAGGAAATTAACAATATAACAAGTCATAGGTCAGTATTTACACCACATGAATGAAACGAGTGTTGAATATGGCATGTATATCACCAAAATAAAAAGTGATATGAAACTCCCTTACGTTAAGTCTTTATTTCCTTCACACATGTTGAAACCTCTTATTCGTTAGAATGGATCCTTTAGATCTCCTCTAAAGTACTCTAGAGTTGGTCATTTTGGAACACCAGAACCTCAATAACGTGGCTAGGGTATTTGAGAAGGGAAATGGGTAGGGTATGGCCGAGATTGAAGGCTTAAAGTGATTTGAATAAGTGAGGGAGGAGGTTCCCTTTTATAATTGATGTGTAGGGAACTTTAGAAAAGTACTAAAATATTAAATTAATATAAATTAATTTTCAATTGAAAAAGGATCAAAAGTTAGTTATTTATAATTTAAAATGATAGTGGGTATATATCCTCTAAACCAATGAAAATTAGTTGATTTTGGATTATTTTTTAATATTTATCTTTTTGTTTTAACCCTAATTTTACCCTTTCAACTCCTACCAGGACATCATATAATATAACATTTTAGGGTTAATATAATTACTATAGCATGCAAAATGAGCAATAAATGAGTCATTTATGATGTTTTATGAATTATCCCAATTATTTGGATGAATCTTAGTTTTTTATAAATTTTATGTCATTTAATAAAATATTTTTTTTTAAATTATCAATAATGTCAATTTCTACACTATTCATTACTTGACTTTTTAAAAATATCATAAAAATATGATATCTTAAAACCAACACATTTAAATTATCACTAACATATATAATTAATCTATAAAATTCTTTTATGGAATTAATTATTTCAATTTTTGGTTTTAGAATTTTTAATATCATTTATTTGATAATTCCATTAATTAAACAATTACCTCATCATAATTGTATAATCCTTTAAGGTATTTATTAAATTCTTAAAAATTAAAGACAAATTACTATGATAAAGAAAAACTTTTTATATTTTAAATGAATATTTATAGTAAAATTTATCTTTGGTATAACCCAACATTTAAAATTATATAGTGATTGAAAATATGATTATGACATTTTAAACATTTTTTAAATAAAAAATAATAAATGTATTACACACATCCAAGTGGCTTAAAAAGGATATAAATTCTTCCCAATGATGATTTTTGTCGAAAGTAACTCATACAATAAAATTATCTCATGTGTTGGGGTAATTTTATAATATTTATAATAATATTTTTAACTTTAATTCCCTAATTTACCCTTAACCGTGGTAAATAAAAATTACAAAAGTTAATATTAATAATGTGAAAAATTTAACATGATCCTATTAGACTATAAATATCATACTTATTAAAACTTTGTATGTCCATTTTTTAAAATTTAAATCAAATAATATGAAACTTTAAGTTTAATGCTAATCCCGTAGACGTGGCGTGGAAGTGAACTTTTAAAGTAAAAATGTTCAAACGTTCACAATGTTTTTATATTAAATTTTAAAGTGATCTTGATTCAAATTGCATACATTAGATTAAAATATAAGAAAATTAATCTAATTATACATTAAAACCAATAAAATCTATAATTTAACACTAATAATTATTTAAAAGAAAAGATATTTTTTAACAAAAATACATTATTTTGTCACTACTCATCAAAAAATGAAACTTATCATAAAAATACATAAAAATTCAACCAAAGTGAATTTTGATATCCGTACTTCAAATAAGAATTTTATTTTCTTATGTAAAATTTATAAAATTTCAAAAACAAGATTTAAAATGGGTTCTTCATTAAAATGCTGTAAAATTACACTTTTGAAAAATATATGATTTTATGCATAAAATTGTGATTGTTTTAATTTTATGCTTATAAAATCTATTGGATTAATATCAAAAATATTTTTTGAATATATAAAATATAAATTTCATTTATATCATTCAATAATTTTAATTATTTTAATTTATTAAGACAACTTCTTTGGGAGCATAAAAAAACTATTTCTTTTATAATCGATTGGTATATGTATTCATTTATAATTAATTGTTTACCAATGAATTCATATTATAAAATATATATTTTCATAAGTTAGTTAATACTACTCATAACTGAAAATTTAATGGCTAGGTTATATCTTATTACATTAAATAATAATATTTTAATAATATACTATTATTCTGTATAACTCCGTCTTGAGTGTAACGCAAGCTATCAAAATAATTCAGTATTCTATGTAACACATGCCAAAAATAGTGTTTATTATACCACAAGATAATCTATGGGTTGTGTGTAGTGTAATATCAACTTGGTTTTTTAATAACTCATTCCAAAAATAGTGTTTTTCATTTATCAAAATCTTTATTCAGTATTGTGTGAAATGAAAAATATTGAAATGGTTAAATTAATTTGGAAAAAATCAAAAAATCTCTGGGTGTTACTGTTTCTACCATAGTAAACCAGCATGAACCACCCATAAAATGGGATTTCCACACTAGAAATATTAGAGTCAAAAATATATCATATAATATCCGGAGTATGAAAATATTACAAGAAGATATCAAAAGTAGTAATACACACCATAACAAAACATGCCATAATAAGACATATATACATGGTACCTCAAGTAAAAACAAAATACTCAATAAAATGGGGAAAATACCTAAATAAGGCCTAAAAAGTCATACCAACTGGTACAAAATTCCAAAATTACTCCACATAATCCAACTACATGAGTCCATATCTCCTTTATAAAACATCATATGATGGTAGTTAAGAAGATCCATCTTGGTACACAGTTCCCTTGCCTTTATCAGAATCCTGTAAAATGAAATATTCATACACCCAAAGCTATATATAGGCGATGAGGAAAAAATCCAAGTTGGATACCACAATTAATCTATTTAAGGCTTTTATCCATGCAAACCGATAACCTAGTTTGAAATCACATTTCAAAACTAAACCTCTTTGAAAAATATTTTACCATAAAAAAATCCATTGACATCCATTTTGTTTTTCCTGTACAAATAAATCTTGTTTTCCAAAAACAATTATCAATATATCTCAAGTAATTAAATAAATCCCAAATCTCAACATTCTCAATATATCTAACATGGAATACTAATGGTGAGAATAACCTCAAAATCATATGACCATAAATGAAAATGGTTATAACACATATCATCACGAAAAACAAAGAACTAAAAAAATGAATAAAGAATATAAATAAACTCCACATTAATAACTTCTCCTACATATCCATCCATAAGGGTCTAATGTGATTAAGTCTAAAAAATGTATTCTAGCCAGCTAAACCAAGTGGAAGCTCTTAAGGTATTCCCTAGAACCAACCCAAATATCTCTCATGGTCTCTCAATAACCAAATGGAATCTCCTACGGTTTTCTTTACCAATTGATCTCATGGTCCCTTGGAAACAGAAATGAACGCTATCATGGCCTTACTCCCTGAATGATCTCATTCTCCCTTAGAAAACCCCTCACTCACAGCCCGATTAACCCACATGCTAATTAATTTCAACATAATCACAACCAAGATCCAATATATGAGAATTCATTTAACAATCCAATTTCACAACAAAAAACATCCACAGTTTTATTAAAATTACATTCTCAAGGTAAAAAAATTCTAAAAAATTTTTATAAATCCATTGGAAAAAATAAAACAACTTTCAGCCTTTTCATTAAATGCTTAATGGGTATACAAGACACACTCATTTGGAAAACTCCTTTTAGACAACCAAATTTCCAAACCAATCCATAAAGAATATCAAGCATGGGATACAAATCAACCATAAATCAATGAAATGGAAACATGATAAAAAACAAAATTTATTCTTAATTCAAAGGTTAAATATATAAAACACCCTTAAATAGAGACACCTACTTTGGATTATGTTCCAACTTCATTATCTTTCATGATAACCACGTGAAAGATGTAGAAGAAGTCCTCTCACACTTTAGTCACATTAAAACAAACCAAATGCCATATTAAACCCCTAGTTTTAAATATACAAACCATTTAGGATTACACACTTCCACGAAAATGGATGAAAACTCAAGATAAGGGGGAAGGGAGAAGAAAACATTAATAAAGGGGATTACCTCCAGACAAACCACCTTGGATACAAGAAGAATCCAAAAAATATGAGAGGAGATAAGGCTAAAAGCCAAAGATAGGGGTTGTGCATGATGTGGGGAAGAGAAATATGGCTAAAATAATTAAAAATTCATTGGAATTTTTTTAAAGACTATGTTTTAATTTTGAGGAACATTCCACATAGTTAAAACACGATTAAAAAAACCATGCACCAACTATGTGGGATAAAATATTTTTCCAAAACCTAAGTATCATGGTTAACCCTGGTAGTTTCACAGTTTTAAAAATCTTTCTCAAACCATGTAAAATCCCATTGAGCCAACCTACATCACCCATGTACAGTTCTTTGTGTGGTTAAACAAACTGCATGTTAACCATTAACCTAGTCTATTTACTCATAAGACTCTTAATTTCAACACCGAGTACCTAGGAACTCCAAAACAATACCAAATGATAAATAAAAATCAAAATTTGATGTTCTAGTGACCTGAAAGGGGTCACAAACTCCCCACCATGTAACATTCTTTCCCCATAATGTCTTCAGGAATATTTAGAAGAAAATAGGTGAGGAAACATATCCCTTATAAAATATTCAAACTCCCATGTCTCGTAGATATATCAACTGTGCCACCATATCACATAGACCAATGGGATCAACATACCCTAGGGAACCTTGTTCTAGTAATCCATGATTTGAACAAGTTACTCCATAATGCTGTATCAGTTTGAAACACCAAATATTACCAATATTTCACATGTTATAGTCTTGGTTAGGATCTATTTAAGTAGGAAACATGAAATAATTCATGTATTGAGTTAAACCATGGTGTAAACTATAATGAAAGGCTACCTTTCCATGATTCTTCACAATATTAACTAACCCAACATAATGAGACACCAGTTTCCCCTACCTTCCAAGGTGATGATGTCCAAGCCAAATAGATACCCAATTAAAAATATGATCTCTTACCAAAACCTCAAATGGATGATGAAGATGGTTGGAATATGAATTTGGGTGACTCTGATACATCTTTATACATTTCTTAATCAATTGAACTATATCGTTTGTCTCTTATATGAGATGCAGTAAAACAAGGAATAATCACCCACCTCATACCAATACAATGAAGATTGGAATAGATCTCTATATCATGCATCAAACAGATCCATCCTGATCAATTCCTATTAAATTTTTTTATAATAAAACTCATAAAAATTAGATTCCCTTCCCAAAACCCATTTAAATAAATCACACAAACTCCCAATATATCATTGGGAGTTTAGATGGTCTTCTTAGACATTCCATTTATCTGTGGGTGATAAATGATGCCCAACTTCAACTGGGTTACCAATTCCTCTTTACGTCTCTTCCAAAATCAAGAAGTGAAATGGAAATCCTGTTATGAAACTATTGTTGAGGAGAACTCTATGAATTTAAAAAAACCTCTTGAACATACATGTATCTGGATTCCTCTTCCTTCAATGACTCTCGGATAGGAAAAAATGGGTTGATTTCATCAGACGATTGATAATCACGTAGAAGGAATATTTCCCACTTGAAGTATGAGGTAGAAGGATCATGACATCCATAGATATCTCATTCCACTTCCACATTGGAATGTGAATTGTTTGTAAAAATATGGCTAGTTTCGAATGATCATATTTGATCCTCTAGTAGGTTAAGCATCTGGAGACAAATTCTGAAACTGCACATCACATCTTGGGCCACCAATACTAACTTATCAATATATAGAACAGCTTGGTTTCCCTAGGGTGAAGTGTCTAACTTTAATTATGTTCCTCCTATATCACCTAATTCCAAAAACATATAGGAACTACTATCCCATTTTAGAATAGGATAGCACCATCAGGAGACTTAGGCCAACCACATGAGATCTTCCCACCATTTAAATCATCTCCAATAAATCAGTAGTCTGTGTTAGATACCTACTCACTCCTAACCTAATCGATAAGATGGGGTGTTACCTGCACACTAGTCAAATACAACCACTCTCTAACCTCATGTACCTCCATACCAAGATTAATATAAAACTCATTATACCAAATTCATTCACCAATTCCAAAATGGCCTACACTGGATGCTTCCTACGCCAAGCATCGTCGACCAGATTCCCCTTTTGAAGCTTATAAGAAATATTGAAATCAAAAGTTTGAAGATATTTCACCCATTTTCCCTTCCTAAGGTTTTTTCCCATCTAGGTGAAAATATAATTTAAGTTTATATGATCTAATTATACTAAAACACAATACTCATATAGGTAATTTTTTCACATCTTTAATGCAGTCATTATGAAAGATGATTTTACGTCATGGGTGGGATAATTCCACTCGGGTGGGAATTGCTTCTGAGATCCATAGGCCACTACATGTTCATCCTGAATTATCACACACCCAAAACCCATAAATTAATAATCTCAATACATAGAATAATCTCTCATGGTATTAGGAAGAAAAAAACTACCAGGGATGTCAGACGGGTCTGCAACTACTCAAAATAACTATAGAACTTCTCATCCAACTCAAACTTCACCACTTTCCTAGTCAAAGAAATCAAGGGATAAGTTATCTTGGATATGTCATAAATAAAATTTCTATAATACCCATCCAAGATTATAAATATATAGATATCAAATTCACTTTTTATATTCTACCATCAAATATGTGCTTGATCTTTCCCTAGATCCACTGAAACTCTTACCTCAGAAACCATGTGCTAGAAAATATCACTTCCTTGGTCCAAAAATGGAACTTGGAAACATTACATAGGGATTTTTCTCCCCCAAAATAATAAAAGAAACTCATTATATTTGGTATGCTCCTCCAATGTCTGGTAATAAACCAAGATTTCATCCATATACACAACCATGAAGGAGTTGAAAAAGTGGTGGAATATATAGTCCATCAATTCCATAAATACTACATGAGCATTGGTAATCCCTAATGGAATATCAAAAAACTCAAAATGTAAATACTATTTCCTAATTGGGGTCTTTTGTATTTTCTATTCTCGAACTCTCAACTGGAGGTACCTGGATCTGAAGTTCAAAATTGAAATCCAACAAGATCCTCTAAACTAATCAAAGTGATTATCAATTGTGGGTAGCATGTATTTATTATTCACAGTCACTGGGTTAATATTATGACAATATATACAGAGTCGAAGTATTTTTTCTACCTATTTTCTAATAGGACTAGAAAATCACATTGTGACAGTCTAGGATGGATAATTACCTTTCCCTTGACATACTATGGCAAGGATTTCAACACCTTCCGCTTGTCCAAATCCATCTGATAAGATGACAAGGAAATCAAACTCATCTCAGGATGAAAGTAGATAGTGAACTTGAACTATCACAGAGGCAACAAATATGAAAAATACTCTAGAAATACATTTGGGTACCTTTACATGAACACTATATGTTTACCCACTAAACTCTTCTCAATAACATTAAGAAACATCCTAGAAAGCTGGCATGAGATCAATCTTCATTCTGAATCCACTACTTCAACCCTCCCTGATCATAGATCCCACTCTCCCTAAAATAAATTATTGATCTCATATAGATAAGGAACTATACCCTTAAATGATAATAGTCTATTGGATTTGATCAACCAATCCATGCTGAGGATAAGATTGAAAATTTCCACATCCAAAACAAGAAATACCCAAATGACTTATATACTAGATACCAAAACTTAGAACTCAACTCTCCTAAAAACATACCCCTTCTTCCTAACCAAAGGGGTTTGATAATTCTTAACACCTGGAAATTAACTCGCCTCACATACCCAAAGAATCAATTAGTTTTAGTGAAGGGAAATAATTATATGCACCACTGTCAAATAGAATTTATTCCGTAGAAGATGAAATAAACACCATACCTCCAACAGTGGCTGGGCCAAAATATGATTCCTCTAGTATAACATCTATTTCATTGAGATACCCTATCTCAGACCCACTTTCTCCATCTTCCCCTAGTGATAATATCCTCTATTATAAGGGTGATATCATCCAACCATATAAGACTCTAACATCACCTAAGAACACTACAAAAAATTAGATCCCACACATCTCCCCTACGAATCCAACTGATAGGAGAACTGTAGATGATGTTGACATCCACATTTGTGGAACACCATTAGAGTCTATTAGAAAATAATTCTAGTGTATCCATTATTTCAGAACTGGTAATATATGTCTGGAATACACTTCAAAGAAGCTATAAGTGGTAAACCTGAAAACTGTTGGATGCTATTTCAACTCCCTCAGTGAGGATCATCCATCTTTTTCTTCCTCTATGAAAAAAATATTGTATTCCACCCACTAAAATAACACCACTGAGACCTATCATTCTAGTAAAAAATCCCTCGACCAAATCTTCATTATCAACCACCTCATAATAAGTTGGTAAGCAATGGATAATAAGCATAGACCTTATATCTAGCATTAATATGATCTTAAAATGTCAAAATTTTTGGTACTAATTCATGATGGGATCTGGGGAAGCATGTACCAGCTCATTAAATCATGTGGGATACACCATCACTAAATGATCGCATTTCTCAAAATTCAAGAACTCATGGGCCTTAACCACCCTCATGGTCTTTGGGTATAACATTCAATTAAAATCCACCCTAAATATGGTTCATGTTAGATCCTTTTGCCTCTTTGAGAGAAACTTTGACTCATGTGCCACTCTATGCCAACATAGTCACAACTAAGTACCAATCCATGAAAATCCATTTCAAAATAATTTTTTTTTAAATTATTCCCAATTTTATTAAAACACATTTATAAAGGTAAAAACATTTCTAAAATAATTTTATAAATCTATTTGAATCCATAAACCCACTTTGATTCATTTCATCAAACACTTGGTGTTCACGCAATACATGATTATTTGGAAAAACCATTTTAAACAACCAAATTGCAGAACAATGCCATAAATCCAATCAATCATGGGATTAGAATCAACCATAAATCAATAAAATGTTAATTTTAGAAATATAAACCAAATTAGATTCATAATTCAATGGTAAGACATGAAAAACACCCGTAAAAGAGAGAAACCTACCTCGAATTTAGTTCCATCGGCATCTCCTTTGAAGAAAACCACCTAGAAGAGGTATAATAAGTCCCCACTCACCTAATTCACATTAAAAAACCAAATACAAAATTAAAACCCTATTTTTTCCATCTCCACCATCAATGGTAACACACTTCTATGAATATGGATGAATAAGAAAGAAAAGGGGGGAAACCACAAAGAAAGGGGATTTCCTAAAGCCAAAACACCTTGTATCCAATGATAAGCCACCAAATATGAGAGGGGAGAAGCTTCCAAGACAATTAGAGGGGATGCACACAATTTTGTATGAAAACTAGGTTTAAAATCATTAAAATTTATAGGGAAAAAATGATTAATGATCACATTTTATGTTAGTGTTAAATGACATAGGTTTTGGCTATATAGTTAGGAAAACCATGTGCCAACCATGAGGGGGATACTTTCTCCACAAAATATAAGCCAATGGTATACCCTAAGGGCTTCACGGTTTGATAAATTGCCTCAAACTATGAAAAAAACACTATTCCAACCTACAACACCCTTATACAGTTAGTTTTACGGTTAAAAAGTCATTCTCTAACCAAGAACCTAGTTTTTCCCCCAAAACCTCCCATTGTTAAGCCCTAGTACCCAAGAACTCCAAAACTAGAACAAATGAAAAATAAGAATAAAAATTTCACATACCAGTAACCTAGTGGGTGTCACTAGAACATATCAATCTTTCATCCATCAACTGAAAAGTTAACTCATAGATAATGTGGATGATTATAATCCTAAATATTCGATGATCTTTTATATGCTCTCTTCCATCAAGAGTTCATGTTGATGAACAATGGATTCCCAAATATTTAAAAAATATATCTCATTTTAAAAAACATGTATTCAAAACTAAATTATAATTTTTCTACCTTATGGTGTTACTTGACAAACTTATGTTATCTCATATATTCAACCACATTAATCGAAGTTTTAATAAACTATAATATCTCTATACCGATTTACCTAAATAGTAACTAATTTAGTTTATTTTTCCCCTAAAGTGTCACACCACAATATTTTTATGGTATGACTCCTTTTAAATTTAATCTCTAAGATATCTTACATTGTACACAACACCAAGTTTAAAGGAAAAGTGATATACAATTAAATATCATTATTTTAACATGGTCGTTATAACCTAGTTGTTACATCGGCATGAATGAATTTTATTAACCAAATTTTGAAATATATATATTTTATATATAATAAAATGTTTTGGCATTCATTCAAATGATTTTTAGGCAAAATATAATAATTAATCCAATTTTTTGGCATTAAAATACTATATTGTTTTAAGAGCAGTTTTTCCACCTTTTAATCACGAACCAATTTTAAATCCAATTTTTGACACATTTATATTTATTAAATTTCAAAAAGTAAACTTATTATTTTAAATCAGAATATAAAATTTAAATTTCGTTAAATTTTGGGTATTTTTCTGATATGTTTCATGTTTTGATGAATAGTGAAAAATAAAAAAAATTAATTCAAAACAACTTTTTTCATTAAAATAATTTATATTGTTAAATAATAATTTTGACTAGTTTTAAATTATATAAAAAATTTATTTATTTAATATAATTTAGGTCATTAGTATAAATTTCACATTAAATTTAGATATAAAAACATTCTAATCCCTTGAAATTTTTTACTTTAAAACCCTTTTCCCCAATTCGTTAATGGGATTAATTTTAAATTAATTTCTGAAACATGTGTATTTTGAATTTTTAAAAATTGGTTTCATATTAGGAATAATTATATCTAAATTATGTATATTTTTTTCTTTTATTTTTTGGCATTTTGAATAGTAACTTTAGTAATATTTTTATTAGCATGATTAACCATAAATCAGGTAATTAAGGGTAAAAAAATATTATAAATTTTATAAAATCACCCTAAAAATTCTGAAATTTCATTGTATGAGTGGTTTTTCGTCTCAATCATAAATTTTATCTATTTAAAACCTTTGGAAGCCACTTGGATGAGAGTATGACATATAATATATTTTTTAAAAGAAATGTTAAAGATGTCATACTTATATCTTTAATAACAATATCATTTTTAATATGGAGTTATGTAAGAGATATGTTGATCTATAAATAGTATTTAAAAAGATAAAATTTTTATATAAATCAGGGTGATTTATTTATAATTTATAGTGATAAAAAAATTACCCTAAATTGTATCACAATGATGATATAGTAATTCTTTAATTAATGGAAGAATCAAATAATTATATTAAAAATATTAAAATAAATATAATTTTACATAATTAATATCATAAAATAATTTTATAGATTAATTTTACATTTTATATATGTATTAATTTTTTTTTGTTATAATTCATTTTTTCACTAATATTTTTAAAAAAGGAATGAATTGAAAAGTATCAAAATTGACATTAACGATTCTTTAAAATAAATATTATTTTATTTAATGATATAAAATTCATAAAAATATAAAATTATTTCTAATTATTTTTTATGAAGTTAAATATTTCATAAATGTTCTATTTATGGCTCGTTAGGCATTTTATAGTAACTATATTAACCCATAAGGAATAAAAACACATGTTTTCAAGGTAAGAGTTAAAGGAATTAATTTAGGTTTAAATCCAAAAGATAAGAGTAAAAATATATCCTAAACCTATTAAAAATTATTAGTTTATGTCATTTATACCCATAATGATTTTATATTCTCAATAACTTACTTTGGATCTATTATAAATCTAAAATCAATTCACACTACTTTAATATTTTGAGAGTTTCTAAAAGTGACAATCACCTCAATTATAAAAGGGCACCTCCTCCCTCACTTCGTCACACCACGTTGAGCCTTCTTGATCAACTAAACCCTTCGCATTTACCTTATGAACTTCCCTATAAACATCTTAGAGGTTATGGTATTCTAAAAATACCACCCCTATTGTCTCTAATAAGAGATGCAATATAAGTCCATCGAAGAAGATGTAACTGTTTTACCTACCCATTCAAGTTATTTTTTTCTTATAATTACTCTTCCTATGTTGTTCCCATGATAAAGTAATAACTCTACTATAATATATATTATGATATTTTATTATTATTATGGTACAACCATATTCCTCCTTTTATCCATTCTAAAAATAAAAATATCACCATGTGTGTGTACATACGACTTACCGTCTCCACATTGTGGTGTAATATTTTTCATCACCACATTATTTGGATGGGTATAATGTTGAATATAATGGATATAAATAATAAATATTACAGGATATTTATTCTTTATAATTAATATTCCATCTAATTTCGTACCACTTTACCATTAAGGGAATGATATTGTCGCTTGTATGTACGTACGACCTACCATCTCCACGATGTGATTAGATTCATTCTCCACATTAAAAATTCAAGAATGGTTATTAATAAATATATATTATGATTGAACATAATATTTATAAAATTAATATCATTCTGTAGAGGAAGATAATATATCCTATTCATAATCAATAGGACTTACATCACAAAACAAACATAAGAAAATGAAGCAGTTAACACCCCAAATTAGGGTAATAATGAATCATTATTAACAAATGGGTGATAAGATAATATAAGACTATTATATATGATGTCATAAATTTTTATATGGTTCTACTATAAATTAATAACAGATTTTAAACCTTTATAAATGAGGTCATACAACTAATGCAAAGTAGAATGTAAGGGTTTAATTCACAATCTCATCATGAATCAAGTTTGCTTCTATTTAAGTATCCATTGAGAAATATTTATCTTCTATGTCAATGATTTCTAAAAAAATAAAAATGAATTTTACTATTATCCAATAAAATTTTTGATCATTTTACCCCATATTTTATTTTTTGTAAAATGGTTATAAATTAATCTTTTTTTTCTTTTTCCAAATGAGGTAATTTATGAATTTTTCGATGGAAGGAATATTTTTTTAACATCTGTGGTGTAGGGAAAACAATCCATCATTACCCCTTAACATTTTTAAGCTTACTTTATAAATTTTCAAAGTTATTTTAAAATAAAATGTTTTCATTTATAATTTCATGGATTTTTAAATAAATAATTTCACATTTAAAAGGGTATTTTTCTCAAAATATTTCAATGATTTTATTATTTAATTTTCATCTATTTCAACTTCCTCTATTGAAATTATTATCAATAAAGTTTGATCTATTATGATCTTATTTTTAATATTTTATTAAATGGTTTATGATCATTATGACTGTGGATGTGCTATTTTGATACCATTCACCACATTACTCGGAATGGTTTGTGATTATGTTTACTGATTGGGGAAAGATATTTACATTTCATATGTATATGTTGTTTACATTTAACCACATTCATTTGAGAAATGCAGTTGAATTAGTATATGATGGTAGGGGCCCGCTATAGTCCCCTCGATGTATAGGTGGGTCTCATGAGACAAACTAGATATGGACTCAGCTGATGCCTTGCCCATTAATTTTCCAATATGGATTTGGATGAGGCCTTAAAAATTTGTTTTCAGATGTCTTGGTCAAGGCCTCGATAGTATTTTTCTGTTTCCCAGTATTATTCATTCCATCATTATGAGATTATTTATTTATTTCCATGTGATTATTTATTTAGTAAAATTTTCATGGAAATGTTTTTAAGTCATGAAAGGTTTATATGGACTTATTTGATCATATTTTATACTGGTCATTTTATGATAAAGATATTGATTTAATGGTTTGACTTTCCGTTATTTACCTTTTCATTATAATTATTTCTTAGCTTTTGTTGTGTTCATACCCTTACTGGGCATTTGATCTCAGCCATTTATTGTGTTTATTTTTCACAATGTTATGAAGGAGTTTTTTGATTTTGTTATACAGGGTTACAATATGGGATTAATGGAATGCTTGAAGACAATTATTTGTGTATTTTATGTTTTTTATTATAATTTTATTTTCAATTATATAATCTAGTTTCAAAAAAATCTAAATTGACCAGTTATTTGGGATTTGAGTCTTCTATCTATGAGAATGTAATAAAGTAAGGCACTATATAAGGCCCCGGCCTTAAACCTTACTTAATCTTGAGTTATTACAAGATTACACATTGAGGATCTTTTCGGGTTTAGAGTTTTAGAGAATTAGATCATAAAACTTGCATTACATTCCACATATAAACAAAGTGGTTACATAAAGATTGTATTCTTCATTCCCATCAATGGAAACACATTTAAAATAAAACATGGATTATTTCTTGACACATCCTTGACTCTATCATCTTATCATGTACCTTTCCCTTGACCTGTGAAAAACATTTCAAAAACTTGGGATGAGCATAAAAACTCAGTATGGGTTATAAAAAAAACATGGAAAGGAAACATGAGTTCATATATACATAAGAATGAAATCATACTTTACCCATAAAACATAGGCACTTTAACATACCTCATAAAATCATGAATAAATCATAGAAATCATAAGACATAAAGGTAACTTGAGGCATTCATAACATTCTTACGTAGGGAGTAACCCTCTTGGTTACGTTTGCAATACCCATCATAGTATATTCCCTAAAATCTCTTCAGAGAAACCTTAACTTTTCACTCCTTCGCGTTACCCAATGCATTGGAGAGCTATAACGGGCTCACCCGCCCTTAGTTTATCACAGAACCACCCGTCTTCATAATAATGCCCAAGAACCATAACATAATCATATCACATAAAACATGCATAAATGAAACATAAAATTTCCACATTTCAATCACGAGATATCAATACAACACATTGATATAAAAACATTATGAAAACCATTTTCAATACTAAAATAAAAGAAAAGTAAAACATGGTATTTTATTTTTCTTTTAAAAAGAAGGTATGGCTTGTAGAGGAAGCTGAAACTCAAATAACAGTCACGACGGCGGAGAAGTTGTTGTCACCGCATACGTACGAAAAAAACATTCCCTTTTGTCGTTTAGTAAATGCTTCGTATAAAAAATATTCCTTTTGAATAAACGTAAAAGTCAAAGGGGTTTATACACCGTATAAAAGAAAGTTGTGTATAAAATAAAATATGCCTCAACGAAAGGAGATTGAGACGAAGTCCCATACCTCGTATCCGACTTGACCCGACCGTTCTTTAATCTCCTGAATAATAAACTTGAGTTAATATCTACTTGCTTATGAACCTTTTTCAAGTTCATTATTCCTTTTATACCATGGTATGAACATCATGTAATCAGTTAAGTTAATAATGTTCATTTTGTCGGTATTTGGTTCTTAAGTCAAAAATAGACTTCTTACATTACATGTTGTTAATTTGGTCAAAGGTTAATTATATCCAGAATGGTATTAATGATGTAGATATCATATATGTCATATATATCCAGTACATACAGGCATTTATAATATTACATAATCATTTAGAGGTAAGAAATGAAATGCACCGTTCATGGAGACGGTAATCCGTACGTACACATGAACGCTACTTTCATTTCTATTTCGTATTTTATAGAACGGAATCATAATGATATAAAGGTATATTATAATTCCAGTATAATATCATATATAATATCATAGTTCCATCCTTTATATGTCCCACATATGGTATTTAACGAATCAAATCACTTTGAGGGGGCGGTAGTCCGCACTTCCTAAAATGAAGATATCGTGTTTACCCATAATGGAAACCATAAAGTAATGCCCAAAATGAAAAAAAAAACAGAAGCTTAAGGAAAACATAAACATATTATATATCATATATAAAAATAGTGACATCATAATGGCCACCTTTGAAGGTGTTAAATGAGTGTTGAACAATCATCGTTTCGGGAGGCAGAATTTCGCCATCCACGGAAACCGTATGTTCTTTAACCATTTGATGTAGTTGTGTGAGAGTGTAGCTCAAATAAATATTATAAAAACATCCTTGTATATTTAAGATACTGGTGTTGTTACAAAATAAGTAAATAAAAAGAGTTTAGGGGGTTGGAGAAGCAAAATAAAACAAATGAACATGAGAGAATGAATTACCTTTAAAAGTGTATCTCCTTTTTATTTGAGTCTAAAGGCTTCCTTTGAAAGGATTATGCCCAAAGGGAATCCTCTAGGATGAGGAGAGGGATGTGGAGAGAGTAAATGGGCAGGGTTTGGCCGAGCCAAAGGCTTGAGTAGTGTGTGAAATGAGGTAGAGGTGGGGGCCTTTTATAAGAGGAGAGGAGGGGCACTTTTGGAAAGTAAAGAAATATTACTTTATTTGAAAATGTTTTTCGGTTTCAAAAGGTCCCACATCGATATAATTCGTGGATAAGGTGATAAGGCTTCGAAATATACTCATCCAATAAGTTTTGGACATGTTTAGTTCATAGATTTTACATTATCATTCCATTTTTTTTAAATCGTCAAATAATGATGTCATCGCTGCATCATTATTATGTCATAAATAATTTAATTTATATAATGTCTAAAAATCATAAAAAAAATACTATGATGTAGGAAATCTTTTTATCTTTCCAAGGACTATTTATAATAAAATATCTTATCTTTATAACCCCATGTAAAAATTGTTTTCGTAAAACATCTTATGTTTGTGTCATTTTTAATTTTACATTAAATAAAAAGTTATTTATGTCATTTCCCAACCAAAATGTCTCCATGGGGTCCCCAAGTTGACCCATGGCTTGTCTTGGTCGGCCATGACATAACCAATAAGGTTGGGACATGTTTCTAGGTCATTTCATATTATTAAAGCATTATTTATACCTTAAACTACACTAATTACCACTAATCGCGATTAAAAACTTAATAAGTTACTATTCACCAAAAAATTATTTTAATCTCATTGAACCACATTTTACTTCTTAATGAAAACCATGTATGTCGGATTTTCAAAATTCAATACACATTAGTGGTAAACTTTCATTTAACTGAAAAATAAGTTTGCTTGATTACCACTTAGTGGTTTCACTATTCATCAAAAATTGAAGTTTTTCAGAAAATTACCAAAAATTCACCCTAAGCTATATTTGATATTCCGAATTCAAAAATGAATTCTATTTTACAAAATTCAAATCATATAAGTCACATTAATTAATTTAATAATTAATTCCCGCTGCCAGAGAAAATAGCGTGTTTTTACAAAACAATAAGTATCAAAAGATTGACACCAGTTTAAGTCTAATTTCAAAGTGAAATTGATTCCAATGACCACAATTGGATAAAATGGTAAAAATATATTCTAATTTCACTTCAAAACCAATTCAAAACATAATCTAATCATATAAATAAATTAGATTAAAAATCAGTTTTGATGTAAAATGCAGTATTTTTCACTATTCATTAAAAAAATGAACATTGTCAGAAAAATACCAAAAATTCATACAAGGTAAATTTTGATGTCCCAATCATAAAGAATAAGTTTAATTTGACAAACATATTCTATAAAATTGTCAAAATATAGATTCAAAATTGGTTTTCCATCAAAAGGCACTAAAAAAATCTTTTAAGAATATTAGTGTATTTCATGCATAAGATTGTATTTATTTTTATTTCAAGCCTCTATAACACTATCTTAATCATTAATAGACATAGATAAAAATATCTATTATTCATTACTTACATGGGATGTTACATCCTTCCCCCCTTTAGAAAATTGTGTCCCCGCAATTTATTTACTTATCGAATAAATGGGGGTACTTATCCCTCATTGCATTTTCAGATTCCCATGTTGCCTCTTCAATCATGTGGTTTTTCCACAAAACCTTTACCTGGTGAATCACCTTATTCCGTAACACTTGCTCCCTATGGTCAAGAATCTGGACCGGTTGTTCCTCGTAAGATAGGTTCTCTTCCAGCTGAACTACCTCTGGACTCAAAACATGAGATGGATCTGGCATATACTTTCTCAACATCGAAATGTGAAAAACATTGTGTACCTAAGATAAACACGGAGGTAAAGCCACTCGGTATGCAACTGATCCAATTCTCTCCAGAATTTCGTATGGTCCAATGAACCTTGGACTCAACTTTCCTTTCTTACCAAATCTCATCACACTTTTCCAAGGAGAAACCTTGACAAAAATATGATCACCTACCTCGAAAGATAGATCCTTCCTCCGGTTATCTGCATAACTCTTCTGCCTGCTCTGAGCTGTTCTCATGTGTTTCTGAATCAGCTGAACCTTTTTTTGCCATCTCTTCTACCAATTCTGGTCCCATCAACTTCCTTTCACCCACTTCATCCTAGAAAGCTGGAGTTTGACACCGCTTCCCATATAATGCCCGAAATGGTGCCATCTGTATACTGGAATGAAAACTGTTATTATATGAAAACTCAACCAAAGAAAGATGTTGGTCCCAACTTCCCTGATAATCCATAGAACAAGCTCGTAGCATATCCTCCAATGTCTGAATTGTTCGTTCTGACTGCCCATCTGATTGAGGATGAAAAGCTGTACTAAAATTTAATTCAGTACCCAACGACTTCTGAAGGCCTTTCCGAAAGTTAGAAGTAAACCTGGGATCACGATCCGACACAATGGAGAGAGGAACTCCATGTAACCTGACTATCTCTTTAAGATACAAACGGGAAAGTTGATCAAGAGAGAAAGTATCTCGTATAGCAAGGAAATGAGCAGATTTGGTCAAGCGATCAACAATAACCCAGATTTTATTATTACCTCGAGATGTCTTTGGTAATCCAACAACAAAGTCCATGGATATATTCTCCCATTTCCACTCTGGAACTGGTAAAGGCTGAAGCATCCCTTTCGGTAACTGCCGCTCTGCTTTAACCTGCTGACAAGACAAACACTTCACAGTAAAATCAGCAATATCTCTTTTCATTCCATCCCACCAGTAATACTCCCACAGATCTCTATACATCTTAGTACTGCCCGGATGAACTGAAAACGGAGAACTATGAGCTTCACATAACAACTCTCTCTTCAACTGTGAATCACAAGGCACACACAATCTCTTCCCAAATATCAAAACACAATCATTATCAATGTTGAATTCAGGCAACTTACCTTTCTGAACCAGCTTTACCTTTTTCTGCAACTCACTATCTTGCTTCTGTGCTTGCTTGATTCTATCTGATAGAGATTATCTCACTGATACCTGAAACAAAACAGAAGGACTTCCTCCACCAACAAATTCTATGCCAAAGTTCATCAAATCCTTAACCAAAGGATCACGTTCCAAACGCAACATTGTTAATGAAGCATTACTTTTTCGACTCAAAGCATCAGCCACTTTATTTGCTTTTCCCGGATGGTAATGAATTGTACAATCATAATCCTTTATTAATTCCAGCCATCTCCTTTGTCTCATGTTTAAATCTTTCTGAGTGAATATATACTTTAAACTTTTTTGATCGGTATATATTTCACACTTTACTCCATACAAATGATGCCTCCAAATTTTTAAAGCAAAAACAACAGCAGCTAATTCCAAATCATGTGTAGGGTAATTTACCTCATGAGTTTTCAACTGTCGTGAATCATAAGCAATTACCTGATCATTCTGCATTAGGACGCAACCAAGTCCTTTCAATGAAGCATCACTGTATATAACAAACTCACCATTCCTGGAAGGTAGTGCCAAAACTGGAGCATTCACCAATCTTCTTTTCAATTCCTGAAAACAATCATCACATTCTTTTGTCCAGATAAACTTAACACCCTTCCGAGTTAGCTTAGTCATTGGACCAGATAACCGTGAAAAATTTCTATCAAACCTTCGGTAATAGCTTGCCAAACCAAGGAAGCTATGAATCTCGGTTACATTTGTGGGTCTTGGCCATTCTTCCACAACTTTTGTTTTTGCAGGATCAACAGTTATTCCATCTTTAGAAACAATGTGACCAAGGAAAGAAATTTGTTGCAACCAAAACTCACACTTACTAAATTTCCCATACAGTTTCTTTTCTTTTAAGGTTTGCAAGATAACCCTTATATGTTTTTCATGCTCCTCTTTACTTTTAGAAAACACCAAAATATCATCAATGAAAACCACCAAAAACTTATCCAAGAACTCATGGAAAGTTCTATTCATTAAGTCCATGAATACAGCAGGTGCATTGGTTAGCCCAAAAGGCATTACTACAAATTCATAATGGCCATATCTCGTATGGAACGCGGTCTTCGGAATATCTGCCTCCTTTACCTTCAGCTGATGGTACCCGATCTCAGGTCAATCTTTGAAAAAAACTGAGCTCCCTGGAGCTGATCAAACAAATCATCGATATGAGGCAAAGGATATTTGTTCTTAACAGTGATATTATTCAAGGCTCTATAATCAATGCAAAGTCTCATAGAACCATCTTTATTTTTAACAAATAAAATAGGAGCACCCCATGGTGATGTGCTAGGTCTAATGAAACCATTCACTAATAAATCTTGCAATTGCTCCTTCAACTCTAAAAGTTCAATTTGTGCCATTCGATAAGGGGGTTTTGAAATTGGCTTAGCATCAGGAACTAAGTCAACAGTAAACTCAACTTCCCGATCTGGTATTATTCCAGGCAACTCATCAGGAAAAACATCAGGATACTCATTTACCACTGGAACATCATTAATCTGAATAGTTCCTTTATTTTCAACGACGTGTGCAAGGTAACATTCATTTCCATCTTTCACAAGTTTCTCGGCCTCTTGATATGTTATCAAAAGTAAGGGTTCATTATTGTAAACAAACTGAAAGTCTTTCTAAAAAGAAACTTCTTTAGCTCTACAGTCAATCTTAGCATGGTAAATAGAGAGCCAATCCATACCCAGGATAACATCAAACTCTACTAGAGGTAGAACAATAAGGTTTTCAAGTAGGTTCTTTCCACAGATAAGGATAGGAAGATTCTTATAAATTCTTTTTTCCTCGACACTTCCCCCAGGTGTTTTTACCAAAAGTTCAGGAGTCATTTCTTGAGATGGTATTCCCATTTTACTAGAAATGGTTTCAGAGATGAAAGAATGTGTAGACCCCGAATCAAAAAACACACTGGCATAATCTGAAACAACAAACAAAGTACCTGATACAACTTCATTTGATGGCCCGACATCTGCTGAAGTAGTTGCAAAGGATTTCACCACTCCTTTCTGCTTGTAGTCTAACTGCTTCCCATCACTCAAGCTCCTTGTCCGACACTCGTTTGCATAGTGACCCATCTCATTGCACTTATAACATTTCAAAAATTGTAAATCAAATTTGTTCTTACCTTCACCTTGATCCTTTTCAGTGCAATCACGAGCCTTATGTCCCATCTTACCACATCGGTAGCACTTCCCAGAATTCAGAAGACATTCCCCAGCATGCCTTTTTCCACATTTATCACAAACTGGAAACTTAGTTCTCTTACCATCAGACTTTTTTGAAGAATTCTTACCTTTCTCCTGCCACCTCGGTCTCTTCTTCTGCTGGTTGTTATAGAACACTTGGTCATCGGCAAACTCCATTTCCACCTTCTCAGCACATCGAACAAGATTTTCATAACTTTTAAACTCACGAGAAGCTAATGCCCTTCGATACTTTGGCTTTAATCCTGAGTAGAAACGATTGATTTTACTATCAAGGTCCCGGATAAACTTTGGAGCATACCTTGCCAATCGAGTGAACCTTTCTTCATAGGCAGCCACTGAGTCTTCCTCTTGCCTCAATTCCAAGAATTACTTTTCCATCCTAAGTCGAACAGCCTTAGGAAAATACTTCTCAAGAAACATACCTTTGAATTCATCCCAGTCAAGAGCATCAATCCCATCGGCGTCCCTGATATTTTTAACCATAGACCACCACTGATCTGCTTCACCCTCCAAACGGTAAATAGCAAGACTAACCTTTTGATTGTATGAACACCCCATGACATCAAAAATCTTCTCCAGTGCTTTAATCCACCCTTCAGCTAGCATAGGGTCAGATGATCCTCTGAATGATGGTGGATGTTGCCTCATGAAATGTTCCACCACTGACATGTTCCTCTGCGGTTGTTCTGGCTGATCTCGTGCATGGATACCACCGCCATTTATCGCTTGAGTCAACTGCGCCATTACTGCAACAAACTGTTCAGTTCCAATTCCGACCATTTGTGGATGCTAATTCGGAAGGTTATTTCCTTCTGTATTCCTTCCTAGCACTGCTTCCCTGTTTCCTCTGCGGAAAACCATTCTGAACAAACATGTCTTAGATGAAGCAACATGGTAATCTTTAAATGCTATATCATTTCAAAAAAATATATTTTTTGGATAATCATTTAATAGAATTCTAACTCCTAAAGTTATCTAAACCGACCTCTGATATCAACTATAAGGCCCCAGCCTTAAACCTTACTTAATCTTGAGTTATTACAAGATTACACATTGAGGATCTTTTCGGGTTTAGAGTTTTAGAGAATTAGATCATAAAACTGGAATTACATTCCACATATAAACAAAGTGGTTACATAAAGATAGTATTCTTAATTCCCATCAATGGAAACACATTTAAAATAAAACATGGATTATTTCTTGACACATCCTTGACTCTATCATCTTATCATGTACCTTTCCCTTGACCTATGAAAAACATTTCAAAAACTTGGGATGAGCATAAAAACTCAGTATGGGTTATAAAAAAACATGGAAAGGAAACATGAGTTCATATATACATAAGAATGAAATCGTACTTTACCCATAAAACATAGGAACTTTAACATACCTCATAAAATCATGAATAAATCATAGAAATCATAAGACATAAAGGTAACTTGAGGCATTCATAACATTCTTATGTAGGGAGTAACCCTCTTGGTTACGTTTGGAATACCCATCACAGTATATTCCCTAAAATATCTTCGGAGAAACCTTAACGTTTCACTCCTCCACGTTACCCAATGCATTATAGAGCTATAATGGGCTCACCCGCCCTTAGTTTATCACGGAACCACCCGTCTTCATAATAATGCCCAAGAACCATAACATAATCATATCACATAAAACATGCATAAAGGAAACATAAAATTTCCACATTTCAATCACGAGATATCAATACAACACATTGATAAAAAACATTATGAAAACCATTTTCAATACTAAAATAAAAGAAAAGTAAAACATGGTATTTTATTTTTCTTTTAAAAAGAAGGTATGGCTTGTAGAGGAAGCTGGAACTCAAATAACGGTCACAACGGCGGAGAAGTCGTTGTCGCCGCATACGTACGACAAAAACATTCCCTTTTGTCGTTTAGTAAACGCTTCGTATAAAAAATATTCCTTTTGAATAAACGTAAAAGTCAAAGGGGTTTATACACCGTATAAAAGAAAGTTGTGTATAAAATAAAATATGCCCCAACGAAAGGAGATTGAGACGAAGTCCCATACCTCGTATCCGACTTGACCCGACCGTTCTTTAATCTCCTGAATAATAAAATTGAGTTAATATCTACTTGCTTATGAACCTTTTTCAAGTTCATTATTCCTTTTATACCATGTTATGAACATCATGTAATCAGTTAAGTTAATAATGTTCATTTTGTCGGTATTTGGTTCTTAAGTCAAAAATAGACTTCTTACATTACATGTTGTTAATTTGGTCAAAGGTTAATTATATCCAGAATGGTATTCATTATGTAGATATCATATATGTCATATATATCCAGTAAATACATGAATTTATAATATTACATAATCATTTAGAGGCATGAAATGAAATGCACCGTTCATGGAGACAGTAATCCGTACGTACACATGAACGCTACTTTCATTTCTATTTCGTATTTTATAGAACGGAATCATAATGATATAAAGGTATATTATAATTCCAGTATAATATCATATATAATATCATAGTTCCATCCTTTATATGTCCCACATATGGTATTTAACGAATCAAATCACTTTGAGGGGGCGGTAGTCCGCACTTCCTAAAATGAAGATATCGTGTTTACCCATAATGGAAACCATAAAGGTATGCCCAAAATGAAAAAAAAACAGAAGCTTAAGGAAAACATAAACATATTATATATCATATATAAAAATAGTGACATCATAATGGCCACCTTTGAAGGTGTTAAATGAGTGTTGAACAATCATCGTTTCGGGAGGCAGAATTTCACCATCCACGGAAACCGTATGTTCTTTAACCATTTGATGTAGTTGTGTGAGAGTGTAGCTCAAATAAATATTATAACAACATCCTTGTATATTTAAGATACTGGTGTTGTTACAAAATATGTAAATAAAAAGAGTTTAGGGGGTTGGAGAAGCAAAATAAAACAAATGAACATGAGAGAATGAATTACCTTTAAAAGTGTATCTCCTTTTGATTTGAGTCTAAAGGCTTCCTTTGAAAGGATTCTGCCCAAAGGGAATCCTCTAGGATGAGGAGAGGGATTTGGATAGAGTAAATGGGTAGGGGTTGTCCGAGCCAAAGGCTTGAGTAGTGTGTGAAATGAGGTAGAGGTGGGGGCCTTTTATAAGAGGAGAGGAGGGGAACTTTTGGAATGTAAAGAAATATTACTTTATTTGAAAATGTGTTTCGGTTTCAAAAGGTCCCACATTGATATAATTCGTGGATAAGGTGATAAGTCTTCGAAATCCACTCATCCAATAAGTTTTGGACATGTTTAGTTCATAGATTTTACATTATCTTTCCATTTTATTTAAATCGTCAAATAATGATATCATCGCTGCATCATTATTATGTCATAAATAATTTAATTTATTTAATGTCTAAAAATCATAAAAAAATACTATGATGTATGAAATCTTTTTATCTTTCCAATGACTATTTATAATCAAATATCTGATCTTTATAACCCCATGTAAAAATTGTTTTCGTAAAACATCTTATGTTTGTGTCATTTTTACTTTTACATTAAATAAAAAGTTATTTATGTCATTTCCCAACCAAAATGTCTCCATGGGGTCCCCAAGTTGACCCATGGCTTGTCTTGGTCGGCCATGACATAACAAATAAGGTTGGGACATGTGTCTAGGTCATTTCATATTATTAAAGCATTATTTATACCTTAAACTACACTAATTACCACTAATCGCGATTAAAAACTTAATAAGTCACTATTCACCAAAAAATTATTTTAATATCATTGAACCACATTTTACTTCTTAATGACAACCATGTATGTCGGATTTTTAAAATTCAATACACATTAGTGGTAAACTTTCATTTAACTGAAAAATAAGTTTGCTTGATTACCACTTAGTGGTTTCACTATTAATCAAAAATTGAAGTTTTTCAGAAAATTACCAAAAATTCACCCTAAGCTATATTTGATATTCCGAATTCAAAAATGAAGTCTATTTTACAAAATTCAAATCATATAATTCACATTAATTAATTTAATAATTAATTCCCGCTGCCAGAGAAAATAGCGTGTTTTTACAAAACAATAAGTATCAAAAGATTGACACCAGTTTAAGTCTAATTTCAAAATGAAATTGATTCCAATGACCACAATTGGATAAAATGGTAAAAATATATTCTAATTTCACTTCAAAACCAATTCAAAACATAATCTAATCATATAAATAAATTATATTAAAAAGCAGTTTTGATGTAAAATGCAGTATTTTTCACTATTCATTAAAAAAATGAACATTGTCAGAAAAATACCAAAAATTGATACAAGGTAAATTTTGATGTCCCAATCATAAATAATAAGTTTATTTTGACAAACATAGTCTATAAAATTGTCAAAATATAGATTCAAAAATGGTTTTCCATCAAAAGGCACTAAAACAATCTTTTAAGAATATTAGTGTATTTCATGCATAAGATTGTATTTATTTTCATTTCAAGCCTCTATAACACTATCTTAATCATTAATAGACATAGATAAAAATATCTATTATTCATTACTTACTTGGTATGTTACACACTGGATCTGGGCTATTAGGGTCGGGGTCATTACATCATGAACACCTCACATATTCCATTGGATGTTTTCTAGCGACGAGGGTATAATCCAAAAACTAGGGTGATTATTACATTAGTATCATAATGATCAAATCATAGAAAATAGATTAAATTATAAACCTATTTTCATGATATAATATGGCATTAAAAATTTAATCCTAAAATTTCAAAAATATAACTCATGTTGTATAAAAATATAACTCATTATATATATATACATCTGTCATACATCATACGTTTTCCATTTTATGTCAACAATTTTTATAAAAAAATATAAAAGAGATAAAACTAGTGATTCCATAATCCGATAGGTTGAAACCTTTACCTAAGAACTTTGTTTCATCCATTACAATACCCCAAAACATTACCCTGTCATTAGGAACTTTACTTGACCTATAAATCAATCATGATGGATTTACATCCATTAAGTTGTACATATAGGGTGTTAGTGTAAAACCAAATATCCCACAATCCAAGTAGAGACTAAAATATACAATCATTTATGTGAGTTAATTCATGTAAAATGTTATATTAAAAGAAATAACACTCATATTTAAACACACATGTCAAGATATCATGTGATAACTAGGACAAAATAATTCTAAACCCTGGTTTCTTTAGACTAATTCTATTTATTCTTGTCTACCTAGTGATAATAAAGTAAAAAATGGTACTTTAAACTCAAACTGGTCTAGCCATTGATAATATCATTAATCAGAGGACTTTGGTCATTATTATTCCTTATAAGGACTATACATAGTACTTGAATCATTATCATCCACAAGTAAAAATATATAAAGTTCATGGGTAACTTTTATCCCTTATAAATAAAATTACTAAGGACCTAGTTCATTAACATACCTTGGGAAAAGATATAAGGAGGGAATGATTCATTATCTTGTCCTAGTAATAACACAAAACTAATAGAGTAACCATCACATAACCATCCCCAATAGAGAATATAAAACTAGAGGAGGACCTGCCACATTTTTATTTATCCAATCTATCATTAGAAGAAAAAAAAAACATTCGAATCATGTTTATTATACCCCACCCTCTGATTTACTCTATTGTGTTCTTCATATCCCACTTCTCAACACAGTATAACTAGAACTTTTCTAGTCACAACATATTCTATATCCTCATTATCTACATAAACTAAACCCCTCATTAGTGACTACCATATCACAATAACCATACATATCGATCCTATTCTTCATGGGAACCACTTCTAAGCCAAATGTTCACCAAAAATAAATTTAATAGTCTACTCCTTGTGGAATACTCTCATAGGTTTAATCACATACCAATATAAACATCTAAATATTTTTCATTCCATACCCTTTTTTGGATTTGAATGCATATTTATTTTATCAAAAAAATGTGATATGGTGTTAGAGAGATGGATTATTTTATTATCTATCAGACATAGGAAATGACAAAAAACCTTCCACAGAAGGAAGGTGCATCAAAAACTGTCAATTTTTGATGATTTATTTCATATTTTGAAGTATAAAAAAAAGGTGACTGAAATTTATAGGTAGAATTTAACTTATAAATATCACTTGGATAAGAGGAAAAGTGTTATAATTTTACTATATATTATAAATCCTTATTTTAAATAGAGGGACCTCTATAAATATAGGAGTTTTCTACAACATGGATAAAAGGATGGGGAATCCTATAAAAGTATATGGGGACCTACATGAATATTTATTTGAAGTAACAAATTGATCGAGGAATTAAAAAATCATAATATCTATAATTAATCCTTTTGGAATATTCTTTTCAATTGAAGTGTAAATATTTGTAACTGATAGTCCTAAATTCGTTTAATCGCTAGGAGGGGGAAGGTTTGAATCATTGATTTCATTTATTTTTGATTGATTCCCTTTTTAACACAAACTCTTGGAGCTATTAAAGTTATATATCCACGCAAGGATTTCTCACAATCTCATATTCATGTGAAATAATAAATAAATAGCTTCTCACACATGATTTAAACGGTTTGGTCAAAAATCCTACTCATTTCCAGGTTGGTGATTCCCCCAACATATATTTTATTATATCTATAGTCATTATAATACAACACAAAGTCCAGTGCTCTCTATAAAACTATATTATAGACTCTGGTTGGTTGTAACACCAAAACATGATGGGTTATTTCCATCAATCACTCTTTAAACTTGAATAGTGTTGATCCACAATTAGAAAGATCTATTTATTGTCCTTGGTTCCGAATAAAGCACCTAGAAGTGAGATCTACCATAATGATCTTACAAAATTTGGTTTTCTTGTGTACACCGTCACGAAATTTGGAAATATTGATGGTATTATGACTCCTTTTATATCAAGAGTGATCTAGATCTTCCTCAGCTTCGAGGATACTTAGTTGCATGGAAGATCTCCTTCTTCATCAATGGAAACCAGATCTAACTCTTTCTCTATCCATGATATATATGTGTATTGTGTTCTCAAAACTCCAGTACATATTTTATGAAAGTTCTCTCAATTTTCATTCATAGAATCCTCTTTTTTTACCTATATATTTATACATATAAATATTTTTCATACATAGTTTCAATGTGTATTTAGAAGCTCCATAATCTTTGATAGAAGGTGTGATCTTCACCAAGATCTCATTCAAATTACCATTAAAATACTCTTTTTTAATCTCCATGTGACTCTAGTATTTACTTCTTTAAAATAATCCAAAAAATCCTCTTCTTCAAACACATTCATAATCTCCACCCATATGTACATGTTATCATGAATCACTACTATGTGGACTCTATTCACTATAGAACTCAAATCAACTTTCATAATATCTAAAAACATATTCAATTCAATATGGTTTGAATTATTATAAATAAGTTTTATTCTTATCCAAATACTTTCACACTAATTCATACAATTATCATGACTGTTAAAAGTCTTAATCTCATTCTCAAATACTTATGTTCAGAAAAAAAGTCCCATGTTGAAGTTTTGTATTCAAAATCAAATTTGTACGCTCAAAAAAAATTATTATGAAGATTTATGTTCAAAATCAAATTCTTATTCATAGAAACAATGTCTTATGATGAATATTTATGTTCAAGGACCTTACCATTTTCTGGTCTCAGTTCCAAATTGTACACTTCCAGAATAATACTTCTAGGATTCTTCAAAGTGACTCCATACCTTCTCAAACAACTCAAAGCCTCATCCAATATTATGTATATAATATTCCATCATTCCCCAACCCATTACTTTGGTTCCCTTAATTTTCATCATAATAATCACCACATTTATGGATCTACTTTAATGTTTCCCCAACAAGGTCTTCAATCAGTAGCACCACACCTCCTTTTCTTTTTAATCAAGTTAACAAATCACTCAACTAATTGACTTGGATAATTTATCAACAATTATATCCAATTACAACTCATAGATCATTAATAATACTTCAATAATCATCACCTCCACTAATAAACACATATTGATATATTGACAACAAGTGTAAAAAAAACCTCTTGGGCACAACAATATCCCTCCTTTTAATTGTAATCAATATCCCCACACATTTCAAAATTCCAATATGTGTGATTATTTATTTCTCACCATGATTGAAAATCTAACATAAATGGTTAATTTGTTTTTGATCACATAATCAATAAAACATCCTATCCTCCTTAAAAAATAATCTTGATCCACTTATAAGGGAAGGATGAAATCACATGTTTTTATTTACCAGCGCGCATTTAGGTAGTTCACTCGAAGTGTACTTGGTCATACCTATTATATAAAACAAGAAGGATTTAACCAAGTATTTAAATTTTGTTCATAAAAAGTAATAAATATGACATCATACTCAAAATATCATTTTATTGGATGCTCATATTATAATTATCTTGAAAATAATTGTATCTTACACATTAGTAAACAAACACATGAAAACGTTCAAATAAAAAGAATAAAACTCCTTCTCTGTCCCTCCATTTAATAAAAAACACCCCCCCTTAATAAGATCATTTAATATAATCATAAATAATTAATTAATGTTTTATTCTCATACATCATAATCCAAATTTTCCCAACTTCTATAAACTTTTCAGTTTCATCTCAAAAAAATTCACCCTCTAAAGGGATGCACTCACATCTCTAGTTCATGGAATTTGAAACACCATGATTCCAACATTATTTTCTCCTTATATTACAACCATATACATCGCCATCAATTAACTATAAGTTATCATAAATATAAATTAATAATAATTAATATGGAGGGACCTCCTAGTTCCTCAAAGGCAATATTCAGGTTGAGAGTTCTTTCTCAATCTACTTTTTTGCTTCATTATAACCTCAACACTTATCCTACTACTAAAATATTGAAAAACAAATTACATTATTATTTCTTTTAATATGGTAAGATTATAATGAAATATTTTGATACATTCCCAAATTGACCATTATTTTCACATGATTTTCCTTGAACTATTAAACATGAATTTATGGGCAGTTTATCATGGATTAAAATATCTTCATATGTAGACATTTTTTCCCTTTAGATTAAGAATCAATCTCTTATTTATCTTATGTCTTTCAACTCTAGCTATTCTATCATAATTACCGATCATTCTCTCTTGATCATCTTAGTTTCTTTAGGTTTTTCATATTTTATTTTGAAAATCTTATTATTTCTTGAGTCCTCCTCTATGATCCTAGATTATGATTCCATTTCACAGTATAGGGATTTTCACTAGGTTTTCTAGTCATGTAATCCTCATCTATGGGAACTTAAAACACATATATTCCACACACTTTTTATAAACATCCAAACTTGTTTTGTTATGATAGATTTGGTGTAGATCTATTCACAATTGTTTTTCATAAAATATATCATCGTATGATCATAATAGACCCCACTTGTTTCTTACCTATTTATTAGTGAAGAAATTATACTAGTAAGGGTATTATTTTTCCATACCTTTTATATCACCATTAAAAACATATGATTTTGGATCTTCAATTTTGATAAAAAAAATCCCAGAATTTCCATAGTGTTCTTCTCCTAAAAACCAAGTCTCACTTTTCTCATTGGATTATCTCCTTCTTGAAAAATATTTCCCTTAATTTTATGTTTAATATTTCCTCTAAGTTTTCATATCCTAAACATTTTTATATTTGATTTCACATCAATATTGTTAGATAAAATATGTCTATATTTGAAATGGTTGAGTGTAAATTTACCGTGTTCGCATAAACTCTTCTTCTCATTAGTCTGAGAATATTCTCCATTTACCTTGGTAAACTTAGTGAATTATTCTCTGGCATTATTTTAATATTGTAATATGAAACATGTTCATTGTGTATAATCTATTTTTTTTCCTTTACATCAAGTTCTACTTAATATCTATGATAATCTTTTCATGTTCAACTTCTCTAGGATTGAGATTCTTGTTCTCATAAATGTATGTCACTTCCTTCCTGATGTACTCATCCATTTAAAAAGCCACCTTTTTTCTTTATCAATAATTTTCTTTCCTTTATTGAGGTATTATACAAGTCCCATACTGTATTCTAATTTTTCATTCATCTTCTACTCAAGTTATGTCGATTATTCTCCAACATCATCATTGTTTAATTTAATAATTTCCTTTTTAAACATGATACAATAGAAAAACATCATTATTTGGGTTTCTAGATGAGTCATATTTATTTTTCTTTATCTTAATTATTATTCTTATTATGTTGAATGTTTTCTTATTATTCATTTGTTTTTTGTGTCTTATCACCATTATTATATCATTTGTATTCTTCAACATAATTCACTGGGAAATGATTAAAAATAGTACCAAAATCATTATAATTATAAAATTAGGGTATATTCGTACATTTTCCTTTTTATTTACCCTTCATGAATCTCTTTTATATAAGAGTAAAAATTTGGTTCAAGTCTTGTTCATCCTCATCATCTATGTCTTCATATTCTATAACCTCTTCTTCTCTGACCTTTCCTTCTCTCATGGATTTAAAATCCAAATCCTCTTTTGAATTACTTTTGAAAGATTAAACTTTTATAATCTCATAATATTTGAGTATATTATACACCTCATCAATTATCAAGTCAATTCTTTCTTTTAAGGATGTTATTTAGTCAATTTGATCTGAAAAATTCCTCATTATTGTTTTGAAAATAAAGGAATCCTATAGCTTCTCACTAAGCCCCTAGATGTTGCTCACAATCACATTTACCTAGGTAAAATTTCTATCAATATCTTCATCTCTAGACATTATAATATATAAAAATTATATCCTCCAAGATTAAATTTTATATTCCATGAATTTTATGTTACCATCATAGAATTTTTCTCAATTTTTACTAGATATCATTAATTGTCTAGAGACCCATGGCCTTTGTGCATACCTTCTCAAATCAATACATAAGGGTAACATGTTAATCATTTTCATCTAACTCTAAATTTCTCTTGTATTCACGAGTCAAATTTCTACCATTAGCAATGGGTTCAAACCTAAATATTGTAGTATCTCTCACTTTCAGACCAAGTGATATAAGGTAGGGTACAATCCTCTTTCTCCAACTGTGATAATTCTTCCCATATAATGTCATAGAACCACAAATATTGAAAGAGTTCATATTCTTCATATCACATAATTATCCCATGGATCTTTATAGTTAACCTATGATCTAATACCAATATATAGTCCCAGTTCTATTAGATCACTAAGATGGGGGTGAATTATTTATCTCCTTTATTTTATTATTTATTCCATGTTTTACCTAACCAATTGATCCTATTAAATTTATCAAACCACACTATGATTTCCCATTGAATCACCATCATGTGTAATAATAAAGAGAGAGAGAGAGAGTAGCACCAAATATTTACAAGGTTCAACTGAAATTCATACTCCTTTCCATGTTCGTTATTCTCCTAATGTGGATTATAAACTATATCTAATAATCATATTACAATACAGTGTCCAATATTCTCTCTACACATCCACTACAGCCTCTAGTTGGTTATAACCCGACCTCAATTGGTTATTCCCCAAATCACTCCTTCTATAATTCAATGTTATTGATTAATATTTAAAAAGATCTGCTTATTGTTTGGGGTTTTTTCTTAACCACATAAAATTATTATCTATCTCCATTATCCTATAGGATAATTTTTTATCATTTACACCTTCAATAACATCAAATAAAATGCTAGTCTCGATACACCTTCTAAATTAAGAGTGATAAATATCTTCCTCAGCATCAAGAATAATTGGGTGCATAACAGATATCCTTTTTCTTAAATGGAACCTAGCTTTGACTCTTTTTATCTAAATAATACATATGTGTATCAGGTTCTTATAACTCTCTTTCACAGTGTATGAAAGTTCACTAAATCTTCTCTCAAATCATGTATTTATCTAACCAATACATTTTTACATAGAAATAATACTCATAAATAGTTTCCATTTGTATATAGAAACTCCTTGATCTTTAATAGTGGGTGAAATCTTCTTCTAAATCTCATTAGAATTCTCAATAAAATATTATTTTTTAATCTATATTTGAATTTGGTATTTCCTTCTTTTAAATCCATGATAAAATCCACTTCTGTAGCCTTACTCATAATCTTCATCTACGTGTGCATGTGATCATGCATCACTACCATGTAGAATCCATCTTATAATGTAAAACTCATTTAAACCATCTTCATCACTACAGACATTTTAAATTTTTTATGTCTTCAAGTCTTTTGAAAAATTATTATACTTAGTTGAAGACTCTTTCTCTATGTCATTCATCATGACTCTTAAAAGGATTTCAGTCCTTCTCAAAGACTTATTCTCAATAAAAAATACTTTTTATGAATATTTTCATTAAATATAAAAGTTTTATGATTATTAAAAGAGTATTATAATGATTCATTATGTTCAATATCAAATTATTATGCTCAACAAAAAAGTTTTACAATAAAGATTTATGTTTAAGTACTTCACTATTGTTTAGTCTCTAGTCAAAATTGAAAACATTATTATTAAGGCTTTTGATATTCTTCAATGTGACACCATACCTTCTTCAACAACTCAAAACCTCATAAAAAATATGTATATAGTGTTCCTTCATTCACAAAAATATTCCTTTAGTTTCATTGACAATCAGTATAATAATCATCACATTTAAGGCTTCTACTTAGAAGTTATACATCCATGATCTTCAAATAGAAACACTAAATCATTATTTACATTTTATCATGGTAGCATATCACTCAACTATATACTTGGATTCTTTATCAAGACAGAAATCCAATACTAACTCATGAACCCATAATATTCATTTAAGAATCATCACCTCCATCAAAAAACACATATTGACATATTGAAAAAAATTTAAACCACAAAAATATTGATCACAATAATAACATATAATATTAAGGAAAAAATATTATTTCTCTCATTGATGAAGGATACATTATCCAAACCATTTAATTTTTAGTGTTCTATCTTTTTTAATTTTTTCTGGAATTTTTATGACTTTTATGAGTTTTTTCTGAGTGGTGTGTGAGGTTTGAATTTGAGTGGTGAGTAGGGTGCGAGGATTTCAAGCTTCAAGCTCACTTAGTCAGTGGGATTCTATCAAGGTGACCTGAATTTTTTTCCACTACACATGTTTTCTAGTGAAGTGTATTTGAGAATAAAATGTTGTGGTCATGATTTTCTACACAACAAGTGGTATCAATGTAGAGGTTCTAGTTTTGGTGGTATTAAAAAATATGGTTTAGATCTAACCCACCAGCACACTTGGAGGCATTTCAAATTTTTTTCACCCACTATTACCTAATGATTATATTTTATTTTTAGTGGTAGTTTACTATCTGTGGAATGTATAGAATAATAAGATGTTGAGGTATGGTTTGATAAGTTTTATGGAATTTATTTTTTCTTCTAGAGAATGAAAATTTTGGATCATATAATTCAAAGGATCTGGATATTTAACAAATTGATGATCATTCAGTGAGAATGGAGAAATTATAGAGTAAATGAAAAAATAGGAAGGCGTCTGAGTTTATTTTGCTGTCATTAGATTAGAATATAAACATTTACATTCATGAAGTAAACCCAAAATGAACTCATGAAGGCCCTAGATTATATATATGATAATCCTATGGAACTTGACAAGGTGTTCATGATGTAGAGGTTATTCAACATGAGGTTATTGAAATTAATACCAATAAAAAATCACATGAATTATTTTAAAATGAAATAATAAAATATTGAATATGTGAATGTGAATTTCATTTTTTAGGTATGGGAACTCAAACTATATTTATCACTATAATATTCATGTGATATAATGATGATGATAGTGAGAAATTCATGTGTGAAAACTAATTTGATATTTTGGAATATAAGGAACTTGATCCTAAATAAGAACATCAGATAAGGTAAGGTTATTCACTTCTCGATAATTCTCTCAATGATGATCGATGATAATGGTCACCCAAGAAGAGAAATCAAAAGAACCAATAATACTAAATATCTCAAGAAAGGATATGACGTAAATTTAATATTATTTGTATAATATTTTTGAGTTTTGGGAACAAAATACACTTAAATAAAGATTATAAGAATCACTAACACTAGAAGGGAATTAAATTTTTGAATTTATAATACTTTATTTATAAATAAAGGGAATAATAGATTGTTCATTGGTGTTAATATTATGATGGATTCATTGGTGATTAACTTGAGAGAATCATTACATTATATAATAGATAAATTATTCTTTGTGGATTATGTGTTGAACTTTTTAGAAAGGTATATTTGTTGGATTATGAAGCTATAGATATCATTTGGAAAGTGGTTTATAATTTGAATATGAATAATTTGAGTATCATGAAGCTAAAAGAAGTTAAATATGTCTCAGGGTTATAGAAGAACCTAATTTCTATAAGATAACATGATGATGTTGGTTATGTTACTAGCTTCTCCAATTAAGTTTAGAAAGTTACCTAAGGTTCTATGAAGATTTCATGAATAGTAAATTATGGGACCCAATATCTAATAGAATGATCAAATGGAGAGGTAACTTCTATAGAAATAACTTTTTATAGTCTGTTGTATTGGAATTTATGACTTGGACCTCTCAATAAAAAGAATATAATGGTTTTAATGGATAAATCCATAATGAAGCATGATCATACAAATACTTAACATTGTAAAAATTATATACTATGTAAATAGAGAATGGAATCCTTCTATTTGAATGGCTAGAATACCAAATATCATAATTTTAAACTAGTTCACTTAGAAATTTGGGGACAAACCCATGTCTAAACTCACAATGGGTCACTTTACATTGTCAAATTTATTTACAATTCTATGAGAATGGTATAGTTTTACTTTTTTAATCATATGTTTGATGTATTTTAGGTATTCATTCAATATAAAGTCATAGTAGAGAGGAAATATGGTTGAAAACTGAAATTATTTTGTTTCGACAATGGTAGTGAATACAACACTCACAACTTCTCGAACTTTTATTAGAAGAAGGGGATCAATCTAAAAAATACCATGCCTAGAGAACCTCAAACAAAGTGTGGTTGAAATCATGAATCACATATTAAATGAGAAGGATTATATAATTCAGTTTAACTATAGAAAACCTAAGAGTACTTAGTTATAATTAGTGAAAAAATGGCATACGTTATCAATATAATCCCTACATCAATGATTGGAAAGGAAATTTTAGATGACCTGTGTTCTACTAAAGGTCTAAATGTTAACCATCTATTTTTTTACAATTTTGATCATGTACAAATTAATGATAATGATAGAGGAAAGAAAGAGGAAAAATATAAGGAATTTTTTAATTCTAGACATGGAGATAAAAAATATAGATTCTTATTATGGGACAATGAAAAGAAAAAATTCCTTTGGAGCTAATATTTTCTATTCAATGAGAAGATTATACAGAAGGAATAGAACATGGAAGAAAATTAATTTATATGAAAAGAATAAATTGTTGAATTATAAGTTGATATGAATAAGGATACCATACAAATACTAGGTTTAGAAATTTTAGATGATGGAACTTGAAGTTTGAAGTTGAGAATTGTAGAAGATATGAAAGAAAGTTTAATCATTACTGAATCTTGAGTTAGAGCATAAAATGATAGGGATCCAGTATGTCGTGTTCTAGATAGTTTAGAGTTAGAAATAATATAGTTGTAGGTTAAGCTTAATATATAAACATGGGTTAAAAATATAGTTGAAAGGTTTGGAGATGACATGAAATTTCTTCTAACAATAGACATTGGAGAGCTAGAAATCTTAGATGAGGCATCCACACTTGGTGACTCTGATCAGTGGAATTTATTTATCGTTGACGATATTACATCACTAAATTAAAATGAAATTTATGAGCTAACTGGGTCACCAAAAGGGGAAAGGGAACATAAAAATAATTGGTCTTCTAGTGGAAACAAGTGGTTGATTGAAAATAGGTTTAAGGAATAGTTGATGGTAAATGGATTTTAATATAGGGAAGGAGTTTAATTCTCTACGATTCTCTCACTAGTATTTAAGCATGAAATAATCCATATGGTACTTGGAATAGTAGTTTCAAAAAATCTATACTTAAAATAAATGGATCTATAAATGGAATTGGTTCATGATGATTTATATGAATCTATTTACATGAAGCACCCAACAAGTTTCAAAGATGATAGGAACTAGACATTAGTTTGTAAGATAAATAAAAGTTATTATGGACTTAATAAATCACTAACGTAATGGAATCCAAAATTCAACATGTTTATAATGGATGAAGGATTTAGATAGTGCAATGTGGATAATTTTCTCTACCAAATGATATGGTATGATGATAATTACTCATACTTCTTCTCTATATAGATAATATGTTGTTTACCAGACTGAACATTGAAAATATTTATAATTTGATGCCTAAATTCCCCAGAAGGATCGATATGAGTATCTTGGATAGTTAAATAATATATTAGGTATGAATATTGATATATATAGGAAATATAGAGCTTTGGTTCTGTCAAACAGGGACTACTTTTGAATGTTGTTTAAAGGTTTAGAATGAAAATGTGTAAAGTAGTCTCGACTCCATTATTTTGACACTTCAAATTTTCTAAGGGGAAATAAACTAAAAAACATTATTAAGTCACCTAAATGTAAAAAGTTTTATTTTCAAAATTGATAGTAATACTAATGTATGTGATGATTTATACATGACCAAACACTAAATTTGCAGTGAGAGTTATAATTCATTGAATGACAGGTCTAGAAAAGAAACATTGGGAGGATATGATATTAATCATCCAGGGATTAAAAGTACTTTAAGATACAACCTTGTTCTTTGAAGAAAATGATCCCATTCATGGATATGTTTATGCGATATTATCTAGTGATTCATACACCTAGAATAGCATAAAAGGTTGTTTGTTTACCTAGAAAGGGATAATGGTCTATTGGATGTCACGAATATAATGGATTTTTATTCTGTGTACTACTAAATCATAGTATATTGCTAAAAATAAATCATGGAAGGAATTTTTTTTGGTTTATGTAGTTACATAAAGATCTTGAATAAAGTCAGGAAGGTGGAGTTCAATTCTTTGAAAATAAAAAGTTTATTTACTTGGCTTAGAATATGATGTTCTATTCATGGGAAGGTCATATTAATATAAAATACCACATCATATGAAAAATGAATTAAGATAAGGACTTGGAGATATGGAAGATATATGGAAGGAAACATTTAATGGAGATATTCACTAAAGGGTTACTCTATGAAAACATAGGGCAAAATTGTTCCATAGTTAGACTTGGGTGAAGAGATGGAGAATAGAAAAGACCACTTATTGAGGATAAAGGGTGGATTTTGTGTCTATATAAAGCTTTGGAGAGTTTTTTGAGGTTCCTTAAAGTAGTATTCAAGTATAATATTGTTGGGGTGTGAATTTGGATTCAATTTTCCAAACATTGGTGTGTGAATGTCAGAGATACAACCAATTTTATCATCCTCTAAAATTAGAAAATAAAAATCTTCAGTGGATGAAAGGTGTATTAGATGATAGGAATGTATAATGGAGTTTTGAATGGTCAAAGGTATAGAAAAAATAAAATGGATTTTATAAGAATAATGTAACATGGAATGTTCACTAGAAAAATAGGTTAAGTGTTATAAGGATACTGTTGATCATTAGTCACCATTGAAAATAGAGGGACCTCTACAAATATAGGATCTTGGTGAAACAAAAATTTCTGGATAGTAAATTCTATAAATGGAAGTGGAAACCTACATGCATAGTTATTTGAAGTAACTAAGTGATAAAGGAATTATAAAATCTTAATCTCTATAATTAATCCTTACAGCTTATTCTTGTTATTTGAAGTATAATTACTAGTAACATATAATTTTAATGAAACCAGTAGTGTATCTCAAATGGATATAGGATACATTTTATAAATTATATAATTTTTTTTAATTTACTTTTTTTTCACATAATTTTTTTTTGGTTTGTGTGTTTTTATATGTGGTGTGTAAGGTTTGAATTTTTATAGTGAGTAAGATGTGAGGTTTATTATATTCTAGTTCACTCGGTCAGGGGGCTTCTCTCCAAATAACTTAAATTTTTTTATGCATGATATATGGTGAAGTGAGGATAGTAATTATAAATTAATTTTGGTAACTTCTCCCCAAAAAACCATCCCTTCTAGAAATTTCTATGTTCATCAAATACTACACTAACTGAACACCACTTAGCTGATCTTAGAGGTCCTATAACCATAAAAACCCCTTAAATAGTGAACTCACAACCAAAAAATGTATCACATTATCTATTACTATCATACAAACTTTAACCAACCACGAGAGACCAACCTAGGCCCCTCATGTTCAATCTCACCCCTAGAACCCCATTAGGTGCCATCTATGCATCACCCATCCAAATTTTAAAATGAAACACAAATGATTGTTGATTATAATAAAATTTCATTATGAATAGAATTCTAATTCTAATCCTAATTGGTATTACCTATTTATCAAATACAATTTATCCTAATGAGCTCCAACTCTAGTTATCGTGACTCAAGTACCCATGACTTTATATATAATTTTACTTAAAACACAAAATATGTAAGGCTTATAATGTTAGGGATCATAAAAAATTTTATGGAGTTAGTAATTAATATATTATTTCTTAAAATCCTCATTCAATCTAGTACTATCCATTACTCACATCCAAGAACTCGTATTTTTAACATCCCTAACTCCAAATACCTGAATTTAATAGTATTTTATTACATTAGTAGCTCCCATAATCAAATGTTTAGTAGTATCAAGAGGCTAAATACATACTTTATAATTACATTACAGTGACAAATAAATTAAAACATAACATCACAAGAATATGTATTATTCAAAAATTACTTATGCTTAGATAAAATGTATAATTATTCCAACATTCATAAGAAAATGAGGAAACAATAAAAATAGGTTATCTTAGACACTAAATAAGGAATTTAATATAGTGTAAAACATTATGAAATAAAAAATATGGAAAAAATTATTGTCAGAGGATTCCATAAAAATAATAACATGAACATAAATTATCCATACATAATATATAAATGGAAATAAAATATTCACATGTATAACGCTAATAAATCTCATAATGATGGAATTCATAATTTTGGACACCTTAACCATTCTATCGAGGACTTATTCCAAGACATCATACATAAGTGGCAAGGCATACACCAAATACCTGATAGGATGTTATCTAGAAAAATTATCTTATAACCTACATTATACTATTAAAACATTGGTTTGATCAAATCCGATAAAGAATAGAGGATGTTATAAGCATATTAAAAATCTAAAAAAACTAATCATGAATAATAATGGTTTGAAAAGTAATGAATCATGAGAGTGTGTAAAAGTAGTGGAAAGATATGCACAAGAATATTTTGAATGGTAAAATAAAATAAGAAAGATAATAGTATTCATGTGATGAGATAAGGGAGACTGTATTGATTAAGATTGATGAAGATATTTCTAATCTTGAATTAATATTTATCATTATTGTGATAAAATTGTGAAGAAAAGTTATTGGTCTCACCTCACCATAACATGGATAACCAATACATTTTTACTATCTTCATAAAATAATGATATTTCTAATATCATTTAATTTTAGAATTATTATTTTATTGAGGAGATATAGGATTATCCTTTTCAAGTAAAAGTACTTTTATAAATTCTTCTTAGAAAAATGTATTCAAATATCATAAACGATTAGTACATAAAGATTTGTATAATAAATACTAATGAATAATGAAAAGTGATAAAATAATAAAAATATTCCCCAACATTGTTCTCTTAGTTATCATCATCTTACTATGTCAATTTTTTTAAGATGATAAGTTTATTTCTCTAAGAAGAAATTTTTTATTAATCATACAAACCTGTTATTTCATTGATGAAAAATAATAAAAGATTAGATCAAAGAGAGAATTCATAAGAACAAAAATATACCACCTTTAATATACAAGATCATGAACCATGAAAATTTTATTAATAAGTTTCAATCTAATTCCCCTTGTAATAATTATCCACTCATGTACAAATTGGCACAAGATTGATGAGAAGAATTAAAAAAAATGTAAATAATAATAAGGGAGAAGATGAGAAATATTCTCTATCTATAGGAATTCACTCTATTATATCATAATATTAATCTTTTCTTCCCAACTAGGAAATCTCCCTCTCTATCATCCAAGTAATTATTGAATTAATTCCTTAAATGAATGTATCCCATGTTTTGTGAAATCCCCTTTTAAGTCATCAAAATCCACTGAATTATTTCTACCATATCTAAGTGTTCCCTAGATAATTCCAGTCACTATAACCTAGTAACAAAAACATATAATTTTCCAATTATCATACACCCATTAATTTCCCTAGTTTTTTATGATTTTCAAAAAAATATTAATTTAAAAAAGATCCAAAATTTACAAATTTTTTTAAATATTTACATTTTTTCATAACATATCCTTTGAATTCAACATTTCAACCTCCATAATTTATCTTTTTAACTCATTATCTCTAAATTGGGTTCTATAATTATTATTGTTATCATTATCAATACTTCTAACCCCATTAAACTTCATTAAACAAAGAAATCTTACAAAAATATCAATATATCCCCTTAGCTTGATTATAATTTCATCTCAATTACAAATATGGACATATTTATTATATGTAATCTATTAACTAGTTTACCTAAGATCCCATTAATCTTCACAACATCAAATTGAGATTCACTTCACCATATACAAACTATTCAGTTCAATTAAATTCACCCAAGAAATTTTTTGAGTACTTCATATGAACATCTATAAACACCTAATCCCATAAATCTTATACACATTGATTCTACTAAATTTAAGACTTTTAATATATAATTCATTCTAATGAACATATACTTGATCTTAATCACAAATCAAGAAGTGAAAAAAAACCTTTATTGATTTCTAGAACCATGAAATTGAAAATGAATCATAACAATTCATCAAATTCAAACCATGGACCCATAAAATAATATTTATCTCCCACATTTCGGTCTTAGTGATTAATATATTTCAAACTAGATTCATCATAAATTTATGGATCTAAAAATGGTGAAGCTCATCCCAATTTATGAAATATCTTTCAGATTCATTCGAGATTGGTGTATCGACTTCACTCAACCTTACTCATTCAGTTTTTTAAGTGAAATAATATTCAATAATCACTATACAAATTCTCCCATTTTGGTTTTTATATATATACAATCCAAGTACATTCATCAACAACACCTAAATTATGTTGGATTCATTTTACAGTCTTGGTTGGCAATAGATTATTGCTTCATTAAAAATTTGTGGTTGAAATTTGACGATATGATTCTCTATCTCTATATTCATGTGCAAAATATCACATTCAATATATTCATATTAATCAAATTATTCTTTAGAAAATATACTATTGGTGAAGAAAAAGGTGTTCGCTCTCCACTATATATGCTTCGATGAATTTTTTCAATTTCATAAAAAATCATAAAATTATTTTATTTTAATCTGACTTAAGGAAGTTTTAATCTAGTTATGTGGAATTATTAATCTGATGTAAGATGAATTTAGATGGAATCAATCATATGCATCTTCTTACCTATCAGTTAATTATTATATGAGAACTAAATTTAATATCATATAGTGACTTTATAGCTAGATTAATCTAATATGAGTATTTATGAAATTATTTAGTCTTATATGAGGCTCTTTGTGACTAATTTAGTATAATAGATGGACTATCATACATATTAAAACAACATACATAGCTATCTAAAAATGATATTTATCTTTCATGGGAATGTTTGAAATAATAAAACTCTAAAAATAATCTTCATGTTAGATTATAATTTTAGCTACATCTCATTAAAACAAAACATATGTAATGTTAAAAAAATAAAAAAAAGATTAACAATAAAATTACAAATAACCTCTTAATAATTAAAATCAAATCAGCAACAATTTAAAACATTCCAAATAAATCTAAAAAATTCCCAATCACATGTTAAGGATTAATTAAGGGAACTTTTTAACATTTAATAAACATGAAAAATGTTTTATCCCATTAATAAAATTATTGATAATATTAACAATAATATCAAATTTACCATCAGATATTAACAAAAAATTTCTAAAAGGGAATGTTCAATAATGAAAAATTAAAAAATAAAAACAAATTTCAAACATAAAAAAATCAAGAATTATTATGAAAATGATATTAAAAATATAAAAAAAATAAGGAAACAAAAAATTCCCCCACACTTAATCCATTTCTTATCCTCAATAAATCAATTCAACATATTTAGTAAAAATTCAGTTAATCTCAAAAATTAATGATTTTACTACACATAATGTAGTTATTTCTAAAATTGTTTTCCTCTATGGAGTATTTATAGCAAATAAAATTGATGAATACTCTCCCAAAAAGTATATATTTGGTAAAATATTGGTTTCTAGTTTTGAAATATATGATAGAAATTGAAAATTTTTAATGTAATTTAAATAAAATTAATCATAAATCAAAGTTTTGTTTCAAAATAATATTTTTATTTGTGGTTAGAAATAAACACAACTTTATAATTTACCAATAATTAGAAGCACATCATAAATAAATGTAATTAATACCATAAATAATGATGGATGAGTGAGAAGAATCAAAAAAAATAGTTAAACATAATTAAAACACACTCATCCACCAACTCCAAACATGTATAACCCAACCATGGATTAAGATTTCATTTTAAAGTCTATTTGAATATATAATTTATAATTTTATCTTGAATAAAACATTTAAATTTGATTGAAAATATAAAATGGATGACCAAACGTTCACTAGGAAAGTGTTCTCATGAGATAAATATGAAATATATTACCAATTTACTTCATGGGGGAATAAAAATGACTAAAGAATTCAAAGATATGAATATTCAACATTCAAAACAATCACTCATTAAACATGAAAATTGATAATTTTTTAAAAAAATTGAAAACATTAATGAAATTTTATTCTGTATACCATGAGAATTATTCAAGTATACAAAGATATCCTTCCCCATACATAAAACATAATATTTTATACAATTTCTATAATGATAATAATTTATGTTCACAAATATTTTTTAATTTTAACAGCTCAAAGTACAAGGGTAAAAAAAAGAATAAAATATTTATTTTTTTCATAATTATAGATGTATATAAATTAATATCTTACTTTGAGAATACATTTTTATAATTAAATCTCATATGATATTCTACAATAAGAAAAAACCATCATGTAATACACTGATTTTAAATTGATAAGAATTTCATCGAGTCTTAAACTAACTCTTCAACTTAAAACCCATCAATCTAATAAGGTATCATGCATTATTCTCATAAATTATAACATTATAAAATAACTAAAATGAAAAATAATACTCCCATGATAGTTGTTAATTTTTCCACCAACATAATATCAATGTAATCAACTCTCCTCATTGTTAAAAATGACTTGATTTATTTCATAAATTACCCATAATGTGAAATTTCTCCCAACATTAGAATAATATATTTATAGATCTATTTAAATGAAAATAGTGTTAAAAATATTATAAAACGTTAATATAATCAGGATTCAAGTAATGTGGGAAACTAAAATAACTCTTTCTTTTAAACACCATATTTAAAACCATCTTGTTTCTAACACTTCAAAACCCTTCATCCCATTAAGTACAATAAACCTATTTTCTCCAATTTAAACCTACAAGGAAGTTAAAATCCATATTATATTTTAACAATAAAATTTTATAAATAATGAAACCAAGTTCAATTTTAGAGGTTTTGGTAGTGAGATCCATGTGTGGTGGTGTAATGAGTATGGTAGGGCTTTGTTGGATCACCTATTTTATAATTCAAATCAAAGAAGTGGAGAGTGTGAAATGATACTACATATTTTACTATAAAGTATGGTTGCATAAAAAAATGTGTATTGGATTCTTATTTTGAATAAAAATAAGAAAACGCTAATTTATTAAACCATGGGTTTTCTCCCATGTAGTGATAGGTTTAAAGTCCCCAACCGAACTTCATCACTAAAATGAAATCCATAATCAAAAGGAATAATTTATTTCTTATTGGGTGTATAATTATTATTTTATAAGAAAAAAAATTTCATGATCCCTTAAAATTTCTCCAACAAAATAATTATACACAACAATCGAAAAAATCATTATTGAAGTAGGTTTTGACCCATTATACACCTATATTTATTTACAGAAATCAATACCGATAATAATAATTAAAGGTAAAAGAATCTTATAAAAATATCTCAATGTAGTATAATAATCCCCATGACCTTCCACTTACTTATTGGGAAAAACTACTAAAACCTATTAACCTCATCTTAGTGAGTTTTTAAGAGGTCTTTCATTTTTCATATTGGTAATAAGGTTTGGAAATTTTAATGATTTAAATCTATCTTTATAATTCTATTTCAAAAATTTAAGGATTTAATATATTCTAGGATGAATAAAATCCTTCAAACTTATGTGGATTGTTTATTTAATATGAGGTAGGGGTTGGGTTCATATTATTTTTTTTGTTTTATTTGTTGTCAATGAAGGTAATATAAATGAACTTGATGTCAATATGTGGTGAAAAATATCTTATAAGGAAATTGGAGATCCCAATAAAGCAATCATTAGGTGTGAATATTAATCTTAAGGTAGGGAAGTGATAGTTGTATCCATTATTCATATAGAATACAATGAGGAATCTTCTATAAGTTTATGTGAAAATCTATGAGGGAAAATTTCATGTTTTGGATGTTTTTTAGCTACCTTGAAGAAATTGTTTAGATTGATTCAATGAGTCAGCCTTTATTTATGATTATTGATGATTTATTTTTATGTCAATGGAAAGCTATGATAATAAAAGTACTATCTACAAAATTTAATTGAGTTTTGAAGTTATCAGATATTGGGGAGATTTAATAATTCTTATTCAAGAGGTCAAGTAAGGTGATAAGCTAAAGAAACCATCCAAGTAGTGGTGTATAGTGAAACTTATATTTTGAGTGAGGAAATACTTTTAAATGATGTTATGCATTTGATTTGAGATGGTTTAAGAAGATTTTTAACATGTTTAAAAGTATCTAAGTTGGTTTCAAGATATACTAAATAAATTTGACTTGAGTCTATAATTCCATAATACTTTAACATGGTACATGTATTATTTTTCAATGTGCATGACTTTAAGAGGGTGTCAGGTATGACTTTTTGCATTGTGTAAGACAATTTTTAAATATGTAATAAATTTAAGTTTCCTATAATTTGGAAAAAGTAATTATTATTCATGAATTTTTATAAGTATTGATATACTTGTATGAATTTATACCATGTATAAGTTTGAGTTTTTGGTGTATGATTTTTTTTGAATTAGAGAATATGTAAATGCGTGAGAACTTTAGTAATCCCATAAGTATTTTCTATAATGCATATGGATTTTCAAAAGTCATACAAATTTCACTATTTAAAAATTTCAGTAAAATCAATGGCTATGTTCCCTTGTGTTTGTGTGATTTATATATGATAAAATAATTTTTTTGACAATTATTATATGAATTCGGTGAATGGGAAAAGCTTAAAAAGTCATATAATTAATGAAATATTTTATTAAATTCATGGTAGCATGTATGATATTATTGATTAAGAAAATTAATGAAATTGTATGAATTATAAATTCATACAAAATGAGAGAATGATAATTCCAAAATTATATATTCGTATAAATTGGATAATAACTCAGACGGTGAAAATTATCTAATCTTCATAGATAAAATATCATGATTAATTAAATGATCACAATTTCCCCCCAAAAGTAGGAATAGCCAAAGAGGTACCTGGAGTCCAAGATGAGTTCCACAGATTTAGAAATAAATAAATTGTTTTTATTCCTACATGGATGGACTTAAAAAGGAATTTAAATGTGTGGACTCTTTATAAGAGAAGAAGACCATGATATTTAAATATCACATGGGAAAGAACTACCCAAGTGTTAAATAGTAATTAAAGTAATATCTTGACTCAAAATTTAAATCTGAATCATTGGCCAAAGATAAATTAATTTCCATAATTGTGTATAGAAATAATATTCAAAATTATTATGAGACTAATATGTTTTAGGTTTAGGAAAATGAGAATAAAAGAAGATGAAAATATTAATAAAAAGGGAGATCATTGATGCTATAATTTTATGAATTAATATTTACAGTTGATAAGTGAGAAATATTTTCATTTATATTCCTGTTATCATCTTGTGTATTCAAAGGACAAAAGTTAAAATGTTATAGTATCCCTTTCACAATGAAAAATAAAAAGAGTAAGGTAAAAGGAGAGCCTGAATATTCATATTCATCATATCTAGGTCATGTAATTGAGAGAATAATCCTAAAATATTATACTATAAAATTTTTAAGAAAAGTGAGTTTGGATTCACTCTTATAGATTATATTCCAATTTAATAATATGATTGATCCAACCTAGAGTCTTTAATTTTGGTAGAAGTAAGAAAAATATTAAGATAACCCATTTTATTATATCATTTGAGGGAGAAATATCACCCATATTCTCAAGTAGGAACACCAAAATTCTATTTCTAATCAAATTCAAAATGAGAAGGACAAAACCAATATTATTTTGTGATTTTATAATATAAAGTGATAACTTTCATTGTACTTCATTGATCCTCGAAAAATGATTCCATGTTCAAACCCCTGTATATGCTTCTTTATATAATTTAAAGGAATGTATGTGTATGGGATAAGAACCATTTATCGTCAAGTATATATTCATCCTTAGGGAGGTGAACCACACCAATAAATCTTAGTGTTTTCTTGTATAGTTTTCCTATTCTATATTTATATACATACTAACCAAATGAGAGATATAAAGAAATTTATGATCTAACACTGAAAATTTAATAGGTAAAAAGGGATAAAAGGTAATATGGGAAAAAAATGTATTCCCATACTAATTTAACCCTAGTGTTGGACACATCCCTATGCGTTTCTAAAAATCAGTATCAAAACACGCCACCCCTCTATTGAGTTATCATATTTTAATTTTATTTATAATTGATTCTCTATTTTTAAATGCCATATGAAGTGAATATTTTAATAATCCTCCGAATTCCATATCAATGAAACCATGGATGTTGTGTTAGATAAGAGTGTAAATAAGAAGAAGAATAGAGATCCAAATAAGTTTCTAAAGATATCATCTAAGAAATAATAGAACAATGAATCACTAATAATTACGGGTTATAAAAATATAGTTCATAATAATATATCTATTAGTAATATTTTTCTTAAAAAAATATATGATGAGAAGTTATCGTTCTTAAGTAATGAAGATTAAAAATTAATTTCCTTATATAGAAACCCTGATGATAAAAAAATATACAATGAAAGAAGAATATATTGTGGTAGAATTAACAACCAAGGATATAGAAACTAGTTCTACCATATTTATTTTATCTTCTCTACAAGAAAAAGGGGTAAAAAAATATTTTTCAAACTATCCATCAGATGATCCATGTTTAAGTGGTTAAGATCATATATTTTAAGAATCATGTGATGAGGTAAATGATTATTCCTGGGCCTATTTGATGAATACACTACTAAACATTCCTAGATATCTATTTAATTTTATTTTTTTCTATATTATATGTATGTAGGTGGATATATCCCAATATGAGGTAAATTCAAAACCAAATTGAGAAATATTTGAAAAAATGGTATAAATGAGTATAAATTTCCCCAAAAAAATATCATTAAATTACATTAATAATGGGATTGAATAAAGAAAATATATTATTTAATATTAGTGTCATTCTATAATTCAATTAAGTGAAGAATTAATGAAAATGATATAATAAAAGAGTCATTAATTTAATAATTCTCAACTAGAGGTCAAGGAAATTAGGATTAAAGATCTTGACTATCTACTATAAGAAAAGATAAAAATGTATGAATATTAAGTTTTAGAGATTTAAATGGATTTTTAATATAGATTAAATATAATATAAAATTTAAAATATATTATTAATATAAAATTATTGGAGCTTGAAATTTAAAATTTTGGAAATAACTCAAGTTGTGTCTTCATAAAAAGTTGTAAAAGAAGTAGCAACCACATGTAATTATAATAATTTTTCTCATGAAAATGGCTATATATAGTTTAAATAACATCCATAGATCATATAAATATTAATCTCAATTGTATATAAAAGTAAAATTATTATCCATCTAAAAATTCAATGTTTGTGCTAAATCTGTTTTAACAAAGTGTGAAAATTTCAACCTAAAATATATACAAAGATTGATGTAGATAATTCATGATAGTTCTACTATAATATTAATGGAGGGTAAAAGATTTTTTATGATATTTGGTTTCCCAAAGGAATCCCAGATAGTTGAGGAAAGATATCATGAACAATATGCTCTTAGTTATAAAAAATCTAGACAACATATAACTCATTATAGGAAAACAAGATGTGTAGAACATTGTTGGTATTTTAATAGGTTTCTGGAAAGAAAATTTAACTATTTTAATAGTAGGTAAATGTATTGAATTTAATTTAATCTAATATTGAGGGTGATAAATCTAGAGGTGATGAAATATCTATATATCAATTGGAAAAAACTCACTATCACAAATATATTTGAAGATATTAGAAAAAAATTTGGTATTTGAAATGAGTGTGGTCATAGAAGTATAGTATAATTATTAAATTCAAATAGTCTTCCATAAAACCAAAAAAAGTATATAAGACCACCAAATCTAGAAATAAATGACATGATAGCCTTGGGAAAGAAATAGGATATAATAGCTGAAGACGACATTCCCAAGAAGTCTAAAGAGAATATTAGTAATATTTCCTTGGGTTATAAACAAAAAAAGAAATATATTCGATAAAAATCAATAAGTATAATATAAGTTATACACTAAAATAAATAATCTTATTCTTTTATGGAAATAGATGAAATATTATATATACTTGTTAAAAACCCCTTGAATATTTTTATAAATGGAAGAAAGCATGAGCAGATGAGAAGAACCATCTTCGAAAAGAATAAGCAAAAGGACATAGTTAAAGGAATACTAGAGAATCCTTGTGGGAGAATAAATAATTCAGAGCATACCTCCAAATAATACTTGATAATTTGGCTAGATAATCATAAAAATACAAGACAAATATAGGGATCATAATAGAACGAAATTGTTGAAGTAAAGAAGAAGATTACACATGAATATGAAGAACATAATTTTCATGAGAGGTTGTCAAAAGAGAAAAATATTAGTTCTGATGAGGTTATTAATGGTAGTTGTTGTAAATTTGGACCCAACTCAATCAATTTTATTACAATTAAACCATATCAAGAATAAATACTGAAGAAAAAATTATTTCATTGATTGCTACTTATTCAATGAGGACTCAAGTTAAAAGGAATATTCCATATAATGAGTGAGGAAAAGTATCTATGTTTCTAAATTTAATATTATTAATAAATAGGATACCCAACATGAGTAGTCCATCCAAAATTGGATCTAAATTTGAAATGTAAATTATTTGGGAATAAGTTATCAATCCAACTTCTCACATTTATGATCAAGAAGATTCACCGTATTCCTTTATGATTTTTTATTGTAGTTGTGTGCTCTCGTTTTTTTGGAATTAAAAGTTAATTGGGTACTAAAGAGAGAAAAAAATGAGTAAGATAGAATAATTTTTACATGTATAAAGAAGTAAGCATCTTGGTATAATTTATCAAATGGCACTCCAGTGAACACTAGAAGAAAATATCTACCTTGATGAATAAAAAATGTAGATCTTCCCTTGAGGTTCATGTTTGAGAAACTTCTAAAACCATTTAATTTATATAAATCTAGGATTTCATGAAATTTATTGAAATATGGTCATTGAAAAGGTATCTATGTCTATTCCATCATCCTTTATTTTCAATAATTAGTTTACATATAAAAGTTATAAATTTATTTTATTAAATAACAGGAAAATATGAAATTCTAAGGATATCTCAGTGATAATTTATAAAACCCACTAAATATACTTCAATTTTTTTAATCTATGTGTTGATATGAGTTATAAAAATAAGGTTATTATGCTAAGTAAATAAATATATCAATGTTTGATTACTTGATTTCAACCTAAATACATTTGGATAAACTTTTAATGAGTTATGGTAATAAGTTTTAGGAGTTTATAATAGTGGGTATCATCTTTCATTTGTTAATGTATAGATTTGTTGTATAAATAAAATCCTATTATTCTCTACATCTAGCATGGATTAAATATACATATAGTGAAATTATTTACATAATATTTATTATGTATGAAATGATACCATCCTATATCTCAATATCTTTATATTTTTATCAATAAGGGGGAGAAGAAAAATGAAGTATGATAACGAGAAAGGGGAGAGAAGCCATAGGAATTGAAAGAACATATTGAAAGGTTAAATTTTAGAATATATATTGGTAATAAATACAAAGGGTGATATTTTTTAGCCCACATTGGGTTTTTGTTTTATATAAATATAGTATCAGTGAACTTGACATTAATATGATATGAATAAGAGATTGGAATAAAATTAGAGTTCCCAATAAAGACATCATTATGTCTGAAAATTAATCTTAAGTATTGAAATTTATATAAGATACCATTATTTATATGTAAAATAGTGAGGAAGCTTCAAGGATTTTATATGTTGTATTTTTTTAGCATATTTAATGAGTAGGAAGTTGTGTTACTAACTTGAAGAGCTTGACTGGATATATTCCAGGAGGCATCTTTTATTTTTCATGATTTATGAATTATTCCTTACATCAAATTTATATTCTAATGTGGTGAATATTATTTATTACATTAGTTGATTTATGAAGACTATAACTATTAGGGATATTGAAGAATTATTATTCAAGAGGTTCAGCAGGCCATAAAGGTAAAGAAACCAGCCAAGTAGTGTTGTACATGGATGTTGTTATTTCAGGTGAGGAAATATCATTAGATTATGTTTTGAGTTTAATTTGATATGTTTCGGGATGATATTTAAAGCATAGATAAGGCTTTGTGTTGGTTAGAAGAGGTATAGAATAAATTTGAGTGAATTCTATATTTCTGTGATACTTTCACATATTTCTCATATGACTTTTCAGTGTATAAGATATTAAGAGTTTGTTATGTATAACTTTATTAAGTGTGTTTGAATTTTAGTATACATGTAATACATTTTATTTTTTTGGAATTTAGAAAATCAATTTCAACATATGACTTTTAATATGAAAAAGTAGTTACGTATGACTTTATCCCATGTACAACATTGAGCATTGGGTGTATGGATTTATCAAAATTATAAAATCTATAAAGGCATAAAAAAATTCACTAATACTATAAGACATTGGGTTTTAATATATGACTTTGAAAAAGAAATATGAAATTTTAGTGTGGATATATTTTAGCACTGTAAAGGGTGATCATCGTTGCGGTTTATATGAATTCCATATTATCTATTAAGACTTTTTGAGAATTATTACATGACTTCACAGAATGGAGAGAACTCATAAATTCATGAGAAATGATGAAATCCTATATGAATTTCATTTCATCGTATATGGTTTTTTATTAGTGTGTATGACATCATAGTTTTCAAAAATTAAGGAACTTGTAAGACATACAATGTCATATGGAATGAGAAATGAGAATTCTAAAATTATGCATTCTCATAAATTAAGGAATAACCCAGTTTATGAAAATGACCTATTATTTATAAATTAAACATAATGATCAATTAAATGATCATTATTATTTCCCAAAGGTTGACCAACCAATGATTTTTCTAGAGATTGAGTTTTTTTCAATGATCAAAAAAGAAAATTCAGTGGTTCTTTATAAACATGGATGTAATTAAAATGAATTTAAATGTATAGATTTTGTAGAAGAGTAGAAGACTATGATATTAAAATATCATGTAGGAAATAAACACTCAAAGTGTAAAGAGGAATTAAATGAAGATATTGAATTGGAATTTAAAAAAGAATTAATTTTCAAAGATCTAGAAGATTCAATAATTATTTATAGAAATAATATTCATAAATATTATAAGAAATAATTATTATAGTTTATAAAAATTATAAATAGAAGAAGACTAAAATGTTAAAAACAAAATATAACATCGATAATATAATTTTTTGAAGTAAAGTTTTTAATTAATAATTGAGAAAGATCCAAATATACATACCCTTAATCATTATAGTAAGTCAAAGGAGGATGATGTTCTAGTTCTACAACATCTATTTCACATCAAAAAAGTTAAAAAAGAATAGAACAGGATATCTTAACCTTACATACTAATCATATCTAGGATGATGAATTGAGAGAGTCACCTTATGAAATCTTCATATATAAGTTTAAAAAAATTGATTTTAGACACAATTCTAAATATTGTATTCCAAAATGAGAATATGACTAACATATCCTATAACCTTCATATTCTATAGAATATTGAAGAAGATTGAGGCAACCCATTTGATTTTTGCAATCGGGGAAAAGATCATCCATATTATCTAGAAGGGAAATTTGATTTCTATTACTATCGATTTCACAAGAATCTAGAAAAAACCAGAATTGTGTTGATATTATAGAATAAAAATATCTTGTATATATTATTCATGATTGGTGCTAGGAAAGTAGAATCAAGATCATAACTTTTTCTATGCTTCTTTTGATAATAAGAATGAAGATGCGTGTGGGGTAACAATCATGTATCATCAAAGGAGTATTAATCCTTAGGTAGGATAACATCATCAATAAATCCTTGTTTTCTCTTATTTTATTCTCCATATCCATATCTACATACATACCAAACAAAGGAGAGATAGAGAGAAAGAGAGATTCACACATTGGAAAAGTGAAGAGGTAAAAGGGGATAAAAAATTAATACTAGAATCTTAGTATACCAATACTAATTCACCACCTACCACCACCAAAATGGTTCAAATGTACCTATATGTTCCTAATAATAGGTGGCCAATTTCCATTTTTTTCTTAGATTGTGATTTTATATGATATGTGCACTATTTAGTGATTTAATTATCCATTTTGAGTTTCTTGATATGGAAAATTGATTTTATTGTCATAGAATAATTTTCTATGATTTTTTAATGAAATAATATGTTTTAAAATGTTTTATGAGTACTAAAATTTTGGCAATCCATGTTTAACTTGAAAAAAATAAAGGAATGGTTGAATGTATTGTATAGTTTAAGTGAACATTAATGGAATAATAAAATATTTTTGAATAAGGTTTGTAATAGATGTTTTAGTTAGGAAAATGGTGTGATAAGATATAATAACTGCTATATAAATTTTTATAATGATTCTATGAATTTTAACATGTTGTTGAGACATGTTTTTGAGGTCATGTAAGCTCAAAACTAATGGTTGATTCTATAAAGTGTGTAATCACATGAGAAATGGAGGGTTTTAAAGGGGAAGCATACTTAATTAACTAGAGGGGTTAATAATATGTTAGGGTGATGTTTTAAATAGATTTAGTGTAAATTTATAAGATGAATGGTTGCTTAATTTTATGATTAAATGGTAAAAATTAAAGATAAAATGAGTAAAAAAGAATATAATGATGATTAAATAGAAAAATATGTTGATGATACTGAAAATGATAATTTTTTGTATGAAATTACCTATTGAGTTTTCATGTTTGGTGCTAAAAATTTAATTTAAGATTATTCATGTTCTAATGTGTTAAGAATACTTTTTGAGTTATTAAATTATAATAACTTGGAGTGAATTTGAATATGTTATTGTGAAAAATATTAAATGGGTGTTTGGATGGTTTCCAAAAAAATGGTGTTATGATAAAGATCCATGAAGTTGAATACATTGAAAACAAAATATTTCAAGTATGAAATTCTTTTAAAATAAATAAATCTCATGTGTATGACAACTTATGATACACAAAAAACCAAAGTAAAATTGAAAATTACTTATTTCATAAAAGTAAAAAAAATATAATCAAATAAACAATAATACATTTAATGATACCTAAATGAAACATAATTTGGAAAATTAAAAGGGTAATAAAACCATAAATAAATAAAAATAAAACAAGATAGAAATATTCATCGTCACGATAAACCATGATATAATACTATCAATGATAATTATAGAAAGAAAAAAATATGTTATAAATATAATAAATATATTGATAAAAGAAATTCGGGAATAATATTAATGATTTTCGAGAAGTATATAAGGAAATACATATAAGAATGAAATTCATTTGGTATATAGCCATTTCGAAAACCTGATCGGGGGTATATATAACCTATGAGAATATATGGTTATTGTGAATATATGATAATTGGGAAAATATGGTAGTTTTGTGTATATTATGATTGAATTTATGAGTATTATTGGTGAAAATAATATTCGATAGTTAAATTAAATAATCTTAAAACCAGAACATTTAAAATATAATAGTTGTTATAGAATAAATAAATAAAATTAATCACATTTTTAAATTTATGTAGAAAGACAGGAATTATGAGATACATTAGTAGAATTGTTTTATTTTAAGCTCATTTTTATAAGCTTGGGAAGGAGGTAAAATCACTAGGTTTTCCCTTGACCAAGCCCATGATTAACTTCAACATGTTTAACTTGAGTGTATTCGTCTATAGGAGAATCTCAAGATTAAAGAATATTTGAGAGTCTTCATGTTTCTTTAAATAAAATTTAGGATGATATAAAAATTTAATTATTAATGTAATAAATGATATTTTAAAAAAAAATATGTGGATCTTTATAAAAATTTTATTTTTATTAAACTTATTTCTTTTAAAATAATGATTTTAATTATATATAAAATTCAAAGAAGTTATTTTAATCAAAATAAATTAATAAAATTCAACGAATGGTTAATGAATAAATAATTTTAAATAAATAGAAATAATATAATTTAATGATAAAAAGATATATATTTTCAAATAATTTTTTTATTTATAATTTGTATTTTATCTTTAATAAATTGAATTGATCACTATTCAAGAATTTTTTAATATAATTTATTTAATATTTATAAAAACAAATAAATTAAATTTCATCAAATTATTATTAGTTAATAATAAATAATAGTAAAATGAATTTTATCTATAAAATGATATTTACAAAAATTGTTTTCTTGTGTAATTTAATTTTTTTTAAATTAATTTTAATAAATTTTATAAAATGAGCTTAAAAATATATATTTCATATTAGGAATCCATGTGATAAAATTTGGAAATAAGGATAATTTTTTTGGAAAAAAATAAGTTACCAAGGTAAAAGTGAGTTACCACAGAAAAGGGTAAAATGAGGTAAAAAGAATAAAATGAGGTGTAAAGTCATAAAATATCACAAAACATTATCTAAATATGTTTGTATAAGGTAATCGATGAAATATCCTCATAACTTGTCCATTTGAGAGGCTTTCTATGAGAAATTTTCTTTTCTTGTTCATTATGTAATGAGTATGTATGGAAATGCTACTCAAACATCCATATAAAATAACCCCTCCTCTACTCACCTCAAAACAAATATTTCATTCAGTTTCCATCTATACAAATGTTTCTATAACTCTATCAACATGAATAATTAATAATACTTAAATTCTTTTAATATGTGATATTAATGATTAATTTAATATGTGTTTATACTTTTTTAATTGTAATATATATAAGTATATTAATTAATAGAATAAATTTGGTATTGATTCAATATCCACATGATGAAGAATTTCTAACAGTTCATTACGAACCATAACCTAAACATCCATAAAAATCATGAAACTTCAAAAAAAAATTATATATATATATATACCATCTCTATGACTATTTTAGAGGTTCTGAACACAATATCCAGCAATAAGGACCAAAACTAACACACTGAAGTAAGCATGGAACAAATGAAACAATAAACAGTGTAAGGTTAATTATAATAATAAATTTTTAATTGACTAGTAGTAATTAGATATAAATTAATGGTATTAAGTAAAATAAATTTTAATAAATTTTAGGTATATATGAATAATATACCTAAATTTTTTAAATTGATAGCTAGAGTGTGTGCAACCATTTGAGAATTCAAGGTAAGGGTTTCTTGACTCAATATCCTTTCCTTGGGTCATGTTCATTTTTCTTTGACTATATTCTTCTAACTATGATTTATCGTAAGCCTCTTATATATCATATTATATTTTCTCTTTATTTCTATGAAAATTATATTTTTATATCAAAATATTATTCTTTGAATGATTTCATACTTGATTAAAATGTGACATTGTTAAGAATAATTAACATTTTTTATATTGGTTATTTCTCCTATATGTCCAAATTATTTCTTACCAAAAACCATTGTTTTTTTATTTTTAAAGATAAATATATAATATATTATCTAAATTTCATATTTATCTTTATATATTTTCAAAATAAATTTTTTTAATTCTTTTTATTGATGTGGGTTTTTGTAAAACTATTAAAAACAACTAAAACGGTATTTCTTTCCACTTCAGTACATGATGTATCTTTCACTCTATATTCCTTATACTTTAAAACTTATTTATTTTTCATGGTTCTATTATTGTGATGTTTTCGTTTAAAATATTGTTTTATGCTTTTTCCACCTTTTGAAAATGATTTTGAAAGTGACTAATAACTTTTTTACAACATTACCAAAACATTAATAAAATTATTTTTATGATTTCTCATCATTTTTCATCCCCATATATAAATTATCATTAATTAATAAAATTATTATTCATGTATCACCCTTCAAGATCTCATTTTTTATGTTTGTTTAGTGATTTAAATTTGGGTATCATCTAATCAAATTCTTAATTCATTCTTATGTGACACCTAGTGATAATGTTATGATCCAATTTTATTTCCATGGGTTAATTGAGTTTTAAAATATGATTTATTTCTTGTGTTTCACATATATATGGTTTATCATTATGCGATCAGTTCTCCAAAATTTTATATCCCTTCAATTCATTGGGTGAATATTTACATCTCATGAGATTACTATGACATGTGAGAAGAAATTATTAATCCAATATGAGATGTAGGCAGTGTTGTATGATCCTTTATTTTTTGGTATATGGGTAGTGATACTCAATCCACTATGTTATGATGGTCTTGGTATATAATATTTACATATATTATTATTTTCTATGATTATGTTTGTGTAAAATTCCCATATTATATCACCATGGCCGATGATTATTTTTATAACTTCATGGTCTTAGGTCATGGTATATGTTATGCTATCATGATGATCCTTCTATAGTTCAATGTCATTATGTTATAATCTACGACCATGTTCTTATAATTTATTATCACATTATATGATGCCATGATATTATCCCCTTAATTCATATATTTCTTCCATAAACATTTTTTCTCACATGTTTATGATCTAATCCTCTATGGATCATTTATATACTTTTTCCCTTCCTGATCATTTGAGATCACCTTTTTTCATATCCCTCCCTTTCCCCTAGGTAATGAATAAGAATATTATATATAATATTTCTGTTTGAAAATCTTGTGTGTATAATTTTATGTTATATTTTTAAGAACTATTTTCCCTCCCTTGATGTCATTTTCGAGTATAAAATTTTCTAAATAAATGTATTAGATTTTGGGTTGAGTTTTAAAAAATTCAGAAGTTTTAGAGTAGTTTCTTTGGATGGTAGTAAGTTTCACATGCAGACTGCACTGGCTCCCTAGGCATACAACTTACCCATGAAACAACATATTTTTTAAGTATATATATATATATATATATTTAAAAGGTAGATTATTTTGGAATGATTCCTTTTATTATTCCCCATTACCAAGGCTCTCTTCTATCCCCTCAGTATCAACTCCCTATATTCTCTTTCTCTATATGGATTCAATCTTATTGTTTCCCATCAAATTAAAATATCTCTCTAAGTAATACTTTCCTCTCCTCTCCTTTCTTCATCTTCTTCCCTCTATATATATTTATCTTCTCCAATAGCCATGGGGTCCTAGGGTTTATAGAGTGCATGTAATTTACATATGGTTCAGGACAATAAGGATCTCTCTTAGATTATTCAGATCTAATTTCATTATTTGGGTGTAAAAAAATATTTTCTAGTGGATTCAATCAATTTATGGTTGGTGGACTTAGTAAACACCTTTATATTTTAACCATAAATGATTAATTTATTATAAAGAAATTTTAAGTATTATTAAGTTGATATTAATATTCATTATTCAATATACTCTTTTTTTCTCCTAGATTTATCATATGAATATAATTCTCAAGCTTAAATGGTTATAGAAAATTTAGTTTAAATTGATTACATTGAGGTATTTAATGAAATTCATAAACTATATTTTCATGGTTTTAATGGAATTACATTATTAGGAATGTGGAAATGAATTCATGAGATTTATTAAGGATTTAACTTATAAAAAACATCATGATTTAAATAAATTTTGGGTTTTCATGGGTTGGGTGAAATGAAACTTCAAATAATTTTAAACATTATAGGTAAATCCTCTAGATTCTAGGGAGGATCCTAGGTGGGATAATTTTAGGTAATGACATGAATATTATCAGAACATGGATCTCCCTTAAAAGTTGTTCATCAATTTGACATTTCACCCCCTTAAAACTTACTTCTATTACATAATAATAGTACAGATACCTTAGAACCCCAATATTCACCCCTCAGTGCCTCCTTGTGATAATTTACACTATTATACTTTTTCATATTCATTATTTTATTTCCCTAAAAATTCAAATCCTTATGTGGTTTTACCCATGTTATCTATGATTTTAAAATAATATATTTTTCATTAATTTTACATAAAGATTAAATGTGCTAATTTTATATGTGTATTTTAAACTATTATGGAATGAATTATTTTATAAAGTTATTTCATTATTTGATTGGTAAAATTATAGTAGGTTATTATTCTCATAGCCTAAATATATTATATGGGTGTACGTCGATCATGGTTTGAATAACATAAGTAAAGTAAATGATCCACTTAGAGGTGGTGGTTATTTTTTATAACCTAGACCAAGTTTTGGATGATTTGATATGAAAATAGTAGTCCATCATGTCACACTATGATGGGAAACAATTTTTATATCATTTCAGTTTTCCTTTTTACTTATCTAGTGTACCTTTACTCATCGAATTCCTATCCAATTTATCTTACCTTATTTAGGATCATTGGGTTCATGTATAAACTCAGTTCCCTCTGTGGTTATGTTTAAATATTGGTTTGGATTATTTTGATATTATTGTTTCATTAAGATATTTTATTTACTTAATGACTTGTTTAATTCCAATTAAATCTTATTAACAAATTGATGGGTTTCATGAATTGTAAATATATAGTGAGGTCATGTTGTTTTCTTGGATATAACCCCTTGATTTTAGTGTCAATGATGAAAAAAACCCATCCCCAAGGTGTTTTCTTGATTCCCATGTAATAGTTGTTAGCCCATGGGGATCAGGAACACCCTTCTGGCCTTGTGATGGGATTACTCAAGCACCAAGAAGGGGTGACCTAAGTTATTCTGTGAAACCTGTTGTGTAATAATGTTCTTATATATATAATCTCCAAATGATCAAAATATTTTCATTCTGGGTGTGTGTTGTTATTTGTGAGATATAATGTATAACTATTAAAAATGAAGGTATATATGGGTGTGTGTTTGTTTGTTTGTTATTCTTGGGTATTCTCAGATGGTGTCATATTAGGTTTAATTTATTTTTTTTGATTAGGTTAGGAATCATAAAAGAATTAGATGTAAAGAAACACTGGTTGGAATAAAAGTTTCATGGATAGGAATGATGTAAAACATAGTGATTTATTTTTTCTATAATAATACATATTAGGTTTTATTTTTTACATTCGTGTGAATTTTTTCTCTGATTTTATTAAGATATTATTTTTTATTACTCACATTAACCCTTTTAGTTTTAGGTAATGGATAGAACCAGGATGAATCGAGTGGAAAAAGTGTGATGTAAAATATAGTGATTACCCCAACAAGTAACCAAATTTGATGGGAGATGGTGTGTAAACCATCACGATTATGGTATATTAGGTTATGAGTAATAACCTAAAACATGTCAATCTACCAAATTCACAAAATAAAGATCAACTCACTATCATGTTTTTCATGATAAAACAAGAATTATCCTTTAATGTATCTTATGGTCCACTAATTTTTGAACAACAGATCAACATGATAGAAAATATATTTTATTTTCTTTAAATATTAGAGTGTGAAAGGTGGTTTTTTATTTATCATTCGAATAGTGAAGTGAACCAATAATAGACGTTGGCCAAAAAAACAATTATAGAAGAAAACATATCTCCACTGAATGGGAGGTGTTTATGAAAATATTTTTCAATTAGTATTTTCCCTTTACAATTCATATTAATATGGAGAATTAATTTATTCATCTTAATAAAAAGGAGGAATAATAAATTTTTTCTTGAGAAGTAAAATTCATAATACTTGAAATCTATACATTTAACTTTATTAACAATCTGTAGACCAAAATCAGCACTTATTTAGAGTCTAAAAATCATGTCTTTGAAAATAATTATCTATAAGGGACTTTGGTAAATATGAATAAATTTATTTATATTTTATTATGGTGGAAATATTTTTTGTAGACGTTCTATTCATATGGATTTTATGATAAGAAGAATAAAATGATGTTTTATCAAAACTTGAGTGATAAAACACATGGGGAAAAAATACAACTACTAATATGCCAAAAAATAAAATAGGAAGCACCTAGAAAATTTCCTTAAAGAGTCATGAATGTGTTTTTTATATGGTAGACCAAGTCATCAATATCATGATATATAAAGAAATATGAAGATTCCATTTGATATAATTGAAGAGAAAAAGGTCTCAAATAATGCACCACCTAGGCTTTAATGCTTCAAATGTATATATTTTGGGCATTGAGAAAATCAATGAACCAATACATGGGTTAATGAATATAATTGACATAAAAACTCCAAAATAAATGGATAAAAGTAGATCTTATACAAATAATACCACAAAGGATCATGATAATGAAGTGATTAAAGGTTAAATCATTATCAAATCAAGAACAATGAACATGTTATTTGATTCTAGAGATTCTCATTACTTCATATATTACAATTTCTATAAGATTATTGATTTACAATATAAAATATTAGATATTAAGTTATCATTAAAGACACCCAATTGTGTGATTATTAAATTCCAATTATATAAATCTTGTCTGGTTGAGGTTTATAGGGAAATACTTTTTAAAAATATAGTTATTCTTTCTTTGGTAAAATTTAATGAAATTTTGTTCATGGATTTACTCTATTAACATAGATATCATATCAATTATTGATATAGGGAAATCTTATTTCATATAACAAATCAACCCATGATCAAATATCAATGAAAATATTATCATGAATCCCTATTAGAAACTAATTCCTTAATATGGGTATTTACACACAATATTGAGGGGTATCTTGATCAAATGGTTGAGGAGAAACTCATCATTGAACATATACCAATTATATAAGAATATTTCAATTTATTTCCTAAAGAGTTTCCTAGTATTCCCCTAGAATTAGATGTTTAGTTTTCAATTGAACATAATCCTAGTTCCATATATAAATCAAATTTAACTTATAGAATTACCCCCCCCCCCATTGAATTTAATAAGTTGAATAAGTTACATGAAAAGAATTTGGAATTGAGTATTATCGCATGAGTGTTTTTCTATGGGGTTCAACAGTATTCTTTTTCAAAAAAATGATGGATTAATGCATCTTTACATTGATTATTAAAGTATCAACAAGATCATGATCAAGTAAAAGTACCATCTTCCCCATATTGATGATTTTTTAGATCAAATAATTAGTGATCAATTATTATTAAAGGTAGATATTGGATCAAGGTAAAATTATTTAAGGGTGAATCGAAAAGATATACTCATGATAACCAACTTATCAATTTACGGACATTATGAATTCATTGGGATTATATTCACATTGGTAAATTCCCATTTAATATCCATGAATATAATGAATATTCTCTTTATATTTTACTTAGATAAATTTATGGTGGTCTCTATTGATGATATTATTATTTATTTTAGGATCAAGGAAGAACATAAAAAAAAATTTGAGGATTGTTCTAAAAACCTACGGAAAGGACAAACTATGTATTAAATTCTAAATGTGTGAGTTTTGGCTATGAAAATTAACATTCTTGGGTAATGTAATAATTATAGAGGGTATATCTATGGATATTTCAAATATAGAGGTGAATGAATAGATCACTAGAAAAACGTATGTTATAGAGATCTGTAGATTTTTATAATAGCTAGGTATCATCGATTTTTTGTGATAAATTTCTCATGATTTTCAAATAAACTAACCAAAATAACTTGTAAGGGAGTATTGTTTCTCTATATTTAAGAACGTGAATATTATTTCAAAAAAATTAATAAAGGTTGGTCAATACACATGTTCTCACCCGACCCTATAGTGAACAAGGGTTTGTGATATATATTGTTTTAATAATGAAGGTATTTGGATGTGTTCTAATGAAAAATGACAAGGTGAAATAGTTAATTCCTCACATAAATTAAAACCCTTGATAAAAATTACATAACACATGATCTACAACGAGAAATGCTAATTTTAAAAATGAATATTTTGATGAATTATATCTATGAAGATAAGTATGATATATATATGGCTAAAAAGTGTTTTAAATATATATTCTCATAAAAATAGTTAAACATGAAAAAAACAAGATTATTAGAGTTATTCAAGGATTGTTATTTCCCAATAAATTATCATCTAGGGAAAGTGAACAAGTTGGATGATTATATAACTAAAAAGTATCATGGTCCCTTAACCATAATGAGGATTGAAAGAGACTTAATATATAAAGATTTATAAAGGATATAACACTAGTGAAGAAAACATTTTTTACGTCACCATTTTTGACGTCGGTTATATATAACTGATGTGATAATATGTGAAACGTGTTTTTTTACGTCGGTTATTTTATAACCGGCGTAAAAAAGGCGGCTAGTATATTTTTTACATCGGTTATTTTAATAACGGACGTTACAAATCACGCGTGTTTGTTGTTTACGTCGGTTATAAATTAACCGAAGTAAAAAACCAAAGCACGGGGTTTTTTACATCGATTGTTTGATAACCGACGTAAAAAACGAGATATCTACAAGTTTTTTACATCGTTTATTTTATAACTAACGTAATAAACTCGGCTTTTTAGGCCTTTTTGACGTCGGTTATTTTATAACTGACATAACAAAACAACACACAGAAGGTTTTTACGTTGGTTATATAATAACCGATGTAAAAAACTGTGATTTCTAATGTATTTTTTACATCGGTTATTCTATAACCGACTTAAAAAAAACACGTGGATTTTTTTACGTCGGTTATAAAATAACTGATGTAAAAACGCCGTATCTGATACATTTACAACGTCGGTTATTGTAATAACCGATGTTATAAATGTAAAAAAACAGTTTTTAATGTCGGTTGTTAAATAACCGATCTTATAAAACATTTAAAAAAATAACAAGCCCCATGGATTGTCATTTACGATTTTTCGATCGACAGTCTGGTGGCTCATCTCTCTCACGTGGTAAACCCTAATCAGCTCGTCGATCTTGATGCGTTAAACTTGTTTTCCCTTCATCATTTATCATCTTTACTCTCCTCGGATCTATCATCTCAACTCGCAACACTCAAGTAAGACTTCCACGAATTTATTTCGTTTGTTTTTTTTTTCAGGATAGTCTATATTTATGTTTTGCGCTTTTTTTGTTTAAACCAGGTAAGATTCCTCCATTTCAAACCCTCTAACCTCTTTTTTCCATCGTCATCTTATTTATCATCCCCAGATCTATTAGATCGACTCGCAATATTTACGTAAGCCACAACTACTTCAATTTAGTTTTTTTTGTTTCGCGAATGCCCGACATTGATGGTAATTTTTGTTGTCCTTGACAACTAATGATCTCATTCACCTATATTACTGCATAGAATGGTTGTTGATTAAATATATGAAATTTGGAAATGATATTTCATGTGTTGTTGTTGCTTATGTTTATCCTCTTTTATATGAGAATCTATTAGACATATAATGTAATGGCTATTGACCTCTATGGACCTTCGATGCATCTCTATGTCTCATGATTCCAAATAAAAATGGGTTCTGCTAAGGGCTTACCCTAGTATTTTTTGAGACCTTGGCCAAGGCCTTGACAATATGTTTATGATTTCTAGAATTATCCATTACCTCATTATGATATTAGTTATTGAGAAAACTTGTGATCATTTCACTAGTTGAATATCATTGGTTATTTTTAATTATCATATGATAATTTAAGTATCCATATTTAATAATATTTAATTCCATATATTTCATGCTAAAGTATATATTAAATGCATGTGTTTTTAGTTGTTCACCGTGCCTAGTTTTTATATGTAAACCATTGTTTGGGGGCTTGTCCAGGGGTGGGGGGTTGTCCAGAGGGTTGGGGGTGTCTAGGGGGATGTCCCAGGGGGTTGGTGGGTGTGGGGGGCTGTTCAAGGGGGTAGAGCCTGTCCAAAGGGTTTTGGGGGCTGTCTGGGGGGTGTCCAAGGGGGTCGGGGTGGGGGTGGTGTCAAAGAGGGGTGGGGGTGCTATCTGGAGGGGTGGGGTGCTGTCCAGGGGGGGTGGGGGGATGTCCAAAGGGTTGGGGGTGTCCAGTGGGGTGTCCAAGGGGGTAGGGGGTGGGGGTGGTGTCCAGGAGGGGTGGGGTGCTCTCTAGAGGGGTGGGGGCTGTCCAGGGGTGGGGGGATGTCCAGAGGGTTGGGGGTGTCCAGGGGGTGTCCAAGGGGGTGGGTGGGTGTGGGGGCTGTCCAAGGGGGTGGGGCCTATCTAGTGGGTTTTGGGGGTTGTCCGGGGGTGGGGGCTGTTCAGAGGGTTAGGGGTGTCCAGGGGTTGTCCAAGGGGGTAGGGGGTGGGGGTGGTGTCCAGGAGGGGTGGGAGGTGCTATTGAGAGGGGTGAGAGGCTGTCCAGGGGGTGGGGGTTGTCCATAGGGGTGGGGGTGTCCGGGGGGGTCCAAGGGGGTGGGTGGGTGTGGGTGGTTGTTCATGGGGGTTGGGGCCTTTCCAGAGGGTTTTGGGGGTTTTTCGGGGGTGGGGGGCTGTCCAGAGGGTTGGGGGTGTCCATGGGGGTGTCCAAGGGGGTAGGGGGTGGTGGTGGTGTCCAAGAGGGGTGGGGGCTGTCCAAGGGGTGGGGATGCCTAGAGGGTTGGGGGTGTCCAAGGGGGGTCCAAGGGGGTGGGTGGGTGTGGGGGTTGTCTAAGGGGGTGGGGGCATGTCCAGAGGGTTTTGGGGGTTGTCCGGGGGGTGGGGGTGATTCTTAGGTTTACTCCATTATCTCCAATTTTCTATCAACCATGTAGGTGCCATGGTTTTCTTTTATTCAACGTAATTTAAAACTGTTATATCTAACTATATTTTGTTTTCAAAATAATATTCAAACATATTTTTTTAAATACCCATATATTTATTTTATATTTCAAAATTGTTTTACATTCAAATTATGATTTTTTTCATATAAACATATATTTGTCTTATCTTAAAAATATATATATATTTGAAATTTGTTATAGGTAATAATGAGTCGAAGCTGGATTACGTCACATCGAATGAGTAATCAATATGAGGAAGGTGTTGATGCATTTTTGGAATTTTCTCAACGAAATGTTCCATGTAGTGACATTTTTTTCTTTCCATGCCTGAAATGTTTGAATATGAAGAAGTTGGAAAGTAGAGAGATAAAAGATCATATGATTTGTCATGGTTTTAATCTGAGTTACAGCCCTTGGATTTGGCATGGTGATACAGGACAGAATGTCACTGATGATGATTATTCCCAAGATGGTAACTCCGATGGAATTGAAGAAATGATTCGCGATATTGTAGCAGAACAAATTGAGATAGAAACGACAGTTGCGTGTCTATATGGTGATGCTGAAAAACCATTACATCCTGGTTGTACAAATTTTACGGTTTTGTCAGCGGTGTTAAGATTTATTAACCTAAAGGTGAAACATGGATGGAGTGACAAAAGTTTTACAGAGCTACTACAATTGATGAAAGACATTCTTCCAAAATATAACGATCTTCCAGATTCACATTACAAGGCCAAGAAAATATTATGCCTGATGGGATTGGGATACAAGAAAATACATGCCTGTCCGAATGACTGCATTATATATAGGAAGGAATATGAATTTCTGTTAGAGTGCCCTAAATGTGGGACATCACGATATAAGGTGAAAGAAAAATCATAGGCTGATGTAGAGATTACAAATCTCCCTTCAAAGTTATTTTGGTATCTTCCTAAAATTCATCATTTCAAACGTTTATTTGCTAATTCACATGATGCAAAAAGGGTAAGATGGCATGCTGAAGAGTGGGTATTTGATTGAAAAATATGTCATCTAGCTGATTGTCTGCAATGGAAGAAAATTGATGCGCGGTATTCTAAATTTGGAAATGAAATTAGAAATCTTAGCCTAGGGTTGTGCACAGATGGAATGAATCCATACTAAACCCTCAGTAGCACACATAGTTCATGGAATTTTTTATTGGTAATTTACAACATCACTCCTGAAGTTTGTATGAAGCACAAATATGTCATGTTGAGTATAATTATCTCTGTTCTAAAGCAACCCGACAATGATATTGATGTTTACTTGTCATCGTTGATTGATGATTTGAAACTATTATGGGCTGATGGTATTAGGGTGTATGATTCTTATAAAATGGAATATTTTCAACTGCGTGCAGTGCTTCTGTTCACTATAAATGAATTCCCAGTGTATGGAAATTTGTCTGGATACAGTGTTAAAGGGCATAAAGCATGTCCAATTTGTGAACAATAGACGTCATATTGTCAATTGCATCATGGGAGGAAAATAGTGTACATGGGTCATCGAACGTTTTTGCCTATGGATCACCCTTATAGAAGACTAAAAAAGTCATTCAATGGCTAACAAGAATTTGATACTGCTCCAAAAACTTTATCCCCTGATCTATATTTTGAGAGGGTGAAAAACCTTGATGTGACATTGGGAAAGACACAGAAATCTGGTAATGATAGACATATTTGGAAGAAAAGGTCAATATTTTTTAAGCTACCATATTGGAGGTATCATGAAGTTAAACATAATATTGATTTCATGCATGTGGAGAAGAGTATCTGTGATTGTTTTATTGGAACATTGTTAGATATTAAAGGAAGGACAAAAGATGGGTCGAATGAAAGATTAGACTTACTATCAATGGGAATACGTTTGGAGTTAGCTCCAACTCCTAAAGGAAGCCGAACATTTCTTCCCCCATCTTTTCATACATTATCGAAGTGGGAGAAAATTAGCTTTTGTCAATGTCTTCATGATATCAAAGTGCCTCAAGGTTATTCTTCAAATGTAAAAAATTTTGTCTCATTGGAGGACTTGAAGTTGATAGGTATGAAATCACATGATTGTCACATCATGATGCAACAAATTCTACCAGTTGCATTGCGTGGAATATTTCTCATTCATGTCAGAAAGACTATAATGAAGTTGTGTTATTTTTTCAATTCAATATGTAACAAGGCGATTGATGTAAATGATTTGAACATTTTGGAAAAGGATTCAATTTTTATACTTTTTAAATTGGAAATATATTTTCCTCCAACTTTTTTTGATATAATGGTGCATTTAATGATTCATCTGGTTCGAGAAATAAAGCTTTGTGCACCTATATATCTTCTTTGGATGTATCCTTTTGAAAGGTACATGAAAATATTAAAGGGGTATGTTAAAAATCCATATCGACCTGAAGCCTCCATTATTGAAAAGTATATTTCTGAGGAGGGATCAGAGTTTTGTATGAGCTACTTGGCTGCAGTGCAACACATAGGTTTGCCTCCATCTCGCCATGAACGAGTTAATAATGAGGGAAAGGGGATTCGTGGCTTGAAAGTCAAATCATTGTGAGCTGAACAGATGAAGAAGTTAGAATCATACATCTTGAATAACATAGCTGATGCTCAACCGTATATCACATTGCATATTAATGAGTTGAAACAATGTCATCCAAAGAAGAAAGAAATGTGGATTTTTTATGAGAACAACAAAACTTTTTTGTCATGGATTAAAAAGACATTTCCTGGTAGATCAGATGTATCAGAGACATTAAAATGGATAGTGGGTGGTCCATGTTTAAATGTGATAACATGGTCTGGTTATGACATTAATGGATATACATTTCATACGAAATCTCAGGACAACAGAAGTGATGTTCAGAATAGTGGTGTATTGGTGGTTTCAGAAGCAATGCATTTTTCGAGTGCTAAGGACAAAAACCCAATTTCTGCATCAAGTGCATATTATGGAGTGATTGAAGACCTATGAGATGTTGATTACTTTATAATTAAATTTCTTATATTTAACTGTAAATGGTTTATCGGTAACAATAGTGTCAAACACGATGAATTTGGAATGACACTTGTTAATCTGAATAGATTGGAAGACACAACTGATTCTTTTATAATGGAAACACATGCAATACAAATTTTCTATATAGTAGATCAATCAGATATGCAGTGGGATGTTGTTTTACAAGGGAAAAAACAATATGTTGGTGAGGATGAACTTGATGAAGATACTGATTTATGTGAGATCCCTACTTCCATGGAATGATTAACAGAACATAATGATGAGCATGTTGAAGACATGGTTTGTGCCATAAGGAATGATCATGATGAAGGTATTTGGGAAAACAATCTATTTGTACATTCCTAAAATTACAGGTAATATATGTTTATTTCTTTTTTACATTTATTTTTTTCATAAATGTTAGATATTTTAAGTTTTTTATTTATTAATACATGTTTTAAAACAAAATAAGTATAAGTTTTTGTTTTTTTTAAGTTTTTTTAGTTTACTTTATCATGTTTATAACCATTACATGAATTATATATCTATTATTTTTGTTCACTGACCATTACTTTACCATGTTTACCAGGTTTACCATGTTTACCATGTTTACCATCTTGACCATCTTGACAATCTTGACCATCTTTACCATTGTTTAACATGCTTACCATATTACCAATGTTTACTATTACATAACTTAGTATACTTTTATATTTTCTGATTACAGTAGTATTAAAATATTTGAATATTTATATTTGTGAACTAACGTTTGTTTTTTTGATTTGAAGGATAATGACAGATCATTCAGTTGATCAACCACATGATTCTGGAGATGAGCATATTGGTCATACCTCTGGGGATGAACATTCACATGCTCCTATTACAAAAAAGAGTTAAAAGGGTGGTAAACATGGGTGCACACGTTTACCAAAATTATCACTTTCCCATACGCAGGATCAGAGGATAGTCATTGAGTTTGATGATGATGATATTCCTATAGGTCCGAATGCAAAAGATTTTAAGAGTTTTGTAGCAACTCAGGCTAGGAGCAAAGTAATCATTCTTTATGATGACTGGAGAAGTGTGGATAAAGCGATAATCTCTCAGTTGTGGGAGAAGATTTTGGTAAGATCTTTTTCTATTGTTTGACTATTATTTAAATGTTTATAGTATATATAATATGTTTAACCTATTCTTTATCAGATGAAATTTGATATTCCTGACACTGGAGGAGTCAGAAAGAAAATCTTATCGTTGGCTGCCAGGAGATGGAGGGATTTCAAATCAACCCTCTCATCTGATTTCATTTATGGTCATAGGATTCATGACAATCCATGTCGTATATATCCTTTTATAGATGAAGACACAAGGAGACAATTTTTTGAAAGTAGAAGAAAAGAGTCATTTTAGGGAAATGTAAAATTTTATAATCTTTCTTATATAAATGATCTTATTAATGTTTTGTCAATGATTTTTTATTATTAATTTACAGTAAACATGGAAAGCTCGTCAGGAGATCCAATCTAAAAATGTATACCCTCATAGTTTATCTCGGGGAGGGTATGCATTTTTGGAAGAACAAATGATGGCGGAAAAATTTCAACAACTAAGAGCTGAGTCTTCAAGATCTGGAGAGGTGACCCCTCCATCCCCTCCAACTAGACATGAAAAATGGAAGAGAGCTCGGAAGGGCAAAAAAGGGAAATATCTTTCTGAAGAATCAAGAATCGTAGCTGAGAGGATTGTAAGATATCTATTTTATTTAGTTAAGTTAACTATTTTCATCATATAATTTCAATCATTACAGAAATGTTCATTTAATTAATACATGACTCTCTTGAGGAGGAGAGTTTACAGGGGACATTTACAGCTACTGGGAGGGAAGATATTTTATCTGTAGCATTGGGAAGGCCCGAACATCCTGGTCTTGTAAGAGGATATCCAGAAGGTGTATTGGTAAGAAAAGTGTTTCCATGTTCTTCAACTTCTAACATTGAGGGGGTTTATAAAAAAAATAGGATCCTTGGAGGCTGAAGTTCATAATATTAATGCGACGATGGAGGACATGATTAGAGCATCGGTGCAGTCTATGTTTGCAAACATGCAAAGAAAATTTTAGACTACAGCTCCCACTCCTCCACCTCCCCCTTCATATCCCATTATTTATCCTCCACCTCTGCCAGTAGCTCCCACTCCCCAACCTCAGCCTGTGGACCCCATTTTTATCCTACTCCTCCACCGCAACTTCCTACTTATTGCGAGTTGTATGTTGATGATTATCAACATCATATAGTAGAATATGGATTGGAATATTGTATAGGAGATCTAGTTCATCATAAAAAATTAGAGGTAGAGAATCAAAGGGTCACTGTACAGGATATTATAGATAGATCAGCTCGGGTACCATTACCTACAGATGAGGTGGCGACAGTTGGACATAGTATCGGCCATTTTTTAATTTAGTCATCCAGACTTCTTCGACTCATTACCATAGAGGTATGAATATTATATCTTTTATTTTATTTTTTCATTAAAGTTGTTTTATCATTTGAAAACTAATATATTTTTCAATTTTTTTAAACAGGAATACTTCAAAGGTAAAGAAATACTATATAGACAACCACAAAGACAAATGGATATGAAATCAGATACAAATTCTAGTAGTCCTGACAGATTGTCAAGATATTCAAATTTTTTGGTAGGTTATTATGAGTTTCCAATGGAATCTCATGTTTGTGGACGTGAAATAAATGTGGGGATTATGAAATCTGATATCATGGATCTTGTTACTTGAGATAAGTTGGGAATCAACATGGTGAAAAAAATTTCCATGTAAGTCTTAACACCTTTTCCCTACATTATATTTATTAAAAATGTATACTTATGTATGTTTTGTATTAGGTATCTTTATAAAATTTGTGAGAGGAATGAGCTGACAGATGTATATGGATTCATGGACCCGTAATTAATTTCCCCTAAAGCATGTGCATTGAATGAGGAACAAAGAATCGTTTATATTGCTGAAGACTTGAAAAGAATATAGTCACACAATGTTGGATAATGGATTTTTGTGAGAGGTATGAAACACATCTCTCTCAAAGAGTTAATTATCTTTTAACATAAAAAACCACTAACGTTAAATTTCCTTTTATCAGTGATCATTGGATGTTAGGGGTTTTTTACCCAAGGGAGAAAGCACTTTATTTGATATGCTCTGTCCATGATGATGTGAGGGAAAGTTTTATGAATATATTGGAAAATTAAGTTTCAGTTTCTCAATAGTTTTATATATTATAATGAATTTTAAATTTACCCCATTCATATTATTTTCTAACAGTGCATGGGCCTAATTTTGAAAAAACACAAAGAAAAGAAGTGCAAAGATCAAATATGTAAATGTGAAGGTAAATATCCATTTATAATTTGTAATTTTTGATTTATTACATAAAAATAATATATTGAATTTACACTCATTCAAACAGAATTGTCATGAAAAACAAGGCATCATCGAATGCGGATATTATATGTTAAGATTTATATATGAAATAATAACAACTCGGACAGTTGTGAATTTTGACCAGGTAAGATTTCCTCTTAAACTTTTCCCTAATATTTCAATTTGATTTATTCATTATACATGTTAACTACTATCCTTTTCATTTGTAGCTTTTTGATGACCCTCAACCCTATACTGCTGAAGACATCAAACACTTACAAGTGGAGTGGTCAAATTATTTTACAGGTTTGATTGAATTTTAGTTGTTTGTAATGTAAAATGTAATTTTGAATATTGTCATTGTAATTGTGTATTTGGTAGTCTTTTAGGTTGGATTTAGTTTTTTTTAGGTTGATAGTGTTAGTTTTGAATTTTATATATGTGAATGTTTAATTTTTCTCTACTTCTTGTTTTGGTCTACTTATGATGGTTTTTCTGGTATGGATTGTGGTCTAGGGGGAGGGGTTCCAAGGGTGTGGGGGGTGTTCAGTGGGGTTGGGGTGTATAGGGGTCTGAGAGGGATGTACGGTGGGGTGGGGGAAGTCCAGGGGGTGGGAGGGCTGTCCAGGGGTGTGGGAGGGCTGTCCAGGGGTGTGGGAGTACTATCCAGGGGGTGGGGGTATACATGAGGGTGGGGGTTGTCCAGGGGTGTTTGGGGCTATCCAGGGGTGTGGTGGGGATCCAATGGGGTGGGGGAGGGCTTTCTAGGGTGTGGGGGGTATACATGAGGGTGGGGGGTTGTCCCGGGGTGTTTGGAGCTGTCCAGGGGGTCGAGGGGCAGTCTAGGGGTGTGGTGGGGCTGTCAAGTGGGGTGAGGGGGTGAGGGGTGCTGTTTAGGAGGGTGGGGGGTTGTCGAGGGGTGTTTGGGGTTGTCCAGGGGGTCGGGGGAAGTCCAGGGGTGTGGTGGGGGTTCCAATGGGGAGGGGGTTGTCAAGTGGGATGAGGGGGTGTTGTTCAGGAGGGTGGGGGTTGTCGAGGGGTGTTTGGGGTTGTCCAGGCGGTCGGGGGCAGTCCAGGGGTGTGGTGGGGGCTTCAATGGGGTGGGGGATGTCATGTGGGGTGAGGGGGTGATGTTCAGGAGGGTGGGGGGATTTCGAGGGGTGTTTGGGGTTGTACAGGGGGTCAGGGGCAATCCAGGGGTGTGGTGGGGGCTTCAATGGGGTGGGGGAGGGCTGTCCAGGGGGTATACATGAGGGCGGGGGCTGTCAAGTGGGGTAAGTTTTATATGTTATCAATGTAAATGCTTAAATTTTCTTTAGTTCTTGTTTTGATCCCCTTCTGCTTTTTTGTGGTACGATTTCTTGATTTGTTTTCTGGATGATTTCTGGGGGAGAGCAGAAGACTGCATTCACTTTTTTAAAAAAAAATTGGCTTCCACGTCGGTTATTTTATAACCGACCTGATAAAGAAATCGTGAATGGTTTGTCACGTCGGTTTTTTAATAACCGACATGATAAACACCTGTGGCATGGTTTATCATGTCGGTTATTTCATAAATGAAGTGATAAAAGGCCTGGAAAAATGGTTTGTCACATCGTTTTTTTATTAACTGATGTGATAAACCCCTCCCCCCCCCCCGGACTGGTTTAGAACGTCGGTTATTATATAACCGACATGATAAACCATCTCCTGGGAGTTTTTCATGTCGGTTAATTAATAACTGACGTGATAAACCAGGGGGTGGGGTTTATAACGTTGATTATTATATAACCGACGTGATAACCCCCCCTAGTTTTTATCAGGGCGGTTATATAATAATCGATGTTATAAACCCCCCTGTTTTTTCACATCGGTTATTAATTAACCAATGTGATAAACATCACGATGTTATGTTTTTTACGTCGATTTTTATATAACTGATGTAAAAAACGTTGTTTATAACGTCGTCTGTATTAACGTTGGCTACAAACCGACGTAAAAAATGAAAAATAACCGACGTAAAAATGTTTTCTGCACTAGTGTAAATAGATATCCTAAGGGAAATGATAAAATCCTATATTTATCAAATTATTTCTCAACCCTCTATCTACTTAATGATCAAGGTAGTATATATGGATAATATGGTTCTATATAATAAGGTAGAATATATTTTAGAATTCAACTTTAAAAATGAAGGAGTTATAATATTTAGAACCTTTATATATATATTATCCATGAAATAACATAATGAATATATATTGGATAATTCACATAGATCATCATTCTATATTAACCCAGGAAGCATAAATATATATAGATATTTCAAGGGAAATTTCTGGTAGGGAAATATAAAGAGGGAGATTGTGAAGTATAAATCTCAATTCCTAGTCTTCTGTAAAATCAAGTCCAAACATAAAAATTCTCTGAACATAATGTAACCATTACCCATACCTATATGGAAATAGAATAACACCGCCATGGAATTCTTCATAGGACATACCAGGACCTCTAAATGGAACAATTCTATCTAGGTAGTTGTTTAGAACACTTAATTTCCATTCAAGAGGATCTCTCGCTTGATCAATTTATAAATATAAAAATAAATTTATGAGGATACATAGATTACCACTTTAAGTTGTATTAGATCTAGATTCACGATTCATATCAATATTATATAGAAGTCTCTAATAAGAATTTTATAGGGAACTATAAAATTATCATGATGTATAATCCTAAAAATTATGGTCATTTTAAAATGAAAATTCAGACATTGGAAATTATTTTTAAAATATTTCTAGATGTACTTTAAGGGATACTTGGATCAACATCTTCCTATTGAGTTTTCAAATAAAAATGAATCCCATTCTTTTATTAAAATGGAACTATATAAGGATCTTTATGGGAAGACATGCAGAACTCCAACATGTTGGGATGAAGTTTCATAGATGAATCTACTATGACAAAATTTTTCTCAAGAAATGAATGATAATTTCCAAACCATTCAGTGAAATATCAAAGTAACATAAATATGGTATAATATCTATGTGAATAATCATTGATATTATTTGGAGTTTTTGGTTGGTGAAAAATGTTCTTTTGAATATACCTAAATAGTTGGGTTATGAGATTCAGAAAGAAGAAAAACATGTTCCATAGATACATTGGTTTCATTGATATTATTATCCTCATGAGAACTCTATCTTATCACATAGATATTCCACTAAATATCTACCAAGTACATGATGAAATACTTTTATCTCTTTAGAGGAAGTATATACCAGATCCATCACATGTGAAAAACACATAGTTTATGAAACTAGAACATGATCTATATTATGATAAATAGATGTTGGATATCATGAATCATATAGATAATGTAATAAAAAACATTACCACACACTTTGTTAATGTTATATAGAGAAATCCTAAGTTTGAGGAGTAGTTTCATTTTTGAAATATTTCATTTAACGATGTAGTCTTTTTTTATATAACATTACATGCATTAAATTCAGACTATAAGTAATGTTTTATTTTTATATTTGGTTCTAATTGGCATATATTATTATCATTCTTAGGATTATTTAACGTAATTCCCCCCATATCTTGTGATTTTTATCCCCAACGTCAGTTGCCAACACATCCTATTAGAGGAAGGCTTCAGGGGTCACTCTTGACTTTACTACTTCCCTAGGAGGGTTTCTACATGGGGTAGGTCAAGAAACCCTTTATTATTCCACTTATTTATTAATTAGTATAATTGATTATAATTTTTTATAATTAATTTAATGTCTTTTTTGATGATCTTGGATCTTGTGGATGGTGATGATGGTCAAATGAGCCTGGGTGGGGAAAAGCTGACATAATTCAAGGGGGAAATCTATGATGAGGTTGGTGGTCCCTAATTTTACAACTTATATATGTGTTTTAATATGTTTATTGATATTATATACAAGTTTACTGGGTTTAAACGATCCAAGTGAGTGTCGATGGGGATTATAGGGGTGTAGACTAAATTGGTGTGACATTCATGGTCATGGTACCAATAATGCATGAATTATATTGATGTTTTAATCACCCTAAAACTCTAAAAGGTTATGTGATTACATTAAATATTAAAATAACCCATAGATGGTTTCCATCCTTTATTTATGAATCTAGTGACCTACGGAGGTATGATTTATTGGTGTATGGCATTCCACATTGAGTGAGGGGAAAATGGTGAGTTGTGTAAGGGGTTTCATGAGAAAGCTAATACTATTTGGGTTATCTAAAATTGGATAAACATCAAGATTGAACTATAATTATTGAATGAGGTATTTTATTTCATTGAAAAGGTACCACCAAGGGTCTACTATTGAGTTAAGATCCTATTGATTAATTTTCTTTAGGGGTTAGTGTATGGTATGAGTTATAAGGTATCTTTATAGATAAGTTTCCATGTGATTAGTGACTTTTAAGATAGAAATAGTTAAAATGGAATAAAAACTATTTTATAATGCAATTATAATTGATGACATACCAAAGGTAGAAAACCATGTGTTCAGATAATGATGGGTCTACTTTATAACCTTGGTAAATAAAGGGTTGTGGCTAGGGGCCTACATCTCTAGAGAGATGATTATTTGGGAGGGGTGGTTTGAGCCATGGATGAGATATCCTTATAAGTGTGTTAGTTTTTGTAACACATATGATTTCAATATATGGGTACATCAAGATACATATGCATGAGTTTCTATTTTTATATGAAGGACAGTGTTGGGAAATTTATTCCCAAAATAATGATGATTTTATCCTAGAAAATATATTTTTATGTGATAAACCTTTCACTACTAAGATATTAACATATGATTGCATCCACTATTATGAGGATTTTTTGGGAAGTTATGAGGTTATTGTTAAGACTATAATGATCTGTATGTCCTTTCACTAGTAGAAAGTTGACTGAGGCTATATCAATTCCTATTATATCATGAGATAATTTGGATAAGTTAGGCTATTATCCAGTTGATTTTGAGATTGAACATGTTGGTAACCAAGAAGTCCTTAAATCCTATGGATATTCTTAATCTTCTTATGGTTACTCTTATTTAAAAAATCCAAGGATATACCTGAGCCTACCATTATATAGAAAATACACACACTACCCATGCATGAACAGATCTGTTTGTCCATGCCCCCAATAGTAGGTTAATCTAGGTTATAACTGAGACTAATTTACCATGATATTGGGTGGGTAAATTTTTAGATCATTTGGGAAATATTATCTCACCTGGATGGAGATCCAATTTATAATGGTCCTCCCAAACTAATTTGACCAAATAGTGGGAAATTCAATCCCATATACCATCATAATCCAAATCATCTAATGGTTAAACTTTATGGTGGATTCATGATCACCCATTGGTATGAAATATTTAATAACTCTAGTTATGTGGGTTTAGTCCATTGAATATTTCTAGATATGTCTTTAGATTTTTCCTCAGAGTTAGTGAAGTGTTTGGGTGTTATAGGATCCTAGAATTAATTTATCAAAAATATTAATATATATAAAAAATATTAAAAAAATATTAAATTACATATTCACATCATTTAAGAATAAATTTCTTTCCAATTTTTTGGGACCTAGGATGGGAAATCTGATACCAAAATTGTTTCTGTTTCACAGGGATTACCTTGTGCATGGAATTATGTTGGTATGCATAAACTTTTCTATGGAAGACGACCATTTTTGGGTGAATTAAGTAAATTAATTAATTGAATTTATTTATTTTTTTCCTAAACCTAAAACCTCATCTATAAATGTGTTATTATATAAAATACCCATGGAAATATGCATATCCCTAGGATATTAGATAGGAGTAAGTGCTCATAATTGGAAGATAAGGATTGAAGATTGATGTCGAATGGGTCTAGGTGAATCATGTGACAGATAATGAACACATCATGATCTTTATATTCATCTCTAGAGGTCATGTTCTTCACCAATGATTGATCCAACTTGAGGCAGTTCATGAAATTTCATGGTTTTAATCTCTTGTTTTATTTGAAAAATCATGGATTATTTATTCGATTTTTTCTGATGATTTTCATTCTTCACATTATCCCAGTTATTTATTTTATTATTTTCACCATGATTTCACCATATAATCTACATTTTAAAATATTTGTATGGGATCACACTGACCAATGGTATCATTCACTTCATTCTTTTGTGTTTCCATCACCATTAGTCATGTTCTTCATCATTATCCCATGGGGTTGCGGTTTGACATTTCTAGGTTGGATTCAAGCATGATTGAACCCACCATATTCATGGAGGATGAATAAAAAATGTAAGGATTTGTGTATTGAAGATAGATAATGATGTAATGTGGGTTTCTGGTGTTGAATAGATAGATTGGAGTCCAGTTCTCAATTCATCATCCATAATAGAGGCGTGATGCGATTAGATGAACCACACAGAGTTCGGGTGGCCAGAATCTAGCCATGAGTGATTGATCTGGTGGTGTAAAACCTACATATGAGTTCCTTAGTGTGACTAAATGTGGCATTAGTGGTGGAGTAATATTGGTTGATATTTTTGAACTCTTCCTTGGATTTTGGAAAAACCAGATACACATGGCATGTAGTCTAGGAACACTTGTCGTTTAGTCTTATGGTTTTGGAGGAGAGAGTTTCAAGTGAAGTTTAATATCATACTTTGTGTATGACCATACACACTGAGTAACCCACTGATGGAGGTTCATCATATACCCCAGGGGTATATAGGCATGGTAATTACCAAAGTACATAAGAACATCCAGAGTACACATGCACGGGAATAGGTCGGATGGGTAAAGGCATACCTCAGGTGGCCAAGACACATCGTGTACCACATGTGCATGTTTGGTAGTCCTACTAAGATATCCAATCCTTGTGTAGGTGAGGACATGCCTAGGCATGTAAAGAGACCAACCCTAGTAACCCAGAATTTTTTTTACTTTATTGCGTTGGTACTAGATACAAGTTATTGCATCCAAAATGATCGAATAGTTTAGTATTCTTGAAAAACTAGATATATACTTGAAGATCATATTACATTTCAAAACATAAAATAGAAAAAATTATTTTATTTGATAAAACCATTATCCCAATTACTATATATCTATATATAAATAATAATAAACTTCCTATAATCCTAGGTAAAATAAACATAAGAAAGGGTGAGCTTATATGCTTGGTAAAGTTAATCATACAATGGAAGCTAATAAATCATGAATAATATTGAAGAAATAAATAATAATAAAATAATTCAATAAAATAATCACATGAGATTGATACTTATCCATCGATATCTTAACTAATAAAATAGTCACATAGACATCAATAACATCTTTCATAATGATGGAATGCATAATTTCATATATCTGAAACTTCGCATCGAGACCTCGTGTCAAGACATCTTACTTAAATGGTTAAGGCCTCGGCTAACTTTCAAATCTAGTGTTTTTTCATGATACCTGCTGATGTATCCCTGTTATATGTAATTATACACCCCACCCACTTCATAATAAGTAAAATTAATTCATCATTTGAATAAACAATAAAACTTAATCAATCTTCCTTAAAAATCAATAACTTCCCATATTGGAAGAACTATCATATGGATTATATATACTTTCCCCAACCAAACTGATCAAAAACTATCCATGGAAATATTATGGATGGTATTGTTAGATTATTTACTCAACATAATATTTAAAAAATAATGCTCACATATATGAAAATAATTTCAAAAATATCACTAAAAATTTTCTTGAAGAAAATACCATTTTAACATTGAAATAACTTATTTAATGTCTACAATATTTCTAAAATAATAAGGAAAACTTTTATTTGAAATGAAACTTTTAAAATTGTAATGTAATATATAAATCAATGGGTGTTTATAATGGTGGTAAATTTCATTCACATTTTATAAGTAGAAAAACATTTCTTTCACGCTTTTATAAAATGGTCAAAAAGTACGTCATTCAGAAAATGACAAGAATATTTCTTTTAAATCATTTTTAAAAAAATAAAACATGTCTAAAAATGACTTTAATAAATAATTTTATAATTTTAATAACATTAATTCACTCATTTTAATTAAAATAAGGACATATAAGAGAAATATTTTTGACTAAGTATAAAATACAAGGTGGATTTTTCATAAAAACAATATTTTGGAATCTTGAGTACCTAAAGAGAGGAAAATAAAATTAAAACTTTTCATTTACATAAAAACATATTATAAGGAAATAAATTGTTTTTAATATTTAAATTTCAAATAATACTCCCATAAAATACTTAAACATAAACAATCTCAAATAATGATGAGATTGTGAAATAAACCCTTACCTCAGGACTGAATTTCATTATACATGTTCAAACCTTCTATATAATAAATATAGATTTATTAAAAATTTATTCCGAAACTATAATTTTATATATCATAATTTCTATTATTTACTTATAATATTTTATCACCCTTTTATTAATGATTGTTTGTTAAAATCACTTTTTATGTAATAATTACTTCATTTTCATATATTTTTGGGTGCAGTAGTTTTGGTCCTTATACATTGATCATGGTTCCATAATTTAATTTTTTTTAATAATGATATAAATATCATATATATATATATATTCATTATACATATATTTTTGTTAATTCATAAAATTTATAGATATAAAAATTAATTACATTGATCATGGAGACGGTAGGTCGTACATATACATGAACATTATATTCATTTTTAGAAGGATGGATAAAAAGAAAGGTAAAATGTAATATAAATTTACAGAATAGTTATTATATTATATTTATCATATGTATTCATTAAATAATTCCTTATTACTATCCATTTCAAATTAAAATAAAAACCAAATCACATCACTTCGTTGATATGGTAGTCTACACGTACGCATTAGAAACTTTGTCATTTTCCAATAGATTGGAAAGTGAGAATTCATATGTGATATTATAATTAAAAAATTATAATTAATTCATAAATATAATATATTTACATTAAATACATGATTATATCTTTTCGGGAGAGGTGGTTACGGATAAATAATTACATCAATTCACATGTTCGTAGCCCACCGTACACACGATCAGCCGTTTTGTTTCCCATTTGATGGAAGAGAAGATTGATATAGGTTATGATATTAACATAATAAAATAACATTATATGTAATATATTTGTTTTTTTATTTTATAAAAGTTGTATTCAATTTTATGGAGGTAGAAGAATAAATAAAACAAAAACGAATGGTTAAGAACTATATATCTTCTTCAGAAAACCACTTTAGGTTTATACATAAAGACTTCGTAATATTTTTTTTATGGTCAAAATAGAGACCTTATATCATGTTTATGGATGTAAGAAATGTATTTGGTTATGTATTTTATGAACCAAAAGGATATTCATGTGGGGAAGAGGACACACTTATAAATATTGGAGAGAATAAAATATATTAACATATTACTCACACTAAATGGCTCCAAAATAGATCATTCGTGAATATTATACGGTATAGGGTATAAATATGAGAATAAAATATAATTTAGACAATATTTTAAGTTGTTTTAAACCATATATATTTATATTAACACCCGGTAAAGTTGTATTAACCTTAACCATGGGGATAAATTTTTACTGTATTTACTATTCATTATGGCTAAATATTAAGTTGATATTATTACCAAATATTATTTATTTTTATTAAAATTATTTAATCGATTTTATAAACTTATATAAGGAACCAAAGTTAATTTAAAATAAAAATCACAAAAGCGATGGAAATCAGTTTTCCAAAGAAATTTGTTTCTTAAGTATAATATGTTTTTATATTAAAATTTAACCTAAAATTGATTAAAATGACCTAAATTTTATTAAAAATAATATAAATGAAATAATTTTATTTTTTGGAAAAATGAAAATAAAATTTCACTTTTTAAATTCTTTAAAAGAAAAAGATAGTTTTTAACAATTATTATTATTTTTCACTATTCATTAATAAATTAATATTTGCTAAAATTTCTGAAAAATTAATTGTAAGATAATTTTGAAATTTTTATTTAAAAAATAAAGTAAATTTTTTAAAATAAATTTTCTAAATGTTGAAAAAATTAATTATATTATTTTCTTGAAAAAATAAATAAATACTATTTTAAGGGGAAAAATATAATTTTTTAAGCATATAAAGACTTTACTAAAAATATATTTTCTTCATATAAAACCATTATAAATATTTTGAAAATGCGGTTATTAATAATCATAAAACCAATTTAATAGATATCTTATAATGGTATAATATATTACAATTCATTTAATATCTGGGTTGCATGTATCACAATCTATTTAAGAGATTAAATTTAAATAAAATATATATATCATAAAATATCAGGGTGTGAAATTCGATCCCCCTCAAAATGACTTTTTCCGTCAAAAAATTTTCACTCGGATATAAATAACTAATGATAGGACTACCTCATCACCTCCTCAGGTTCCCAGATAGCTTACTCAAATTTATGGTTTCACAAAAAAACATTGACCAATAGAGTGGTCTTGTTTCATATAAATTTCTCCCCATGATCCATAATATCCCACAATTTTTCCTCATAATATAGATCTCGATCCATTGGTATGAATTTTGAGTTTAGAAAATGTGAAGGATCAAGTATGTACGACCTCGATAGAGATACATAGAATACATCCTGAAATTGATAGATATTTAGTGGAAGTTTCAAGCGAGAAGATATTATCCAAACATGATCAAGACTCTCTATGGGGTCAATATAAAAAGGGATTAGCTTTTCCTTATATAAAAATCACATTACCTTCTTAGAGAGAGATATTCGTAGGAATAATTTTTCACCAACTTCAAAATATTGATCTAATTGATGATTGATGATATAAATTTTTTTGACTTTGAACTTCCCTAATGTGTTATTGAATGGTTATATACTTCATTGATGTTTCCTTAACTTACTCAGATCATAACTGATTTCTTTATCCAATCACATCCCAATACATTGTATTTCTTCACTTCATGATCCATATGAATTCTCAATTTAAAGATATTATTATAAGAAAATTCTATTATAAGAAGGTGTTGAACTCAACATCCTTTTAAATCCATATATTAGCTCTCAATATGTATTATACAGTTTTAATGGTCCTCTCAAAATGAAAATTTGTCTGATTATAATAAGAGGTACTAAAACTCAACTCTGTATCCATATCTCACTGAAGACTTTTCTTAAGCTTCAAGGTAAACCTTGAATCTCGATCAGATACAATAGAATATGGTACTCCATGAAACCATACCACTCACTTAATATATATTCTAGAAACATCATTAAGTCATAAATATTCTCTTATAACAATTTAGTGTGATAAATTTTTAAGGTGATCACCTAAAACCCAAATAAAATTATGTCCTTTCTATGTTTTAGGTATTCCAATTACAAAATCCATGGTGATGTTTTCTCATTTCTATTCTGTTATGGGAAATGATTATAAAAACTCACTAGATTTCAGTCTCTCAATATTAAATTTTTGACATATGAGACACTGAGATACATGTTACGCAATATTTATATTCATTTCTTCCCACTAGAAATACTCTTTTAGATATTTATACATATTTTTAATTCTATAATGGATAGATAATGGTGAAATTTGAACTTTATCCAACAACTCCTTCAAGTTTGGTATTGATGGGACACATACTCAATTCCTAAACCTTATTATTCTATCATGATCATGGTTGAAATCTGGAACATTCCTCACCTCTTCTATAATTTTATACCTTACTTTTGTTCATTATTAATCCTCATGTGGATGGATTGGTGAAAATTTTTCTAATAAGGATAAGATATTTCTCCTTTCCTCATGATTTCAAGATATGTATTCTACAAATCTATAAATATTGGATCTCTTTCAATCCTCATAATGGACAAAATATAATGTTCTTTTTGACTCAGAGAACTTGCAACCGTGTTTTCCTACCTAGGGTGGTTGTTTGTTGAGAAATCATAGGCTTTGATCAGATCCAAAAAATTTATTTACAACATATTCAACTCATACTTTGTAAATATATAATTCAGGATTTTATGATCAATATATGTATCACACATTTCACCATAGAGATAATTACTCCATATCTTCAATGTGAAAATTAATGTTTCCAATTCCAAATAATTGTATGGATAATTTTTCTTGTCCATTTCTAATTAGTGAGAGGAATTTTATATCACCATGTCATTATTCATAAGGACACATCCCAGTACCTTATTTGAAGCATCACTAAAGATCACAAACCCTTCTCCACTGTAGGTCAGTTTAAGAATAGACACACTAACCACCCCTCTCTTTAGTTATTTAAAACTCTCATCACATTCATATAACTATAAGAACTTAACCCCCTTATGAGTTAAATTGGAGAGTGGATAGGATAGTAATGATAAATCCCTCAAAAATCACTGGTAGTATCCAACCAATCCAAAAAAACATTGTATTTCTATTACCATGGTTGGTCTAGTCCATTATTCAATAACCTCCACATTTTATGGATCCATTGATATACCCTCACATGAAGTTATAAGACCCAAAAATTATACCATCTAAATCCAAAATTCACACTTGGTAAATTTATCTGAAAATTTATTCTTTCTTAGGGACTTCATTTCAATTCTAAAATATTCTTTATCTTATTACTTACTCTTTTAATATATAATAATATCATCTATAAAGGATACTAAAAACTAGTCAAGGTAATCACTAAAGACTGTATTCATTAAATACATGAAGATATCATGATAATTTGTATGTCCAAACGACATTAATATAAATTCATAATGACTGTGCCTTGTATATAAGGTTATCTTGGTTGTATCCTCCTTTTTTATCCTTAACCAATGACACCCAAATCGAAGAGAAATAATGTAAAAATATAGATCTTCTTGTAGTTGATCAAGTAGACCATCTTTAAGGGGTAGAGGATATTTTTTTTTAATAGTGATATTTTTACGTTCTATGTAATAAATGAAAATATGAATTGATCCATATTTTATATTAACAAAAAGAACAAGTGCACCTCATGGAAAAACACTAGGCACAATAGACCCTTATCAAGATTCTCCTGGAGTTTCTTCTTCAATTCCTTAACTCAATCGGGGTCATTCTATATGCAGTATTTGAAATAGGCATAGTGGCTGGTATGAGTTCTATTGAAACCTCTACTTCAATATTTGGGGAAATACATGAAATTACTTATAAATACATCATTATATTCCCAAAAAATAGGCATATTTTCAATATTGAGTTTCTCCCTGACCATTTGAGTTAAATTTCCCACATTCAAAAATTAGAAAAACCCATAATATAGATGTAATTTCCATTGGGTTTTTCAATTCCTCCTCACACCAATTGATTAATGAAGGTTGATTAAAAATATAAAATGTAACATGTCTTCCTTGATAATTTATATAGGATCTATACTAATATATTCAATCTATACCTAAAATTACGTTGAATTAAACTTGACGAAAAATATCAATATTTACATAAAGAACATTCCTACAAGCTTATATCATAGAGGAGTTATAGATTAGATATATAGTCTTCTAATCGTTATAATTTTCCACTTCCAACTCAATATATAATAATTGAGGTTGTGAAGTGATATCCCTAAAATTTTCTTCATATATAAAAGAGTGGTTAGAAGCAAAATCTAATAAAAAATTTCCAATATTAGAGTGGATGATAAGTGTAACTTTCACCATATCACTTGTAACTTCCACTTTATTTTTATTAATTTCAAAAGTTTATCCCTCTCCCCTTGAATTATTTTTTAATAACTTCACTTAAAATTTAGGGCATTGGTTAGAATAGTTCCCAATCTCTTTGTGGTTAAATAACTATACTTTGAGGGATTCTTCATTAACTTTTCATTTAGAATAAATATTTTCTTTTTGTCTACACTTCAATAAAACTTCTTTTACTTTTAAGCATGTACCAAGATGTTTTATTTCACAACTATTTCACGTTAGAAAATTCCTCTTTCTCTTATTCCCCTTATCCATTTTTTTCTCCACTATATATTGATTCTATTATTTTCCTAAGAATCCATAAGACATGTATAATTCTTTCTATATCATGATATCACAAGATAATATATCCTCATATTATAGTAATGATTATTATACTAGGGTACATCAAAGGATTGTCATAATCTCATCAAATAAATGGTCAATCATTCTATTTGGATTATGCATGTTGTCTGTATCAGGTCTTGTTAACCTTGTAAAGTTAACTTCATTCATAGTAACATTTTCATATTCCTTTTAACTCAGACTCAATTATTTTCTCTCTATATATACTCATTTTCCATGAGGAAAATATTTTTCCAAGAAAGGTTCCTTAAAATCCTTCCATTCCACGCTCGATATTCCCTCATCATCCTTAGTATTTTGAATCAATGACCACCATTGATCGAAATCTGATGAGAGATTATAAAATTACATGAAACCCTTCTCCATTTATTTACATCCCAAATTGAGAAATATCTTATCTAAGGAACTTATCCATTTCTTAGATACAAATGGAGTAGTCCCATTGAATAATATATTTTTCTAAGACATGAAGATGTATAAACTTTTTACACCATGTTTTGGATCATTTAGCTACTCTCTATGGGAAAATTTATTGTTTATAACCCAAATTAGATACCATTATAAAGTTATAATTTTTTCATCTCCACCTATACCACTATCTCTGACTTCATTATCTTTATCAGGAGGTAAATCCCTACTTATATTACATTCATTGATACAGTTTCCATTACTTACTCTATGAAACATTTCTAAACAATGGAATACACTAGGTTATTTCATTACATTATTAATCATAATTTATAATTTAAAAACAAGTGAAACACTTAACATAAATTAAATAATTTATGCATAGTTAATATCATAATCATAAAAATTGTTTCTTTGGAAATATTCTCAAATAATAAAAAAAATTCAAATCATTCATAATGGTTTGTAAAGAAAATGTGAATTAACTTAATAATACCCCTCCAGAGTTTCAAACTTGGTGCATAGTATAGGAACACTCATTATGCACCATAATGATAGTCAATATATACTCTAACCAACTCTTTTTAGGGTTATTACTCCTTAATGAATCTATTTAAAACCCTATACCAATTGTAGTATCTATGATTGGATGTATTATTAAGAAAAACACATAATTTATACCTTAACAACCTTTAGGATGTTATCCTATAATTAGACTTATCCTAAAATTCATTCATATGGATATATTCCCTAATCTATGCTATCTAAAATCAAGATTACAAGGTTTATACTAAACTTGATATAATACCAACTATAAATACCCCTATCTCTATTAGCCTAGATTTGGTGATTACTTTATTACATTAGTACTAAATACAAGTGATCACATGTCAAATTATCAAATACTTTAGTATTCCTGGAAAACTAGATATATACTTGAATCTCATATTACATTTGAAAACATAAAATACAACATTTTATTTTATTTGAGAACACCATTATACCATTTATAATATCCATGCATATTAATCATAATACACTTCCTGAAATCCTAGGTAAAGGAAACAAAAGAATGGGGAGAGCTCAGATGCTCATTAAGGGTATGCATACAGTAGAAGCTAATAAAGCATGAATAATGTGGAAGAAATAAGTTATAATCAAATAAATCCATATAAATAAACACATGATCTTGAAAATTATCCATGGATATCATAACTAATAAAAAATAACATGGAAATTAATAAATGATTTCATAATGATGTAATTCATAATTTGGGAGAACTGAAACTTATCGTCGAGGCCATGTGCCAAGACATCTTACATAACTGGGTAAGGGATCAGCCAAATACACAATCTAGTTAGTCACATAAGATCTAATGATGCATCGATGGATATGTGATTCAAGGACCCACCTCTTACTTAATAATTCCAATAAAATCATTATATGAATAAATAATATACTTAATCAACCTCCCTTAAAAATTAACAATTATTTGTTTTGGATTAAATAGCATATGAAATATCAATGCTTTACCTTATACAAATGAAAATAAACCATTTAGGAAAATATGGTGGATAATATCATTAGATTCTATCCTCTATATAATATTCAGAAAATGATATTGACATAGATTAAAATACTTTAAAAGTATCAGTAGAAAATTTCTTGAATAAAATACCCTTTTCAATTCAAAATAATTTATTTAAATTCTAAAATATTTCCAAAATATTAAAGAAATAATTTTTATTTAAAGGAAGCTTCAAAAATTTTAAATTATTCTTCAAATTAATGATTGATCATTATATTAGGAAATTTTTTTCATATTGTACAAGTTAAAAAACATTCCTTTCACACTTTTATAAAAAGGTCAAAAAGTACCATGTTTGGAAAATGATAAGAAAACTCCTTTAAAATGATTTTTTAAAAATTAAAAAATGGTTAAAAATTTCTTCAATAAATAATTTTATAATATTAAAAAATTATTTTTGTCATTTAAATGAAAATATGTATATTGAAGAGAAATATTTCCAATTAAGTTGAAAATAAAAGGACAGTTTTTCTTGAAAACTTATTTCGATATATTGTGTAAATAAAAAGAGAAAAATGAATGGAAAAATTTAAATTTATTAAAAAATCCATAGTAAAATAAAATAAATTGGTTTTAGGATATAAATATCAAATAATACTCTCAACAGATACTTAAACATAAACAATCTCGACTAATGATGAGATTGTGAAATATACTCTTACCTTAGGTCTGACTTCCTTTATATTTTTTAAAAATCATGTATAATAAATAAATATTATATATATATATATTCCAAAACAATAATAATATATATAATACCATATATTATTTACTTATAATATTTTATCACCTTTTTATTAGTAATTCATTAATAAAATCACTATTCTGGGTAATAACTGCTTCATTTTTCCTGTATTTTTTTGTTTGGTAGTTTTGGTCGTTAAACATTTATCATGGTTACAGTATCTCAAAAATATTAAACATGATAAAAATATAATATATATTCATTATATAGTTATTTTAATGGGTATTTTATTCTCATCCCATTAATTTTACAGTTTTAGTGTTGGGGTTGTTTTACAGGAGGCTCTAGAAGAGTTTTGTGGAGGTTGGAGCAGCAAGAGTATTGTAGGAGGTGGTTCATGATGTGAAACTCATTCAAATTATGAGTTAATAATTCATGGATTTTATATTTAGTGAACTAATGGATTGTATGCAACATTGGAGGAGTCTTTGAAATGAATTCATGTCTCGAAAATTGAATTCACAATGTGTATTTAATTAGGGAAAATGTGGCTTAATTTACATAAGAACTCGAATATATATGGGTCTCACACCCTATATTAGTTTCAAAAATTTTAATTCATAGGTCCATTGGAATTCATTTCATGAATATGTAATTAAAAATGTTAATGGGGCTAGTTCTAGTTTGTTTATAAATTTCTCTTTGTCTAATTTTATTTTCATTCATTCATTCACACCCTCTAGTTTTTTTGGAGGAAAACTACTACCACTGGAGGAACATCAACCCTCCTTACTCTTAAATTGATCTATCGGTTCTATTGGTTGGTCATTGGTGATTAGTGGTGAGTTCCCATCTCTTTCAAATGGTTTTCCTTTTGTTCTAATTGATAGATCCACTACGATATTGTGATTTTTGTTTATGGGGTGATTTGGGATGTGTCTTTTTAGATCCTTAGTGTGATTTGGGTTCATCCATGGGTTTTTTTCATGTTTTTGGTTTGTGTATGTTTCTTCTTCACCCTATAGTTCACAAAGAGATCAAAAATCCATGTTTGTGGTTGGAAATCCCTCATTTCTCATTATTGTGTATAATACGGAAGGGTAATCCACTTGTTTATCATCAGGAAATGGTTTACATCAAGATTAATGAATATAATTAATCATAAATTAAAATTTTAGGGAAAAAGAGTTTGATTCACATATTTTATAGATTTTATATTATATTGATTTTTTTATTGTACAAGCTAAATTCCCCACTAAAAATCATGGTTATTGGGAGCCTTTGTGTTAACTGATTTGGAATGTATTGTAGAACCTTGCTTGTTGAGATTGTTTGGAATCACCATAAAATGAAAATTGGTTAAAAATTTATATTGAGTTAATAAAATGGTTTCCCATGTATTATGAATTGTGTGATAAAAACCTTAAATAAATAAATTCAATTGATTAAAAATATCTTGATAAATCTAAAAGAAATGGTTTTCTGATGTGATGTAAAAAAACATTGTCTGGTGTGTTGAGGTGTGACCATATTATGGGGTAGTGAGGTTTGATTGTGTTGTGGGGTGGTGAGGTTGGGATTCATTTTGGGGTAGTGAGGTTTGACTATGTTGTGTGGTGGTGAGGTGTGATTGTACTATTGGGTGATGTTGTATTATGATGTTCTTGTTTTCCAGGGTAGTAATGGAATTGGTAAATAATGGTCTGAAATTGCATGGTCTAGTGTAGTAAATGAAATATAATGGAAAAAAATGAATGTAATGGTCCTAATGAATTAATTCTTTGGTAATGTGAAATCTGATAATTGGTTAAATTCTAAAAAGGGGGACGAAATATGGTTTAAGGTTTGGGGTTTATTGTGTTCCCATGTGTATTTAGTGGTGGAAGCGAAGGTGGATGTGTTTTGAGGTTGGGTGGTGATGTCATGATTTGGTTAGTGTATTTTTGTAAACCCATTGGATAGGATTTGGTGTGGATATTATATATACATGAATATTCCTTTAGAATTTCTACACACACACCACCTGCATGGAGAACTATCTGTTGAAACCCATGTATTTATATGGGCTATTTTTTGAAACATTCGGGTGGTGAGGATGGATGGTTGGCTACTAGTTCTTTCTCATTCCCTATTCTAGGAGAATTTTACATGCACAAGCCATGATAGTCAGATGTCAAAAGTTCACTACTGTGATATAGTGTGGTGTGATGGCCTGGGTGTCTATGGGTGGTATGGGGTGTGATGGTTGTGTTGTGGGTGGTGATATGTGATGAGATAAATTGTGGTGGGTTCATGAATGGAAGGAATAGGTAATGAATTTGTTTTCCTTTATGTTCACAATACCCCCATTACATTGTTTACAGATGTGATGTGGTGAACTATGTGTCTTAGAGAAAGGCGTGGTGTGATGGACCATGTGTCTTTGGGCGAGATGTGATGTGATGACCAATTTTACATGGAATTCTTTGTATGATGTGTTATACTGAGAGGTAGGTGTTCTAGAACATACGATGTTGCGGTGTGAGGATGGAAAATCAACAGGAAATCAATTCAAGGTACCCTTTCTTTCTACATGCTTTGTATTATTTTTTATACTTGGATACACTATTTTTTGAGAAAGCCTTGATGAGGTTGGGTTTGGGTAGTTAACATGTTTAGGTGCTGGTGGTTTTGTTGTTTTCTTGTGGGTGCATTAGTGTTCTCTTTTCACATGTTCACAAGAGACTGTGGTTACCCTACTGAGTATACTAGTATGATCACCCTATGTACGTACAACTTATTTTTAGTTTACCAAGAGTACTATGTAGACCATGATGAATAAAACTACTTCAGGACTTTGGACTGTTGTTGTGTCGCTGATATATCTTTACTTTTTGATAATTATTTAGGAGACTTTTATCTATATATTTTTTACTTATACACAAAGTGTGGGATGGATTTGGGTTACATTATATTATATTATTTCATATATTTTCTTTGATTGATTTATCTTATCTCTAAATCCTATCACTATAGAGGGTAATGCCTCCCATTTATGAGATTTTTATACCCTTAGTGATCATCATCAACCCAAGTCCTACTATAGGTGGGAATCAAAAGTCAGTATCCCTCTCCCTTCATTTTCATCATGGGAGAGGTGTCTTTCGAGGGTTGGCTTTATGACGTAGTGGTATCAAAGGAAGTTTGGTTAAGATATAGGATAGAATTCAGAGTTCGGAACAATGAGGATATCATGGGTTGGTAAGGAAAATGTGCTAGTTAATATTAGTGCTTGACATAGACCAATGAGACCGGATAAGACATGGGATTTTAGGGGCCCCATGATCTACTGCATAAAATATGATCTTATCGAATGAACAAGTGATATGGTCATCAATAGAGACTTTGAGGAGCTAGGTGTGGTTAGTTACAGGTTATGGAGTTTTAATTGCGAGAGCAGCCGGAAATCATTTGAGGTATACTTATCTTTTCATATAACCTTTTCCCCCTAGTTTGATTTAAGATATTCTCACACCTTTGTTTCACTAGATCAAGTCCATGCTCTTGGACTATATATTGATAGGATTAACATGCCCCTAGTGTTTACTATGTTATTCTGAGGCCATGCTATTTTTTATGCATGTCGGGGGTGTAGACTAGTGATAAGGCCACATCAGTTATGTGGGAATCTTTTCATTATTCTAATGAAGCGATACAATTTCATTATCAACATCGATTAGTTGAATTCTATGTACATTGTTATTAACTGATTCTAGTGTAGATTCATATTCTTATATGTGGATAGTTAGTGTGTGGTTTTTTGTTTTTAAGTGGATGCCACCTTATGATTTGTGAGATATAAGGATTTAAATAGATGATCTGATGAAAAATGGTTTTATCTGGCCAAATATGACACCATGGGGGGGTCTAATTTTATTCTACAATAAGGTGGAGGGATTTTTGAGGCTGTATGTAGACTACTGGAGGTTTAATTGGTGAAATAAATAATCCTTACCCCTTCCAAGTATCGACGATCTTTTTAGCAAGATTAGAGCGGCCAGTTGGATTTCTAAGACCGATCTTTAGTTTGGATATCACCAGTTGAGGGTGAATGAAGGATATATCTCAAATACTTCCTTTAGATATATATATATATATATATATATATATATGGTAAATTTATGTTTGTGGTTATGAAATTTCGTGTCATGAATGCACCATTTGTGTTCATGGGGCTCATGAACTCCATATTCCATGAATTCATGGACCATTCCATCATCATGTTTTTTGATGATATCTTGGTTTACAAAAATTCATATGAAAAGTATTTTGAGAATTGCTGATCTATCTTGTAGGTTCTTTGATTCCAGAATCTCTATAGAAGGTTTTAAAAGTGTATTTCTTGGACATGAGAGGTTCACTTAATAGTTCAGGTGGTGTCCCAGTAGGGATTATCCACGTACCCAACCAAGATTGAGGTAGTTTTTTCTTGTGTAGACCTCAAGAGTGTGGAAGTGGTTTATAACTTCCTTGTACATGCAGAATATTATTAGAGGATCATGACTAATTTACCATGGATTGTGTCCACATTGAAATCGTTGACTTGGAATGACAAGGCTTTTATCTTGGATGATTGGTGTCAAGTAGTGTTTGAAAACTAGATGGGGAAGTTGTTCAGTGATCTAGTTCTTCATTTTCTAGTGGAATGGGTGATGTTTGAGGTGTTTTTTATACTTCTTGTATATTCTTGGGATGAGTATTGATGCATCAAAAGGTGGAGAACTCTTATGGGTCTATGTAATTATTCCCCCATAATCTTAACTATGCCACACATTATTTGGATCCAATGATAGTTATATTTTTTCTAAAGTTGTGGAGGAATTACATCATTGGGGAGTGATTTGTTGTCTTTATATATAATAAGAGCTTAAGTTATATCTTTTCTCAATATGATCTAAATATATGGTAGTATAGGTGGATTGATTTTCTTCAAGAATTTGATTTTAAGATCACTTATTCCATAGGAAAGAGGAATTTCAAGTTCTACACATTGAGAATGAAGTCATGGAAGGATGTTATTCAGGAATCTAGAGATTCATAAAGAAAAATGGAAGATTTGAAATCCGTACACTTAGGTGTGACGGTGGTTGAAAAAAGAGGTTTTTTGTTTTAGATGACAATGCAGTAAACTCTAATTTATCAAGTGGAGGAGTCTTAGTGGGAAGAATCATATATAGATGTGATGCAGGATCACGTTGGCCATGGTGATGCTCCGAAAGGGATGGTCAGAGGATAGTCAAAACCAAATAATATTTTAGGGGAGGATGTTTGTTTCCCTAAATATGTGTGATATATTCTTATATAATTTTCATATATCACCTTTAATGGTATAACTAGGATTTCCAAATATGTTTGTGGATTGAGGAGATAGTTTTGGTGGCCCAAGATGAAATGGTAGTGGAAAAGTTTGTATCGAGGTGTTCAGTTTACCCATAGGCCAAGGCAATGTATTGTGTCCCTGGTGGTATGTTTCGTCCCTTGGAGGTTACAAAGTGTAAATGGAATGATATATTTATGGATATCATCATAGAGTTATCACAATATTAGGGAGGTTGTGATGCTATGTGGGTGATCATGGATCTATTGATGAAATTGGACCACTTCCTAACGATCATGGAGTCATGAACTATGGATTATTTATCTAGGAGGTATATAGAAGATGTGGTGAGGATGAATGGGGTTCCAACTTCAATAGTTTTGGATCAGGATATATTCTTTAACTCATAATTCTGGAAGGGATTTCAGCATTCCTTTTCCACTCAGTTATGCCTCAACACTACTTTCTATCATTAAATGGATGAGAAGACAGAGAAAACCATCTAGATGGTGGAGGATATGTTGTAATATTAGGTCATTTATTTCTTTGAATCATGGATAAGTAACTTCCTCTAGTAAATGTTTCATATAATAAAATCTATCACACATCACTTGGTATGAACCTGTTTGAGGCATTGTACTAGAAGATATTTTATTCTTCATTGTGATAGATAGAGGTTGGGGAGTCAATAATTATTGGTCCTAATGTGGTGCAGATCATGACCAAGAAGATCATTTTGGTTTGAGATAGGATGAGGGTGGTGTATGATCACTAGATGTCCTATGCTGGTCTTAAGTGGAGGCCCCTGGATTTTGAGGTTAGATACCATGAATTTTTGAGAGTATCCTCTCAACATGGGTAGTTGTGGTTTTTTAGGGGAAGTAAGCTATATCCCCAGCTTTTTTGGCCCATTATGTATTTGGTGTGTGTTTTAGATGCCACGTATCGGTTTTCATTTCCACCATAGTTGCATAGGATCCATTAAATCTTACAAGTGTATCAACTCCATCATTATCATCACTATCACTCTCATATCATTGAATGGGGATATTTAGATATCAAGGATAGAACAAAATTTGTGGATAATATATTAAATATCCATAATCATCGAGAGAAGGTTTTGTGTGGATGAACCATTCCCTTTGTTCACATTATGTGGAGGCATGGTGTCTTGGGGGAGAGTACTTGGGAGTGAGAGACACAGATGCATTCCCAGTACCGAGAGCTATTTTTGACTTTTTCTTTTCTCTGTTCTATTTTGATGATGTGATGTTTGAATCTTACTATTTTATAAGATATTATGTTTCCTAATGTGTGATGTGTGATGTGTGATGTGTGATAAATATTCCAACATATGAAAAGGGGGACTAGAATCTTAATCATAATGCATTGTATTTTGATGTGATTATAACAATGTGGGAGATTCGGTGCAACCCAAAGTGAATAATATGTTGAAATATAGGATGGAATTCTCTTATTTATGTTTTTTGTTAGTGCAGTATTGTGTTATAGTTGTGTAAGTAGTTGTCTTGGGTTGTATTAATGTTTATAAGGTTATGTGAAAATGTAGTAGTTTGTGGCTGGTGTTGGTTGTTTGGTGTTGTACTTGGTGAGAGGCAGTGATGTTGTTAGCTGGTGATGTGGTTGCACAATATGTCTTATGGGTGTTTTGGTTGGCTTGTTTGGTTGATGGTTGTGTTGAGGTGTAACGAGATCTTTGAGAGGTACATTGTGGGGTTGTGAGTTGGAACCCTTTATTTTTCAAGATTGGTTTTGATTATTAGGGGAGATAATCATTTCAAAGGTATCTGATATAATTTTCTTTGCCTTCCTGAGCTGTTACTTTTCCATTTTTAGTGATTGAGGTGATTAAATGGAATTTCAAGGAGAGTTTTGTGGAGTTTGGAGTTTTATGAGTACCGCATGATGTGGTTCATGACATGAACCTAATTCACTTCATGAGTTAATCATTCCCATCTCGTTAATCCATAAAAATCATAGCTTATATGTAGTAGTGGTTAACTCTATGAAATTGATTCATTTAATTAAAATAGAATTCATGATGTGTATTTAATTCATCCCGAGTCAACATAATTTTTGGTGGAAACCAAATACATGGGGGGTCTCTCCCCTTTTACTCATTTCACGGTTTATAATTCATGGGCCCTATAGAATTCACATCATGAATCATTAATTCAAGAAATTATAGGGGAGAGTGCTAGGTTTTTTATAAGTTTTCCTTTGAATTATTTTCCTTTTATTCATATATTATCTCTCTTTCTCGTTTTTTGGAGGAACCCTAGAGCCTATGGAGTATCTTCACCCCTATTTCCAGTTAATTCAATCTATGGGTTTTGGTGGTTGGTTGTTAGTGATTTGTAGTGAGTTCTATTCTATTCCTCGTGGATTTCCTATTGTTATTCTTTAGATATTTATTGTGGATCTGTGGTTTTAGTTTGTGGGTGAGTTAGAATATGTTTTTTATGGATCATTGGTTTGTTTTAGATGGATCCATGGGTTTTGTGCATGGTTTTGGTTTTTGATCATTTATTCTTTTCCCTATAGTGTGTAGAAAAATCAGAAAGCTCTATTTTATGTACAGAATCCCTTATTTCACATTATTATGGATCTTGTGGTAGTGGTATTCTCTTGTTTATATTTGGGAAATTGTTTTCATATAGATTAATAAATATAATTAATCTATAATAAAAATGAAAGGTGGAAAGGGGTTTTATTCACATGTTTTAACATCTTTGATATTATAATGATATTGTGATTGTATGAGCTAAATTCCTCATTGAAAATAATAGCAGTTGGGATCATTTATTTTCATTGATATGGAATGTTCTATGAAACCTTGATTGTTGGAATTTTTTGGAATCACCCAAAAATGGAAACTGGTTAAGCATGTATATTCGATTAATAAAATGATTTCCCCTGGATTTGGAAGTTTTTGAGAATACCCTTAAATGAAGAAACATATTTTATGAAAAAACCCCTTGATAAATATGAGAGAAATGTTTTACGGGTGTGATGTGAAAAGCATTGTGTGATGTGTTGAGGTGTGATCATGTAGTGGGGATATGATTTATGACCATAATATGGGGTGGTTAGTGGTGATTATGGTGTGGGCAGTGAGGTGTTACCATTTTATGGGGTGGTGATGTGTTATTGTGCAGTGGGGTGGTGTTGTGTTATGATGGGCTAGTTTCCCAGGGTAGTAAAGGAATTGGTATATGATGGTTTAAAATGGCATGGTATGGTTTTTAAAATGAAATGGAATGGATATGAATGAATTTGATAGTAATTTTAAATATTGGAAATGGATAAATTCTAAAATGGAGGATAAAATTTGGTTTGTGGTTTGTGGTTTATTACATAGCCTTATGCATTTAGTGGTGGAAGCGAAAGTGTCATTGTTATGAGGTTGGGTAGTAATGTCGTGAGTTAGTTATTTCTTTGTGGTGGGAAGGGATTTTACATGGATATTATATATAGAATTATTTTCCTTGTGATTTTATATACACACCCCACCTGCATCGAGTACTATGTTCCAACACCCATGTATTTATATGGAGGTGTTTTTCGAACATTCAGGTTTCTATGATAGATGGTTGGATACATGTTATTTCATAAATAATTGTCGTAAATACATTGACATACACAGACTATGATGGAAAAAAGTATAAAGTACACTATAGATATATGATGTGGTGTGATGGACTAGGTTTCTATGGGCGAGAAGTGGTGTGAAGATCATGTTTTGGGATGGAAAGATGTGATGAGATGGATTGTGGTGGGGGTCATGCATGGTTGTTGGAGGAAATGAGGTTAATTTCCTTCATGTTCGCAATACCCTATGGATATAGTTAAGAATTTTATTTTATGGACATGTTTTCTTCGATCGAGGTGTTGTTTGATGGCCTAGGTGTCTTTGGGTGAGATGTGATGTGATGAACTGTTTCATACAGGGTACTTCGTATGATGCGTTATACAAGAGAGGTGGGAACATCAAGACGTACAAAATTGGGATATGAGGATGTAAAATTAGTTTGAAAGTGGTGAGGGGTACTCTTTTTATCAATATTATTCATATTATGTTATTATACTTAGATACACTATTTGGTGAGAAAGACTTAGTGAGGTTGGGTTTGGCTAGTTGGCATGTTTCGGTGTTATTAGTTCTATTATTTTCTCATAGGTGCATTAGTATGATCTTTTCACAAGTGAAGAATAGATTTTGGTTACCCTGTTGATTATACTTGTATAATCACCCTATATATGTAAAAATTATTTTCAGTTTTCTAGGAGGACAATGAAAATCATGCTGGACATTACTAGATTGGACCTTTGGACTGTTGTTGTGTTATTTATTTAGCTTTACTTTTGGGTATTTATTTCAGAGACTTTTATCTATATATGTTTTACTTATACATGAAGTATGGGATGTTTTAGTGTTAATTTATTTAATATTATTTCATGGAGTTTATTTTTATTGATTTATCCTATCTCCTGATGCTATTATTATAGAGGGTAATGCCTTCCATTTTTGATATTTCAATTCCCTTGGTGTTAGTTGCCAGCCCGGGTCCAATTGGATGTGGGAATCAAGGTTCATTATCAATATTACATAATTGTTGGACTACGAGGGGTAAATTTTGACGGATTAATTAATTAAATTAATTTACATTAATCCATAAAATTTAGAGATAGAAAAAATTAATTACACTATTTATAGAGATGGTAGGTCATATGTACGCATGAAAGTTCTTTTCATTTTTAAAAAGATGAAACAAATGAAGGTTAAATTGTAATTCTCATTTCTAGAATCATTATTATATCATATATTTCATATAAATTCATTAACTCATTCCTCATTTCCATCCATTTCAAACTAAAATGAAAAAAAAACATATAGCTTCATGGATGTGGTGGTCCACACGTATGCACGAGCAACATTATCTTTTTCCAACAATTTTGAAGGTAAGAAGGTATATGTGATATTATAATTAGAGAAGAATTATTATGTCATAAATATCATATATCTTCATTAAATACATAATTATATCCAAACGTGAGAGGCAATGATGGAAAATGAATTACATCGATTCGTGAAGCGGTAGTTCGTTGTACGCACGATCGACGGTTTCATTTCTCATTTTATGAAAGTGGAGACGGATATTCGTTATGAAATTAACATAATAACATCTTGGACTATCTTAGATACTTGTGTTACTATTTTATCAAATTTGAAGAATATATGAAGGGGTTAAAAGAAGAAATAAAATGAAAATTCATGGTTAAGAACTATACCTCTTCTTCAGATAACCTATATAGGGTTATACCTAAAGACTTCTTAGGATGTTTTTCTAATCAAACCATGGAATCTAGATAGTGGGGAGGGATATAAGGAAAGGATTTATTTATGTATTGGAAGAACTAAAATTCTCTTGATGTGTGGATATTATTGGATGTGTGGTGTCCTTTTATAAGTGGGGGAGAGGACACAGTTGAAATTGTTGAAAAGAATAATATATAATTAAATCTTATTCTATCTAAATGGAACTATAATGGACCATTATTGAATAATAGATGAGATAGGATCTAAATATGTCAATCTAATATAATTTAGACATGTTTTTAGGTTGTTTTAACCCTTATCTCTATAGTTTAACCCTTAGGTAAACCAGTTTTAACCTTAACCATGGTAATGTATTTTTATTATTTTTACAATTCATTATAATAAAAATTTAAACTTGTAACACCCTGAGATTTTAAAAGAGTAGCATCATATTCAACTGTGTATATGGAACAAAACACTAATCTTATAAGAAAATTTGATGCCCAAAGATTTTACAACATGTTTTTTTAATAAATTTAATCTCTTTGATATCTTACAATGCACCCAAACCATATATTTTAAAAGATCACAATGTTCAATAGCATATACAACATGCAACATTGAGCTTCAACAAACCATGAAATATTATTTAAAAATTACAATTATAACCTAGACATTAAATTGGAGGGTATAAATATTATTAAGAAAATTATGAAATGTATATATATATATATATATTTGATTTATTCAATACAAATGTATTCATTAATTCTTATGAAATAAGTACTCAATTTTTAGTAAAGTTATTTTATACTTCGGAAACAAATTTTATTAAAAATTAATTTTTATTGATAAAATATTATAATTAAATTTTGGAATGTATATAAAGTTTATTTTATAAAAAATATCACTTTTTAAATCATCATATCAGAATTGTCTTGGGGTGAAATTTTCATATTTTTCTGAAAAGCATTATTTTCTAGTGAATATTGAAATTTTTTGATTTTTTTTAGAAACTGTATTTTTTCAACCATTTGAAAGGTTCCATTTTATTTCAAAATGTATTGAGAATTAACTTAGTTATATTATGTTATTAATAATTTAATTATGTTTATTGGAATCAATTTCATGACTTAATATTTTCTAAAAAACATTTTTATGCTTAAAAATATCATTTTTATAAAAAAATTGTTTTTCGTTGCATTTTTCTAGTTTAATTTTAAATTAAATTCTAAAAAATTTCTATTTTAAATTTGAAACAATAGATTCCATATTTTATATTTCGGAGTTAAAAATTTAGTAAATATTTCTCTTTTATTTTTTCCAATATAAATAGTGTCCTTAGTAATTTTAGTTACCACATTAAATGGTAAATTGGGTAATTAAATTTAAAAATAAAAGGAAAAGGACTATAAAATGAAAATAAAACTTAAAATATTATTATTGGATCAGTAAATTTAATATATAATCATCCAAGATTCATTTTTATGGAACTATATGGTCATTTGGATGATATTATGACCTTTATAGTATTTTATTTCAAAAAAAGTCAAACATCACACACTGGCTTTTAATAACTACAATATTTTTAATACGGGGTTATCAAGAGGTTATTCTTAGCTATAAATAGTATTTTTAAATATAAAATATTTCTATTCATCATGGTAATTTATTTTTATCATTAGTGAAGAAATAATTATCTTAAATTCTTACATAAAGTTGGCATTGTAATTATTCAATTAATGGAAAAATAAAATAAATGATATTTAAATTGTTAAAATTAATATAATTTGAGATAAATAATACGATACGCAAATTTTATAGATGAAAATTAAAAGTTAGGTATATAAAAAAAATTATAATTATAAGTCTTTTCTTGTTTTATTAAAGTCAAATTAATGAATAGTTTTAAAAATTGACAATATTGATATATTATAATAAATAATATTTTATTAAATGATATAAAATTATTAAAAATATTATATTCAGCCAATTTATTTAGATATTTTTATTTACATATACCATTTTCCAATTATGTGTCTTTTGTAATTTTATAGTAAAATTATAGAGCCTTAGAGAGTTGAAAATGTTAATAGTATGGTAATTGTCAAAAGTTTTAATATGGGGTTAAAACTAAAATAAAATGCTGAAAATATATAAAAAACTTAGCCAAATTTTATTGGATGAAAATATTTGGACTTATATTTACATTATATTCAAATTATAAAACAAGTTATACATTTTTAAATCATAAATAATTTATATTAACTTAATATTTTAAAAAATTCTAAGAATTCCACTCCCCTCAATTATAAAAACACACCCCTACCTTCACTTATTTACACCACATTGAGCCATATATCTTGACTAACCCCTACAAATTATTCTTAAAAACTTTCTTATACAATTTATTTGGGGTTTTTTTCTTCCAAAGTTTTAAACCTAGGTCCCTTAAGAATATATATATAAAGGGATTTTACCAAAAAAGAGTAGGTTCGAACACATTTGAAGGAAGTCGAACCTGATGTAAGGGTTTCTTGTCTCACTTTTACTTCAATGATACATGTTCTATATTCTCCAATTAATTTTTTTGGGGTATATAATTCCCCTTTTATATATTATATCATGAATCTCTTTTTCTTAATGGTATTTAAAGCTTTATTTGAAGTTATTTCTTTCATAGGTCTTGACAGAAAAATAAATATTTTCATAAAAGAAGAGCACGGTCACACCAGGGAATCAAGGGGGTCTGTAGAAATAGATTCCCATAGTATCAACAATGTAAATATCTTCATCTCTAGGGGAATGGAACAAAAACTATCAAACACCATGAGGGGGTCCTCCTGGGAATCCTTTGAATCCAAAAAGACAACTACCTTATTGACTTCTCGCCACGTATGTGAAAGCTCAATATCATCGGAGAGATAATATTCACAATCACAACATTATTTGTTATTTTTTATTTTTAAGTCTCAACTGAGGATATTTTTTTCCATTTTCATTTTTTCTAAAAACTATTTCTATTTTTTTATATTCTCTTATGATTGTTTGAAGTCATTTTTACCTATGTTTGTCATTTTACAAAACAGGTTGAAAGAAATATTTTTTTGTAATTTTCTAAACAAGGAAATGTTTGACCTTTCCGAAAAAAATATGAAAGGAATGTTTTTTAAATTAATTTTGTACTATTGGAATTTACAGATTTCATAACTTCTCAATTATTTGGATCTTCTTTTACAATTTTACAAGGTTCTTTTCGAAGAGATTTATTTCCTTTATAATTGCATAGATTTTAAAAAATAAGTGATTTCAAAGTGAAAAGGGTATTTTCATTGAAAAAATTAAAATTATGTTTTTAAATTATTTTCATCTATGTCAACATCCTTTGTTTAATTTTATTTTGAGGATGTACTCAAATGGTATCATTTATCATATTTCTTTGAATGGAATTTGATCAATTTGATTGGGGAGAATATTGATATTCTTTATGACTAGTTCTTCCAATAAAAATAGTTATTGATTTTGTGAAGGCATATTTATTAAATTGTATTATTTTTTCATTTTAGGGATGCATTGGACTTAGTATGTGATGGGTAGGACCTTCTATATCCACATCATGTATTGTTAGATCTCATAAGATAAACTAGATTGGATTTTGATCAAGGCCTTACCCATTACTTCAGATGTCATAGAATAAGGACTTGATGATATTTTAAAATATCTTGTCCAAGGCCTATATGGTATGTTTAAGATATCTGATATTTAGCATTACATCATTATGAAATCAGGTATTGATTCTGATTTTATTAATCGATTATTTAGAATATATATGGATAAGTTATAAGCTCATGTGATTCTTTATATGGATTATTTGATCATCCATTATTCCAACCATGTTTTTCTCAAGTTATTTCTTAAATGACATGTGTTTTAATTATTTACCTTTTCATATTGTTTATTATGATTTATTCTTGATATATTCCACAATATGCATACCCTTACTCAGAATTTGAGCTCACCCCTTTCTTATGTTATTTTTTTTCAGGATACCAGGAAGGGGTTTATGATTGATATGTAGTGATATGCTAAAAGGAATAATGGTGTATTCAAATAAAAAGCAGTGTCGTATTTTATATTTTTAATTTTAATTTGAAATTAAATAATCTATAAAGTTTACCAATACTACTAAAATATTCATTCCTTTAAGATGTGATTACTTGTATCAAGTGTTGATGTAATAAATTTACCACTAACTCTGGGCTACTAGAATTGGTGTATTTACAAAGATGAACTTATTATACAATACTAATTATGATCATTCCAAATATGGAATCCATTTTATAAAATTAAATTAATATAAGTGGCATAATTTAATTAAAAATTAAACATGCAAACGTGATGAAAGGTTGATCCTCAAAGAAAAAGTTTTCTTAAGGATAAAAAGTGTTTATATAAAAGCATAGTATAAAATGTATTAAAATGAATTAAATTATATTTTTCATAATACAATTCACCTAATATAAATTTTAAAACCATTTTAAAAAAACTTTTTAAAATGATTTAAATGGAAAGATAATTTTTAATAAAATTCAGTATTTTTCACTATTCATTAAACAATTAAACCTTTTAGAAAATTATCAAAAATTCACTCTAAGATAATTTTTACTTGTTTTACTTGAAAATTAAAATCATTTTATCAAATAAATTTTCTGAAAGTGGAAATAAATTAATTATTTTATTTTTTTGAAGAAATTAAAAAAACTATGTGAAAAGTTAGTATTTTTTAAGAAAATAAAGAATTTACTAAAAAAATATTTTCTTCATATAAAACATTTAGAAATATTTTTAAAATGTGTTTTATCCTATTCATACATATGATATAATGGAATTTATATAACGGTATATTATACTATTGTTCATTTAGACTCAGGGTTGCATATATTGAAAACATTCGAAGAGATTAAATTTATTTAAAAAGAAATATATCATAAAATCATGAGGTGTTACAAGGTCTCCAAAATATTTTACATTCTATGTAATCCTATATACACACAATGTACTTTCCTCAAGGATTCCCACCTTGTGTATTTACTTCTTAAAGACTTATATTTAGGCCTACATGTACCCTATATGAAGTATTTTTTCATGTAGAATGTGAGGGTGGCCTTTATTTTAGCATCAGTGAGACAACATGAGGTTTTACAAGAATGATTCTTCTTTCAGTAATGATTGGCCAATTGTAGTGATCGATCTCGTTTATTATAGAGACTCTAATGTTGGAAACTTCTTATCACACCAGGGTGTGGGTCCCCATACTCTTTACATAGGTAGGGTTGGATACCCCCTTACAATACTAGGTGTGGATCCTCTATCTACAGAGTGGAACCCCATATATTCTATCTCCAGTGGGGAGTGGGTCCTCCAATAGAGATTTTGACCTTTCAAATTTATAGAATAGTTGTGATGTGTCTTCCCTCCACATGGATTGTTATGATATTTTTCATGGTTTGGGGAATCATAGATAAACACTGGGACATGCATGTGGACTCATATTTCTTAACTAGACTGTCGAGATAGAGCCTATTTCTCTCTCACGTGGGTTTCTTTATGATAATATATGTTGGTTTCAGTTTTCCTGTTTCTTATGGGTTGAGATGATAACTTTTGTATCTTTCTATTACCCTCTTCTTGGTTTTCAGAGTGTCCTACTGGGTATGTATATACTCAACCCTATATTGTATTTTCCTACACATGTTTCATCTTATACAAATGATAGATTGATCGGTGGTGACATTGGTGGACCCGGTTTTGAAGGATCATAATTGTACATAGAGGAGGTGACCATGTTTGGTGGTCATCCTTGGATATTTTCAGGTATTCTTCCTTCATTCTCCCTTTTATTACTGTTTTGAGGTTGGGACCATGGTTCTAGTAGGAATTGTATTTTTTTTATTTTTTATTTTTTACAACATAGTTGTACTTTCATGCTTTACTAAATGTTGTTGAATTCATGTCCTGCACTCTATATGATAATTATTTTATTATATCTATATATTGTGACATTGATCTAGTTTTGTGTGTGTATAAGTACTTAGGCTATGGCATCTCATTTTATTGATATGCCTTTTCAGAACAAGTTTCCCACCCCTATCCTATTAGAGGCAGGCTTTCTGTGTTACACATGGCTTATCATTGGCCAGGCTGGCCCCAATCAGTTCGGTCATGATAGAGTTTTATAAAATTTGGTCTTTCTCCCCTTGGAATCAGTGTTTGGAGTTTGAATTTATTGTGAGGATTAGTTTTAGAATTAAGGACATGATATCAGAGTGTCTTGAGTGCAAATTTCAGGCCAGGGAACCCATTGTTGGTGTGGTGGGTGATATATCCATTCACTAGGAATCTGAATACCTACTTGTTGACTCATAATACTGATACATTGGTGGTAATGAACCAATGGTGCATGCATCATAGAGGATTGGGTCATTTTAATTTCATTTCATTCTTGAATCATCACCCTATATATTCTCATATAACCATTGTACGTCTTGATAACTTTTAGGATGCCTCCATGATGATATCCAACTAGGATGTTGATACAAGATCATGATGATTATTAGTTCAGTGATGGGGCCTCAGTTTATGGGACTACTCAAGATGTGTTTCCACCACGAGGGAATAGAGTAGTGCCACTGACTATAAACCAATAGATAGTTCTGGTAGGCTAGGACAATGATGTGTATTGTCTTAATATGTTATGCAAGTTCCAAAAATAGATACGGCTTAGGTTTCTTGGCCATCTAGACCCTTAGGAAGTATAGTATTGGATTGATACAATTATATGAGTTTTTATGTTTTTTCAAAACATGGTTGATTACATGGTTTCACTTATAGCCGGTATTCTTTATTGACAAGCAGGGAACTAATGGATTCTGATTATTCAGACTCATGATGAGATGAATCTCTCATGTTTGTACTAAAAACATCTATTTCACGATGATTATTAATCTTCATTCTTGTGATCTATATAGATTTAAGATCTTCTCAATCCATATCAGGGTGATATGTCAGTTTATAAGTACACCACAAAGTCTATTGACCTCATGCATTACTCACTCGATATAGTTCAAGATGGATTATTTCTAGAACAACTATTTTAATGGGGATTTCATATAGAAATTTGTTACAGTGTAGTTCTCTTAGGAATTTATACCTATACTAGAGTGATAGAGTTGGATTTAGTTATAGAGAGATTCCTTGTAGAGGGACGTCAGGTGTCTGGAGTTTGAAGTGAGATTAATGGGTTTTAGTCTTTAGTAGTATCTAACAAGAATCATTTGAAAGGGTATTGGTGTAAGAGATCTCCCCATGGCCGGACTTAGACACCTGGATATGTTGTGTAGGGTTTAGATAGAGAATCCATTCATCTATGGGAGGGATGAGGTTATAATTATGATAGTTGAGGTCACATGGATAGTGATTTTCTAGCCTAATGTGCTAAGGAGGGTAGACAAGTAGTGGATGGATCACCATGATAGAGTCAACACCCTAATTAGGGATCTCTCAAGCATGGTTTGGATGACCCCAAGAGAGCCAGTGCTGATATAAGAGTATGTGGAGCTTCAAAGGGAGGATCATATAGTAGAGTGTGATTCTACATGCTACTTACACCACCACCATGTGTCATATGCCATGATTAGAGAGCTGGTGGTTATTGTTTCGGGCAGTTACATGCTATAGAGGGATATGATCATTCTACTCACAAGATGATTAGAGGTATAATTTTTTCCTTTTATACTCTTTTTCTAGTACTTTTAAACATATGAATGATTCATTCCTTTATCTCCATACCACTTGTGTGAGAGATAGAGTTTCCCTTTAAGAATTTAGCTCAACATCTATGGTTATAGGTCCCTACTAGAAGATATTCTTTTATATCACACATCTACCGGCAGTGTGATTTGGAAATATGTAGAGAGAGTTTCTCTTAGGACCTTCTGGGAATTACGATGAATCCTTATGATGTCATATTAGGAATGGAATGGTTTTCCAAGGTTTGTACCTAGATATAATTTCATTACAAGAGAGTTAGATTCCTTCACGCATATGGGATGAGGTTTCCCATATTTAGCGAGAGAGATATTATGGATATGTGAGTGGAGGTCATGAGTAGGAAATTTTAAACCATCACCCATCATATGAAAATGTTATCCCTTATTGTAGTGGGAACATCATGCATTAGGTTTCCATAAATAGTGAAGGATTTTATGGATTCCTTCTCAGAAGATGTTCTAAAGTGACCTCTAAGGTGGGATATTTCTTTTTCATAAACCTTTACCTCATTACCACACTGATATCTTTTGAATCATATCAAATGGCCCCAACAGAGCTCCATTATTTGTAGGTGTAGGTGTAATACCTTTATGGGAAAGTCGTTGTTAGGCATACTATGTCCCTCTGGGCACCAAAAAATTTGTTCATGGAAAAATATAATGGGAGTGTGAGGATTTGGGTTGAATATTTTCTATTAAATTATCTACCTCATAAATAATAAGTACCCCTTATCGAGGATTGATTTCCTCTTCGACCGGATGAATGGTGTGGGTTGTTTATCAAGGATCAATCTCAGTTTTGGCTACTACTAGCTGAGGGTTCACGGTGATTATATTCTAAACAAGGTATTTTTATGTAGATGTAGACACTATGAGTTCTTGATGATACATTTACAAGTGATGGATAATCATACCATGTTAATTGATCTCATGAAACAAATATTCCATCCATAGTTGGACTGATTCAATGTTTTCTTCATCGATGACATAATCATTTACTCTACATCATAGGAGGATCATGAAAAATAATTTTAGGATCATCCTAGAATTACTCATGGATAAACACCTTTATGGTAAGATCTTGAAGTGCCAGGTTTGGATTCCCAAGGTTCACTTTCTAGGGAATTTCATATCTGGGCATGGTTTAGTGTTGAATCGATGAAGATTGATGTGGTTCTTTCATGGGAACCACCTAAGATCATGTTGTAGGTGTAGAGTTTCCTTGGTTTGGTGAGGGTACTACCTGAGGATTGTGGTATAATTGTATAGGGTAGCATCACCTTTTAACATCTTAATTCGAAAAGGGTAGTTATAAACCTTTATTGAGTAGTGTCAAAGATCCTTCAAGGAGTTGAGGTTGAGGTTGTCAAGTGATCCTGTTTTGAGACTACCATAGGTGGTTGTTGAGTACATGGTGTTTCTTAATTCCTTTTTTCTAGAATCAATTTTTTATTTATTCAGAGTTAGGAATGTATCACTTATCGATTGAGGTACTTGATACCCCATGAGCATAATTACATAACCCACAACTTAGATTTGGTATCAATAGTCTTTACATAGAAGATGTGGAGGCACTATCTTATGGGAATACATTTTGTTATTTAGTTAGACCACTAAAGTCTTAATTACAAATTCACTCAGATAGATCTCATCCTAAGATAGAGTTGTTGGTTGTATTTCCAATCGCACTATGAATTTGATATAGTCTACTCTCCTAGTAAGGTAAAAATGATGGTAGATTCCCTTATTAGGAAGTCTTTTTCTCTCTTCATGGTGGAGGCTTTTATGAATTTGGCATCATTACAACTGACCCTGGTAGAGGAGAGGGGTTTAGTTTTTTTTCAGTCAATGGTGGTGACTCCTCTTCTTCTCCAATGTATGAAAGAAACTCAATTGGGAGACACTTACAATGAGGATCTACGTGACTGGATGTCCTCATGAGATGCACTAGATTGATTTTATGAGGGAGGGTAACACGTCATCCTTTTTGAGGGACGTATGGTAGTTCTAGTCACATTTCATGATGAGGTTTTTAGAGGGTTCCATACTTATCCCTTGGATATACATCCCAATACAGTAAAGATGCCCAAGGATATTTATTGAATGTTTTGGTGAAATGCCATGAGGGGGATCATCACTGAGTGTGTTACCCAGTGTCTCACATGGTTGAAGGTAAAGTCCAAACATCAGGTCCCAACCAGTTTGACTCGACCTCTAGAGATCCCATAATAGAAGTAGGATAGACTATTGATGGATTGTGTGATGGATATTATGCATACATTGAGGATCTATGATGTTATCTAGGTAATTTTTTACTAACTCACCATGTAGTACACTTTCATTCCATTGGGGATAAAAGTTGAGTTGAGTGTTTGGGGATTTTTTTGTGTATGAAATCATCCAACATCTTGGGGTACCCACAACGATCATCTTCAACCAAGATTATCGTTTTATGTAAGAATTGTGGATGGGTTTGCAGGGGTATTTTGGAATATAGTTATGGAAAATCATAGAGTTCCACCCCCATAAAGATGGTCAAAATGAGAGAACTATCCATGTGTTTGAGGATATGCTCAGATCATGTGTGTTATACTTCATCCAGAGTTTGGATGATAAATTTCTATTGGTAGAGTTCACTTATAATAAAAACTATCACTCTACTATCAACATGGATTCTTTTTATGACTTGTATAAGATACCGAATAGGTAAAACTTATATTATACTAATATTGGTGAGGAATCAGTTTTTGGGCTAAAGATGGTTTAGGTGATGACAGAGAAGGTTTCGGTGATTCAAAATCATATGAGGGAAGACCATAGTCAATATAATTCTTACATAGATCAACATAATATTCCCTTGAAGTTCAAAAAGGAGACTATATTTTCCTAATAGTCTCCCCATGATGAGGATTTTGGATATTTATCTATGTAAGAAATCTCTCCTCAAGGTTCCTCAAGTCGTTTGAGATATTATGGAGGGTTGGTGAGTTTGTTTACCACTTGTGTAGAGACCCGAAGCTTATCGTACATGGACATTACATTACTTTTGCGGAATACTTAGTACATAACAAACACACACACACAAGGATCGTAATAGTTTAGTGTCTTTGGAAACTCGGAACGTAATCTTCTAATCGTGGTGAAAGATCTTCAATATCTCTCATAAAGATCTTCCCTTTTTTTTACCTAAAAACCTTTCTTTATATCCTGGGGAAAAGAAAACATAAAAGGGTGAGCTCAAATGCTCAGTAAGGGTAAACAAAAGAAATATCAATCACATCATATACATAATAACATAGCTTTTGGAAATCTTAACCTGCAAAAGAGCTCATAATATCATAACATGGGATAAATCATAGAAGTGAAAATGAGATCCCCAAAATCATAACATAAAACTTGAAACTTTGTGGCATGCACACATAATCATAGAAAATCATTTCTTGTTAGTCATGAATCATTGCCAAGACTATCTTAGTGGACAAAGTCCCTTTCTGAATCGAGTAACCCTCGTTTCAGTCCTGTTTCACTGAACCGGTATAACCTACCATTTCAGCCATGTCTATCTCATGAGATATAAAATCTTTACCCAATGCATTGGAGGGAGATATTGGTCCCACCCATCTTATAATGAATCCTTTCTTATGTGTGCCACATAATCATAAATCATACATCATCGCATAACACATGTAACAAAAATGGAATTCTTAAACAACATGACATCATAAAACAATTCATATAAGATAAAGGAATTCATAAAAATATTTCCATCACAACATAATCAAACCAATGTAATAATAGGGGTAAAAATATAACCCTTTATTATCTTAGATGGAAAATAATTTTGATAAAACACTTGAACTCCATTCTTGAGGAAAATATCCTTTCTTCTTTAAAAACATTTTTCCTTTCATAACATGTCATACAACTTTAAAATAAAGGAAGTTGATTAAAAATAAACTTGAAAACTTGTAAAGGAAGCTTCTTTGAAGTAATGTTTTAAAAATCCATTCATGCCGTATAAGTTAAAAAAACATTCTTCGTACTTTTGTCGGAAAAGTCAAAAAGTACCTCGTACGAAAAACGACAAAATATTCCTTTCGTACATATTACTAAAAACTCACCGAAGGGTAAAAATGGATTTAAACAATTGTAGGTGGATGGAAATAATATTACATATTGATGAAACATGGATGTGGATGATAAAATACACCCCAGTAAATACTTACGAATAAACAATCTCGGATAAAAATGAGATTGTGATATTTCCCTTACCTTAGGTCCGACTTGCTTTATAAGTGTCCGAACCTCCTGTATAATAATTTAAATCATGTTATTGACTTATTACAGAATCATATTCATTGTTATGATATCATATATGGTTCACTTATGACATTATATTACCCGTTCTTTTGTAAATTCCATGTTAAAGAAGCGTTTTGGGTAAAATCGTTTCATTTATCGTAGGTGTTTTGACTTGTTGTTCTTGACATCATTATTACTTATATCATGATTTACTCACTTCCAGAATATAAAATATGATTTATATATCATATATATTCAGTATATATATATATATAATAGGTAGATAAGTAAAATGAAAAACACCGTTCATGGAGACGGTAGTCCGTACGTACGCATGAACGCTGTTTTCCTTTCCTTATTGTCTTGAAATGGAAGTAAGTAGATGACATACATATGTATATATATACATAAATCCATTAGCTTTATAATGTCATATATTTCATTATTATTTCTTATATATACATTATAATCATTCTTAAATGGTTAACATGGAGAATGAATCTCATCGCGTCGTGGAGACGGTAGTCCGTACGTACGCACGAGCGATGATATCATTTCTATAAATATTGAATTGAATTGGAGTGGATCATACAATATATCAGAATCAATATGATGTTGTAATAACTATGTATAGTTATTATTTACACCATTATACCCATCCATGTAAGGTGGTGGTGGAAAATAGATTACACCACGGCGTGGAGACGGTATTCCGTACGTACGCACGCGCGGTGATTTCTTTTTCCGTAGGATGGATAGATGGTGAAATAGGGTTGTTTAATACTTATAATAACATATCAGTATATGAGTGATACTGATGTTATTACTTAATAATGAAACAACCTAAGAAGAAGAAGTGGAAGAAGAAATAAATAGAAAGAATTGGTAACGGTAATTACCTCTTCTTTGAAGTGCCTCTTTGAGACCTCCTATTAGGGCACTAAAATTGATCTTTGAGGAAGACCAGAACCTCTAGGATGTTTTTTAGGGAAGTGGAGAAGAGATTTTGGCAGGGGTTGGCCGAGCTTGAGTGCTCAAATTGGTGTGAGGAGGAGGGAGAGGAGGTGTCCTTTTATAAGGGAGGAGAGGGGCACCTTAGGAATACCTCAAAATATTATTTTATTTTAAAGTCAAAATCGGTTTATAATGGTTCCAAAGGGTCTTATTTCGAAGATAAAGTGGGGAGGGGTCGAAATCCTATCAACCAATAGGATTTAGACAAGTTTAGGTTATTATTTTAACCTTATCAATTAGATTTAACTCTAAGTTAAATAATTTAACTTTTACCGTGTCTTTTTGTTTTCTTTCACTATATGGTTAATACACTTACTATAACATGCCAAAAGAACCCCAAATTGTTTATTAGTAAAATATATATCCTTATCTAAGTCATTTGGACGAACCTTAGATTTTTAGGAATAAAATAACAATTAATAATATAATATTTGATTTAAAAACTATTTTGTGTCAATTTTGACACTATTTGATATATGATTTTTGTGAAAGTCATAACAGAATTATATGTTCGAACCAAGTTTATTAAATCAACACTAATATATCATTGTAACCTAGAAAATTAGTTTAATTCATAAAAAGTCTCAAATTATATTTATTTTGGTGTTTATAACATCAATTATGTCAATATTTCATTAATAAGATAATTACTGCATCATCATTGTGTCATAAATAAATTAAATTATTTGATGTCTAAAAATTACAAATAAAATACCATCATGTAGTAAATCTTTTTATATTTATAATTAATATTTACAATCGAATTTATCTTATGTATAACCCCATATTAAAAATGATTTACTTATTAAACATTGATTTTAACTATTTTAACCCTTCTTTAAATAAATTAATAATAAATGTCCTAATCTAATCCAAGTGGGCCTAAATGGTCATATTTTATTCCTAAATTTGTTTTTGGTCGAATTACACTTGTCCAATAGAATTAGGACATGTGTTAGGGTAATATTAATATCATATTTACCCTTAGTTACCCTATTTACTATTAACTGCGGTAAAAAAAAGTAAAAAGTTACTATTCACCAAAAATTATTTTCATCTCATTGAACCACATTTTACTTACTGGCATCAACCGTGTCTCTCGGATTTTTGAAATTCCATTCACAGAAGCGGTAAAATTATGTTTTATGAAAAATTCAGTTTTTTAACTACCACTTAGTAGTTTCACTATTCATCAAAAATTGATATTTTTCAGAACAGTGCCAAAATTTCATCCCAAGCTATATTTCATATTCCGAATTCAAAAATGAAGTCTATTTTACCAAATTCATTACATAAAAGTTGCATTAATTAATTTTATAATTAAATCCCGCTGTTAAAACAAATAGCGTGTTTTTAAGAAACAATATCTATCAAAAGATTGACACTTGTTTATGTCTAGTTTAAATGTGAAATTACATCCAATGACCAACATTGTATTAAATTGTAAAAATATATTCTAAATATACTTTAAAACCACTCAAATTAATGATTTATCACTATTAATTATTTTGATTAAAAAAGTTGTTTTTAATTATAATTTAGTAATTTTCACTATTCATCAGAATATGAAAGTTATCCGAAAAGTACCAAAATTTCACCTTAGGCTAAATTCGATACTCCGAATCCAAAAATGAAGTCCATTTTGAGAGCTAAAATTTCTATAATTTTAAAAGGTGGTTATTACTATTCATAACGGCTAGTTATAATAATATTTTAATAGCATATCGTTGTTTAGTGAAACTCGGTATTGCGTACTACACACGCTCTCGAGGAAGGTTGCGATTGCGTGTAATGCAAGGAAAGTCAAAGATGCGTGTTGTGCAAGCTCCTTTTGGTGTAGCGTACAACACAAGACATTAATAAAATTAAAAAGAATATTTTTCATAAAATCTCGGGTTGTCACATTCTACCCCCCTTAAAATGAGTTTCGCCCTCGAAATTCGTCGGGGTTATAAATGGTTTACTATTCGAAAGTTTCTTTAATAGAAACCCACATCGTAAAAGGGAATACCAAAACATGGCTTTAAAAACTAAAGTATGAAATGTAACGATTACCCAAATAAACTAATCACTGGGTTTCCACATAGGTGAAAATATGGATATGGAAGAAAAATCTAACCATCATGTTCTGATGGAGAGTGGTAGAGAACATGGCTATGGAAAAGCTAGCAATCACAAAGCCATAAATTTGTGATGATCTAGGGTACCATCTGATTCATCGGATATAAGATCACTAGGACAACATTTTTGGTTTTCAAGATCATTTCACTAAAGTTGAAAATTTGAATTAGAATAAATACTTTCTTTATTTTGGTACAATCTTACTGTTTTTCATGCCTTGAACAATTTCCACTTCATCTCTTAAATAAATGAAGTTGAATTTGTTATTCGTGAAGTGTTAGCAGATCATGTGATAGAATGACGGGTCATTCCATCTGTCTCAAAAGGTTAGCAAAATTTATATACATAAGTCGATCTATAGTGGGATTAATCATATATGGTTCCTAAAATGGGCTTATACTTCATATATCATACTGCTTAATATAATAAAACTAGTTTCTACTAAACAGGGACTTCATGTAGGTCAGTGGTAGGCGATAAAGGCCAGTCGCACTTCGGTTGTGGGTTCGATTCCTACATCCTTGTCCGAAGCGATGGGCTGTCGCCCGTCCTGCAGGTTGTCCTTTTTCTAAAACTACGTTACTATAACATCCCATCAATAATATCGAAAATCTTCTATCCTTAAACAATACTAACTTATGTCCAACATAATCCAGTCTAATCTTTAGGCTTATACATAATATTGCAGTCCACTCTCATAATATAGTGACAACGATTACCAGAGATTTAATACTGTCGTTGATCCCCACATATCATAAGATATGTCTTGTTGGTCACATTCCAAACATTCAAAGTCCTTAATCGTGTATTCTCTTGAATACCTTAGTGAAAACATGAGTGCAGTTAAAAGTTAACACTTTCCACATACCAAAATCCTCAAAATTCTATATACTCAAACCATGATATCACTTAGTCCTTATATCAATCATGAGCTCATGAATACTATTAAACATTTCATTTTCTCGTCTTCATTATGCGCATATCATCTTATTTCCAAAAAATATCTCAATCACTTTGAATACCACATCAATAAATATTGCAATACTCAATGATACAACATTATTTTGGAATCCCATTACATAAACACTTAATCATTCCACCACATCGTTGTCATATTCAACATTGCCAATAGTGATCGCATGTGATTTCCCTTTGTCCTTTGCCTTCAGTGGTTGCTCATGTTGATCATCACTAACCCTTGGATTAGGGCAATTATTAGCATAATGCCCCATTTCCTTGCACTTGAAGCATTGAAGTGTTGGCGGTGCGTTCTCTGCAGTGTTTTCTTTATTCACATCATTAGAAACCCTTTTTCCATTACTTCGACACTCAGCTGCTCGATGACCTTCTTTTCCACACTTAAAACATTTTCTAGTCCCTTTAACACAATCTCCACCATGCTTCTTTCCACACTTTGTGCATAAGGAAACATTCATCTTCTTTTCACCATTATTCTGAGATTTCTCCTTGAACTCCATCTTTCGTTTCTTGTCAAAACCATGAGATGGATATGTAACACCAACTTCCATTTCTACCTTGATAGCACAACGCACAATTTCTTCATAGCTACTGAAGTCTCTTATAGCTAATGCCCTTCGAAGACTTGGTTTTAAGCCACTGAAAAATCGATCAACTTTACTTTCAGGTTGGATGATAATTCCAGAAGCATACCTTGCAAGTCTTGTAAAATTTGCTTCATAGGTACCAACAGATTCATCGTCCCTTTGCTTCAGTTCAAGAAACTCTTTCTCCATCTTTGTTCGAAGAATACGAGGGAAGTACTTACTGAAAAATAAGTTCTTGAACTCATCCCATTCTATGGACTCAATTTCATCTCTTGGCCTCGTATTCTTGATAAGATTTCACCATTGATCAGCTTCACCTTTCAAACGATATACTGCTAAGATGACTTTATCATGTTCAGAACATTGAAGAACTGAAAATATCTTTTCAGTAGTACTGATCCACTGTTCATCCACAAGTGGATCAGAAGACCCACTGAATGAAGGTGGACGTTGCCTCATGAAGGACTCAATAGAATATTGTTCCCTTCTCTGCTCATTTGGAAGTCCAGAATGATTCATAGCTTGTGTAAGTATAGCAATAAGATTTTGCACTCCATCTCTCATAACATTTGTTTGTTCAGGAGGGCAATCATTGCATTGTCCATTGCATTGATCAACACGGTTCCTTCGGGTTCCAGCCATCGTCTAAAACCCAAAAAGAATAGTGTGAGAGGCAAAAATCATGCTAGGGAAAACAACATAATAAAGGGGGAGTACCTTCAATATCCAACATCTTAGGTTTAATTATATGATCGTTAGCGTAATTCTATTACTATAACCTATACGTATACTTATCCCTAGGGACATCCCTAGACATACCTTAGAAATATCTCTAGGGATCTCATTAACGTTTTCGCATCCTAGTTTCCAAAGGTTGACTAAACCTTTCCTCTGATACCAACTGTAGAGACCCGAAGCTTATCGTACATGGACATTACATTACTTTTGCGGAATACTTAGTACATAACAAAAACACACACACAAGGATCGTAATAGTTTAGTGTCTTTGGAAACTCGGAACGTAATCTTCTAATCGTGGTGAAAGATCTTCAATATCTCCCATAAAGATCTTCCCTTTTTTTACCTAAAAACCTTTCTTTATATCCTGGGGAAAAGAAAACATAAAAGGGTGAGCTCAAATGCTCAGTAATGGTAAACAAAAGAAATATCAATCACATCATATACATAAGAACATAGCTTTTGGAAATCTTAACCTGCAAAAGAGCTCATAATATCATAACATGGGATAAATCATAGAAGTGAAAATGAGATCCCCAAAATCATAACATAAAACTTGAAACTTTGTGGCATGCACACATAATCATAGAAAATCATTTCTTGTTAGTCATGACTCATTGCCAAGACTATCTTAGTGGACAAAGTCCCTTTCTGAATCGAGTAACCCTCGTTTCAGTCCTGTTTCACTGAACCGGTATAACCTACCATTTCAGCCATGTCTATCTCATGAGATATAAAATCTTTACCCAATGCATTGGAGGGAGATATAGGTCCCACCCATCTTATAATGAATCCTTTCTTATGTGTGCCACATAATCATAAATCATACATCATCGCATAACACATGTAACAAAAATGGAATTCTTAAACAACATGACATCATAAAACAATTCATATAAGATAAAGGAATTCATAAAAATATTTCCATCACAACATAATCAAACCAATGTAATAATAGGGGTAAAAATATAACCCTTTATTATCTTAGATGGAAAATAATTTTGATAAAACACTTGAACTCCATTCTTGAGGAAAATATCCTTTCTTCTTTAAAAACATTTTTCCTTTCATAACATGTCATACAACTTTAAAATAAAGGAAGTTGATTAAAAATAAACTTGAAAACTTGTAAAGGAAGCTTCTTTGAAGTAATGTTTTAAAAATCCATTCATGCCGTATAAGTTAAAAAAAACATTCTTCGTACTTTTGTCGGAAAAGTCAAAAAGTACCTCGTACGAAAAACGACAAAAGATTCCTTTCGTACATATTACTAAAAACTCACCGAAGGGTAAAAATGGATTTAAACAATTGTAGGTGGATGGAAATAATATTAAATATTGATGAAACATGGATGTGGATGATAAAATACACCCCAGTAAATACTTACGAATAAACAATCTCGGATAAAAATGAGATTGTGATATTTCCCTTACCTTAGGTCCGACTTGCTTTGTAAGTGTCTGAACCTCCTGTATAATGATTTAAATAATGTTATTGACTTATTACAGAATCATATTCATTATTATGATATCATATATGGTTCACTTATGACATTATATTACCCGTTCTTTTGTAAATTCCATGTTAAAGAAGTGTTTTGGGTAAAATCGTTTCATTTATCGTAGGTGTTTTGACTTGTTGTTCTTGACATCATTATTACTTATATCATGATTCACTCACTTCCAGAATATAAAATATGATTTATATATCATATATATTCAGTATATATATATATATATAATAGGTAGATAAGTAAAATGAAAAACACCGTTCATGGAGACGGTAGTCCGTACGTACGCATGAACGCTGTTTTCCTTTCCTTATTGTCTTGAAATGGAAGTAAGTAGATGACATACATATGTATATATATACATAAATCCAGTAGCTTTATAATGTCATATATTTCATTATTATTTCTTATATATACATTATAATCATTCTTAAATGGTTAACATGGAGAATGAATCTCATCGCGTCGTGGAGACGGTAGTCCGTACGTACGCACGAGCGATGATATCATTTCTATAAATATTGAATTGAATTGGAGTGGATCATACAATATATCAGAATCAATATGATGTTGTAATAACTATGTATAGTTATTCTTTACACCATTATACCCATCCATGTAAGGTGGTGGTGGAAAATAGATTACACCACGGCGTGGAGACGGTATTCCGTACGTACGCACGCGCGGTGATTTCTTTTTCCGTAGGATGGATAGATGGTGAAATAGGGTTGTTTCATACTTATAATAACATATCAGTATATGAGTGATACTGATGTTATTACTTCATAATGAAACAACCTAAGAAGAAGAAGTGGAAGAAGAAATAAAGATGAAAGAATTGGTAACGGTAATTACCTCTTCTTTGAAGTGCCTCTTTGAGACCTCCTATTAGGGCACTAAAATTGATCTTTGAGGAAGACCAGAACCTCTAGGATGTTTTTTAGGGAAGTGGAGAAGATATTTTGGCAGGGTTTGGCCGAGCATGAGTGCTCAAATTGGTGTGAGGAGGAGGGAGAGGAGGTGTCCTTTTATAAGGGAGGAGAGGGGCACCTTAGGAATACCTCAAAATATTATTTTATTTTAAAGTCAAAATCGGTTTATAATGGTTCCAAAGGGTCTTATTTCGAAGATAAAGTGGGGATGGGTCTAAATCCTATCAACGAATAGGATTTAGACAAGTTTAGGTTATTATTTTAACCTTATCAATTAGATTTAACTCTAAGTTAAATAATTTAACTTTTACCGTGTCTTTTTGTTTTCTTTCACTATATGGTTAATACACTTACTATAACATGCCAAAAGAACCCAAAATTGTTTATTATTAAAATATATATCCTTATCTAAGTCATTAGGCCGAACCTTAGATTTTTAGGAATAAAATAACAATTAATAATATAATATTTGATTTAAAAACTATTTTGTGTCAATTTTGACACTATTTGATATATGATTTTTGTGAAAGTCATAACAGAATTATATGTTCGAACCAAGTTGATTAAATCAACACTAATATATCATTGTAACCTATAAAATTAGTGGAATTCATAAAAAGTCTCAAATTATATTTAATTTGGTGTTTATAACATCAATTATGTCAATATTTCATTAATAAGATAATTACTGCATCATCATTGTGTCATAAATAAATTAACTTATTTGATGTCTAAAAATTACAAATAAAATACCATCATGTAGTAAATCGTTTTAGCTTTCTAATGAATATTTACAATTTAATTTATCTTATGTATAACCCCATATTAAAAATGATTTACTTATTAAACTTTGATTTTAACTATTTTAACCCTTCTTTAAATAAATTAATAATAAATGTCCTAATCTAATCCAAGTGGGCCTAAATGGTCATCTTTTCTTCCTAAGTTTGTTTTTGGTCGAATTACACTTGTCCAATAGAATTCGGACATGTTTTAGGGTAATATTAATATCATATTTACCCTTAGTTACCCTATTTACTATTAACCGCGGTAAAAAAAAGTAAAAAGTTACTATTCACCAAAAATTATTTTCATCTCATTGAACCACATTTTACTTACTGACATCAATCGTGTCTCTCGGATTTTTGAAATTCCATTCACAGAAGCGGTAAAATTAAGTTTTATGAAAAATTCAGTTTTTTAACTACCACTTAGTAGTTTCACTATTCATCAAAAATTGATATTTTTCAGAACAGTGCCAAAATTTCATCCCAAGCTATATTTCATATTCCGAATTCAAAAATGAAGTCTATTTTACCAAATTCATTAAATAAAAGTTGCATTAATTAATTTTATAATTAAATCCCGCTGTAAAAACAAATAGCGTGTTTTTAAGAAACAATATCTGTCAAAAGATTGACACTTGTTTATGTCTAGTTTAAATGTGAAATTACATCCAATGACCAACATTGTATTAAATTGTAAAAATATATTCTAAATATACTTTAAAACCACTCAAATTAATTATTTATGACTATTAATTATTTTTATTAAAAAAATTGTTTTTAATTATAATTTAGTAATTTTCACTATTCATCAGAATATGAAAGTTATCCGAAAAGTACCAAAATTTTACCTTAGGCTAAATTCGATACTCCGAATCCAAAAATGAAGTCCATTTTGAGAGCTAAAATTTCTATAATTTTAAAAGGTGGTTATTACTATTCATAACGGCTAGTTATAATAATATTTTAATAGCATATCGTTGTTTAGTGAAACTCGGTATTGCGTACTACACATGCTCTCGAGGAAGGTTGTGATTGCGTGTAATGCAAGGAAAGTCAAAGATGCGTGTTGTGCAAGCTCCTTTTGGTGTAGCGTACAACACAAGACATTAATAAAATTAAAAAGAATATTTTTCATAAAATCTCGGGTTGTCACAACTTGGCCTTTCCCCCATAGTTAGACAGAGGGCATGACTTATTCTATGTGTCATAGCTAAGTAGATATGTTCTTGATCTGATGCACATTATTGACTGGTGTGAATTTTACCTTGAGGATGGATCCACCTTTGCATAGTACCCAGTGGTGATTGAGGACTGACATGAGAGAAACTTGTGTGGATAGACCATTAATTTTGTTAGAGTGCTTTTGCAACATACGAGCATGCAACAGAGCTTCTAATACTTTGAGATTTATATGCTAACTTAGTAACCCCACCCTTTTGAGTATCTTGTGCTTTTTTGGTTGAAAATCCTTGAAGTGTGAGAGAATGTAATGAATCCTATTTTGTGGGTTTAGCCTTTTAAATATTTATATATATTTCATTATATTTTTCCTCAGATCTGGTGCTATTTTTGGGTGTCACATAATCCTGAAATTAATATATTGAAAATATTAATATATATTAAATTACACCCATGCATATTTTAGAAGAAATGTTTTTCCCATTTTTTTGGACCTCAGATGAGAAATCTGATATCACTATTTTTTCTAGAGCATGGGGTTTACCCTAGGTGTGGCATAAGGTTCTTCAGCATCAAAAGTATCATAGAAGATGACCATTGGTGAGCTAGTTAAGTAAATTAATTAATTTATTTATTTTATTTATTTTTCACTTAAACCTAGGACCTACTGTATAAATATGTTTTCATATAAAATCTACAAGTTTAGCTACATAACCATGGGATATTTTAGAAGTGGAGGAATTGTTCATCATTGGAAGATCGGGATCGAAGATCAACAATGTACAGAACGCGATGAATCATGTGATGGACATCGAGCGTAGCAGGATATTTTACTTCCTCTCTAGAGGATGTATTATTCACCAATGATCATTCCAACTCAATATAGGGCATGTTATTTAATGTTTTTATTCACTATCTTAATTAATAAATCATGGATTATTTTTCTGCTTTTATTTATGGTGGTTTTCATTCTTTACATGATCCTGGTGATGTATTTTATTCATTCTGCACATGATTTCATCATGGTATCTAAATTAATAAATCATTGTATGGTATTGAATAAAATAGTGAGATCATTAAAATTTTTCTTATACTTCCCCCTTATTCTTCACATTCTTCATCATTGGCCCAAAGGATTGTGGTTCGACATTGCTGGGTTGGATTCAAGCATGATCAAACCCAAAAATACATGAAATATGTATGAACTGTGTATGTATTAGTGATTTTAGGGTGTATTGTGAATAAATGAATGTTTTGGGTATATATGACATGAATTAGAGTCCAATTCTCAGTTCATCATCCACAAGAGAGGTGCAGTGCGATGGGAGGAACTTCACAGGGTTCGGGTTCCTGGAATTTGGCCAATAGTGATGGATCAGGCATGGTAATTCCTCGATCTAAGTTCCTTGGAATTAATAATGGGGGAATAAGTAGAAACACGAGCACAATTGAGACTCACGAATAATTCCTTATATTCTAGAAAAAACTCAACATACACAAAGTGTAGTCCAGAAACGCATGCTATGTAGTCCCCTGTTTGGGTTGGCTAGGGTTTAATGATAAGTTTAATATCGCATGCCATGTATGAATATAAACACTATGTTACCTAGTGATATATGTTCATAATGTACCCTAGGGGTACACAATCATGGGTACAACTATAGAACATGAGCATGTCCAGAGTACATGGCCACGACCAATGTACTTGAGAACAGTCTGAAAGGACACGAGAAGACCCCTAGTAGCCAAGAAATGTTGTATACCACATGTACACGCCATGTGTTCCCACATGGATAGCCAATACATTTGAATCTTAGGACACAACTAGGTGTACAGGAAAGGTCACATGTCTTGTGACCCTTTGAACACATTTTATACTTTCCTCATGGATTTCTACTTTGTGTGTCTCCTTCTTTGGGAATTAGATATGGGATAGTGAGTAGCCTATCCTAAGTAGTTTTCCACACTGAATGTGATTGTGTAATTTATTTTGGAATCATATATATGACCTGAGGTTTTATGATATCGATGCTTCTTTCATTGAAAAATGGCTTATGCTAGTGATTGGGCCAATTTATTAGAGAGACGTCAAGGTTAGAAACCCCATATCACACCAAGTAGTGGGTCCCCCATATTATTTATATAGGTTGGGTTTGAAATACCATTACTACATAGGTTTTTATTCCTCTATCAATGTAGTGGAACCCCCCCCCCCCACCTTCTCTGAGATTCTAAGGGGAGCGTGTCCTCCATTGGATATTGCGCCCCTAGGATGTAGAGCATATTGCTGAGGTGTGGGCCCTCTACATTGATTCTTGTATAGTTTTACATGATGCTGGGTATAGGATATTGACCATTGGAGATACATGTTGACTCATAATTCATAATTGGTCTATGGAGATGATGATCACCTTTCTCCCTCACTTCGGTTTATTTATGAGTATGTATATTGGGTTTTATTTCCCTTTTGCTTATGGGTTTATATTAATACTATTGTATCATAATATTACTCCATTATTGATTTTTTAGGCTACCTACTAGGTATTTATATGCTCACCTATGCATGGAATTTACCCTCACATGTTGCATCTTTGGATGATGCCAGAAAAATCAGTGATGACCTTGGTGGAACAAGTTTCGGAGGAGCATAATTTTACCTAGAAGTGTTGACTGTATTCAGTGGTCGGCCATGGAGATTATGATTCGTGCTTCCTTCAGTATCCATTTTCCCTGTTATTTTTCTGTTTTGGACCACATTTTTGGTTTCTCGTGTATTTTAACCTTTTTTATTTTATACTACATTGTTGTAATTTTATTCTTTTCTAGAGGTTATTTCATTCATGGTTTATTCACTAGAGGTTTAGTAAATTATTATATAACTACACTATTGTATGATCTGCTTCTGTGTGTCTGTATATATACATAGTCTCATGACTCCTATATCATTGATATGTCTTCTCAATGTTGTTTCATGTCCTTTAACCTATTAGAGGCAGGACTGGGGTGTCACACTCGCCTTATCACCGGTCACGAAGGGCTCAATGGGTCGGGTCATGACAAAATATGTGATTCATGTGACTCTTACAACTTCTTATTAATATTTTAAATTCAAGAACATATATTATTGTTTATATTAGGGGAATTATCGGTGGTGTATTTCTGAGTTTTATTCTCACTTCCTACACATAAACCAAAGTGGATTTGTAGAGCTTAGGTGTGGTGTTTTTGTTAGAGAAAATTCCATAGAACATGTGAGTGAGATGAAAGTTCTCGGTGGATATATGAAGACAATTATAAGGAGTGGATGAGGAAATGTATTCATGCCACCTTGTTATTTTATTTCACATTTTTATTATTCATTTGTATTTTTTTCAATTGAGCGGCCTTTTATGATTCGTGATTACATGGAAAATAAATTTTTTTTATTCTTTATTACATTATATATGATAATAATCATGGTTGGATTGTTGTTAAACTTTCATCACTTGATGTTTATATATATTTATGGATTTTTATATCCTTATTTGTTATTTATTATCGTGATAATGAGGGTACAGTCTCCCTATGATATTTTATTTAATCCTCAGCACTATTCAGTATCCTCTATAATAATGAAAGGCGTTCAAGATGTATGTGGTGCCCTATCTTGTATCATAGGATGATTATTAAAAGTGTTATGTTTCATAGAGGATCCGATTGTCTTATACCATTGATTTTTTATTATCAATACATGTTGTATGAAAATTACAATGCTAATAATTCTTTTTATAATGACCTGGATTTTTTCCAAGCTTTTCCTTGATAAAATCTAGTGTTTGGGGTGTTCTTGGGGGTCGTAGTGGTTTGTCCCAGGAGTTTGCTAAAACTCAGTTCCACGAAACGGTCGAACCATCACGGTCGCACCGAAATGGTGGAACTGTAATGGTGGAACTATAATGGTGTCACACCGTCATGGTGGAACCTTGAAGGTGGAACCAAGAAGGTTCCACATTGAAATAGTGCCACAATGAAACGGTGTCTCACCCTTTTCCAATTTCTTCCAGTTTCCTGTGTTTTTCCCAGTTTCTCACCTCCAATGTATTATTTGACATAAACCACGTTTCAATCCTTCCTTGAGAATTTTTAAGGGTATTTCAAAGGAAAATAATTATATATTTAATGTCTTAACATCCTAGGTATTGGAGATACTCAAACTGCGTGGTCTTAACGACGATCCCACGTAAATGACTTTTGGAAACTGTTCTTGCTTTAAAATAGGATCTCGCTCTTCAATGTCGAGATCTTCCCTTCATAGTGTGTTTTTCATTTCCCCTTGGTGCACCTAGATCTTTCCTCCCTAGAAGATCCATGAGCCTATTCTAGATCCCTTCTGCTCAACCTTCTTGGAGTTTCTTACTCCTCATGTGATCCCCTATTCTTGATGCGAGGAGGAACTTCAATCTCTGATCATACAATGTAGGAATTTATTTTGCTTCCCTTTAATTGTGCATCATGCGGGGTGGGTATAATTATTAATCCTTATAAGTAATTTCTGAGAAACATTCTTAAAACAAGAAATAAATAAGAGGTGAATATGATCAAAAGATAACTGGGGTAAATAAAATAACGGACTGTGAGTGGTTTTGGCTTATTGTTATTTTTAATCCATTATATTTTATCCTGTTATAATTTTTTGTGGTCGTGTGCCTTATGGAAATCATTTTTGTTGGTGGTCCTTGTTGTGTATTGGTGATTATTTTTTTGTGATGTTTTGAAGTACAAATGTAACATGAAATCTGATAATAATTTATACTCAATTAAAAAATGGATTCCACATGATCAAACTTATTGTTTGATCACCCAGGTTATGTTAAAGTGGAATTAAAGAACCTATGTTGGTTAGATTTGAATATATGCACATATTTTTGATAGGTATAGATGAGTGTTGTGTTCTGTTGAATTGTTTGACCTTGTGTGAGTTGTGTGGTGTTGCTGTTGGGAGCATGGTTGTGGGTACAAGGTTGTACAAAGGCATTGGTTCCAGGGGAAGAGTGTGTTGTGTGTGTAAATCAGGGTTGTGGGCCTTGTACGTGAGTTGGTATAGGAGAGGTGTGATATAATCTCATCCCGAGAGATTTATTTACTGTGGAATGGATAAACTTCTAGGTAGCTGAACTTCCTATGTTGTGTTGTGGTCATAAAGCGACATTTGGTCGTGGGACAATGGTGTTCTTAGGAGCTTATATGTAGTAGGACTACATCTGGGAATTGTTGGGTAGCGAGCTGCGGAGCTGGGTTGTGAGAAAAGTATTTTGTGGGATAATTTGGAATAACGATTGTCGGAAATGACTGAATAGGTGTCTAAGAAGAGTGGGGGTTTATTTGGTGGACTGTAAATAAGGTTTGGTGTTGTTGTGAAGTGGGACTTCAGTTTGGTTTTTCTTGTGGTTTTGATATGGTTATGTCTGGTAGTTGCCTACTAGTGTAGGAATAATTAAAATGAACCCCTAATTTTACATATAGAATGTAGTTTAATGGGAAGGGGTTTGGGTTCTGTTTTTACCTTGTGGTTGTTGTGTGGTTTTTCATGTATAAGTAGCAGTAAATGGGGTTTTGAGAGGGCTGGATGTTTTTTTAGAAACCCATAAGTTGGGTTGAGTGTTTTCTTACCTATATATATATTTTATTTCCTTGTAATTTTTATACGCATCCCACCTTTTTTTATCACTATGTACTGAACACATCCATTCCATGGGGGGTGCGTCTTTCCCAACATCCTAGTGGGAGGATGGATGGTTGGTTACTGACATTCTTCCACACACCCTCTTCTGAGATCTTACTGCTTGGGCGTACCCGGGAAGGCTGTAATGGCTTGAGGCTTTACATAGTCCAAGATCCTTTGGGAGAGGGTTTCCATTGGATGATATGCATTAGTGTCTACAGGCCAGTTTTTGTTTCCACGTATCTCCAAGATTATTCCCAGGTGTTTGTGGGTGGGGTTGTGTGTGGTTTGAGTCCCAGGTGTGTGCGGAGGGGCTATGGCAGTGGCACTACGTATGGGAATGGAGGTTGCATCAAGACATTATCCATTAGGAATGAGTAGTTAACTAGTGGGAAAGTGGTGTGGGTTACCTTAAAATCTATGTTCTTATACTACAACTTTACTTGACTTGTGTTACTTGCGTGAGTGTGTCTTAGTGAAGTTTAGATGGCTAGTATTCATTACTAGGTGCTTGAGGTTCTATTGTTTTCTCATAGGGGCATTAGTATGTTTCCCCCACTTGTGCATGGGTAGATTTAGTTTCCCTACCAAGTATACTCATATTCTCACCCTATGTATATAAACCTTTTTTCAGGTTTCCAAGAGGACATTGAGGACCCTGAAAAATGTCACTAGCATGGGCATTAGGATAGTTGTTGTTGCTAATTAGTTTCTTTCTTTTGGTACTTTATTTTAGAATTTTCAATTTACTTTGTATCATATTTAATTTTGGACATGCATGTGGGAATGGATTTTGGATTTATATTTACTTTTGGTATTTGGATTGTTTGGGGATTTACTATAGCATCCCGTCTTTTTATAACATAACTTTCATTTCATTACACGTAACTGAGGATCGTTAAGGATTAGTGTCTTGGAAACAAGGAACATAATACATGAAAAAACATAAAACATTCTTTTTAAACACTTGAAAGGCTTCTCCGTTAGTTCATCCTAGGTTCATTACTGCATCTCATAACCTGGGGACATACATCAAAAGAAAGGGTGAGCAGAAGGCCCAGTAAGGGAAACAAGAGAAACATTTTACATGTGAACTTGAGATACTTCAATAAGGACATGAAAAGAACTTTAAGGCATGAGAAAGAAATCATGAGATGCATCATAATAAAAATAAAATTTTTCATAACTTGAAGATGTGGCTGCAACATTTAATATTGACAATCGTTTCGTTTCACCAAGGTCCATCCCCAAGGTGTCGTTAAAAATTACCAAGGTTATTCACCAAGGCGTCGTTAAAATGGTCATCTCTAGAGATTAAGTCTTTACCCAATGCATTGGAGCGATATCAGGGCGCACCCTTAAATTTTACTTTATTATCATATGATACACATATATCATCATCAAACATTTCATAAATAACCCATATAGCATAAAATAAATGGGTTTCATTTCATAATTATAACGTTTTAAAAACTGCTTTAAAGACATGATCTTTACGTTACTTTAAACCCACGGAAAGGGAAAGTGGGTATCATGTATGTAAATCCCAGAATTTAAAATAGAACATTTTGATATATATGTGAATAACCCTATAGAAATAAGAGCTTTGAGTATTCACTTTATAACATAAAATAATTTTGAGAAAAGAGAGGCATTTTGAGATGAAAATTCTGCAGCATAACGGCTATGTTACAAGGTTTTAGAAAACATTGAAAAGAGAGGGAACATGGGTAGAACAATCATAATTGACTCATAAAACAGTATAGGGACAGATTAAGAAGGATATATGGACATGGTGATGCAATTTCAAGGACATACCATTTGAAATGAAAAACATGGAAGGAAGACAAAAATTTGATTTCTCTTATGAAAATTCGGCAGCCTAACGGCGTCACTTAAACTTCAACAAAAATGAATTGAACAGATCAAATAGGGTCTCTCATAATATGATCATAAGAGATCAGTATGATAGATATAGAGATCAAACCCCAACATAATAAAAAGGAACTTGAAAGATTTGACATGAAAATAGAACTTGAAAAATGAGAAGGGTGAAAAAATCACTTAAAAATTCGGCAGCCTAACGGCATCACTTAAACTTTCATAAAACGAAATGATGAGAGTAAGAGGGGATCTCTCATCATATAAACCTGAAAGGGAAGTAAGAGGAATATAAAATAACATCCTCTCACATAATAACATGGAGCATAAAAGGAATGACATAAAAGAGATTACAAGAAAAGAAAGAGAGAGGTCGGATCCCTTACCTTAAAACGTGACTCTTGAAACTCAAAGTTTTGGACCTTGAGGACTTGGGGGAACCTTGGGAGGACTCCTTGGGAGGTAAGGAGACCATAAATTCGTTGGGGGAGAGTTGGGAGTGAAAACTAAAGGAGGAAAGGGTGGGTATTTATAGAGAAAGTGAGAGGACAATGCATTAATGGCCAAGGGACACCTCATTAGTAGTTTTGGCAAAACCATGGGCTTTCCCATGGTATTTGCCCATGGTATTGGCCACTTGGGACACCTCATACCTTATCTTACTATTCATAATTCGACCATATTGATTACAAACTTAATACATCATTTAATGATTTCATTAAATACCTGTAACTTAAAAACTATACTTTCACTATTCATCGAAAATTCAACTCTCAAAAAAATCCCAAAATTTCACCTTAACCAAATATCAATGCTCTGATTTAAAAAATGAAATCAATTTAATAAAAATAATTTTCTAAATAATTTTAATTAAATTTTTAATTAAAAACACTATTCACCGAAAATTCATTTTTTCAGAAAAAACCCCAAAAATTACCTTAACATAATATCGATGCTCTGAGTTCAAAAATAAAGTCCATTTTATAAAAATAATTTTCTAATTATTTTTAATTAAATTTTTAATTAAAAAACACTATTCATCCGGAAAAACTAATACTTGACTAATAATTTATGAAACCATTATTTACCCATTTTATTGAATCACATTACTTAATCTAGGTGTCTAAATTATATTAAAACTTTCTTTGAGTGAAATTACTAATCCATTTGGTCACATTACTAATCCTAAGCGTAAAATCACTATTCATAATTTACTATTCATCAAAAATTATGTTGATCTTATTAGACTCCAAATTCCTTACTGAACACTTTTGTAGAAGACCATTTTTTGAAAATTATTACACATCATTAATTATTTAGGGTTTACATAAATGTTTTAAAATATCCCTTTTTCAAAAATTCATCAATAAAATATATCCTAAAATTATCCGGACAAAAGAAATTCCACAAACATCACTAAAGGAAGAGATCTCAATTTATTCACCCGAAAGGATTACACAAGGAAGCTAGGGTCTCATCACAAATCCACTTATAACACCGACATAAGACCAAAGTGTAAGGTGTGCTATGGTGAGAGAATCTGAGGGAGGCTCAGATAACATTGCCCTAGTAGTAATCTCTACTAACTTGAACTTCTCCCGTAGGCGTTTCCGTTCAATCTTGACACACTAGAGTTTGGCTTGGGCTTGGTCCAAAGCGAAGCCCACAGATGCTACCTCCTTCCCAAGCTTTGATAAGTGGGCTTCATAAGGGTCGAGTCTACTGGATGAAGCCATCGACTCCTCTTTCTGCATTAACCATTAACATATTATTAAATCATTAAGAGTAAGTTAATATACTACTCAAAAATATTGGGTCGTTACATTCTTCCCCCCTTAAGAAATTTCGTCCCCGAAATTTATACTTGAGGCCTAGTCGAAAAGGTGAGGGTACTTTTGCTTCATTGTTTCCTCAGGCTCCCAAGTCGCTTCTTCATATTTATGATTCCTCCATAACACTTTCACAAGGTGAGTAGTCTTGTTTCGTAGGACCTTGTCTTTACGGTCCAAGATCTCCACTGGCTGCTCCTCATAAGAGATGTCATGTTCCAATTGTACCACCTCTGGGTTCAGTACATGCGAAGGGTCGGGTATGTATTTCCTCAAGAGAGATACATGGAATACATCATGAACTTGAGCTAGGTTCGGTGGAAGTGCTAGACGATAGGCCACTGCTCTTATGCGATCAAGGATTTCATAAGGGCCAATGTACCTAGGACTGAGCTTCCCTTTCTTCCCAAACCGCATGACTCTCTTCCATGGAGAAATTTGAAGGAAGACTTTGTCACAAACACCAAACTCCATGTCCCTTCAACGATTCTCAGCATAGCTCTTATGCCGACTCTGAGCAGCCTTTATGTGTTGTTGGATGGCATGAACATGTTCTGTCATCTCTTGCACAAGATCAGGCCCAAGAATCTTTCCCTCACCAGTTTCATCCCAACAAGTGGGAGTTCTACATCGCTTTCCATTCAGAGCTTCATAGGGTGCCATCTGAATACTCGAATGGAAGCTGTTGTTATAGGAGAACTCAACTAATGGGAGGTGTTGATCCCATCCATCTTTAAATTCCATTGAGCATAATCTCAGCATGTCTTCGAGTGTCTGAATATTCCTTTCAGATTGGCCATCAGTTTGAGGATGATAGGCCATACTAAAATTCAATTCAGTATTCAGAGCATGTTGAAGATTTCTCCAGAATTTTGATGTAAATCTTGGGTCACGATCAGACACGATGGATAGTGGTACCCCATGCATCCTTACAACTTCCTTCACGTATATCTTGGCAAGTTGATCTAGAGAGAAATCTTCCCGAATAGAGATAAAATGGGTTGTCTTGGTGAGATGGTCCACAATAACCCATATCGCATTGTTTCCTTTGGATGTTTTTGGGAGACCAGTTACAAATTCCATAGTGATATTATCCCACTTCCATACTGGTATGGGTAGCGGTTGTAATACCCCCTTAGGAAGTTGTCGTTCTTCCTTTACTTGCTGACACACCAGGCACCTTGTAGTGTAATCAACAATCTCCCTCTTCATGTTATCCCACCAATAATGATCACGAAGGTCTCTATACATCTTAGTGCTTCCCGGATGTATAGAGAAAGTAGAGCTATGAGCTTCATCCATCAGTTCTTTCTTTATCTCCGAAATAGATGGAACACATAGTCTTGTACAAAATTTCAATACACCTTCTTGATCAATATTGAAATCAGGGAACTTCCCATATTTTACAGCCTCCAACATCTCCTGCAGCAAAGGATCTTCTTTTTGAGCCTTCTTGATCTTCTCTGGTAATGAAGGTTGAGAAATACTTTTGGATAGGGTTGATGATGTCCCTTTGCTTATAATTCCCATGTCCAGTTTTACTAGATATTTAATCAAGGGATCTCCTAGGATACTCATTGTTTCCAGAACAACAGGATCTTTCCTACTTAATGCATCTGCGACTTTGTTTGCTCTTCCAGGCTGATAATGAATTGAACAATCATAGTCTTTAATAAGCTCTAACCATCTCCTTTGTCTCATGTTCAATTCTTTCTGTGTGAAAATATACTTTAGACTTTGGTGGTCAGTGTATATATCACATTTATCCCCATAAAGATAGTGCCTCCATATCTTTAGAGAAAAAACAACTGCCTCCATGTCTAGATCATGCGTAGGATAATTCTGCTCATGAATCTTCAACTGTCGAGATGCATAAGCAATTACCTTGTCATTTTGCATGAGGATGCACCCAAGCCCTTTCAGAGATGCATTGCTAAAAATAATGAATCCTTCTCTGATAGAGGGTAGTGTTAACACAGGTGCAGTAACCAATCTCTTCTTCAGCTCTTGGAAACTTTCCTCACATTCCTTTGTCCATATGAACTTAACCCCTTTTCGAGTCAACATGGATAGTGTATTAGAAAGCCGTGAAAAGTTTTTCACAAACCTCCTATAATATCCCACTAAACCAAGGAAACTACGAATCTCAGTTACTGTTGTGGGTTGAGGCCACTCCTCCACAACCATTGTCTTTGCAGGGTCAACCGAGATTCCTTCATTGGTTACGATGTGCCCCAAGAAAGCCACTTGTTGTAACCAAAACTCACACTTGCTGAACTTCCCAAAGAGCCTCTCCTTCCGCAGAGTTTTCAATATAACCCTTAGATGATCTTCATACTCCTCACGACTTTTTGAATATATCAAAATATCATCAATAAAAACTACCACAAAGTTATCAAGGTAGTCCTTAAAGTCTCTATTCATCAAATCCATGAAAATAGTAGGAGCATTAGTCAAGCCGAAGGGCATAACAGTAAACTCATAATGCCCATATCTTGATCGGAAGGCAGTCTTTGGAATATCTTCCTTCTTCACCCTCAGTTGATGATAACCAGATCGAAGGTCAATCTTAGAGAAGAATTGAGCCCCACAAAGTTGGTCAAATAAATCATCACTTATTGGAAGAGGATATATGTTCTTCACTGTGATCTCGTTCAGTTCTCTATAATCAATGCATAGACGCATTGATCCATCCTTCTTCTTCACAAAGAGAACTGGTGCTCCCCAAGGAGACACTCGGTCAGATAAACCCCTTCTCCAACAAGTCTTGGAGTTGTTTCTTTAACTCTTCTAGCTCCACATTTTCCATTCTATATGGAGTCTTTGATATCGGTTGAGACCCAGGTATGAGTTCAATGGAGAACTCTACCTCTCTTTCTGGGGGAGGTCCGGGTAACTCCTCAAGAAATACATCCATGTATTCCTGAACAATCGTAACATCTTCTATTTGTATGCTCCCTTTTCCTTCTTCATTATCACCGATTAACTCCATAAAGAAAGCTATAGGAGGTGCTTCTAGATAGGGATCAGTTCGGGATATCTCTCCTCGGAAGATAACTGTAGGTAGTTCATTCAAGACTAATGAGATTTCCTTACTTCTGCATTTGATCTTAGCATTATACTTTGAGAGCCAGTACATCCCTAGTATAATGTCGAATTCCATCATGGGAATGACTACTAGATTTGCGATAAGATTATTCTCACCAAAGTAAACACTAGAGTCTCTAAATACTGTTGATGCAAGGATAATCCCACTTGGAGTCTTGACTGAGAACTCTACCTCTAGCAGTTCGGGGATTGATTCTATATTCCTTGCAAACTTGGAGGAAATAAAGGAATGCATAGAACCAGAATCAAATAAAGTACTTGCTAGTTTTGAGAGGACAACAAGAGTACCTGCTACCACATCGTTTGGAACTTCAACTTCAGTTGTTGTGATAGCAAAAGCACGACCTTGCTCCCTTGGCCTCTGCTGAGGTTGATGGTGATTCCCCTCCACCGCCCTCGGATTTGGACATTGGTTAGCAAAGTGCCCAAGCTGCCCACACTTGAAGCATGTGACTTCGGGTAGGGCCAGAACCATCTTTCCTCTGTCGTTAGTGTTGGGAAGCTGAGGCTTCACCTCACTATGAAAATTCAGAGAAATATGGCCTCCTCTTCCACACTTTTAGCACCTTCCACTTCCATTCAAGCAGTTCCCCAGATGATTATTCCCACATTTATTGCATTTGGTAAGTTTCATTTGCTTTCCACCTCTTCCCTGATCAAAAGTATTCCCTAAACTGGGCTCCAATGATCTCTTCTTTTCATTTGGTTTATGAGACCACTATGTCTCACCAAACTCCAGCTCGACTTTCATAGCACTTCGAACTATTTCTTCATAGCTATCATAGTCCCTGTTGGCTAGATTCTTCCGCAGATGAGGTCGTAGTCCACCAAAGAATCTATCAACCTTCCCATTAGGGTCCATGAAAAAGCTTGAGGTATAACGGGAAAGCCTTGTGAAGTTCATCTCATAGCTTCCGACAGATTCGTTCTCCTTCTGCTTCAACTCGAGAAACTCTTTCTCCATTCTCGTTCTCACGGAACGAGGGAAATACTTGTTAAAGAAAATTCCCCGAAATTCTTCCCACTCCATAGCTTCTATCTCTCCTCGTGGCTTCGTATTTTTGATCAGTGACCACCACTGATCAACTTCTCCCTCTAGGCGGTAAACAGCAAGGGTGACTTTTTCTTGTTCTGAACAATGAAGTACAGAAAAGATCTTTTCAATGGAGCTTATCCATTGTTCCACAACCAATGGGTTAGTAGATACACTGAATGTTGGTGGTCGTTGACGCATGAAGGACTCAACATAGTGTTGTTCCATTCGTGGTGAGGTCGGCCTCTCAGCTTGATTCAAGTTATTACTCATAACTTGAGTCAGTTGGTTCATCATTTGCATGAATGTTTCCATTCCGGCTTCCATCGGAGGGCCGTCATCACATGGTGCATTGTGGTCACCATCGACACGGTTCCTCCTATTGCCCTCCATTTTCTAAAAGAATAAAACCTTAGTAAGAAACTTATTTCATTTATGAATCTTTTAACTAAGACTTCATGCTTATACAATTACACTTTTCTATAATTCCTTCATAATGATTCATAAAAATCTTGTGATTAACCAAACATATCCCCCAGGAGTGTCGTAACCAAGAGTGCAGCAAGGCCCGTTATCGTGCACCAATTCCCATTCGAGTCTAGCTCAAAGCGGTGTTTTCGGGTTTTACCCCTATGTACATCTATGCCAGAGCCGCCTCTACCTGCTCGTATCCAGATAGGGATGTATTTTTTTGATAAACCACTTACTCAATACTTACCAAAATACCAGGAAGTTTTCCTATATTTAAACTTTTCTATAGGGTTCTTCCTAATGTTTTTATATCTTAATTTCCACAAATAACTAAACCATCCTTTGATACCAACTATAGCATCCCGTCTTTTTATAACATAACTTTTATTTCATTACACGGAACAGAGGATCGTTAAGGTTTAGTGTCTTGGAAACAAGGAACATAATACCTGAAAAAAACATAAAACATTCTTTTTAAACACTTTAAAGGCTTCTCCATTAGTTCATCCTAGGTTCATTACTGCATCTCATAACCTGGGGACATAAATCAAAAGAAAGGGTGAGCAGAAGGCCCAGTAAGGGAAACAAGAGAAACATTTTACATGTGAACTTGAGATACTTCAATAAGGACATGAAAAGAACTTTAAGGCATGAGAAAGAAATCATGAGATGCATCATAATAAAAATAACATTTTTCATAACTTGAAGATGTGGCTGCAACATTTAATATTGACAATCGTTTCGTTTCACCAAGGTCCATCCCCAAGGTGTCGTTAAAAATTACCAAGGTTATTCACCAAGGCGTCGTTAAAATGGTCATCTCTAGAGATTAAGTCTTTAACCAATGCATTGGAGCGCTATCAGGGCGCACCCTTAAATTTTCCTTTATTATCATGTGAGCCACATATATCATCATAAAACATTTCATAAATAACCCATATATCATAAAATAAATGGGTTTCATTTCATAATCATAACGTTTTAAAAACTGCTTTAAAGACATGATCTTTACGTTACTTTAAACCCACGGAAAGGGAAAGCGGGTATCATGTATGTAAATACCAGAATTTAAAATAGAACATTTTGATATATATGTGAATACCCCTGTAGAAATAAGAGCTTTGAGTATTCACTTTATAACATAAAATAATTTTGAGAAAAGAGAGGCATTTTGAGACGAAAATTCTGCAGCATAACGGCTATGTTACAAGGTTATAGAAAACTTTGAACAGAGAGGGAACATGGGTCGAACAATCATAATTGACCCATAAAACAGTAGAGGGACAGAATAAGAAGGATATATGGACATGGTGATGCAATTTCAAGGACATACCATTTGAAATGAAAAACATGGAAGGAAGACAAAAATTTGATTTCTCTTATGAAAATTCGGCAGCCTAACGACGTCACTTAAACTTCAACAAAAATGAATTGAACAGATCAAATAGGGTCTCTCATCATATGATCATAATAGATCAGTATTATAGATATAGAGATCATGCCCCAACATAATAAAAAAAACTTGAACGATTTGACATGAAAATCGAACTTGAAAAATGAGAAGGGTGAAAGAATCACTTAAAAATTCGGCAGCCTAACGGCGTCACTTAAACATTCATAAAACGAAATGATGAGAGTAAGAGGGGCTCTCTCATCATATAAACATGAAAGGTAAGTAAGAGGAATATAAAAGAACATCCTATCACATAATAACATGGATCATAAAAGGAATGACATAAAAGAGATTACATGAAAAGAAAGAGAGAGGTCGGATCCCTTACCTTAAAACGTGACTCTTGAAACTCAATGTTTTGGTCCTTGAGGGCTTGGGGGCACCTTGGGAGGACTCCTTGGGAGGTAAGGAGACCATAACTTCGTTTTGGGAGAGTTGGGAGTGAAAACTAAAGGAGTAAATGGTGGGTATTTATTGGGAAAGTGAGGGGACAAGGCATTAATGGCCAAGGGACACCTCATTAGTGGTTTTGGAAAAACCATGGGCTTGCCCATGGTATTTGCCCATGGTATTGGCCACTTGGGACACCTCATACCTTATCTTACTATTCATAATTCGAACATATTGATTACATACTTAATACATCATTTAATGATGTCATTAAATACACGTAACTTAAAAACTATACTTTCACTATTCATCGAAAATTCAACTTTCTCAAAAAAATCGCAAAATTTCACCTTAACCAAATATCAATGCTTTTATTTCAAAAATGAAATCCATTTTATAAAAATAATTTTCTAAATATTTTTAATTAAATTTTTAATTAAAAACACTATTCACCGAAAATTCATTTTTTCAGAAAAAACCCCAAAAATTACCTTAACATAATATCGATGCTCTCAGTTCAAAAATAAAGTCCTTTTTATAAAAATAATTTTCTAATTATTTTTAATTAAGTTTTTAATTAAAAAACACTATTCATCTGGAAAAACTAATACTTGACTAATAATTTATGAAACCGTTATTTACCCATTTTATTGAATAACATTACTTAATCTAGGTGTCTAAATTATATTAAAACTTTCTCTGAGTGAAATTACTAATCCATTTGGTCACATTACTAATCCTAAGCATAAAATCACTATTCATAATTTACTATTCATCAAAAATTAAGTTGATCTTATTAGACTCCAAATTCCTTACTGAACACTTTTGTAGAAGACCATCTTTTGAAAATCATTACACATCATTAATTATTTAGGGTTTACATAAATGTTTTAAAATATCCCTTTTTCAAAAATTCATCAATAAAATATATCCTAAAATTATCTGGACAAAAGAAATTCCACAAACATCACTAAAGGAAGAGATCTCAATTTATTCACCCGAAAGGATTACACAAGGAAGCTAGGGTCTCGTCACATATCCCCTTATAACACCGACATAAGACCTAAGTGTAAGGTGTGCTATGGTGAGAGAATCTGAGGGAGGCTCAGATAACATTTCCCTAGTAGTAATCTCTACTAACTTGAACTTCTCCCGTAGGCATTTCCGTTCAAGCTTGAAACGCTGGAGTTCGTCTTGGGCTTGGTCCAAAGGGAAGCCCGCAGATGCTACCTCCTTCCCAAGCTCTGATAAGTGGGCTTCATAAGGGTCGAGTCTACTGGATGAAGCCATCGACTCCTCTTTCTGCATTAACCATTAACATCGTATTAAATCATTAAGAGTAAGTTAATATACTACTCAAAAAGATTGGGTCATTACATTTACCATCTTATCTCCCGATCTTGTTCAATAAAAATGGTAATGCCTTCCATTTTTGTGTTATATTATATACCCTTGGTGCTAGTTACCACTCTGGGGACTATTAATGGTGGGACTCAGGGGGGTAGTTATCTCTCCTTCTACTTGAGTAAGGAAGGTTCTGGTATTTTGATGTTCCTTCCCTCATCTTGGAGAAGGCGGGTAATGACAGAATGGTATCAGTGGTAGGTTGTTGAGATATAGGATGAAGTTTGGAGTTTGGAACAGTGAGCATTTCATAGGATGGTAGGGCAATGGTGTTAAGAAATATTGGTGTGTGACATAGGACAAGGAAGACCAGCTAAGACATGGGATTTTAGGGCCCTCGTGATCAGATGCAAGGACTCTGGACCTACTGATCGACCATGTGAGTCTACACCTATTGTAGGGTAGATACCCCAAGAGAGTTACAAGAATTATAATCACTTGTGTTCTTGTATATCATGGGTGTTTTGGGAATTTTAATAAATGGAGAGTTAAAACCTATTTAAAAAGAAATTTTCCACACTACTCGGGCTTAGGAGTTCCTTGTTTACCTTTTCAAATATGGAACTTGGATGTCATCCATGTGTGCTACGAGTATTTGAGGCCCAGAAGGGTGACTTGGTTGATTAGTGGAGGTCCAATCAAGATGAGTAACCTGACCAGTGGAAGAAGACACTTCGTGCCTTCCAGCGGAAGACTTTGGGGAAGTACGAGGGTGCATCTCAAACATGGAAATGAAAGGTTGGCTTGAATAGCTAGTGATCACTTTCAACTTAATCTGGGCTCTGACAGAGTACTAGTTTCCTCTGGCAGTGATCCAAATGAGGGGAGCAGTGCGTCAGTGGTGGACACTTTACCTCGAAGAGAGGAAGGAAACTGAGGTTTCGTCGGATGACATTGAAAGGGTGTTCTGAGAGGAATTCCTTTATTCCACAATGAAGGTTTAGAAGGGGTAGGAGCTACTCTCCCTCTAGTAGGGGATTATATTGGTAAGGTAACTGGGGATCAAGTTCATGGATATCCTAGGCTTGACACTGAATCTTTTTTTGGAAGAGGGGTCCCAAGCGAGACGCTTAGAGGAGGCACTCTGAACTTCTCTTCAGTATGTTGTTATTCCTTTCACCATACTGACATACCTAGAGGTTCATAAGATGGCCGAAGTAGTGTAAATGATTCATTTTTTGGTATGTTCTCTGTGAGAGGGGAGCCTGCAAAGTTCTTCAAAGAGGAAGGCCATTAGAATTAGGTATCTGGCGTTAGGTCCTTCCAGGTTTTAGCCAGCGGGGAGTAAGCCTCAGTAGTACCAATTTCGATCTCTTGGTCCTCTCCCTTTCCTTATAGACCTAGGACCAAGGTTCTTTATCTATGTATGTTGTGGAAATATTTGGAACTAGTGCCCAGCACGAGCACCATACAGTGGGGTTGGGCAGGCTCAGCGCCCACCTTAGCAGCATCAATTGCCGGTCAGGCCCTTCCAACAGTAGGGGCACTGAGTTCCAACTCTACCGATGGTAGATATTGTTAGGGGAGGCCGACCCCAGGGTTATCCTTAGGGACCTTGACTAGGGCATGTTCGGGGAGGTGGTCGACAACATAGAGGTATAGGAGCTAGGTGTGGGTAGTTTCACGTTGCAGAGGTAGCGGTTCCAGCTCAGGCAGAGGTTGTTTGAGGTACGATCAGTCTATTTAGTACTCTGGTGTGTGATTTGTTTGATTCAGGAGCCTCAAACTAGTTTTTTCACCCGGTGTAGCACATGATTTGAGACTAGATGTATAGATACTTCTCATGCCCCTAGTGTTGAGTACTCCAGTTGGAGGTTAGAACATCTTGTTTGATGTTTGTCGAGGATGTAGATTGATGTTGGGGATGCATCATCCAATGGGGATATTCTTGTTATTTAGATAAAACCATATGATTTCATCCTAGAAATATACTGGTTGTATTCTATGCACACTATTATTGACTGCTTCTGGAGAAGCGGCACATTCTCATATATGGGTGGCCAGCGCGTAGCTTTCATTAGCGAGAAGAGTTTTCGGAAGGTTAGTCGGTGTGTGGAACCTCTTCTTTCCTTATTGGCCAAGCTATTAATGGAATCAGTAGATCTATAGATGGTGGAAGTTTCAGGAGTTGCCAGTGAGTTCTTGGTGTCTTCCTCAAAGAGGTTGTAGTTTTACCCCCTCGATGTGACGTTGATTTCGAAATAGACATGAAACCCGGTGCCCATCTGATTTCAATGGATCCGTATTGAATGGAACCTTATTTGTTGTGTCACTTTCGGATTTAGGTTGAAGACCTCATGAAAAAGGGTTTTATCTGGCCAAGTGTGTTGTTGTGGGGTGATCCAGTCTTTTTCTCAAAGAAAGCAGACGGTGGATTGAGGCTATGTACAGACTACCAATGGCTAAATCAGGTGACGATCAAGAACAGTTAACCCTTCCAAGGATGGAAAATATTTTTGAATAGTTTAAGGGGTCATCTTGGTTCTCTAAGATCAACCTGTGGTCTGGATATCACCAGTTGAGGGTAAAGGAGGGTGGAATCTTAAAAACTAATTTTAGGTGCAGGTAAGGGAACTTCGAGTTTTTGGTCATTCCCTTCGGTGTCACGAATACACCAGCTATGTTCTTAGGACTCATGAACTCTTTTTCCCCTAAGTACCTAGACTTGTTCATTGTCCTATTCATCAACATCATCCTGATCTAATCAATTTCAGTGGAGGAGCACACCGAGCATCTGAGGACTATCTTGGAGGTCCTCCGACACCACCAGCTCTATGGAAAGTAGTCCAAGTGCAAGTTATGGACATGATAGGTTCACCTACAAAGACATGTGGTGTCTCAGAAGGGGATAGATGTGGACCCATCAAATGTTGAAGCGATTGTTTCTTGGGCAGCACCCAAGGATGTGGCGATGGATTGTAGCTTCCTGGGTCTGGAATGCTATTACCAAAGGTTAGTACCTGACTTCTCTCATGTTTTAGCTCTATTGATTGATTTTCCAGAAGAAGGTATGCATTCATGTGGAGTGTGTAGTTCCATGCATCCTTCAACTGTCTGAAGGGGAAGTTATTCAGTGCTGCAGTGTCGAGGTTTCCAGAGGAAGGGGTAATGTTCGAGGTGTTCTATAGTGCTTCCAATCTAGGCTTGGGGTGTGTGCTGATGCAGTAGTGGGGAGTGATCTCTTATAGTTCTAGGTAGTTATTTCCTCATGAACATAACTATTCCACCCATGACCTATAACTTGCAGCAATCGTGTTTGCGCTGAAATTTTGGCGGCATTACCTCATCTGGGAATGCTTTGTGGTCTTTCCATATCACAATATCTTGGGGTATATCTTCTCCTATTGATATATGAACTTATATAAATAGAGGTGGATGAATATTCTCCATGAATATTAATTTTAGATCTCTTACAACTATGGAAATTGGAATATTTTGGCTGATTCTTTAAGTAGGAAGTCGCATAAGGAGGTAGTTCGGGAATCCACATATGCTTGGAAGGAAATGGAGGAGTGGGATTTTTTGCATCTGGATGTGAGAGAAGAAAGTGGCATTGGATGTTTGTTCTAGATGATAGTTTAGTCTACCTTGGTGTGGCATGTGGAGGAGTCTTAGTGGGGATACCAAGATACTAAAATGATGTGTGATCACTCAAACCCGGGTGATGCTCTGGAGGGATGGTCAAAAGATACTCAGAATCAAAAGCTATTTTGTGGGAAGATATTTTTCCCTATAACAATTAACAAGGGTTTTCTCCATGATTTCCATATCTCACCCCTAGTGAAACAACCTAGACTTTCCAAGATGTAATGAGGCCTGAGGGAATAGTTTTGGTGGCCTGAGGTGAAGCAGGTAGTGGAAAAGTATGTGGAAAAGTGCCTAGTGTGTCAGTAGGTGAAGGTTGAACATCGTGTTCCCAATGGTCTGTTGCAGCCTTTAGATGTCCCCAAGTGTAAGTGGGATGAAAACTCAACGTATTTTGTCATAGGGGTACCCAATTCTTATGGAGGATGTGATGTTATCTGGGTAGTGGTGGATCAATTGTAGAAATTAGCTTGCTTCATGGTGATCATGGAGTCGGACACAGTGGATGCCTTAGCACATAAGAACATGGGTGAAGTAGTGCGGCTGCATGGAGTTCTAAGATCCATTGTCTCGAATCGAGAGGCATGGTTTACCTCACGAGTCTGTAAGGGATTGCATCATTCTTTTGGAACTCATTTATGCCTAATCACATCTTTCCACCCTCAAAAGGATGGGTATACGGAGTGGACCATCAAAATATTAGAGGATATGTTGTAAGCATGTGTTATGGACTTCATAGGATCGTGGATACAACACTTTCCACTGGTAGAGTTTTCTTACAATAATATCCATCACTCTACCATTGGCATAGCACCATTCTAAGATTTGTACGGAAGACCTTGTCATTCACCTGTGTGATGGGCGGATGATAGGGAGGCTTTTGTTCTTGTCCCAGAGGTGGTGCAGAGAAGGACGGAGAAGGTTCATCTTGTGTGTGAGAGGATGAAGGTGGATCAAGACCAGCAGAAGTCATATTCCAATCATAGGCGGAGGCCTTTGGAGTTTGGGGTTGGGGGCCATGTGTTCTTAAAGTTCTCCCCTCATCATGGACAATGGAGTTTTGGTAGAGGTAGGATGCTTTCTCCCATGTTCATATTACCTTTCGAAGTGTTGGGATGAGTTGGAAAGGTGGAATATTAGCTGGCATTGCCACTATAGTTAGATAAGATCCATGGCTTCTTTTATGTCTCTCAGCTTTGTCGGTATCAACATGATGAATCTCACGTCCCTGACTGGGGAGAGTTAGATGTCGAGGATGGTGTGAAAGTTTTGGAGCGAACAGTAAGAATTGAGAATCATAAGAATAAGGTGCTTAGTGGTCAGACCATTCCTTTGGTTCATGTGTTATGAAGGAAAGGTGGCCTCGAGGAGAGTACTTGGGAGCGATAGGCATAGATGTGTGCCTGGTACCTAGAGCAATTTTTAGTTTTACTCTGTTGTTTTTCTTTTTTACTTTTCTTATAATGTATTTATTGATCCTATTTACTATCAGATGAGTTGTTTCCTTGAAAATGTGTATGAAAAAGTCCTGACATGTTGGAAGGGAGTACATGATCCCAAATCAAGACACATTAATTCAGATGCAATTAAACTCATGTGGGCGAGTTTTTGCCACCTAAAGAGGATAGTATCTTGATAAGGAGGAATAAGATCCCAAATCAATGTGTCTGGACAGTGTGACCTGTAGTGTTTGTGTGGTTTCTTGGGGCAGTGGATCCTTAGTCTCTCCGCATTTTTTAGGAGATAGATGTCAAATAGGTTTTCCTAGATGTTGACGTTTTCTCTCCATGTTTTCAAACAAAACATGTTGGTTTGTCCTTAAGAGGTATCTTACAGGGTGGTTTTTTGGACCCCTCTTCCTCTTTAGTTTATTTTAGAACTCTTAGGGATGATAATATTTTGGCAGGTATATAATGTAATGAACTGGATTTATTTTGATCCTTTCCTTGATAAAATAAAGTGTTTGGGTGTTCTTGGGGGTCACAGTGGTTTGTCCGAGGAGTTTGCTACAAACTCAGTTCCACAAAAGAGTCGCATCGTCACGGTCACACCGAAACGGTGGCACTGTAATGGTGGAACACCCTAATGGTGGCATTGTAATGGTGGCACACCGACATGGTGGTGCTGTAATGGTGTCACCAAGATGGTGCCACACAGAAACGGTGTCTCAACCTTTTCCAATTTCTTCTAGTTTCTCGAGTTTTTTCCAGTTTCTCCCCTATAACATCTTATTTGATATAAACTGAGTATCAAAACTTCCTTGAGAATATTTATGTGAGTTTAAAAGGATATTAATTATATCTTTAATATCATAAAATCTGGGAGATTTGAGATACTCAAAACACATTGTCTTAACCACGATCTCACATAAATGAATTTTGGAATCCGTTCTTCCTTTAAAATAGTATCTCACTCTTCAAATCTGGGAACTTCCCTTCCTAGTTTGTTTTTTGTTTTCCCCTTAGTGTGACTAGATCTTTCCTACCTAGAAGAGTTGTCCATATGTGCTAGATACCTTATTCTCAGCCTTCTTGGAGTTTCCTGCAGCTCGTGTGATCCTCTATTCTTGGCGTGAGGAGGAGCATCGATCTTTGATCATCCGACGTAGGGATTTATTTTGATTAACTTTAATTGTGAATCATTTGGGGCGAGTATACTAATTAATACATATGAGTAATGGTAGATAACTTTTCTTAAAATGAGAAATAAATAATATGTGAATATGATCAAAAGATAACATGGGTAAATAAAATAACAGGCAGTGAGTGGTTTATTGCTGATTGTTGTTTTTTATCTATTATCTGTGTTCCTATTATATTTTTTTGTGGTCATATGCCTTCTGGAAATTAGGGTTGTTGGTGGTACTTTTTGTGTATTGGTGATGTTCTATTTTTTTGTGATTTTGTTATGTACATATTTAAAATGAAATCTGATTAATCACATATACTCGGTTAAATAAATGGATTCCCTAGGATCAAACTTATTTTGTGATCACTCTGGTTATGTTAAAGTGGAATTAAGGAACCTCTGTCGATAAAATCTGAATATATACACATATTTTTGATAGGTGTGGTTTAGTGTTGTGTTCTGTTGAATTGTGTGACCTTGTGTGATTTGTGTAGTGCTGTTGTTGGGAGTACAGTTGTGGGTACAATGTTGGACAAAGGAGTTGGTTCCAGGGGAAGAGTGTGGTATGTGTGTACAACGGGGTTATGGACCTTGTACGTGAGTTGGTAAATGATAGATTTGATAGAATCTATTTCAAATAGATTGATTGATTTTGGAATGGATGAAATTGCAGGCAGTTGAACTACCTATGTTTTGTTATGGTCGTGGAGCGACGTCGTGCAGTGGGACTGTGGTGTGGTTTTGAGCTTATATGTAGTGGGACAACATCTGGGAGTTTTTGGGTAGTGGGTTGCAGATTTGGGTTGTGGGAAAAGGATTTTTCAGTATAATTTTGAAGAATTATTGTTGTAAATGAATGAATAGGTTTCTAGGAATATTGGGGGGGGGGGGGGGTTGTAGTGGACTGTAAATTCGGTTTTGTGTTGTTGTGTAGTGGGACTACAATTTGGTTTTTCTTGTTGTTTGGATATGGTTCTGGCTGGAAGGCTCCTAGTAGTTCTTGGATAAATAAAATGAACCCCTAATTTAACATATGAAAATCAGTTTAATGGGAAGTGGGTTGGGTTGTGTTTTTACCTTGTGGCTATTGTGTGGTTTTTCATGTAGAGGTAGCAGCAAACATGGTTTTGAGTGGGATGGCAGTTTTTTGGGAAACTCATAGGTTGGGATAAGTGTTTTCTTACCTATATATATATTGTATTTCCTTGTGATTTCTATTCAAACCCTACCTTTGTTGATAACTACGTATAGAACACCTCCATTCCATGGGAGAGGGCATCTTTCCTAACATCCTAGTAGGAGGATTGATGGATGGTTACTGACTTTCTTCCTCGCACCCTCTTTTGGGATATTGTCGCTCGAGTGTACCCAAGAAGGTTGTAATGGATTTAGTCTTACCATAGTCCAATATCCTTCAGGAGATGGTTTGTTTTGAATGAGAGCCCTAAGTTTATATTGGTCAGGTTGTGTTCCCAAGTGTCTTTGAGATGTGGTTGAGGTGTCTGTGGGTGGGATTGTGTGTGGTTTGAGGCCTAGGTGTGTGTGGATGGGTTTTGGCAGTGGGACTTTGTATGGGAAGAGAGGTGGCGTCAATACATTATCCATTGGGAATGAGCAGCTAACCAATGGGAAATTTTTGTGGGAACCTAACTATCGATGTGCTTAAACTACTACTTTATTTGACTTGCATTACTTGGGTGAGTGTGACTTAGTGAGGTTGGGCTGGTTAGTATTCATTGGTAGGTGCTTGAGGTTATGCTATTTTCTCATTGGGGAATTAGTATGTTTCCCCCACTTGTGCATAGGTATCTTTAGATTCCCTATTGAGTGTACTCGTATTCTCAACCTATGTATAAAAACTTTTTTCAGGTTTCTAGGAGGACTTTGAGGACCATGTTGAACTTTACTAGCTCGAGCGTTGAGTTAGTTGTTTTTGCTACTTAGTTTCTTTCTTTTGGTACTTTACTTTGGAATCATCATTCTACTATGTATCAGATTTACTTTTTTACATGCCTATGGGAATAGATTTGGGCTTTACTTTCTTTTGGTTTTAGGAGTTGTTTGGGATTTACTATCTTATCTCCTGATCTCGTTCAATAAAAAGGGTAATACCTTCAAATTTTGTGTGAGATTATATACCCTTGGTTTATTTTCCACTCTGGGGCCTATCGAAGGTAGGAATCGGGGGTCATTATCTCTCCTTCTACTTGAGGAAGGAAGGGTCTGGCGGTTTTTTTTCCTTCCATCATCTTGGAGAAGGCGGGTCGTGACACATTGAATTTGATATTTATCTCATGGAATCACCATATCTTCATATGATATATCATATCAGGGTTTCCCCAATTAAACCTTTTTATCTCAAGAAGTTATATATCCAACTCATGGATTTATATAGGATTTTTAAGAGTTAACATGAATTTTTTCACATTATATAAGAGTTACCTGAGTTACATAATCATTTTATAAAAATTAACTAGAGCATGAAACCATTTCTTAAGTGTGATTTGGAAATTATAAAACCTACATAACTAAAAAATATATAATTTATTAGAGTTATTTGAGAGTAAAATAAATAATATAAAGGATTAATAATAGTTACTTGATGAGGCAAATCAGTCATAACATGCATAAAAATAACAAAATTTTAAAAAATAATAAATACATATCATAATTATACATGCCTAAGGACTATAAAGGTTTATTGTCTTTGGATACTAGATACATAATCAAATTATTTCATAAAATATATTACAAATATCCCACAATGTTCGTCATATTATTACACTTCTATAAAAATCATACATAGAAACTTGTATCAAAACCTAGGGAAGAAAAACATAAGAAAGGTTGAGCTTGAATGCTCAGTAAGGGTAAACAAGGGAGAAATCAATCATAAGAGAGCATAAAATGATCATAAGGGTATTATAACATAATCAAGTGCATGTTCTCAACTTAAAATATTCATACCCAAAAAATCTTAGATCATAAACTCCAAAATTAAGTAATGTCTAGAACCATGATTAATATGGGTCTCGAAGCAGTAATAATGTTTCAAGAGTCATAACATAGGCATGTGGAATCAAAATCATTGTAACTCATAATACTATGAAAATAGATATTCAAAATATTTTCCATTTATAATAAAGTGAGAATAACTATTAAAAATCATACACATGCATCAAAATGTGAACATATATATTCGTAATCATGTCCATACGTAATATTGAGATCATAGATTGAAGAAATCATACCCCCACATGAAAATTTGAACATAGATATTGAACCCCATTTCTATTATTATCATCATCATCTCGTAATATAACTATATCACATTTCCCAAGTCATTATAGGCCTTTAGTGGACCCATCCATCACTTAATCATAATCCACTCACATGTATTCCACAAGATCATTAAAAGATTTGTCATTTTTTCATAGCATAACCTATGGAAGATAAAATGATTATATTCAATATTTCATCATAATAATTATTAACTATCTAGAGAAATAATAATTATATTATCATTGAATCATATCTCTAATGAAGCATAAGTGATATCAATGGATATTGTCATACTATAAATTACCTTTAAATTATCCTCGTAATATTTCTTGAGAAAAATACCCTTTTATTTTGAAATAATATATTTAAAACCTAAATATTTACAGAATATTAGTAAAATAATTTTATATAAAAATAACCATGTAAACTTGTGAATCAAGGTTCAAATAAAATATTAGTCATGATAGCGATAAAATTCATTCATTTCATATTCTTTAAAACGAAAAATTTGTTCATAGCTTTAGTTAAAAGTACCTCATTCATAAAACAATAAGTAGATTATTTTTTAAAAAATATAGAAATTAAAATATGGGTAAAAATTAATTTAATAAATATTTGGATAATATTAAAGACATTTTTTAAAACATTTTAATGTAATTATGGATATATAATAAAAATATAATCGACCAAAGATGAAATAAAGTCAGCTTTTCTTAAAAATATTTTCACAATCATTTTATGTACCAAATAGATTAGAATGAAATGAAAATATTAATATTCCATAAAATATCATACGTAAAGAAAATACATTTTATTTTATAGAAATGATAATTAAATTTTCTTAATGGAAATTTAACATGAACAATCCTGAAAATAAATTATAATGTAACATAAAACCCTTATTATTTTGTTAACTTTTGAATCATACCCACATAAAGGAAATAACGTGAAATAAAAATTTTAATAACATTAATATAAATATATTCATGATATAACATATCAAATGATTTTTATATATACCATATGAAGTAAATAAATGGTGAATATGGAATGTGTATCATAGAAACAAAAGTGATATTGGAAACTCTTACCTCAAGTATCGTAATGCTTCATATGCGTTCAAACATCCTGTAAAAAATTATTTTATTTATTATAGAACCATATTAATATATAAATTACTATTTATAATTCCTTTATAACTTCAAATTATCCTTTTAATAACAATTTCGTTATTAAAATGAATATTCATTTGAAAAATGTTATTTTTTCTTTAAATGTTTCGGTTTGATGGTTCTGGTACTTGCACCTTGGTCATGGATTCATCATTTATAAAATATTAATAATTAAATAATTATAATATTTATAATATTTATTCATTATATACATTTTTATAACCATTCATATAAATTGGTGAAGAAAATTTAATTACATCACTTTGTGGAAATGATAGTTTGTATGTATGCATGAGTGGTGTTTCCACATTTCAATGGAAGGAAGTAAAGAAATGTAATTAATGATTATCCATTAAAGAATAAAAATTATTTTATAAAAATAATTTATATTTATTAGATATATTACTATTCTCATCCATGTAAATAAAAAATGAAAATTAATCACATTGCTTCATGGAGGTGGTAGTCCACACGTACACACGAGAAGCGTTATTATTTCCCAAATGATGGGAATGTGAGAAGTTTTATAATATATTATAATTATAGAAGAATAGCTATGTTATAAATATAATATATAAAAATTAAATTTGTTATAATAACCAACCATGAAATATGGTGATGGAAAACGAATCATATTGATAGGTGGAGGCAGAAGTCCACACGTATGCACGAGCAATCCTTTTATTTCCCATTTGATGGAAACGATGTGAAAATTGGGTTTCCCATAATCATAATAACATCTAAGTATATTTATTATGATTTATTTATTCTTTTAGGATGTATAAATAATATTTATAGGATATTTAAAAATAATTAAACTTTAAAAGAGTTTGGTAAGACAATTACCTCTTCTTTGGGAGACCTCCTTCGGCTTACACCTTAAGTTATCTTAGGAATCTCTTAGTGTAATACCAGAAGCTCAAGAACTAATGGAAGTAATCAAGGAATGTTTTTGGTTAGATATTTTAATATTAAGAAGTCAAAAATTGTGTGAATAATGGAGGATAATAGTTGACCTTTTATAAGTGAGGGGAGGGACACGCATAAAATCACTTAAAAGGTTAAAAAAAAATATAGTCACTTTCTTGTAAAAGTGGAACAAAATGAAATGAAATTAGAAGGTCGGATAATATAAGGTAAAAATATATTAAAAAAATATTTAGAAAATTTTATGTGTAATTTTTACCCTTATCTCTTAGTTTAACCCCCCCCCCCCTCCCTTCCCCCACCCACACACACATTAAACCTATTTTTACCCTAATTGTGGTAATACAATTTACTACATTTATAATTCATTATGAAAAAATTATATTAAACCTATTACATTGTAATAATTATTCTGAATAAAGATATTTAATCCATTTTAAAATATTAAATTTATATAATTTCCAAAAAGTCATTCTAAAATAAATATTCAAAACACAACAAAACCATTTTTAGAAAAGATGCATTTTAAGAAAAAACTGAATTTATTATTATTCCTTTCATAATAAAAACCCTTAAAATAATAATAAAATATTTTTATTGAATATATTATATAAAAATTTAATTAAATTCATTAACCAATACTGATTTATTTGTTTTATTAAGATAAAAAAACATTGTGCACATAAAATATTTTTTTAGAAAAACATCTCTTTATACCTTCAAACATATTTATTTTAATTTCTAACTAATTGAAAACCAAATAATTAATATCATAAATATGTAAAGAATAATTTCTAATTATTTATCTAGCCCTATAGATATCCTCTAATGCAATAAATAGGTGATAATTGTGACATTAAATAATAATATTGAAACAGTATACCATGTTTTTTTAATATTGGTGTTTCATGTAAATAATGTTCTCAAAGAAATCAAATTTATTGAAAGAGAAATATATCAAAAAATCACGGTGTTACATTATACCTGATATAATAATTTCACCCTTTAAATTAAATTACTCAAATACAAATAACTAAGTATTCTTCTACATCATCACATCCTTAGGTTCCCACATAACTACCATAAATTTATGGTTTTTCCACAAAACTTTTACTAGGTGAGTGGTCTTATTGTGTATCACTTTCTCTCTTAAATATAGAATCTCAACAAATTTTTCCTCATAATACATATAATGATTCAATAGTATGACTTATAAATTCACTAATTGTGTAGTATTAAGTATGTACTTCATCAAGAGAGATACATCAAAAACATTAGGAACTTGAGAGAGATTCGGCGGAAGCATCAAGTGATAAGAAACCCTCCAGACACAATCAAGAATTCTTATGGGAATAATATATCTAGATATCATATTTACCTTATTTAAAATTATTATAAACATCTTGTAAGTAGTTATTTGTAATAATACTTTACCATCAACATCTAACTCTAGATCTCACTGATGATTGTTATCATAACTTTTCTTTTGACTCTGAGCTATCCTGATATGTTGTTGAATGAATCTAACGTACTTTAACATTTCTTATACTAGATTATGTCCAAATATATTTCTTTCTACAACATATTATCATCATGTTTTAGTTCTTCACTACCTTCCATATAGGTATTCATAAGGATCCATCTTAATTTTGGGGTGAAATATATTTTTGGGTGAAAATTACACCAATGGAAGGTATTGATCCCAACCACCTTTGGAATACATAGAACATGATCTCAACATATCCACTAGGGTTTTAATGGTACTATTATAATTTCAATGATTATAAGGATGGTATGTAATTCTAAAGTTCAACTTCATACTCAAACCATAATGAATACATTTTTAATACTTCTACAAGACCCCACATTCCGTTCAGGTGTATCAAATTTAGATGAAGTTTGAATGTTTGAAATAGTGGATTGGATATATTTTAAACCTAGCATTTAAATTTAATTATGAGGGTAATAACCCCTCAAATTACCCAATTTGGACTTTAAATTAAGTTATCAAGTGGTTTTTGAGGTATTTGGATACTTTTGATAGTTTTAAGTTCAAAATTCCATGTTTTGGTGAAATAAAATATGGTTCATGGTTAGTTTATGATTTTTCCTAACCATGCACCCTAACCATACAGATTGGTTTGTAGAGGATCATAGTTTTTAAACCATGTGAGGGGGTATATTAACCATGAAAAGTCTACTTTAAATTTTATATCCATTTTTCATGTTTTGTGTATAGTTTTCCAAGCCAATCACATAATCATGTGGATGGGGAGTTTTTAGATAGTGTTAGATACAAATTTGGTGAACTGTTTAGAAAAATATTTTTTCAAACCGTGCACCCTTTAAAAATGTTTTAAAATATGGGTTTTCCCTTGTGACCTTAAACCCTTGTTTACACGATTTTTGGCCATTTCTTTGTGAGAATTCCATCTCACTCCCGACCTTCCATTCTCCTTTGGATCTTAGTGAAAATCCATCATTTATTGGTTAATTATTCTTCTTTTTTAGGAGATCAAGGTCCTAAGTTAATTATAAGACTCTATATCCTTTCAATATTCAATTCCCTCACTTCCTTTTGAGTTATATTATTTTATATGAGTTATGACCTATTTTTAGGTAATTTTTTTGGTTTTTTGGTATCAGTCGTTTTATCTCGAGCTGAAGGCTGATACCTGATGAGTAAACTTATACGAGGCTAAGGTTATTATTCCACATATTTTAACTTATATTATAGCTTCTTTCTTGGGTGCATGTGTGTTGAATTCAATCTAGATCTATTTTTCGTTGATTTGATTTAAATTAAAATTTCTTACCTTAGATGAATTCCCATTTATTATGCCCTGGACCTCAGTAAAGGATAGTTTCAAGTGGTTTTATTAGAGAGGTAATTATCCTTGAAGTGTTTTAAAGTCATTAAATGTATAAATTATGTTTTAAATTTTCTAAAGGAAAGTTATTATGATTTTATAATTTTGAAATGGAATTTCAAAACCATTAATAATTTTAAAAGGTTTTGACCTGTGGGTTGGACATAATGTAATGGTATAGAAATAGAGGAAGGGGTTAGAAATCCCAAGACTTAAAAAATAGAGTTAAAATGGTATAATGATATATGAGGTGGTGTAATTATATAGTTCCCATGGGAATGATAAAATATTTATGATATGGGAGTAAATTATTGTAAAATCGTTTAGATTCTAAAAATGTATGTTAGTATGAGTATTGGTAAAATAAAACAGTAAATATAAAATTATAATTTTATTTGATCCTTGAGATTAATAAATGTGGTAATATGTATTTAATCAAATACTTGTAATAAATGGTTAGTGGTGGCCTTTGGAAAAAAGGGTATTTAAACAAAATTATTGGTTATTTTATAAAATGTTAAATTGATGAGTAATTCTAAGGAATTATAGAATGAGCACCTTGATTCCATAGGATGAATGATATTTGGGGAAGGCTGGGATGAGTGTCTAGATTCTATGTGATGCTTGATGAGTATGAATGTTAGGATGAGTGACTGGATTCCTGGTGGTAAATGATTAGGAATTCCAAGCTGATATCCATTGATTACACATGGTAATTGATTCATGGGACTATTGGGATGAATAATGGAACATCATATGGTGTTTCATATCTAGGGAATGTCAGTATATACATCAGAACCTAGGGGAATTACAAGATGAGCTATTGAATTTAGTATGATAATTTATGATATTGTGGAATACTAGGATGGTTATTTGGATTCTATGTGGTTATTAATGGAGTTGAGGTCATTTTGACATTCATCGAGATATATCAGCACTATCCGAAGCATGTAGGACCAAACTGGGCATCATTGTGGGGCCTAGGACAACATAAGTTATAATTTTTTTTATCACTCTCTTTATTTCACAATACCTCACATGCACTAGAATATCAGATTGTTTTTTTGGTACACCATTGGTGGTGTCTAACTAAGTTATACTCACACCCTGATCATGATGACATGGAACTTGGGTAACCAAGAAGAAACTATCATTTTTCATAGGGATAAGTTTTAGGGTATCACATGATGTTTTTTACTTCAGATGTCATAGTTAGAGTTACATGATATGATCTAGAAGGACTTGGGACCAATTGGGGATTGGTTTTTAGCCCTGGTTTTTTTAATACTTGTGTATGGTCTACCCACGGGGGATCCTATATGTGTGGTGAAACCATTTATCATTACATATGTTTATAATATTTATTTATCATCAATTTCACTAATTTAAACATTTATCTTAAATTTACATATTTCATTTTATTTTCATTACTATTATTCTCTGATAATGAGGATATGGTATCCCCATTGTAACCTCATAGTCTCTCATCACTAGTTGGCACCCTGTGGAATATAGGAAGGCATGCTTGGGGTCTTGTAGAAAATCAGTACGGTAACTGTTCATAGAGTGATATGGTATGGGATATTATAAAGTGGTATCAATGATATTTTGTTTTTTCCTAATATTCCGGGAAGGTGGATATGAGACTATGATGTTGTCAGAGCTTTGTAATGTGATTTTTCCTAGGTTCCTATATCCCCATTCATGGGGGGAATATAAGTTACATGGAACGGGATTTTTTGTGCCAATTTTATGATTTTATAGTTGACTATTAGTGGTGTAATTGAGTGTGAAGTTCTTTAATTATGGTATTTAATCTGTTGGACTAATATATCAAGAGATAGTGTTTTTCCATGCAGTATGTTAGGAACATAGTATTGATTTATCATCTTTATGTTTACTATGATTGATAGTGTATGGGATTCACACGTGCTGGTGTTTATTTTGTACCTATATCTTATTTCTGGAAGTCATTTATATTTTCCTATGTTTTTATATAATTGAGAGGTTTTGGTGTTTAATGTGTCGGTAACCATTTATATGGTTCACATACAATTTTTTTGTGACACTCTACATAACCAATCCTTATGTGACATTTAGTTAATAAGAAGGTATAAATGTATTATTAACGGTTTGTATTTGTTTAATTAAAGTGTCATTTAGAAACATATAATGTGTTTTCCATTATAACTTGTTGATTTAATTTTATCTATATAAACCATATATTTTAAAATCTAACAAATCATTAATGTTTTATAATGATAGATGATGAAATGTTTTCAAAATGTGAATTATTTGGTTTTAAAATGTTAAAGTTTAATTAAAGTGAAATGAGAAGTGACAGGACATTTAGGGACCCTAGTGATGAGTACCCTTATGTTTTGTATAGACCCGCTATAAGGGTGGTTTTGGACTAGAGAGAAAGATCGGGTGGTGAGACACTTGGTTATGGGTTATGAGACCTTGATGGTGTTATTTTGTGACCTTGAGGTTGTTAGTTCTTACCCTATATCAAAATTTATTTTGACCCTTGTGGTTGTTTTGGACCCTGAAATTGGTGCCTTGACTTGTTGTGTTGTTGTACTGGATGTGTGCCTATGGGTATGGGACCTAGAGTAAGAAGTTGTCTTTTTTAAGTGACGCTATATATTTTGGAGTGTGAGGCATGGTTAGATGCTTCAACATAGGGAATTCATACATGGGTGATGTTATTGATGTTTTGGTATGTCTTCTCTATGCCTTGGTTTCATCCTAATGGAAGCACCTTGAGTGTTTCTTTTTTGGTTTTAAATCTGGACTTAAAGAGTAAGGATTATTCAAATATCGAAGATTGTCACTCTAATTTGGTTTCAATGTGGTAAATGGTTCCAAACCTAGGTGGATGGGTCTATAACTATTAGAATATGGGTATACTATTTATGTTTTGAAACTATTCTTGGGATAATGGGTGGTCATTAAAGTGGACTTGAATCATGATAAATATCAATATAGTTGGATGAAGCATCAAGGAAGCCTCAAGATAGATGAGACTAATGATCTAGGAGGCATGGTCATATGCTTTATAGGGTGTTTAAGACAAGTTTTGGTAATCCATGACTCATGGTATCTTGATTTGGGTAGGTAAGTGGTCCTAGGGAGTGTGAAACCTAAGTTTCTATGATATTGAGGTGGAAGGAACATGCTGGAGATGCATGAATTCATTGGGGTTAATAAATTGGGTGGATCAAGAGTAAGAACCTATTGATTTTATGTGAGATTAAGGAGGTTAATGTGGGATATGTGAGAGTATTTTTTACTCTTATAATGGTAAAACAAACTATTTTTATCCCTTTGTAAATTATTCAAGTCTTATTAGATGAACTCAAGTAGTTTTGTGGTGGTGGGGGCCTTGATGAATGTTAACTCAAAACTACTTGGTAGAGAGTTGTGGGGTTATGGAGAGTCTTGATCAAAGATCCCCTCCTGGAGCGAGGAGTATGGGAGTTGGTGAAAATCTTTTGGGTTTATTGGAATTATCCATTTAGTTTATTTGAGCAGTCCCTTTAGTTAAACATAGATTTATGGCTGGATCAAATTGTGGAAACACATACGATCAGGATTGAACCATATAGAGGCATCAGGGGTTATAAATTTGTCGAGCTTAGTTCATATGACCATAACACTTTTGTTTCACCTGGAACATGGGAAGATATTCTCATCGAGTGGTGTGAGTAAATTTATATGGATGGTAGTGAACCTTTGTCCATCAAAGAGATAGGTACTTATTATGAACTAGATATTTATGAATGTCATGGGTTCCACTCTCAAGAGCCTAAAACATGTCGTTGTGGGTGTTTCGATTATTTTTCAGGTGGAAGATATAATACCATAAATGACCATTATATTTAGAGATGAATAGAGGATGTTTCATGGTGGTTCAAAGTTTCTTGAGTGAGGAATATAAGTAAAAACACTCTTATGGTGGGGAGGAATGTATCGATCATGGGAATACAATCCTTGTTATAGAAGGTATGCAAGTGTGTGGTGGTGAATGTGAAATATTCATGGTGACATTGAAAAAATAATGAGGAACCAATGAGGTTCACACATAGATTTTGTATTGAATGAAAAATGGTAAGTAGGATATGATGGTGCATCAAGAACAAGCATTGTATTTGAGCTTGAGGTGACTTTAAAGTGATTTGATGGTACTTGGATCAAAGGTGTGTTTGTGGGTGGTGGTGTATGATGATACATTTCGGATAGTTAATGATATCATTTTAGAACCTCACTGGGAGTTAGTTATGGACTCCAATGAGTGTTTTTGGTGGTCTCGGGATTCTCAAGCTGTGAAGGAATCATGACGAAGAATGTTGGTGATGTGTCAATAGGTAAATCTAAGAGTTTTTGACATAGAATGGCCAAATAAAGTCTAACTAGTGTGTTAGAATGTAATTGGATGTAATGAACTAGAAACCACTTTGATTGCATCATTTTAGATTTGATGAATACATTTCAAGAATTAAATCGTGATTTTAAGAAAATTCTACTTAATTTGTTGCTTATATATAGACAGTGATTATACATACATCGCTATTTGGTTTTCATTCATGCTTATAGGCACCAATTTTAATTGGAATATTCATAGAAATACATGTAGGAAAATTTAGAAACCAATATGGGCATGTTTTTGGAACATGTGAGAGGTTCTTTAATAACTAATTCTGGTGGAAAATGTTCCAAGGATCGGAAGTTGGTGGTTACAAGTTGAACCTTATGGTGGGGAGAACCATAGGTCTGTAAGGTGACTGAATGAAAACACCATTGGTGTTTTAGGATATATGGGCTTAGGTAATAACTATCTTGATGTTTTAATTTTGATAGTGGGTATTGTCTTGTATTTTGGTAGGTTTATTTCTCTGATTTTGAAATGTTCCTTAGAGATAAACGCATGTTTGGAATGGATAGAGGTTGTTCGGTTTTGAATAGGGGACTAGAATATGTCAAAAAGTGTGGTTATTGACTATTGTAACTTTTTTAGGGATAATAAATGTTATGGTGGGGATTTTATAAGACTTCATGTTCCATAAAGGTTTTTTAAATTAAGATAAAGTTTGAATTTTGGAAATAGTGGATGGGAAAGATTTTAAATCGGGTGACAAAATAGAATTACGAGTGTTGGAACCCCTGAAAAGACCCAATTTGTACATGGAATGATATTCTCAAGGGGATTTAGATGTATCAACCGTTTTATAGGAGTTTTGGGATCATAATTTCAAGTTTTTGTGGAAACAAAATTGAGAACATGATTACTACACAGTTTATACTAATTGTGCACCCTAACCATGTGACTCGGTTTATATAGGTTCACGGTTTGTTAAACCTTCTAAGGGGGAACTAATAACAATTAAAATTATATAGTAAATTACCAATCCATTTCACATTATTTTTTCATGGTTTTACAAACCATGCATCTAAACATGTGGTCTGGGGAGTGTTGATACAATGTTGTATTGCACGGTTGGTGCAAAGTTTGTAAAATCATGCAGTCAAACCATGCTCCCTTTAAAAAGTGGAAAAGTAAATTTTTCCCTTATGAAACATAACCATTATTTACCTTTTTTTATTTATTATCCAAAAATCTGTCTCACTTATTCCCCTCTGTTATCCCTTATATCTTTGTGTAACTTCTTTATTTCTTTCCCATTTCTTCTATCATTTAAGGTGATCATATGCACAAGATAAGTCAAATATTCTGAATCATTCCTATCTTCAAGTTCATCACTCCCATTTAAATTTTCATTATTTATATGGTTTACACCCTATTTTTTATATATTTTTCTAGTTCATAAATATCTTTCATTTTATCTTGAACTGAAGACCAATACCAGATGAGTAAACTTCTAAAAGGCTAATTTAGATGGTCCTGATAATTTAACCCGTAGTGTAGTTTTTTTGTGTATGTATGGTGCACTAAATACAAATATTTAATGATTTAATCCAATTTATACTAAAATTATTTAGTTCTAGTTTTACTTGGATTAATTTTTATTTATTATACCATATACCATAGGAAATGATAGTTTCAATTCGATTTCTTAGTGATAGAATTATTTTTGATGTTGCTCAAATTCATTAAATGTCTAAATTATAATATAATTGGATTGAAGGAAACATGGTTTTATTTGATGGTTTTTAATCGAAATTTCACAACCATCAATAATTTTAAATGTTCTTAACCATTGGGTTGGACCTAATATGATGATATGAAATTAAGGGAACTAGTTGTAAATCCCAAGACTTATAAATTAGAGTTGAAAGGGTAGAATGATTTGTGATGTGGGTTAATTATATGGTTTCCATTGTAATGATAAAATATTTTTTGATATGGTAATTCCTTATTGTAAAATAGATTGGGTTCTAAAAATTGTAGTCAGTGTAGGTATTGGTAAAATAAAATGTTAGATAAGAAAATATGATATGAGGTGATCCTTGAGAATGATAAATGGTGTTATGTATATTTAATCAAAAAAATTGAATAAATAGGGAGTAATATCCTTGGAATAAAGGGTAATTAAAAAATCATTGGTAAATTGATGAAGTTTGAATTGATTCCTAATTCTTGGTAAATCTAGGATGAACGTTTGGATTTCATATGATGAATGATGTTTTGGGGATTGCTAGGATGAGAACCTAGATTCCATGTGATGGTTGATGAGTGAGAATATCATAATAAGAACCTTGGATTATATGTACTACATGATTAGAAATTATAGGATTATATCCCTGAATTCAACATGGTACTAGATTCTTGGGACCACTGAGATACTTTTTGGGATTTATCACGGTTTATGATTTCTATGGAATATTGGAATGGGAATCAGATTCTGGGGGAGTGTTGGGATGAGTACTTGGATTTTGTGTGATAATTTATGATAATAAGGAATTCCAGGATGAGCACCTAGATTCCATGTGGTTATTTATAGAGGATCATTCATCAGGACGTTCTTGGAGACACCCCAGTACTGGTCGAACAAGGTAAGACCAACCCTAGGCATCATCGTGGATCCCAAGACATTATAAGTTTTTCTTATTTATTTATTTTTTATCACCTAATTTATTTCACCATACCTAGAATGTACTTCATTATCAAACTGGTTATTTTTGGGAGTTCATTAGTAGTGTCTTGCAAAGTTATAGTCACACCCTACTCAGGCATTCATGGCAATTTGGTAACCAGGAGGACACTGTCATTTGTCATAGGGATAAGTTTCAGGGTGGGGCATGATGTTAATTACTTCGGCTATCTAGGTTGGATTTGGATGATGGGACTGGGTAGGAATCAATACCAATGGAGGATGATATGTTAGAACTAGTTTTATTTTTTTTTATTTTATGCTTCTCGTGTATTATCCACCCATAGTGGATCTAGTATTATCGGTATTCTCATTTATTATTTCATCTATTGATTATATTTATTTTTCGGAACATTGATTGTAATGTTTATCTAGATGTAAAAAAATTTATTTTATTTTTGTTATTATTATACTATGATAACAAGGTAATATTTTCCCCATGGTAACCTCATAGTCCACTACTATTCAACACCCTTTGGTGTATGGGGAGGTGTGCCTGTAGTCTTTTGGTAGTGTGAGCTAGGTCGGGGTGTCACATCCTTAAGGTGAACATTAGATCTTGATTAAATAAAATTTAATGAGGTTATATATGAAACGATACCACATCCTTAATGTATATAATGGAATTTTAATCAAGAGATAAATATTTTAATATTTCAATGAAATGTTCTTACTTCATAAGGAAATCAACTACAACCCAATTAGCATTGTTCCCTTTAGATGTTTTTGGGAGTCTGATGATGAAATCAATGGTAATATTTTCATATTTCCATTATAGTATGGATAATGGTTATAGAATACCATTAAAATTATGTATCTAAACCTTAACATGACTACATACTAGTCATTGAGATGAATATTCTACAATATCATTTTTCATGTTATCCCACTAGAAATACTATTTCCATTCTCTATACATCTTTATTATTCTGGAATGAATAGAAAATTTTGAACTAGGATTTCATCTAATAAATCATTTTTAATATCTGATATTAATAGGAAACATTCTCAATTCTTGAACATTATCATTCCATTGAAATATTGGTTGAACTCAAAAACATTTTACACCTTCTTCTATCGTTCCAGATCCTTCTTCTGTACCTATGTAATCCTCACATGGATGGAAGGTTCAAAATTTGTATAAGAAATAAAATAAATGTCCCCTTTACTAATGATTTCAAAGTATATTTATTGAAAACCATAAATATTAGACATATTTCAATCCTCATCCTAGAAAAACTAGCATAGTCCTTCTAACTCAAAGCATCATCCACCTGGTACTCTTTCCCAAGGTAGTAGTGTATTGATCATTCATAAATCAATTACAACCATAAACTTTGGAATGTATTAAACTCTTTATATGTGAACATATACTTCAATATTTTATTATCTGTATATATATATATATCAAACATTTAACCATAATGATAATGCATCTATATTTTCCATGATAAAATTATCACTGCCAGCTCCAAATCGTGAGTGGGGTAATTATGCTCATGAATTTTAAATTGGAATGAGGGTTAATTTATCACCATTTAATTATAAAAGAGTAATAATCATAATACCTTCTTAAATTCATCATTATAGATTATTAACCCTTCCCTTATATAGGTTAGTGTGAGTATAGGTTCACTGAACAAACTTCTCTTTATTTCCTTAAAATTTTATTCACATTCATTAGTCCAAAGGAACTTGTCTCCCTTTCATTTATACTTTGTTAGTGGATTATATAGTCATGATAAATCCATCACAAATAATCTATATTATCCATCCAAAACAAAAAACAATTGATCTCTATTACCATGGTCATTCTTGACCACTTCTCAATAACATTATTCTTTTAAAGTTTCACCGATACACCCTCGCATGAATCTATATGACCTAAGAATGAAACCTTTTGTAGAAAAATTTAAACTTGTTAAAATTTTCATAAATCTTCTCCTTCCTTAGGGTATTTAACAAAATATTCAAATGATATTCATGTTATTCCTTGATCTTTCAATATATGAGAATATCATCTATAAATTCCACTATAAAGTGATCAAGGTAATCTCTAAAGACTCTATTCATTATAGTCATAAATATTATGGGGGAATTGGTAAGTCCAGATTGAATTACCATAAATTCATAATGAACCTAACTTTTATGGGAGGTTATCCTCAGTATATCATTTTTCATTTACCTCCATTGAACTCTACATTTTTTCTTAGATATTAGTTTCTTTATTCCCTTCTTTTCCAAACATAAAATATATTCCCATTCATTTGATACATTTCCCTAGGTGCTTCTTCTCATATTCTTAACATATAAGAAGCTAAATCTTCTTCCCTATATGGTCTTTATCAATTTAACTCCCATGAAACTCCATTTTTCTTTTATTAGTTGTGTTATTATAATCACACAAGTTGACATTGTTAATCATATATCTAGATATTTGGTTAGTCATAATCGTATGATTTTTCATTCCAATTTTCATTTAATTTGGTTACTCATGAAGACATTTATTTTATTGGCCACGACATTCATTTTTCACATGATTCCACCTGGTTCAAGTCATTGGATAAAACCAAAAACATAGTGTGAGTATAAATCATCAATAATCATAGTAATAAATCATATGATTATGAATATCATTCTTATGATGACCTAAATTATGAAACATTCTTTCAACCTATAACACTTTATGTTCATCTCATATCACTATGGATATTTATAGGTTGTCATAGATTTTATCCTATAATTAATCATAATGGTTCTTAAAGATAATTTTAATTAACCAAGGTATATCCCCTGGGAGTGCTAGTCATGTGTGCAGCCCTAGGCTCACTTATCATAAACTAGTGACGATCAAGTTAAAACTCAATAATCCACTTTAAAAGTTTTTATCCCTATGTGAATCTATGTCAGGGCCATATCATATTTCCAATATCTATATAGGGATGTATTTTATAGGAAATCCTAAATATTTTTCTTTACCATAACATAATATGTTCCCATAAAATTTTTTTATCCTAAAATTTCCAACTAATATTTTCTTATCATAATCTCTAAAAAAATTAAGCCATCCTATGATACTAAATGAGGCAACCTGAGTATAAAATACATAAATATTACGTAATTTTATATGAATACTGAATACATAACACAATTATACACACCCACAAACCATAAAGGTTTAGTGTCTTTGGAGAGTATATAAATAATCATATTATTTCATAAAATATCTTCAGAACCAGCCAAATAAATCTTCATATTAGTACCCTTATATATAAATTATACTTAGAACCTTCCATAAAAACTTATGGAAAGAAAACAAATGAAATGGTGAGATTAGATATTTATTAAGGGTAAACATGGGAGATATCAATCATAAGAATGTATAAAATGACTATAAGGGTAAGATAAAAAATCAAGTTCATTTTATCAAAATAAAATATTCATATCAAGAAAATATTTGATCATAAACTCCAAAATCAATTCATATTTAGAGTTATGAATAACAAGGGTGTCAAAATAGTAATCATCTTCCAAGAGTCATAACATAGGCATGTGAAATCATAAGAATAGAAACTTATAATATTGTGAAAATAGTTATTCATAATCATTTCCATGCATAATCTTGTGATTGTAGCTAGAAGAAATCATACTCACACATCAAACATTTAACATAGATATTCAAAATCATTCCCTTGCATAATCTTATGAGCGTGGATGTAAGAAATCATGCTCACTCGTCAAAATGTGAAAATATATATTCACAATCCTGACCAGTCTTATCATAATAATCTAATGAGATATTTATATTTCATCAACAAATGTATTAGATTAATTTAATGGACCTACACATCACTTATTTATAATCCATTTAAAGGTATTCCATATTATATGGAAAACATTTTTCATTTCATCATATCTTAACCCATGAAAATTAAAATGGGTTTCATCAAGATTACATTAACATAATAAATAATAATGAAGAGAGTGAATAAAGATAGTATCATTAGATAATATACTCAATGAATCATAAGTAACACCAATGGATATTTTCATAGATTAAAATACCTTTAAAATATCACTGAAATATTTCTTGAGTAAAATAAACTTTTCACTTTGAAATCAATTATTTAAAAACAAAAACAAATTCATAATATTAGGAAAAAAAATTATTTTAAAATAACCACGGAAAATAGTAAATGAAAATTCAAATAAAAGAATATATATTATTGTGGGGATATTTTTTCATGCAATATTTATTAAAATACTTATTTTTTCACACCTTTGTTAAAAAGCACCTCATTCATAATATGATAAGAAAATTATTTTTTTTTAAATTATATAAAGTAAAAGAATGGTAAAAATGAATTTAATAAATAATTATATAAAAATAAAAACATTCCTGAAAATATTTTAATGAAAATATGCATATATAAGAAAAATACTCTCAACCAAAGAAAAACTAATGCAGGATTTTCATAAAAAAATTCTCAATTGTTTTATCTACCAAAGAGAGGAGAAAGAAAGGTAACCATGAAAAACTTATAAATAACTAAAGGATAAAAAATTTGTTTTTTAAATGATAGGTATCATATAATTTCCCTCAATGTAAATTTAACATGAATGATCCCCAAAAGAAATGAGATTTCAACATAAATCTCTTACTTCTTTGGAAACTTTTGAATCATAGAACCCATGAAATAAATAAATTAAAATGATATTTTAAATAAGATAAATATAAATAAATTCATGATATAACATATAAATTTTTTATTATGTACACCAAATTAATTAAACAAGCGGGGAATATGGCATATGCCTCACATAAACAAAAGTCAAACGAGAAACTCATACCTTAAGTCTTGTCTTGCTTCAAAAGTGTTCAAAACTCCTATATAATAATTACTATTTTATTATATTTATATTATATAAAATTATTCACACACAAATTAACATTTATTATTAATTTATTATTTCTAATTATCTTTTTATTAAAAATTTCATCATTAAAATGAACATTCGGGTGAAAACTGTTCTGTTTTTTCATGCATGTTCCAATTCGATAGTTCTGGTACTTATAATTTGTTCATGGTTTCATAGTATACATAATATTAATAATAAAATTAATATCATATTTATTCATTATATATTTTTTTATAACCATTCATATAAATTGGTGATGAAAAATTAATTACATCACTTTGTGGAGATGGTACAACATACATACGCACGAGTGATGTTTCCACTTTTCGATGGATGGAATGAAAGAAAGGTAAATAATAATTCAACTTTAAAGAACCATTTTCATATCATAAATATCATATATATTAATTAAATATATCCTCATTATTGTCAAATTAAAAAGGAAATGAAAAACAAATCATATCGATTTATGGAGGTGGTAGTTTACCCATTTGCACGGGCGACGTTATCGTTTTCCAATGGATTGGAATGTAAGAAGTTAGATAAGATTTTATAATTATAGAATAATATTTATACCATAAATAAAATATATAAATAATAAATCCATCATAATAACCAAACATGAAATATGTATATGGAAAATGAATCATATCACAACTTGGAGGCGAAAGTCCACATGTAAGTACAAGCAATACTTTCATTTTCCATTTTATGGATAGGAAGTTGAAGTTGTTTCTCCATAATCATAATAACATTTTAGTATATTTATTTTACTGGATTCATTATTTAATGATGGGAACAAAAAAATTATATGATATATAAGAAGTAATAAACTTTGAAAGAGTTGGGTAAAACAATTACCTATACTTTGAGAGACCTCTTTTGGCCTACAACTTAATCTTTCTTAAGATGATATTAGGGTAAGTTTAGGAGCTCAATAATGAATCTTATAAATCTATTAAGGTTTTTTATTTGGTATTAGCTGGCCTAGAATGCTTAAATCGTGTGAATGAGGTAGGATAAGAGGTTCCCTTTTTATAAGTGATGGGATGGACACACATGGAATTACTTAAAAGATTTAAATAATATAAGGTCAATATCTTGTGAAATTGGAACCAAATGTCAATGAATTAAAATGAAGGACAATATAATTTTTAAATATCTTTAAAACATTAATATTAAGGAAATTTTATGTCATATTTTTATTAATATCTCTTAGTTTACCCCCCCCCCCCCAAGAAACTTGTTTTAACCCTAACCATGGAAACAAATTTATATTCTTTTTACTATTCATTATGAAAAAAAATTACCCTATTAAATAATATTAATTATTCTGATTATAATTATTTAATATATTTTAGAAGATTAAATTTCTGCAAGTGGAAGAAATTCATTTTAAAATAAGTGCACAAAACTCAACGAAACTATTTTTTAGAAAAATGAATTTTAATACATAAAATAGAATTTATTCTTATTCTTTTAAAATAAAAACCCATTAAATTAATGGTAAAATATTTTATTTAATATAATATATAATAATTTAATTAAAATCATTCATAAATAGTGATTAATTTAATTTATTATGATAAAAACACTTTGTGTGCATAAGAATAGTTTTTTAGAAAAAAACATATATTTTTACCTTAAAATGGTTTTATTTTTATTTTTAACCAATTAAATACAAAAGAATTAATTATATATATATATATGTATAATAATTGTCCATAATATATTTAGTATTATTCATACCCTCCAATCCAATGGCTAGGAAATAAAATTCATTTTAAATAATAATATTTTAATAGTATATCATGGTTTGTTTAAACTCGGTGTTGTGTGTAATATAAGCTATCAAATAAATAAAATCCATTTAAATATGAATATATCATAAAATATCAGGATGTTACACTTGATTTATATGTAATAATTATATGTGTTTTTTAATAGTTAGATGGTGTTTCTAAGTGTTGAGAAGAAGTTACAAAGGTTGTATAGGGTTTGATAAGAGATTTATAATAGTTACATGAATATTATGTGAGAGTGATTTTTAGATTCATACATGGGTATTAAATTATTAAGTCATTTCAAGAGGTTCATTTTTAGTTAAAAATTACATAAGTATTTAGTTATTGAAATTAATGAAATTATCGGTCTGATGGTAAAGAGTATGGAGTGAGTAAAATAGTAAAATTGTAACATCCATCCATGTGATATTATTAGTACAATAAATGGATATTTTTATTAATTATTTTAAAGGTAAAGATGGTGATTTTTTAACATTAAATGATTTGGTTCACATTTCATTTCATATATATTCTATTGTTAAATTTGATATATGTAAATGAAGATCGTTGACCATTCTAATTTTTGGTTCATCATAAAATTCATAGATGAATAGAGAGAGATAAATTCTATATGATTCTCTAGACAAGGAAGATATTTATAAAGAATAATGTTCTATGATTTCATAGGGAGTGATTTTATTATAAAATAATATTTAATAAGAATAATGAAGTTATTAAAAGGATATATATGTGAACAATACCAAGTAAATATAACTATACCAAGAGTTATATAAAGACAAACTTGTCATGGAAAAATATGTAATTTATTTTTATCCACTATGATGAGAAGAGATAAGAGAATATAATATATTCATTAACATATTATTTAAACTAATAACACGTAGTTAATAAGAGCTCTACTAAAAATGGAAGAAAAAATGAGTTAGAGAGTGGAGATTATCATATGATAGGTAAAATTTTATTATGTTGTATTGAACATTTTTATTTGAGGATAAGAATAAAATATTATTAAGTCATGTATTTTCTTGTGTTATATTGAATTATTACATTATAAGTTCATTGATATTATAATATAATTGAAAATGGTTTGTAATTATAGATCTTTGTTTCATTTTCAATCTGGTTTAGGATAATTATTTCAGGATTAAGATAACTTCATTTATACTCAAGTTTAGAATAATCCATGAATGATTGTAATCCATGTGAACACAGTGAATCATATATTAATGTGTAATTCCAACTATTCCATGGAATTACCCACTTGTGATGAGTATTGAACCTCATAAATCATGGTGGTCTATCTATTTATGTGATTTTTTATTTCATATTGGGTTATCTAATTATTTTTACATCAATAGAAGAATTAAGAATAATAAATTTATAATATAAATATTTATGTAGAATTTTTAAAGGGATAAACCATATATAAAATCATTAGAAACAATCAACCAAAAGTTATATTCTAAATTCTTTTTTAAAAAATAAAATATATGATATTTTTGGTAAAATCATTTCTTTTGTAGGACAAAACATCATTGTTATCAATTTATTTATTATTTAAAAAATGGAACTAGTCATTCAAACTCCTCAAATCACTAACAACCCGGGTAATCTTAAGAAAAAATAAATTTTATATTTTATAATTATTCATTTTATGGTTTCATTTTTATCATTTTTTATAAATAATTTTATATAATTCTTCAGTCAAAAAATGAATAGTTTAATATAAATAATATTGGTTTTTCCATGTATTACATGGTTTTATTTAAAAGTTACATTTCATAATTTTTAAATTAAAATAGATAAAAATGGACTTCATTTTTGAAATCATCATTTTAAAATAAGCTTAATATTAATTTTTAGTATTTTTCTAAGACAATTGATTTTTTTATGAATAGTGAAAAGTATTGATTTTACAAAGACAATCACTTTTATGATATTATAATGATATAATAATGACTTGAAAGTTTATAAAACCTTTTTTATAAATCAAATATATATTATATACATGATATAATTCATTTAAAAATAGAATTTTGAACTTATAAATCTATGTTGGAAATTTTTGAAACTGTGTAATGTTTTTATTCAAATAAAAACTATTTTTTGTTCTTCTATTTCAATCAAGTATTAAAAATGTTACTTTTGGTTTTTATTCAGTCTGAAACCAAAATATGTATCCTTTGATTAAATATAATCCAAATAATTTCATGGGAATAAATATTATACACTATGTTTTATGGTTTTGAGAGTAGCAAAAGCGGGCGGTGGTGGGTGATATATTAAAATTTCTATTAAAATTTTCTTTCTGAAAACCAGGAGTGAGGATATTTAATATTAAATTTATAATTAATTTATTTATTTATAATGAAAATGAATACCTTTTCTTAGGATCATTTGATAATGTTTTTTATCTTCATAAAGTCCCTTTTCATATTTCCTTCATTGTGATGTGAGGATCCAAGGATAGAATACCTATAGACGTGATCCACATGCACTCCTTTAATCTCCAAGCAACAACCATCTATTTTTGGGATCTAGAGTAGAAAATAAATCTCTCTGCATCATTTTTTTATCTTTCATCATTCTATCTCGAAGTAATATCTCTTCCATTTCATATTCTTAAGAGGGTGAGATAAAATAGGAATTCAAGAGAGAATTCATTGTGCACAAAAATTCTCTATTTTTCTATTTATCTACATAATAGATATACTCATTTATTAATAGAGATAGTTTTTAGATTATAATATTATTTAATTGTGTATTTTCCATTAATAATATAATAACCATCATAAAAACCTCATTCCATAAAATAATTATATTATTATTTATTATTTTATAGGGTGCTCTAACTTGCACATTGATGAATATTATTTAACAGCTTGTAAATAAATATGAATCATTGGACATGGCCTTGGTCCGTTCGAACTCCTCAGATTTTATTAAATACCAAAATAAAATTATTTTATTCTCTTAAATGAATATTTTATTCATAAAATGGTAAATAAATATTTAATAAATATGCAATAAAATAAATAAATATATTTTATTCACAATTTGGTGAATAAATATTTATTTAATTTATATGATCAATACAACTTGAATAAAACTATTCCTTGTTATGGAGAATAATATTTATTCAATTAATTAAATTCAAATAGGATTTATTCAATATCAATGGATACACTAACTATGTGACCCACTTTGATTCTATCCCATTAACATTAGACAGGTATGCCTAAATTCCAACATTGTTGTCTAGTAATGGGTCAAAGAATCCCAAATAAAGAAATTAATGCCACAACTATGAAAACCACATACGAATGATAAATGTGTAATATAATCCCTTTGTATCAAAATCTCATCAAGAAGGTTTAACATATGTTTCATCAACCTATGTGATCGATACATATTTATTTGACTATCTAAAATAAACATCGTTACACCATGGCCATGGAATTTATTCTATAGCTATATTTCAATCAAAGATATGAGATATCAACTTCTATAAGACGGAAGGGAAAATGTTTCCACAAATTATCCATTAATAACATATCATTTATGACACACCCAATGTATACTACTATTTTATGAACTGTTATCATCCTGGTTTATGAAATAAACCTAAGTGTGCAACTCATAACATGCATTAATTATAATCTTAATGTTTAAGGACCATTACACATGCTCGCAAATAGAAATATCTGATGACACAAAACCATGTGTAATTATTACTGGTGGGTCTATTCTCATAACCTCTCCTCTTTTATATTACCAAGTGCAAACTTCATGAGATGAAGTATCATCGGTTTATGAGTACTCACATCATATATACTATGTACCCCATCATAGTATGTTATCTGACCATTGAAATATATTTCAATAATATCATCCTAACACTTCAAGGTTATCATCATAGTAGAGAACTTCTATAAACATATTAAAATTAAAAATACTCTAGGATATTATCACATTAATTTTATATAGAATAAAAATCAATATGTGATAAGAATTTTATATTAATATTATCTTTTTTGAAGTACAAGTAATCTAAAGTACAAAGTAGTTGGTTCTAGGGAACCAAATATAAAAAAATCCCACTTTAAATAGATCCAACTACTAACATTTGGTGATTTATCACATATAAAAAATATTATTCCACTCAGTATGGACATAATTTTTAGGCCTACCATGTTCCTGTTTCTATGGTTAGTTAATCCACATGTCTGTGTGGTGAATGATTTTACAACAACATTAATATCTTTAGAAAATCCATCAACTAGAAATATTACTGAGTATCCACCTCTTTTTCCCATTTTAGAATCCTAAAATCATAAAAAAATCCATAGTAAAATATTATCATAATCTAATAAATCTATTTCTTTTGGTATAAACCAAAATTGGAACAAGATGTTTCTAAATCTCTTCTTAAGCTACATCAGATGCTGCAATATACTCACATATTGTATATATGGAAACAACCTTTTGTAATAATTTTTTCTTTAATATTACTTTATCCTTTTCTATGTAACTATAACAAATTGAACTATGTATAGAAAAGAGTTTAATTACCATGATCACAGGTATTCCCGCGTCTACATACACCATAAACTCAACTAGTTCTACTTTTCAAAGTACAATTGGATAGTTCTAACTGCAATAATATGCAGTTATAGTGGATATTTTTATATATTTATCTTTTTATGAATCATACATTAGTAATATCAAACATCATTACATATCATGGAATATGATATAAATTCTAGGAATATAATCTTGTGAAATTATTTTAATCTCTATAATCCCTTCCATTGACCATGCATGTTTTACTAGAAGGATTATATTCTAACAAAAACTCAGTCTCTGGGTTGTTTCAACTTGTATTTTTAAATATTTTTTTAATATATATATATATATATATATTTATATATATATATAGTGACTAGATTTATCAAACACATTGATCTATTTTAAATATCTTGTTCCTTAGAACATAGTTTCTACTCTAAGTCAAACTTGGAAAAATTTAATTCCTCATCCTTAAAAAATTGGTAAGAATTTTCATTTGCTTGCCATATGTTATCAATATATTTATCATGAAAACTAATATTTATCCCATTAACTATTTAGAGACACATGTCACTAATTTGTTTACAAACGAATATTCTATGACCACTATGCATGATTTATTCATAAATGAATGTATACAATCTATATATCTTATTAGCATGTATTGATGACACCAACCCTTTTTGTTATTCATGGTGGACATATACCACATGGTATCCTTTTTGGTCACATCATATAGATATCTTCCATAAGGAATCCAATAAATTAAGTATCCTTGAAAATCAAATTCCCAATATAATGATGATTGAAATATTATTTGAAAAGTATAATTAAAAAAGGATTTTATTCATGACGAGTGGTGAATAATTTTTTTATAGATTATACCTTTAAATAATCATTTATTCTTTACTTGTAACATCTTGTAACATTTATGTCTAGTTTCTCTTGAATGCTCAATGGTAGTATCAAGTCTAATAAACATTCAAAATATGGAGTCCCGGATCATGACACATGGTTTCCATTACTTAAATTTATATATACCTATCAACCTTAGCATATTACCATTTACGATTTCTTTATAGGAATCATTATTCTAAAATAATAATACATGTATCACCCACCGCATTGATCATAAACCACCACTTTGGTTATGAATTCACATATAGTATGTGTCTATAGAACTACTCAACCCACTAAACTCAATGGAGTCCAGTATTTCTATGTCAAGTCATGTGCATCCAGATCCTTAACCCATAGAAGTTAAGTCTTCTTCCACTATCTTTAAAAATAAAGGTTTTCTTTTATGTAAATATAGTCAATATTTACTAGGTGTTAATATCCTTAGTTCTTTAAGATTATTAAATAAGATGCACCTTAGTGTTTTTATGTTAGTTTGTAGCTAAGTCCATATTTAAAAAAATGATTTTCAAAAAACACTTGTTATAGTAATTGAATTGATTCATTATCATATCACATTTTGATATGATATCCATTATAAAATATAGTTTCCATATGTTTAGTGGTTTCACTTCTATTTACAAAATATGTATTGAATGGGATAATTGATGATTTTCAATAAATATAATACTCTTCATTCATCTTCCTTTTTACTACCATCGTAAAATTTATGTAGATAAAGAATTGTGGGTTAGGTATAAACATTACTCTATACATATGATCAATGATTTCTTGGATAATATATACTCCAACAGGACATATTGAGGATTCCTTTTACCAAGTACACTCATTTACTTCACTAAGAATTTGTAAAAAATAACATGAAGTATATGAAGTCACCTTTATCTTTATAATGGTTCCCATGGATATGTTAAACTAACTCCAAAAGTTGTATGAATTACCTTTATTTAAAAGGATTATTTATCTAAAGCATGATAATTCATTTGTATTTTTATCCAGTATCTTAGATCAATTGAGAAAAAATACTTTAATATAAATAAACAAGTCAACTACGTTTAGTTTTATTTGAAAAAGAATTGTCCTTCCATATTTGGTAAGATTATAATATTTTATATTTTATATTTATCATTCATTACAATGGATATTTTTTATTTAATATTTACTTAAACCATTAGTCTAGTATTAATATACCATAACAACATTTATTCTTAAAATAAATAATATATTATTGTATATAGATAGAAACAAAGATAAATTCTTTGGTAACACTTATTACAAACTTGAATTAATCTAAATTGGTACTGAAAAATAGTGATCCCCCCTTGTCTGACATAGGAATCACCCTTTCTAATATTCTTTTGGGTTCACTATACAACCTTTCAAATATTTCATGTTTATTGTATTTAAATCCATATATATTATGTGCATATTGTATTTAATACACAGGAGGATAATATAAACATAATGAATATACTTGAAGTGGGTGCAGCTTGTTTCTTCTTCAATTCATTACAATTTATTTTCTAGTGTCCATTATTTCCAGATAAGAAGAAAATAGCATCATGTTCATTCTTATTCCTTTGAATATTTTTTCTCTTTGAAGGACTCCATAAAGGATCTTTTGGATTTAGATTAGCTATGGGATCTTCAGCCTTGTCTTTCAATATTTCTCCAAAATGGATAGATAAATAGGTTCCAACTAATCTTTATAATCTTGATGAATTATGTAAAACTGTTTCTTAAGTGAATTATCCATTTTTTATCTAGTCTTGTAAAAATAAGGATATTATTAGTGGTACTGATAATAAAAAAAATATTAATGGATAATTTATTATCTATGTGGAAGCCCAATTTTTCTAATCGAGTAATACACCCTAGTATTTTGAAAGCATGCTCTATATCTATATTAATTTCTGGCAGTTTAGACTAATATAGTGAGTTCATTGAGAACCTTATTTATTTCAATCATTTTCTACTCTTTCTAAAGAAAATAGAGGTGTATTATTATGGTGTAAGTATCCATGTATTTATGTTGTATCGTCAAATCTCTTTTCATATTTGATAATATAATATAACGGACATAAGAAGAATCATCAAAAAAATCTGGTAAGATTCCCTTTAACTTTTTCTCACCTGCTAGGGTGAAAGAACAAAAATAGGGGATTCTAATTCAAAATACAAACTTGTTGATAATAGAAAATCACATAAATGATTGTACCACATCTAAAAAAATTTATTTTAAGGACGTGCCATTATTTAATGAATGATTTCACATCCTTCATATTTTTTATTTCTATTCTTATAAAATAATTAAAATATATGATTTTTACTTTACATGATTTAAAATTACGTGAGAAATAATAATAATTTAATTTTATTAATTCTCTAAATATTTTATTAAGCATCAACATCCCTGGCCATTGAACGAAAAAAATTTAGATTCATAAAAATTATAATACCAAGGATCCACATTACTTTTCTTGGTGATATAGACTTTGTCCATGAAAATAATAAGAAGGAAATTAGGTAGGCGGTCTTGAAAACTACAAGCTTACATTTCCATGATCAATTGAGGGATTCCTCTATCCTGAAATCCTGACTTGTATTTCCTCAACACTTGCCTCAAAATTTGTATTTAATGAAATTTTTCTATTAAAAACAATAAAAGTTTTTTTAATTCAACCCAAACCTCTCATGAGAACTCTCTAATAAAATTAAGTGTCCAGACTTTGTCCATTTACTAAACTTAGTTCTATGGTTTCATTGTCAATCAAGTAATGGAAGGCTTAGTCTAACTTTATAATATTTTGATGGATTTTTATTAATTATGCATAAATTTTATTCTTTTTATCCTTTACATGTATTGTTAATATTAATTGGATGTTACTTAATTAATTAACAATGTTGTATAAAAAATTTACATATAATTCATTTATTTAATTTCCACCTTTTTGAATTAATTAATTTAATTATGTGATCACGAACATTCATGCATAAAATAAATAATTTCATAGATATAAAGAATTAATTAATTAAATTACCAGTTCATAAGCTTTATATAATTATTGATTTAATGTGTGGATATTAAGTTATCCATTATACTTAGTAAAATAAATCTTATTACTAGTATTGGAATTAGTTGCAGCATCTAAAGTTTCCACCTGTGTGACACCTCAGTTGACATCATTGTGGTTCCACCACAGTTGGAATCATTATGGTTCCATATTGAACTACCTCCATGAACCTTGGGTAACTCCATTAATTAAAATTATTTATAACTCACACATAAGTGAGGGTATACAAATGATTACTTAAAGTTGAATTTCATAAATATCCTTATCCATGCAAGTCCTGCATAATAATGGATGGAGGGATGAATTAAAGGACATAATTTTTAATTTAATATTAAATAATTGAAAACCCATACAATAAATTAAATTAAAATATCCCACACATATAAAGATCTTGGTCAATATCATGAACAATCATACAAGCAATGTATATGAAAAAATAAAGGGTTATCATTAATTTATTATTAGTTCTTTATTTATTAAATTAATTTTTTTTGAATTATTTAATTGATTAATTAATTAATTCCCTTTCATTTTAATGACCATGTAAATCCTCTTGGAGATAACCATCATAAAGGCATTAATGGAAAATAAATGGTGTAACCAATTATTTTATATTCATTATAATAAATTAATTTATAATTTAATATTCTTTAAAATTCTTATGAAATTTTCAAACACTTAAAGTTTCAATCAAAGAAATAATGTTTTAATCCTAAAATATATATTTTAATTTAATCTTCTATAATTTTACCATTAATTTGGAGACTATATGGCATGTACACAAGCTACACATTCTATAAATCGTTTTCTGTGTATCTCGAATACATGTCTAGGGCATCGGTGTGTTCACTTAGTCAAACTAAACGGAAAGTACAAGTTATCTAAACACTGTGTTATTTTTTTTGGTGCCTAAGATACTCATCTAGACATTTGGCATGTATCTCGATGGGATCACATGACATGTATAGACTAGCTAAATGTCATGTGGTCTAAATGTCATGTTCCCATAAAATGTGTCAAAAGAATGATTGTGTTCTCAGATGAGAGACTACATGACGTGTGTGGGCTACCAACACACCATGTATCTCTAATATTGTGTGTCTAGATAACAAGACCGAGGATTTAACAGGTATCTCAGAGGTTGGAATTTATGAACTACAAATTGTGAAGATTTAAAACACATCATGTATATCAAAAATGATCCAGGTTTTCAGTCTCACAAGTTTTGAACGTTTATAATGACCACATAGATATTTCGATTTACATCGGTAACCCATGTAGACTACACTACATTTATTCCATATACACACCGTACAATAAAAATATTATGTAACAGGTTGTCCAGTAACACATGTTGTACATTCCATGTAATAATCGCATCGCATGTCATGTATCTTGCAGCATGGATAGGTGAATCAGAAAAGAGTACACAGTGTGTACTTCGAGTACATGTCATGTAACCCTATCTTACCAGCCAAAAATTGACAGTTCCTGATGACATCTCTAGCTTTTCTTCCTCTATTCTTAGACATATAAGAAAATAAAACAATAAACAGACATGGTTAATATTTCGATGACATTTTAATTCAAATCATATTAAATAACAAATAATATGAAATAAAAAATTCAACCATGATTGTGTATATATTAACAGTGAATAAATAATTTTAAATTTAAATGTGACCATTCTGATTGTTTATATTTCGATGACATTGTTGATCTTATGAAAGACCCCTTTTAGATTTCCTTCATTGTGATGTGAGGATCCAAGGATAGAATCCCTCTAAAATTGATCCATGCATGTTCCTTGGATATCTAAGAAATACCAATTGATTTCTAGGTGATAGTGCAGAGAATCATTTTTATTGGGTCATTCATTTTGATCACTCGTTCTTTGATCTTGACGGGATCTCTCTTTCATTTCTTATTCTTGAGAGGGTGAGAGAAAATAGGAATTCAAGAGAGAATTTATTATGCACAATAATTCTATATTGTTTGATCTATATACATAATAAATATAATCATCTATTTATAGATCTAGAGTTTAGGTTAAAATATTATTTAATTGTATGTCACCCTAAGAAAATACAATAAACATCATAAAAACCCCATGCCATTAAATAATAATATTATTATTTGTTATCATATGGCATGCACTAACTTGATAAATGATGAATATTATTTACTATATTGCTAATAAATATTAATTTTCAAACATGTTCTTAGTCCATTTGAACTCTTTAATATTTATTGAGTACCTGAATAAAATTATTTTATTCACGTAAATAAATATTTTATTAACAAACCATTAAATAAATATTTGTTAAATATTTAATAAAATAAATATAATTTACTCAAATTCTATTGAATAAATATTTATTTAATTTATGTGATCAATAAAACAAGAATAAAATTATTCCTCAGTTTGAAGAATAATATTTATTATATTAATTAATTTCAAAAGGAATTTAATTTAAATCAATGGAAACACTTAGTGTGTGGCCCTATAAGATTATTTATCATTGGTATTGGGTGGGTATGCCTAAAGTCTTATATTAATGTTTAGAAATAGTTCAAGGAACCCAGTAGAAAGAACTTAACATCTCAATATGAAAACAATATATGAATGTTCAATGTTTAATATAATCCATTTTTTCCAATATCTCATCAAGTGGGTTTCACATTTGTTTCATAAACCTATGAGATTGATATTTCTTTATTCTAATATATAAAATAAACATTATTACATCATGGAAATGGAAATTATATTATATTTATATTTCAATCAAAGATCCAACATATCAACTTTCATAAAATGGAAGGGATAAATCCTTCCTCATCTTATCCATTAATAACATGTCATTCATGATTCACCCAACGTATCCAACTTGTTGATGAACTATTATCATTATAGTTTATGAAATACATATAAGTGTATGAATCATAACATGCATTAATAATAATATTAAAGTATAAGGACCATTACACTTGCTCATAGATAGAAATATCTGATGTCACAAAAACATGCATAATTCCTACTAGCAGGTCTATTCTTATAACCTCCCTTCTTGAAGATTACCAAGTGAAAACTTCATGAGATTAATTATAATCCTCTTAAGAGTACTCACACCTAAAATTATATATACTATATTCCCATAATAGTATGTTATGTGACCATATAACTATATTATAAGAATATCTTCATCACACTTTAGGGTTCTCATTATAGTGGTGAACTTTTATGACCTTTTTAATGCAACAAATACTCTAATACATTATCACATTAATACTATGCATAATAATGATCAATATGTGATAAGAAAATTATATTAATATTCACATAGTTGAATATACAAGTAATCTATTGTAATAATTTGTTGACTCTATGGTGAAAAGTCCAACATTTTCTGTATAAAATGATTTTTATGCTTAAAAGGGATTTTTTTATAAAAATTATTTTTCATTGAAATATGAATACTTTTTTAAAAATTATAGTTACCACCTAATGAAATATAATATTATAAAATTTATTTAATATTTTGGATCATTATTTTTGTAACTTTTTAATGATTTAAATTTCATTTTTAGTCATAATGAATAATTATCATGATAAAAGTCGGTCACCATGATAAGGTTTAAAAGGGTTAATGTGGGGAGGGGTAAACTAAGAGATAAGGATTCAAATATATCTAAAACATGTATATATATGATTTAATGAGTTTTTAGACCTTAAATTATCCTATATTATTAATTATAATAAATTGGGTCCCCTTTTCATGAGAAATACATTTATTATATTTTAAAGTTATTAATATTTACAAGGGTGTCACTCCTCTCACTTATAAAGGGGACCTCCAATCCTCACTTATCAATACACTTTGATCACCTTAGATCAACCAATATTATCCCATAACCCTCACAAACTCTCATATACATTTCATAGATGTCCTTTTCTCACTGAAAATATCAATCATAGAATTCTTAAGGTGTAATCCAAAGGGGGATATACACGGAGGAGGTATAAGTCTTAACTAAATTATTTCAGGATTATTTATTATTTTAACACATTAAAATATATTCTAACCATACTATCAAAATTATATAATTATATTTACTATGATAAAATGTTATAATGTTTATTGAATAACAATTTTCTTCCAATTTTCTATATTATGGGAAATGAATATTTTGTTGGTTTATACATGTAGAATATCGTTTCCATGAAATGATGTGTTTAATTTGTCATTACAAAAACACAAGGAAGGTCGTATGGATGGATTTAATTAATGAATATGATATTTTTAATAATATTATTATTTTTTGAAATTAAACCTTTATCCAATTCGATTCTTTTTCCTCTATTAGAAAAGCGAAATCATCGCTTATGTGTTTGTACAGACTACCGCCTCCATGAAATGACGTATCTCACTTTTTATTAATGCATTACATGGATGGTTTCAAATGTATGTTCAATATAAAAAATGATAATTATAATATTTTCAATATTTCTTATATAATTTATCCATGACCCATTTTACCTTGGTCAACACACCAAAATTGTTTTGGATAGAATAACCCCAAAACATCTAACATGAACATAACTAATTTTGTAAATAAATAGAACATGTTAATAATTGAAATAAAATAAATAATTATAGTGGAATAAAAATTAAAAAAAAAATTAATAAATTAAATTATTGATATATTTTTATTATTTAGTAATCTAAATTATGTATGTAGAGAGTCAGGATTCGATCTAAAGTATTTCTCATCTCAATTTCCTTTCTTTGGTACTTATTCCATTTTCAGCACATGATTTTTTAGGTGGTGTATAAACTATTATATGGATGTATTTAATCATTAATTTACTAAAATTAAAGTGGTTTTTAAATACATTTTATGATCTCTCTTTCATTTTTTTCAATTAAAAGTTACAAAAGACAAAAGGAATTATTCTTTAAAATGTTGTTTTAAATATTTTAAAATATTTTTATTCCATATCCATGTTATTAAAAATTATCAGGAATGTACTTATTTATACTTAATATATTTTTAATTTAAATTTCTACTAATTTTTAATTTATTTAAAAAGTTTTGAAAAGGAATATTTTTAATGTTTTTGATATGGGTCACTTTTAACTCATTTTAAAATAGTGAAAAATGAATTTTTTTAACATTTACCACATGAATGAATTTTCATATTATCATAGTAATTATTAATTATAAATATTAATTGATATGTTTATATGGTTTTTAAAATAATATCCTCTTCCCATTTTCTACTATTTTTTAGTTTTCTTTAAAGAAAATGATTCTTACCCATATTTTTATGAGATTCTTGAAATAAATTTTGATTACAGATTTAAATGATTTTTATGGTTGAAAAGTACAATATAATTTATATTTTTTAATTTAATGGTTCATATAAATTATATATTATAATGGATTTTCCTAGGATATTCCCCTACAATTCATTGGGTAATGATTTATTCTCTATAGAAATGATGATTTGAGATAAATGATTATAATTTATACTATATAGATGAAAGAATAGTGAAAATGGGTGATGAATATAATGTATCAAGGTTTTTATATAGTTTTTATATACTTATTGTGATTTTTTAATTGAAATTTTTTGATTTGAATAATTTATAAGAACTTTTAAAACTAAAAGGTATATTTTAAAGAATGATAATTTTCATGGGTTCTCGTGTTTTCTCAATATGCCTTCATGGTTTTTCTAAGCCTTTGATGGGTTTTAAATATTTTCTTTAAGAAAAGGGTGAATATTCACATGTGATTATGATTTATATATTTTCAAAGTATATTGTTAAAAGGGTAAATTTTTTATGGGTTTCCCTAATTTTCACTTCACAAATGTGTTACCTTTATTTTTAGATCCCTTACTAAGTTGTTTTATCTCATCCCACATTTTCAATTGTTTTTCACACGATCTAAGGATGTGTAAGAACTATATAAAGTTAAATATTTATACTATGTTCATTCATATTAACTTAATAAAAGTTTAATTAAATAAAAAATATGTGTAAATTTAAAAACCTGTTTTTGTGGAAATAATGCTGAGTATGTGGAAATGTCTAGTTTTTTTAATTTTTTTATTAATTCTAAAAAACATATATAACAATAAAAGATCATGGAAATTTATTAATGTGAAATATTTTCTATTAAACTCAAAATGATGGGTTATTTAATCTATGGGGTGTTATAGTTGGTATCAATGAGAGTATTTAGATAACTTTTGAGGATAGGATGACATTAAAAGATGATTTTAATATATTCTAATTTATGGTTACCATGTTATATGTAATGACCTGAACTTTTTAATAACATTTTTTTCCTAAATTTGTTTATTATTTCATTTTATACTCCGCAAACTATATCCTTTAATTAATGAAGTGATACTATTGGGTTTCAACTGTTATATGATCGTTGGTCAATATGACAGTTGGAAACTAAACTCTTAACATTCCAATTTTTGTTTAGTAATACAAGCAATCTTGGTTAATTAATAAAGAAATAAGAGTCGATGACCTCATCCAGTAGACTTGGGCCATACAAAACCCATCTGTCAGAGCTAGGGAAGGAGGTAGCATCTCTGGGATTTACTCTGGACCAAGCCCAAGCCGAGATTTAACATTTGAAGCTTGAACGGAATCACCTAAGGGAGAAGTTAAAGCTGATAGAAATCACCACTCAGGAAATGTTTTCTGAGACGCCCCAAGATTCTATCACCATAGCACACCTTACACTTGGGTCCTATGTGGGTGTTATAAGGGGCTATGTAACGAGGTCTTAGATACTTTTTTGTAATACCTTAGTATAAATAAAAGTGTTTTCTGCTTATGGTAAAATTTGTGAATTTCAAATGTCTGGATAAATGTAGGATGAATTTATAGAAGTTCTATATTACTAATTAATTTTTAATAAAATGTTATTTTAAAATATTTATTTAAACTTTAAATAATTAAAAATGTAAAATGATTTTCAAAAAATGGTCTTATAGAGTTGTGACCAGTAATAAATTTAGAGTCTTATAAGATCAACTTATTTTTTAGTGAATAGAAAAGTATGAATAGCAACACACCCTTATGAATAGTAATGAATAGTAAATCAGCCAAAAAAATAGAAAATTCACCCATGAATGTATAAATACAATTTAGACATCTTAAAAGTGAAAAAAACAATCATAGTATAAGTTTTTTTATTTTTGTATGTCATAAATATTTTATTTAAACTTTTATAATTAATTTAATAATTTAATATAAAAATTTATTTTCATAAAATTTAATCATAAATTGTTAATTTATTTTATTATGGTTATACGATAATTTTATGGGACCTTGATTACTTTTTCAAGGTGTTACAAAATAAGTTATAGTTTTAGAGTTGTTCTTTTTGAATAAATAATGATTTTGTTTAAAAAAAAAATAAAATTATTTATAAAATTATTTTCATAAAATGTAGTTCATTTTTGAATTTAGATCAACGATATTAGGTTAGGGTAAATTTTTGGGATTATTCTGAAATAGTTGAATGTTCTATGAATAGTTAAAATACAGTTTTGAGTTTCAGGTGTTTAATGACATCATTGATGATGTAATCATGATTTAATAAATCTGGTCAACTTGTGAACAATAAGATATATTAGTAGGTGTCCCAAGTGGACAATACCATGGGAGAATACCATGGTCAAGCCCATGGTTTTTCAAATACTGCCGATGAGGTGTCCCTTGGAAATTAATTAAATATTCCCTCTCTGTCCCTATAAATACCAAGTCATTCCCTCATTCATTTCATTCCAAAATCCTCCAAAACGATGTTATAGTCTTTTTACCTCTGAATTATTCCTCCCAATGTTCCCTTAATCCCCCCAAGTGCGTAAACTTCAATCATTCGAAGTTTCTCTTCAAGGTTATGGAACCTTTAACTCTCCTCTTTTAAGTCATGACTTCCTTTATGTTATGTCTTCTAGTTTCCAAGTAATTATGTGGGGGTATGTTATTTTTTTTATTACTGTATATTTAATTTAAAATTTATGAGAGACCCCTTCCACTCTCATCAACTTATTTTTCTGAATTATAAGCGATGTCGTTAGGCCGCTGAATTTTCAAAAAAGAAATCACACTTTCTCTTTTCTTTCAAGTTTCCCTTTCATGTGGTGTGTCATTCCACACCATGATATTATTTATTTTTTATTATGTAACTCTACTATATATTATTCATTTATTTCTGGTATACCCTTGTCCCCTATTTTTTTGTTTTCTAAAACCATGTTATTTAGCCGTTATGCTGCAGAAATTTTGTCTCAAGATATATCTCTCTTTTTCTCAAGAAATTATCTTGTTTCATTTATCTGAATACCCAAATATTTTTTTCATTTCTAGAGTTATTAATAAATAAATAAAATTTACCTATTTTATTATGGAATCGACATACATGAAACCCTCTTTCCTTTTCCAAGGTTTATAAAAGACATATCGATCATGTTTCTAAGCACTTTTAAAATGTCATGATTTTGAAGTGAAACCCATTACATTTACTCTATATGGGTTATTTATGAAATGTTTGATTATGATCTATGTGGATCACATGAATATAAATACATATTAATGGTGTGCCCTTATATCACTCCAATTCATTCGGTAAATAATTTAATCTCTAGAGATGACAAGTTTCACGATACCTTGGTGAATAACCTTGGTAATTGTTATGACACCTTGGGGATGAACCTTGGTGATATGTTCATGAATGTATAAATTAAATTTTCTAGGCACATATCCATGTTATGGTTCAATTTCATTTTATTATGATATTCATATACTTCCTTTGCACATGTCTTTGTGTTTTTTATCAAGTTCTTATTGATTTCACAAGTAAACTGATTCCCTTACTTTCCTTACTGGGCCTTCTACTCACCCTTTCCTTTGATGTAAGTCTCTAGGTTATGAGATAAAATAGTTGTACTTAGTAATAACTTATTATGAATCCCTACAAGTTTATTATAAGAATGTTTTGTGTTTTCATGTTTTATGTTCCTGATTTCCATGACACTAGACTTCAAAGATCCTCTGTTTGTAAAATGTAATGAAAAGTTATGTAATAAAATGCAGGATGCCATAGTTGGTATCAAAGGAAAGTTTAGTTATTTATTGAAATTAGTCTATGAAAACATTAGAATAAATATATAGAAAAGTTTAAATATAGGAATAATTCCTTGTATTTTGGTGAGTATTGAGTAAGTGGTTTATCAAGAAAATACATCCATGTATGGATATGAGAAGGTAGAGGCCGATCTGGCACAGATATACCTAGGAGTGAAAACTCTAACAAGGAGTTTTAGGCTTGACCCAGGGTATCCTGGTACATGACTATGGGCATTGCTGCACTCTTGGTTATGACACTCCTGGGGTATATGTTTGGTTACTCATAAGCTTTTTATGAATCATTATGAAGGATTTATATATAAATGTAATTTTTTAAAGAATAATGTCTTAAGACATGAAATAATTTATAGTTAAAATATTAATAAATGAAATAATCTTCTCAAAAAGGTTTTATTCTTTTAGAAAATGGTGGGAAATAGTAGGATCCATGCAAATGGTGACCACAATGGACCAAGCACTGACGACCCTCTAAAGGAAGATGGAATGGAAACTTTCATGCGAATGATGAACCAACTGACTCATGTTATGGGAAATAACTTAGATCAAGCTGAGATACTGACCTCACCATGAAGGGAACAACTTTCTGTTGAATCCTTTATGCATCAATGACCACCAATCTTTAGTGGATCTATCAACCCATTGATTGTTGAAGAGTGGATTAGCTCTATCGAGAAGATCTTTTCTGTGTTTATCTGTTCTGAATAAGATAAGGATACCTTGGCTATTTATCTCTTAGAGGGAGAAGCTAATCAGTGGTGGGAACTGATTAAAAACACAAGTCCAAGAGTGTAAGTTGAAGCTTTTGAGTGGTAAGAGTTCATATGGATATTGATCAACAAGTATTTCCCTCGATTGATGAGAAAAAGGATGGAGAATGAGTTTCTCGAGCTGAATTAGAGGGATAATGAATCTGTGGGAAGCTACAAGATGAACTTCACAAGGATTTAATGTTACCCCTCTAGATTTGTTGCGGATCCAAATGGTAAGGTTTATAGATTCTTTGGTGGACTGAGACCTCATCTGTGGAAGAATCTAGCCAAACGAGATTATGATAGCTATGAGGAGATCGTGCAAAGTGTGATGAAAGTCGAACTAGAGTTTGGTGATATTCAATGGTATCATAAATAATATGACAAGAACTGATTTATGGAGCCAAGATTTGGTATAATATTCAATTAGGGAAGAGGAGGAAAGAAATTACAACGTCCCATGTGTAATAAATGTAGGAAGAAGCATCCAGGGAACTGCATGCTCAGGATCAGGAAGTGATACAATTGTGGAAGAGATATCCACATTGCACGGAATTGTTGTAGTGAGGTGAAGACACAACTTCCCAACACTTACGAAAAAGGGAAAATGGTGTAGTCCCTACGTGATGTTGAATGCTATAAGTGTGGAAAACTTGGGAACTTTGCCAATCACTATCCAAATCCAAGGACAGTGGAGGGGAATCACCATCATCCTCATCAACGACCAAGGGAAAAAGGTCATACTTTTTGCAATCACTATGGCCAAAGTTGAAGTGCCAAATGATGTGGTGGAAGGTGATCTCGTTTTTCTTTCAAAGATAGAAAGTACTTTATTTGATTCTGGATCTACGCATTTATTTATTTCATCCATGTTTGAAAATAATTTAGAATCATCCCCTGATTTTCTAAAATTAGAGTTATTAGTCAAGACTCGTGGTGTGATTATCCAAGAATTGTCAGTATTTAAAAACGCTAGTATTTACTTTAGTGAGCACAGTCTTATCAAAAATCTAGTAGTCATTCCCATGCTGGAATTCAACATTATACTAGGGATGGACTTTCTCTCAAAGTATAATTCTAAGATCAAATGAAGAAGCAAGGAAATATCAGTAGTCTTGAATGGAAAACCTACAGTTATCTTCCAGGGAGAGATATCTCAACCTGATCTTTGTCTAGAATAACCTCCAATATCCTTCTTTATGGAGTTGATCGGTGAAGAAGAATAAGGAAATGAGAGTTTGAGGATAGAAAATATCCCCATCATCCAGGAATACATTGACGTATTTTCTAAGTAGTTTCCTGGACCTCCCACAGAAATAGAGGTAGAGTTCACCATTGAACTCATACCTGGATCCCATCCAATATCAAAGACTCCGTATAGGATGGAAAATGTGGAGCTAGAGGAGTTAATGAAACAACTCCAATATCTTTTGGATAAGGGTTTTATTGACCGAGTTTGTCTCCTTGGGGAGCACAAGTTCTCTTTGTGAATAGGAAGGATGGATCGATGCGGCTATACATTGATTATAGAGAACTGAACAGGATCACAATGAAGAACAAATACCCTCTTCCAAGAATTGATGACTTGTTTGACCAACTTTGTGGGGATCAATTCTTCTCTAAGATTGATCTTTGATCTGGTCATCATCAATTGAGGGTGAAAAAAGAATATATTCCTAAAACTGCCTTCCAATCAAGATATGGGCATTATGAGTTTGTTGTTATGCCCTTCAGACTGACTAATGCACCTGGTATTTTTATGGATTTGATGAATAGAGTCTTTAAAGACTACCTTGATAACTTTGTGGTAGTTTTTATTGATGATATTATTATATAGTCCAAAATTCATGAGGAGCATGAGGATCATATAAGGGTTATTTTTTAAACTCTACAGAAAGAGACCCTTTTTGGGACTTTTAGAAAATTTGAATTCTGGTTAATGCAAGTTGCTTTCTTGGGTCACATTGTTACTAATGAAGGAATCACAGTTGACCCTACATAGAAAAAATTTGTAGAGGAGTGGACTCATCCTACAATGATAACTAATATTAATAGTTTCCTTAGATTATCGGGATATTATAGGAGGTTTGTGAAAAACTTTTCATGACTTTATAATTCATTAACCAAGTTAACTCGAAAAGGGGTCAAGTTCATCTGGACAAAGGAGTGTGAGGAAAGTTTCCAAGAGCTGAAGAAGAGATTGGTTATTGCACCCATGTTAAATCTTCCCTCAAGTGGAGAAATATTCATTATTTTAGTGATGCATCTCTAAAAGGTCTTGGGTGTGTCCACATGAAAAATTGACAAAGTCATTGCTTATGCATCTCCACAGTTGAACACTCATGAGAAGAACTATCCTAAACATGATCTGGATATGGCTGCGGTTGTTTTTTATCTAAATATATAGAGGCACTATATTAATGGGGATAAATGTGATATATATACAAACCATCAAAGTTTGAACTATATTTTCATATAGAAGGAATTGAACATGAGATAGAGGATATGGTTCGAACTTCTCAGAAACTATGATTGTTCAATTCATTATCATCCCGGAAGAGTAAACAAAGTCAATGATGTATTAAGTAGGGAAGAACCAGTTGTTCTTTCCATGATGGGGATTCAAAGAGATACTTTGATCAATGACTTAGTAAAGCTAGGAATGGGAATTATAAGGGAAGGGACATCATCAACCCTAACCCAAATGATTTCTCAATAGTCCTTACTAGAGAAGTTCAAGAAAGCTCATAAATAAGATCCTTTGTTACAGATAAAGTTTGAGGCTATGAAGGATGGAAATTTTCCTGAGTTCAATATTGATCAAGAAGTATTACTGAAATTTTTTACAAACTATGTGTTCCATCTATTCCGGAAATAAATAAGGATCTGATGGATGAAGTTCATAGCTCTATTTTCTCTATACATCCTTGAAGTAGAAAATTGTATAGGTACCTTCATGATCATTATTGGTTGGATAATATGAAAAGAGAGATTGAAAACTATACTTCAAACTACATGGTATGTTATCAAGTGATGGCAGAGCGACAACTTCCTAAAGGCGTATTGTAACCATTACCCATACCAGCATGGGAGTGGGACAATATCACAATGGACTTCATCACGGTTCTCCTGAGAACTTCCAAAGGAAACAATGTGATATGGGGTATTGTGGACCATCTCACCAAGACTTCCCATTTTATCTCTATTCGGGAAGATTTCTCTCTTGATCAACTTTCCATGATTTACGTGAAGGAAGTGGTAAGGCTGCATGGAGTTCCACATTCTATCGTATCTGATCGTGATCCAATGTTCACATAAAAATTCTGGAGAAGTCTTCAACATTCTATGAGCACTGAATTGAATTTCGGTACGACCTATCACCCCCAAACTAATGGCCAATCTGAAAGGAATATGCAAGCACTCGATGATATGCTGAGAACATGCTCAATAGAATTTAAAGGTGGATGGGATCAACATCTCCCTTTAGTTGAGTTCTCTTACAAAAATAGCTTCCACTCAAGCATTCAAATGGCACCCTATGAAGCTCTATATGGTAATCGATGTAGAACTCTTACATGTTGGCATAATTATGGTGAGAGAAATATTCTTGAGCCTGATCTTGTGCAAGAGATGACAGAAAAGGTCCATGCCATCCAACAACACATTAAGGCTGCCCAAAGTTGGAAAAACAACTCTGCCGACAACCGTGGAAGGGAATTGGAGTTTGATTTTGGTGACAAGGTCTTTATTCTAATTTCACCTTGTAAGAGATTCATGTGGTTTGGGAAGAAAGTGATGCTCAGCCCTAGGTACATTGGCCCCTATGAAATCCTTGATCTCATAGGAGTAGTGGCCTATCGGCTTCCACTTCTTCCAAATATAACACAAGTTCATGATGTCTACCACATATCCCTCTTGAGGAAGTACATACCTGACCCTTCACATGTACTATATCCATAGGTGGTACAAATGGAACATGACCTCTCTTATGAGGAGCAGCCGGGGGAGATCTTGGATCGTAGAGACAAGGTTCTACACAACAAGACTACCCACCTTGTTAAGGTGTTATGTAGGAACCACAAATGCGAAGAAGTCACGTGGGAACCGAAGGAGTATAAGAGGCAGATTCACCCTTACCTTTTCTCTCTCAGAGTATGAGTTAAAATTTCTGGAATTAAATTTCTTAAGGGGGGAAGAATGTAACAACCTGAATTTTTTAATAACATTTGTTTCCTAAATTTGTGTGTTATTTCATTTTATACTCCACAAACTATATCCTTTAATTAATGAAGTGATACCATTGGGTTTCGATTGTTATATGATCATTGGTTAATATGACCGTTGGAAACTAAACTCTTAACATTGCAATTTTTGATTATAAATACAAGTGATATTGGTTAATTAATATAGAAATAAGAGTTTATGGCCTCATCCAGTAGACTCGTGTTGTATGAAGCCTATTTGTTAGAGCTTGGGAAGGAGGTATCATCTCTGGGCTTTTCTCTGGACCAAGGCCAAGTTGAGCTTCAACATGTGAAGCTTGAACAGAATCGCCTAAGGGAGAAGTTCAAGCTGATAGAAATCGCCACTCAGGAAATGTTGTCCGAGCTTCCCCAAGATTTCATCACCATAGCACACCTTACACTTAGGTCCTATGTTGGTGTTATAAGGGGCTATGTAACGAGTCCTTAGATACTTTTTTTAATCCCTTGGTTTAAATAAATTTTTTATTTATTCTTAGGGTAAAATTTTTTAATGTCAAATGTATGGATAAATGTAGGATGAATTTATTGAAGTTCCATATTACTAATGAAATTTTGAAAAAAATTTATTTTAAAATATTTATGGAAACTTTAATTAATTAAAAATGTAAAATGATTTTCAAAAAATTGTCTTCTACATTTGTGACCAGTAAGAAATTTAGTGTTCAATAAGATCAACTTAATTTTTAGTGAATAGTAAATTATGAATAGTAATGTACCCTTATGAATAGTAATGAATAGTAATTGGCCAAAAAAATAGAAACATTACCCATGAATGTATAAATATAATTTAGACATCTTAAAAGTGAAAAACGACCATAGTATAAGTTTTTTTATTTTTGTATGTCATAAATATTTTATTTACAATTTTATAATTAATTTAATAATTTTAAATGAAAATTTATTTTCATAAAATTTAATCATAAATTGTTAATTTATTTTCTTATGGTTATACGATAAATTTATGGGACCTTGATTACTTTTTCATGGTGTTAAAAATAAGTTATAGTTTTAGAGTTGTTTTTTTGAATAAATAATGATTTTATTTAAAAATTAAATTAAAAATATTTAGAAAATTATTTTCATAAAATGGAGTTAATTTTTTAATTTAGATCATCTATTTTAGTTTAGGGAACATTTTTTTGATTATTCTGAAATAGTTGGATTTTCGGAGAATAATAAAAATACAGTTTTGAGTTTCAGGCGTTTAATGACATCATTGATGATGTAATAATGATTTAATAAATCTGGTCGACTTTTGAATAGTAAGATATGTGATGAGGTGTCCCAGGTGGACAATACCGTGGGCATGCCCATGGTTTTGTAAATACCACCGATGAGGTGTCCCTTGGAAATTAATTAAATATTCCCTCTCTTTCCCTATAAATACCAAGCCATTCACTCATTCATTTCATTCCAAAAATCCTCCTCAACAAATTTATAGTCTTCTTACCTCCCATGTAGTCATTTCAAGGTTCCGTTAATCCTTACAAGGGCCCAACCTTCAATCTTTCAAAGTTACTCTTCAAGGTAAGGGAACCCTTAACCCTCCTCTTTTAAGTCATGACTTCCTTTATGTTATGTCTTCTAGTTTCCATTTCATTATGTGGGTGTATTTTTTTTTTATATCTTTATTACTGTCCATTTCATTTCCATTTGATTAGATACCCTTTCTTCTATCATCAAATTAATTTTCTGAATTATAAGTGACGTTGTTAGGCTACCAAATTTTTGTAAAAGAAATCAAATTTTCTATTTTCGTTCAGGTTTCCATTTCATGTGGTGTGTCATTCCACACCATGATATTATTTATTTTTATTATGTACCTCTACTATAAATGATTCATTTATTTATGAGATACACTTGTCCCCTATTTTTTATTGTTTTCTAAAACCATGTTATATAGCTGTTATGCTCTAGAAATTTTGTCTCAAAATATCTCTCTTTTTCTCAAGAAATTATCTTATTTTATTTATCTGAATACCCAAATATATTTTCATTTATAGAGGTATTCATAAAGACATAAAATTGGTCTATTTTATTCCAAAATCTACATACATGAAACCCTCTTTCCTTTTCTATGGGTTATAAAATACATAATGATCATGTTTCTATGCACTTTTAAAACGTCACGATTTTGAAGTAAAACCCATTACATTTACTCTCTATGGGTTATTTATGAAATGTTTGATTATGATATATGTGGATCACATGAATATAAAGATATATTAAGGGTGTGCCCTGATAGCTCTCCAATTTATTGGGTAAAGAATTTAATCTCTAGAGATGACAAGTTTCACAATACCTTGGTGAATAACCTTGGTAATATTTATGACACCTTGGGGATGAACCTTGGTGATATGTTCATGAATGTCTAAATTAAATATTGTAGCCACATATACATGTTATGGTTCATGTTCCTTTAATTATGATATTCCTCACATGTCTTCATGTTTTTTATCAAGTTCTTATTGATTTCACAAGTAAACTGATTCCCTTTCTTTCCTTATAGGGCCTTCTGCTCACCCTTTCCTTTGATATATGACTCCAGGTGATTAGATTCAATAATTGTACTTAGAAATAACTTATGATTAATCCCTATAAGTGGATTAGAATAATGTTTTATGTTTTCATGTTTTATGTTTCTGATTTCCAAGACACTAAACTTTAAAGATCCTCTATTTTTAAAATATAATGAAAAGTTATGTAATAAAAGGCGGCATTCCATAATATAGAATTTGATTATTTCCATGTTTCTTCATCAAATCCATGTTTTTTAAGAATGTTTTTTTATATAGGATACATGAATTCTGAGCTAAGAAGGCATCAAGAGGATAATATCCATCTGAATTAGTAACTCTAAATGATTAGAGTTTGAGATGAGTAGTTTTTTTATTTCAACTTAATTAATGCAATTAATAAATATTGGAACCCATGACATAGAGAAACCAAATTATCCAAAAATAAATATGTAAAAATTAAAAAAATTATGAAACAAAATCCTACAATATTTAGTGGATCTTCAAACCCAGTTAAAGCTAAAGGATGGAATAATGATTTTGAAATTATATATGATTTTTTGGATGTTCCTAACATCATAAGGTAACTCTTTCTATTTTCAATTTTCAAGGTGAATCTGATTAGTAGTTTTTTAATTAATAATACATAAAATAAAATAAAATTTATACCATATATTGGATGTTCTGTAAGTATCTTTTTCTAGAGAAATATTTCCCTTATATTCTCCAACTTAGAATGGAATGTCAATTTATAGAATTGAAGATACAATTAAAAGAGTTAATTTATATGGGTTTAATTCAGCCTATAACTTCACCATGGGGTGATCCTATTTTGTTTGTTAAAAATATGGTGTTTCTATGTGGATTTGTATTGGTTATGGAGTACTCAATAACATTACTATTTCGAAAAATTATTTTTTGCCACATATCGATGACTTATTTTATCAGCTCCAGGGTGCTTAGTATTTTTCAAAGATTAATATAAAATTTGGATACCATTATCTGAAATTAATGGAATATGGAATTATATAAATATAATTTTATACTATTTATTGACATTAAGAGTTTTTGGTTATGTATTTCAGTTTTAAAAATGAACCTATTATATTTATATATCTTATGAATAGGGTTTTCAATGAGTATTTATATATATATTTGGAAATATTAATTGATGAAAATATAATATATTATATAATCTATAAATATCAGTAGACATATCTAAGGATTATTCTTTGAACCTTAAAATAAAATAAGTTTTATTGAGAATTTTGAAAATGAGTATTTGGTAACATAAATTTCATTCATTGGGAATAATTTTTCTAAATATGGCATAACAATTGATCCTAATAAAAATAAATTGGTGGAAGAGTGGAAAAGAACTATAGATATCCCTTTAGATTTTATAATATCCTGGATTAGTGGGTTACTACTGATGGTTTTTTGATAACTTTGTTCAGTTATCTATCCCACTAACCAATTAAACTTAAAAGAGAGTTAAACTCTTTTATATAAAGAGGTGTGGTGAATGTTTTCCAACAAACAATAAGGAATTTTATATTTACTATGATTCTTATTGATGTTCCTTGGTTTTTTCTTGATATAATATGACTGAGTAATTGCATATGCATCACATCAATTGAAACCCTGTGATAAAAATTATACTACGCGTGACCTTGGGTTTGATGTAGTAGATTTTTATTTAAAAATATGATGTAATAATCTATATGGGTATAAATATAAAATATATAATGATAATATAATTTTGAAGTATATTTTCACTCAAATAAGAGTTAAACATGAGGTAGAGGAGATAGTTACAACTGATTAAGGATTATGATTGTACAGTTCACTGTCATCTAGGTAAATAAAACAAGGTAACTGATTCCTTGAGTTAAAAAGAAAATGCATCATTAAGTATTTTATGTTTGGAACATAATTTATTAGTAAATAATTTAATTAATGTCATACATGAAGTTTTATATGCAAAAAAAAATCTTTCACTTTTGGTTTAGGTCACAGTGCATTCATCTCTGTCAAATAGAATTAAGCATGCTTAGAAGAAAGGTCATGGGTTTCAATAAAAGGTATAATTAGTTAATGATGATAATTTTATTGAGTTTAATATAAAAAATTAAGGTGTTATAATTTTTGTAAAATGTTTATGTTTACTGAATGATTTTCAATTAAGGAAATAATTATTGATTGAGGCTCATAGCTCTCTATTTTCTCTTCATCATAGCATAACTAAGATGTATAGAGACCTTTAAAAATATTGTTGGTGGGATGGAATGAAGAAATATATAACTGGTTTTACTATGAGATGTTTGAATTGTCAAAAAGATAAGCTGAATGAAAACTAATAGAGGAGATGTTTTTGACTTTTCTAATTATCGGATGTAAATGGAATGAAATATCCCGAAATTCTAGTGTGGGGTTACTAAAAACATCTCATTTAAATAATGAGATTTTGATTATTGTTGATTGATTGACAAAATATAGGCATTTTATTACAATTTGAGATATTATGCCTTTGGATTAGTTTTTTAGACTTTATCTTAAAGCGATTGAAATGCTACATGGAATCCCTCTCTCTATTGTATCTAATTAGGATCTCATATTTACATAAAATTTTTAGAAAGGAATTTAGAAGTCATTGGGAACTAAATTAAATTTAAGTATATATTTTCATCCTCAATATGATAGACATGTGAAGCAAATAATTCAAACATTAAAAGATATGTTTTTGACGTACACATCATATTATCAAGGGAGTTGGGAAAAATATATTTTATTACTGCAATTTTCTTATAATAATAACATTCTTTCCAGTATATATATGGAATCATTTAATTAATTATATATAAATCAGTGTCGAACTACATCATGTTAGGAAGAAATTGATGAAAGAAGGATATTGGGACCAAAATGGGTAGAATAGATAGTTGAGAAGGGAAGATGATTCTTCACCACATTAGGGTATCTCATTGTAGAAAGAAAATTTATGCAAATAATTAGAGGAAATATCTTTTGTTTTAGGTATGGGACCATGTTTCTCTTAAATTATATCCTTGAATGTGTTATTAATTTTTGGAGGAAAGGAAAATTAAGTCCATGTTATAATTTTTCATATGAAATTCTATAGAATTTGGGATCATTTGTTTATCAAGTATCCATACATATGGTTTTATCATATGTGGATGGACTGTTTCACATTTATTTACTAAGAAAATATATACCTGATGTGTCTCATGTTTTAAGCCCAGAAATGGTATAATTAGAAGAAAATATTTTTTATAATGAACATATAATTAATATAATAGATCTCAGGGACTAGGTATTTCATAATGATGTGACTCGACTTATTACGGTTTTGTGGAATAATCACATGATTTAAAAATCAACACGGGAATCTGGAAAAAAACCAACGAGGGAAAAATATCCTCACCTATTTTTTGTAACAAAATTACAAGGGTGAAATTTATTTAATGGGGATGAATGTGAAAACACAAGTAATCCTAAAAATAAATAAATTTTATAATTATAAAGTATTTTTTTGGATTCATATCATCATATTTTTATAAATAATTTAATAAAAAATCAATCGAAAAAGGAATGGTTTTAAATATCTAAAAATATTTTTTCCATGTGTTAAATGATTTTAATTAAAAGATAAATTTCATAATTTTTTCAATTTTAAATTCATAAAATGTAATTATTTTTTTATATAGTTATTTAAAAATATTCTTAAGATAATATTTTGGTGTTTTTCTAAAATTACTGATTTTTGGGCAAATAGTGAAAAATACTGATTTCACAAATATTGTCACATTTATGAAATTATCATGATATAATAGTGTATTTAAAGTCTATTAAACTATTTTATATACCAATAATATATTTAATAATCAATATAATTAATCTAAAAATAAAATTTCTAAATTATAAATCAATTTTTTACATTTTGGAAATCCATGTAATGTTTTTAATCAAATAAAAACAAGTTTTCGTTCTACTATTTTAACCAATTATTCACAAGGATATTTAAGGTCTTGGTTCTGATTTAAAGTAAAAAATATATATTTGAACAAAATAATCCAATGAATATAATATTAACCAACATTATACCATATTTTGGTATAAAATCATTTTTATCCTTAAAGAGGGAATTTTTCAAAAAACTGTATTTTGTTGTGTCAAATGTAAATGTTTTAAAATTAATTTTTAACACCTATAGAAATTTAATCTTAGAAAATGGATTCTATATTTGGGATCACCATTTTCTAAATTTTTAATGAGTTCAATTACATTTTTAGTCAAAATGAGTATTTTTCATGGTAAAAGCTTTTCACCATTATAAAGGTTAAAAGGGTTAAAGAGGGGGGTTAAACTATAAAATAATGCTTCAATTATCTATAAAACTAGAAAAATATGATTAAATGAGTGTATTTAGACCTTAAATTATCCGATAATTTAAATTGGACTAAATTTAATCCACTTTTCATGAGAAATACATTAATTATATTTTAAATTTCATACTATTTACAATGGTTTCAATACTATCACTTATAAAAGAGAACCTCTTCTCGTCACTTATACACACAGTTTAACCATCCTATGTAACAAACCCATCCCTAGTAGCCTAGACTCAGTGGTTATTTTTTTATAATGACATAGATACAATATATTACATCACTAAGGTTTGATTAGTTTAGTAGTCTTGAGGAACTAGATACATACATGATTCCCTTAGTACATTAGTAATTAAACAAAGAACATAACAAAGAAAAATAAAATTATTCCTCAAAACTTATTCAAATATTTCATCTTCATAATTTAGTGAAGGAAAAAATTAAAGGTTTATCTCAAACACTCGTTAAGGGTTACATGAATCAATAACAAGTGATGCAAAGCTAATAAATCATAATCCTAATGGAATGGTAAATAACTGTAAAACACATGCGATCAATAAACTGAGAATGTAAATTCATCCATACACTTTTTCATAGTGAAAATATCATGTAAATTAATAAATAAATATTGTATAAAGAAAATAATTAATCTTTGGACATCATTTATATGGAGCGTGAATCATTATACAATCAAGACAGTTTATGTTTATGGGTAAAAATCCGTATGATTCTATTTAGAAAAAAACACGAAGGGTTTGTCACAAACTATATTGTATCATGATACCTTTCAATGCTTCAAGTGGAAATATATAATTGGGACCCACTCATCACTTTGTGTCTAAATTATTCTTCATATATAGATTCAATTCATGAATTGTCAAAATATTTTTATTGAGTAGAGGATATAGATACATCAATTTTCCCCTAATTAGAAAAACATTCAAAGAAAACACAATATGTAAAAATGGTACCTGGTTAAGATGATAAAAATATCCATGATACAATATATATATATATATATATATTTAATGAAATATTCAATTAATGATGATAACAAATTAAAGAGAAGTATACATACACCACACACGAGAAATAAGTAATGAATATGTGTAACCTATAATGATCATGATCTTTATTTCATATTTAATAATGATTTATTATAAAAAATTAAACTTAATACAACTTAGAAGATTGAGAGGTCTAGTGTATTTGGGGATTAGGAACATTACATAACAACTTAAAATAAGAAATGCACATCTTTATTGAAAACTTCTTTTACATGATCATTCCTTCGTACTTAGCATTTCATGGGATTACGTGAGGACATATATAAGTAAATGGGGAGCTATAAATCCTGGTAAGGGAATAAACATGGCATAACATGTGGAAGATAATACATGTTATTCAATATTCTTATCCTAGAAATATTGAAATAATATGCAGCATGATATTAGCATGATCCAAGCTTCATTGCACATGGTTTAGCATGAGTAAACCCTCATTGCACATGAATTAGCATGAGTAAACCCTCATTGAAATTGAATTTTCCTGAGTAAACCCTCATTGGACATGAATTAGAACGAGTATACCCTCATTTTAGATGACATATTATGATAAAAAACATTTCCCAATGCATTGGAGCATTATCCGGGTGTACCCATCATATTCATTTCATTTTCATTTATAAGTGTTCCATATAGATCATACAACATGGATTCATTAAACATCATAATTTATTCCTTGAATAAGTAATTTTTAACACATAAATTTATTTCCCCAATAAATGAGTACATGAGCATAAAGGTGAATACCCTTGATAGAGAAATGGGTATGGTATTCACTGCACGATGATTTTGGCTTGGAAAACCGTGGTGTAATTTGGGCAGCATAATGACATCAAATAGAAATTTGTAAAATGGGTTTATGAGAGATAAATAAATCTATAATAACTTATAAATGAAATGTAAATTAAGGAAATCATGTAAAATAATATCCCAATATGTGAAATTGAATTTATATTCATAATATAAAATAAATTCTTGAATGGAAATGAGAAGAGAGAAACCCCTTACATAATTTCAGCATAGTAATGGGTGGTTTTAAAGGATTGTAGGGGGATTAATGGGATTTAATGTAAGATAAAATCTTGTATAAATAAAATTAAATGTAAGGAAGTTTTTAATAATATATCCCATTCAATAAAATGGAAATTCAAAGGCATGACATAAAAGAGGTTCTTGAAGAAAAAGGAGAGAGGGAGATCCCTTACAGAATTTTTGCACAGTACCGGCTTAGGTATGGGTCTAAATAAGGTTGGATAAATGATCCCTAATTAAATTAACATAAAATTTATATTAATTTAATTTCTATAAATTAATTACATTATAACCATTTTGAATTACAATAACTACTTTCAAATAAGATGCTTGAATTTGAAAGGAGGAGGGGAATGTGAGGATCCTTTACATGGATGTGTGATCCCAAAGGCTTGGGAGAGGCTTATTGGGAGATTGGGGAACCTTAGAAGGACTATATGGAGTAGGGGTAATAGGATGGTCGAACATAAAAGATATTTAGTGAATATAAATGGGTTCTTGGGTGGGTTTATATAGGAAAGGTGGGGGAATTATTTATTATTTTGGTTTTGGACACTACACACTAAAATATTCAAAACCACAAATCATCCCACGATTTTTTCCTATGTTTTATAGAAAAGGGGAGTGTAATAAATAATTTTATAATGATAAGGGCAGAATATATTAAAAAATTCCCTTTTCTTATGTGGAGGTGAGCCACACTTTCAAGGAAATGATTTTAAAATCTTAAAATATTTTATATGTATTGGAGAATTCACTAAATCTTAATAAAATAAACCGAAAATTACATTATTTTAAATTAAAAAACATATATTTTTCTGAATATACCTTTTATAGTATTTTATTACATCACTATTGGGTCATTATTAATTCATAAAACACATTATATATTTATACGGTATTTAATTTTTACCCAAAATTTAAACCTTCTAAGAAATTAGGAAAATTTCATTGTTGGATAATTTAGATGTCCTGATTCCCAAAATAATTTTAATTTTATATAAATAATTTTCTAAATATGTGAATTTTTACATTAAAAATAAAAACCTTCATTTATTTAAAATTCACTGGTTTTGACAAAAACAGTTCTCAAACATTAAAAAATTACAATTGACTTCATAAAAATTATATGATAATTTCTATTTAATAAAATTAATTTAATATTATTATTTTATCAAAATATTATTTAATTAAAAATCCATTAATTCATATAAATATATTTCTTAATTGAATTGGAATATTAACCAATAATACTATTTGATCTTTAAAAATCATTTACAAAGTAACAATAATAAAATGAAAGTATATTCATTATTCTATACAAAAATAATGAAAAAAATCAAAATTCCTGGGTCTTTTTCACATCCATTTATTACACCAGAATACGTCCAAAGAGTAAGGTGTGTGATAGTGGGGTTTTCATGGGGTTGTTCGAAAAACATGGTTTGGGTCGTCATCTCGAGGAGCTTGCAGTTCCACAGTTAACGGTTTTGATAATGCTTAAATTTTTTGATCTTGTCTTGGGATTCGTCGAGATAAAATCCTATAAATTCTAACTCCCTTGGAAGCTTTGACAAATGGGATTTATAGGTTATGATCCTACAGGTTGAGGGTATCACTTCTTTGGTCTCTGTCAAAATGATTTTTAAAACCCAATATTTATACTAGTCATGTGATCATTTTTAAATGGATATATTATTAATGGTAAGGATACTTAATGGTCATTTAAATCCAGTTGGATATAATAAAACAAAAGAAGTTCATGTTTTTTCAATATTAATAAGAAATTTAATTAAAATAATGGGAATTTTATTCATAAATGTTTGGTTCGTAACAACCACCCCCCCTTTAGAAATTTCCGCCTAAAAATTTCCTTTTCCCACACTATACTGGATGAGGGTAACTCTGAATCATCACTCACTCTGGTTCCCATGTTTCCTCTTCAAAATTGTGGATTCTACACAACACTTTGATGAGGGTCATTGTCTTATTTAATAAATCATTTTATCTAAAATCTAAGATCTTTACCAGATACTATTCATAGGAGAGGTCATTCTCTAATGGTACCACCTCTGGATTGAGAATATGTGATGGGTCTGGTATGTACTTCCTCAAGACTAATACATGGAACACATCATGTACTTGATATAAGTTCGGTGGGAGTGCTAGTCGATAGGTCACTGCCCTGATGAGATCAAAGATCTCAAAAGGACCGATGTACCTTGGACTAAGATTTCCCTTCTTCCCAAATCTCATAAATCTCCCACATGCAGATATGTAGAGGAATACCATGTCTCAAAAATAAAATTATAGGTCTTTTTGATGACTTTCATCATAGAAATTTTGTCGAATCTGAGCATCTTTGATGTACTATTGGATGTTATTAACCCTCTCCACTAATTATTAGACCATTTACAGACCTAGAGGTTTTTTCCCCAACTTCATCCCAACATGTCGGTGTTCTACAACTCTTCCCATAAAGGGATTTATAAGGATCCATTTGAATACTTGAGTGGAAACTGTTGTTGTAAAAGAACTCCACCAAAGTAATATGTTTGTATCATCATCTATTTAAGTCCATTGAAAAATCTCTAAACATGTCTTCTAGTGTTTAGATAGTCTTATAACATTGTCCATCAGTTTGAGGGTGATAGGTCGTACTAAAATTCAACTCAGTGTTCAGAGCATATTGGAGACTCTTCTAGAACTTATAGGTGAATCTTGGATCTCGATCAGACATAATTGATAGTGGTACTCCATAAGTCCTTACCACTTATCTGATTTATATCCATGAAAGTTGATCTAATGATAAATCCTCTTAGATTATAATGAAGTGTGAAGTATTTATAAGATGATCCACAACAACCCATATAGAATTGTTTCCATTGGATGTCTTTGGAAGTCTGGTGACAAAGTCCATGGGGATGTTTTCCTATTTCAATGTTGGTATGGGTACTGGTTGCATCATCCCCTTATACTTCTACCTCTCAGTCTTCACTTGCTGACATACCAAGAACTTTGATGTATATTTAGCTATCTCCTTATTCATGTTATCCCACTAATATTTCTCTCGGAGATCTCGATACATCTTCATGATTATTCGGTAAAAGGAGAAATTCAAACTATGAGCATCATCAAAAAGTTATTTCTTTATCTCTGGATTTTATGGAATGCATAGTCATGAACCAAATCTCACAATTCCTTCATCATTAAAATTGAACTCCTAGGATTTACCTTTTTTGATATTTTCCAATTTCTTATGAATTCCCACATCATCTTTTTTAGCATACATTAACCTTTCCAAAAGATATGGTTGGGAAATAATTTGTGAACTGATTGATGATGTTCTCTTCTTTATGATTACTATATCCATATTCATCAAATCTAATAAGATTGGATCCTTTTCAATATCATCAATGATATAATTGTTGGGTCCTTTCTAATTAGAGCATCTACCACCTTATTTTTTTCCTATTGTGGTAATGGATTTAGCAATCGTAATCCTCAATGATCTCTAACCATATTTATTGGCACATATTCAACTCCTTATGTGTGAATATATATATTTGAGACCTTTGTGATCCGTATATATTTCACAATTATCCACAAAGAGATAATGCCTCCATATTTTCTATGAAAATATCACATATTCCAACTCTAGATCATAAGTGGTATATTGTTTCTCATAGATTTTCAACTGCCTTGAGGCATAGAAAATGAAATTGTCATTCTATATCAACACACAGTCTAGGACCTTCTTCAAATCATTGGTGAATATTATGAAAATATCCCCACTTGTGGGTAGTGTAATAAGATGGGTAGTGATAAGACTCTTCTTCAACTCCATGAATCTTTCTTCACATTCACCATTCCAAGATAACTTTACTCCCTTCGGAGTTATCTTGGTAAGAGGGTTTGAAAATCGTGAGAAATTTCTCACAAATCGGTGATAATATTCAGCTAACCCTATGAAGTTATAAATATCTGTCACTGATGTCCGCCTCATCCATCCTTTAATTGATTTTGTTTTGGAAGGATCCATAGATATCTCATTGTTGGTGATGATATTCCCTAATAATGAAATTTCCTTCAACCAGAACTCACACTTGATGTACTTTTTATATAGCTTCTCCTTTCACAAGGTCTCTTGTACAATGCTTAGATTCTCCTCATTCTCCTCCTTGTTTTTGAAGTATATTAGAATATCATCTATAAATACTAAAAAAAAGTTGAGGTAATCTATAAAGACTCTATTAATCAATTCTATGAATATTGATGGAGAATTAGTGCATCTGAAAGGCATTATTATGAATTCATAGTGATTGTACGTTGTACGAAAAGCAGTCTGGGGGAAATCCTCCTTGTTCACCGTTACTTGGTAGTATCTAGACCATAGATCCACCTTGGAAAAGTATTTTTCTCCACATATTTGATCGAAAAAGTCATCAATTCATGGGAAATTATACATGTTCTTTATCGTGATTTTTTTAGCTCACAATAATAAATGAAAAGGAGCATTAACCAATCCTTCTTTTTAATGAAGAGGACCGGTGTACCCCATGGTGAAGCACTTGGGGGTAGAAACCCTTTATCCATATTCAACTATAGTTATTTATTTATCTCCTCAATATCCAAAACAGAAATTCTATATAGATTCTTGGATATTATAAATGCCCTTGTTATAAGATAAATTAAAAATTCAACATCTCTTCTAGGTGGAAGACCAGAAAATTCCTTGGGAAGCACATCAGCGAATTCCCTCACATTAGGCATGTATTCGAGGATGATTATTTCCTTAGACTCAATCATATGATAAAGATTCATGTGCTTATAGGGTATTAATATCCATGCTTGTGATGATGGTGCTAAAGAAGATTCACCCTCCTCCTTTCAATTGTATAGAATCGGAGGTCGATTCACCATATGGAGAGTTATTTCCCTCTTGCAGAAATTTATGTTGGATCGAAATAGGGAAATCCAATCCATCCCAAGAATTGAATCAAATTCCACCAGAAGGAGTGTGATGAGGCCCACTGGGAATTTAAATCCAAAAATTATGATAGGGGAGGATTTATATATATATATGATTCAATAATTTCCCCATTTATCGTTTTCACCAAAATCTCTACTTCCATGCTTTATGGTGGTGTTTGGATTATTTTACTGAACTTTCGGGATATAAAAGAATGCATAGAACCAGAATAAAAAATTATTTTCATTATTATTGAATGAATAACCAGAATACCTATCACCACTTCATTTTAAAGATTAACTTAGGCGGTAGTGGTGGAAAAGGCTCTCCCTTTCTGCCTTGAAGGTTGTCTGTTACCTCCAATTACCCTAGACTTAGGGCACTGGTTCAAAAAGTGATCTAGTACATTGCATTTGTAGCAATAAAAAACATGTTGAGGGTCAACTAGAGCATTCCATTCCTCTATCACATTGATGGGTTTCTCCTATTAGTAAGTATTTTATAGGTCCCTTCTCTTCCTCACCTATAGAATTTCCTGGATCCCCTTAGGTAATTTCTGGGGTGCTTCTTCCACCACTTTTGACAAGAAGGGTTCTGTAATTTCTTATCACTATTGGATTTATCCATAAAACCACCAAAATTAAAGTCCACTATCCACTTCTTATCACCATGATACCCCTGAGATTCTTCAATCTCCATAACAAATTTGAGGTCACATAAGATAATCTCCTCATAGTTGTCAAATTCACATATTTCTATGGATTTTTGTAGACTAGGATTTAGCCCACCAAAGAATCCTCCATCCTTGCATTCGAGGGTGAAAACAAAACCAATGATTTACTATGAAAGTATTATAAATTTTTCCTTGTACGCATTGATGGATTTACCGTCTTTTTTTCTTGAGGGAAAGTAATTTTTATTCCATCTTAAGTTAGAGTGTGCGGGGAAAATATTTATCAATTTTTTTTTTCCAAAAATCCTTCCATTATTTTGCCTTGATCTCTTCCTTGAGCTTCATATTTTTTCTCAATGCCCACCATTTACCATCTTCACCCTACATATGATACACAGCCTGAAAAACCTTCTCTTTTTCATAGCATTGAAGGATAGATAATATCTTCTCAATGGGGTTGATCTATTGTTTGGAGATTGAGAGGTCAGATGATCTATTGAAATTTGGATGCCTCTATCACATGAATCTCTTGATTGAAACTTGTTATTTCATAGGGTGGGGGGTTGAAATTCCTCTTGACTCAGGTTTATATTTAAAACATGAGTTAACCGAGAAAGTATCGTGACAATGTTTTTGATTCCCACTCCCATTGGATTTGGCATCTCATTAGGGCAGTCATCACATTGATCTCCTCATCAGTTATTATCCTGATTCATTATATTACCATCCATTGGCTATAATAAAAGGAAAATTAGGGATGATTATATTAAATATTTAAACACATAAATGGTAATCTAATGACATTAAAGGGATTACTTATAAATTACATTTATCTCCTTAACATATGTATTTATAGACTTCGATGTAAGTTATCCATGATCTACTTCCTAAAGTATATTCTTATGGGATTTTTTTCCCTTAATAATTGTTTGTACTAAGCTTATTAATTTACCAAAACATATCCTCTGGTAGTGTCAAATAAAAAGTGTAGAAAGTACTTTTTTCGTGCACTAATTCTTGTTCGATTCTAGCTGAAAGTGGTGTTTTCGGGTTTTACCCCTAGATACATCTATGCCAGAGCCACCTCTACTTGTTCGTATCCAGAAAGTGATGTATTTTCTTGATAAACCACTTACTCTATACTCACCTAAACTTAGGGATTATTTTATCATACTAGTATTATCCATAAGTCTTTCACTATAGTTTTCTAATCCTAATCCAAAAAATAACGAAACTTATCCTATAATACTAACTATAACATCCCTTCTCTTTATTTAATATTTAATAATGATTTATTACATAAAATTTCACTTAATAAAACTCAGAAGATCGATAGGTCTAGTGTTTCTGGGGATTAGGAACATTACGTAACAACTTAAAACATGAAATACATTTCTTTATTGAAAACTTCTTTTACCTGATCATTCCTTCGTACTTACCATTGCATGGGATAACTTGAGGATGTACATAAGAAAAGGGTGATCTATAAAACCCAGTAAGGGAATAAAAATGGAATAAAATGAGGAAGATAATACATGTTAGTCAATATTCATAACATGGAAATATGGAAACTACATACAATGTGATATTATCATGAGTTGAGGCTCATTACACATAGATTAACATGAGTAAACCCTCATTGTACATGAATTAGCAAGAGTAAAACCTCGTTGCACATGAATTGGAATGAGTAAACCCTAATTTCACATGAATTATCATGAGTAGACCCTAATTTCACATGATTTATCATGATACTAAACATTACCCAATGTATTGGAGTGCTATTAGGGTTCACCCTTCATATTCATTTCATTTTCATGTATAAGTGTGCCACATAGATCATACAACATAGATTCATTGAACATAATAATTTATTCCATGAATAATAAATATAGAATAAATACATGTAAGTCCCCAATAAACAATTTCCTGAGCATAAAGGTGAATACCCTTGATATATAAATGGGATGGTGTCCACTAAACAATGATTTTGGCATGGAAATCGTGGTGCAATTTCAGCAACATAACAACATCTAATAGAAATTTATAAAATGGGTTGACGAGAGAGAAATTAGTATCTTACAATATATACAAAAAATGGATAGTAAGGTGATAATGTAAAATAATATCCCAAAATGTGAAATGGAATTTCGATTCATAATATAAAAGAAATTATTGAATGGAAATGAGAAGAGAGAAATCCCTTACGGAATTTCGACATAGTAACGGGTGGGTTTAAAGGATCATAGGGGGGATTAATGGGAGTTAAAGGAAGATACCATAATTTATACATCAAAATTAAATTATGTGGGTATGGAATAATATATCCCAAAAAAATGGAAATTAAAAGGCATGACATAAAATATGTGCTTGAAGAAAAATGAGAGAGGGAGATCCCATACAAATTTTTTTTCATAGTAGAGGCTTAGGTATGGGTCTATATGGGAGAGTATAAATGATACCTCATTGAAATAACATCAAATGGAAAGTAATGTAATTATTATAAATTAATTAAAATATAACCATTTGAAATTAAAATAACTACTTTCAAATAAGATGCTTGAATTGGAAATGAGGAGGGGAAAATGAGGATCCCTTACCTGGATGTGTGATCCCAAAGGATTAGGAGAGGCTTCTTGACAGCTTCTGGGAGACTTGGGAGGACTCTAGGGAGTAGTGTTTAGAGGTTGTTTGAACATAAAAGATCTTGAGTTAAGATAAATTAGTGCTTGGGTGGGTTTATATAGGAAAGGTGGGGGAATTCTTTGTTATTTTGGTTTTGGACACTACACACTAAAATATTCAAAACCACAAATCATCCCATGGTTTTTGATCATGGTTTCTATAAAATGGAAGTGTAATACATTATTTTATAATGATAAGGGCCTAATATATTAAAATATTTCCCTTTCTTATGTGGAGGTGAGTCACACTTTCAAGGAAATGATTATAAAATCATAAAATATTTAATATGTCTCGGAGGATTCACTAAGGCTTTATAAAATAAATAAAATAAACATAAAATAAAATTATTTCAAATAAAAAATATATATTTGGCCGAATATATCTTTTATGGTATTTTATTACATCACTATTTGGTCATTATGATGTCATAAAGCACATTATACATTTATAGGGTATTTAATTTTTTCCCAAAAATTTGATTGTCTCAGAAAATTATAAAAAAAATAACCATTTGATAATTTCGACATCCTGATCCAAAAAATAATATTCATTTTATTTAATTAGTTTTCTAAATATGTGAATTTTAAATTTTAAAATAAAAACCGATATTTATTGAAAATTGACGGGTTTTGACAAAAAGAGTTTTAAAACCTTAATAAAAATTAAAATTGACTTCATAAAAATTATATGATCATTTATATTTAATAAAATTAATTTAATCAAAATATTTTATTAAAATATTATTTAATTCAAAAATCCATAAATTCATCAAAATAGATTTCTTAATTGAATTTGAATATTAACCAAAAATAATATTTGTGCTTTAAGATCATTTACAAAGTAACAATAATAAAATGAAAGTATATTCATTGTTATATAAAAAAATAATTAAAATAATCATAATTATATGTTCTTGTTACAAATACATTTATTACACTATCATACACCCTAAGAGTAAGGTGTGCGATGGTGGGGCTTTCATGGGGCCGTTTGATGAACATGGTTTGGGTCGTGATCTCGATGAGATTGAACTTCTCTCGTAAAAAGTTTCGCTAATGCTTCAGTTGTTGGATCTTTTCTTGGGATTAGTCTAGCGAAAATAACAAAATTTATATCTCTGTCATATTTTCTGATAAATGGGATTCATAGGGTACGATCCTACTTGTTGAGGTCATCACTTCCTTTGTTTGTGTCAAAAGGATTTGTTAAACCTCTATATTTTTACTATTCATGTGATCGATATTCAATGGCTATATTATCAATGGTATGGATATATAAAGATAATTTAAATCCAATTGGATATAGTAAAAAAATTATTTAATGATTTTTCTATATCCAAAAGACATTTAATTAAAAGAAAGGGAATTTTATTCATAATGGTTTGGGTCATTACATAACCAAAGGGAATATCATAATGGTTTCCATGAAAGAATGTATTTAATGAATACATAGACATTAATAATGAAAAATATTCATATATCATGATAAATTAATTCTAAATGGAGTGAAAACATGTAAAAGGAGTTTTTAAGAAACTTTAGAATTGAGCCTCTTTAGTGAGATTTAAGGGGAAAATACTAAAGAGACTTTAAAACAAACAAAGGTGTAATATTTGTATAAAACCATAAATGAAAAAAGATAATTTTTAATGATAAAATGAGTGATTGTAGAAAAATATTGGTATCTTAAAACATATTATTGATGGTATTTGAAAATGGGTAAGAAATTGGAAAGTTCCCTTTAATCGGGCTTTCTTATCAAGAGGAATTGAAAAGAGGTCCATATAAAACTTTTATTTCCCATAAAAGAAAAAATAATTGAGTTAGGTATATATATTTTAAAAATAAATTAATAATTTAGTAGCATTAAATAATAATTATTAAGAATTATATTGGTGTAAAGAGAGAGAAATCATAACCCGAATGAAAAATGAAGGTCCAAGGAGAATCCCTTACCTTATGTTTGAAAGTGTTCATCACTTGTACATAACATCTTAGATAATGAAATTATATTAATTAATAATTTAATTATTAACCTATTATAAATTTATCTTATTTATTATAATTTTATTATGTTCATTTATGTCCTTTTTAATGATTTACAATATTCAATTGTGTCATTTGAGGGTGTTTGTTTCCTTGGATTTCATGATTGGTTCACTTGTGCACATGTAGGAAAGCTCATGTAAAATAGAAATAGTTTTCTAGAATTGAAATTATATGATATTAATGAACTTATAGGATATTAAATGGGATTATAGATATTTCTCTAGATATTAAGATGATTTATTAGATAAAATGTTAATGATAGTCGTTTTTATTATTTTGGCATTTTTCGTTCATCAAGAACTATTTATGTTTTGTTAATTAATATCATGTATATTTACAAGTTACAAAAAATTATATAACTAATAAAATGTATGATAAAATTTAATTTAACCATAATATTTTTTTATGACCAGCCTTGTAGGTGGTAATGTAAAATGAAAATGCATCGTCCATTATGGCAATAAATCGACACGTCACAGACGATATTTTCATTTTTAAAATAAAAGGAAGAGGAGAAGGGTTTGATTATGGATATTCCATTAACATAATAAAATTATATTATATATAAGATACTATAGTTATAATTAATTTTTTTACAGAGGAGGTGAGCGAATGATAAGAGAATAAATAAAATTGAAAGAAATTGAAAGAGAAGGATTAAGGGTTTTACCACGTGAATTCATCTCCTTGAGAAATACCTTAAGGCACTTAAGTATTGGTCTTTAATGAGACCAAAGGATCCTGGATGTATGGGAGGGACTTGGGTGGAGTATTAGGAATAAATTAGAAAATATTCAAGGCTTGGAAGGTGTAAGGATAATGGGTGGTAAGGGGTGGTATTTATAGTGGATGAGATGGTGTTTTTTATTATTTTATGTGTTAGTTTATTATTTTGGCTCAAGAATATGAATAATGATGATTAAAATGACTAAATAAAGTAAATAGGGAATTTTAGTTTGAAACAATGGGTTATTACCTCATCCATACATCATCCATGACTCAATAATTAATTTATTTACTTATACTATAAATTATTGTATTCCATTATTCATAAAAAATTCAACAATTTTGAAAAAATCAAAAAAATTAACCCTGGCCATTTTTTAATGCATGGAATTAAAAAATGGACTCCATTATTTGAAAATAATTTTTTAAATATTAGATATTTTATTTTTAATTAAAATCATTATTTATTCGAAAAATACCTATTTTAAAATTATAACTTATTTTATGAAACTTCGAAAAAATAATTAAGATATCATAAAATTATATTATTATAATAATACAGTAGAAAATTAATTTATGAATCTATTTTATAAAAATAATTTTTATTTTAAATTTGTATATTAGTTATAAAATTTTAAATAAACATTTACGTTTCACAAAAATACAAAAAATTAATTTATCATTTTAAAAAAGATTATTTACATAAACTAGGATATAATTATATCATATTTCCATTTATAAGATGCCTAAATTTTATTTATACTTTCATAGGTGAGGTTACTATTTTGTTGTTTGGATAACTATTCTTAATGGTCATATTACTATTCTAGTGGTCAAGTTACTATTTAATAGTATATTATTGTTCATTTAAGCTCATTGTTGTGTGCAACATAATATATAGAATGAATTGAATTTATTTAAGAAGATAAATACCACAAAATATTGGGGTGTTATATTATTCCCTCTAAAAATTTCTTACTCGAAATTTTTCATGAATATTTTCTTCTAAAAGATGAGGGTGGTTCTTCTTCATAACATCCAAAGTTTGCCATATTGATTCTTCCATTTTATGGTTTCTACAAAAAAAACATTATGAGTCTATTCAGATAGTTTCTCAATACTTTCTCTCTTTTTTCAAGAATATTAATAGGATCCTCATTTTAAGATAAATCAGGTTCTAGTTTTATTTCTTCACAAATGAGTACATACATTGGGTCTGACATGTACTTATTTAACAATGATATGTGGAACACATCATGAACTTTGGAGAGATTTATTTTAATTTCTAATTGGTAAGCTACAACTCAAATTATTTATAGAATTAAAAATGTTCCAATGTACCTAGGGATCAGTTTTACTTTCTTACTAAATCTTATGACACCCTTCCGTGGAGATACTTTCAAAAATACATGATCTCCCACATGAAATTTCAAATCATTTCTTTGGTTGTCATTGTAACACTTTTTCCTACTTTTAGTCAATTTGATATGAACCTAAATAGTTTTTAAATTTTTCATTGTACCATAAATAAGTTTTGGTCCTATAAGTTTCCCCTCACCAACTACATCCTAACAAGTTGGAGTACTACATATCATTCCAAATAATCCTTTATATGGAACCATTCAAACACTAGAATGGAAACTATTATTTTAGGAAAATTATACCAAAGGTAAATAATTATCCCACATAATAGGAAATTAAAGTTAGAATGATCTCAATATGTCTTCTAATGTTTGAATAGTCCTTTTAGACTGCCTGTCAGTTTGAGGGTGATAATGTTTACTCAAATGAAGCTCAGTATCCAGAACCTTCTAGAGACACTTCCAGAATTTGGATGTAAAAACGGGGATATCAATAAGAAAAAATCAATATAGGTGCTCCATCAAGACTTAAAACTTCGTTAATATAGATTCTTGTTTGGAATTCAAGAGGTAAATACTATCTTATATGAATAAGATATGCTGATTTTGTAAGAAGATCAATAATAACCCATATTGCATCATTCCTTCTAGGTGTCCTTGGTAATCATATAACAAATTCCATCATAATGTAATCCTAATTCAATATTGTACTAGGTAGGTGTTTCCAGAATCCTCTAGGATATTTTATCTTAGCCTTCACTTGTTGACAAACCAGACAACTTGACACATTGTTAGTAATTTCTCGCTTCATATTATCCCACCAAAATGTTCCTTTAGATCTTCTTACACATCCATACTACCATGGATTCTAGAAAATTTTGAAATATGATAATCATTCTAAAAATTATATTTTAAATCTAGTATTGATGGAAAACATAACCTCTTTCCAAATTTCAAAACTCCATCCTCATACACGAAGTCTATCAATCTTACATCCTTAACATATTTAATTTTATTTTGAAAATTCTCATCATCATATTGATAACTTTTTACCTTCTCTAGTAACGGTATATTATCAATCATTTGAAAAATAAGTGATGTTTCCCTTTCCTTATAAATTCCTATATCCATATTTACTAAATCCAGAAATATAGGATCTTTCTTAATCCCCATTAATATTAGAAGTCCCTAATCTTTCCTACATAATTCATCTACAAAATTATTTTCTTTCCTTGGGTGGTACTATATTGAGAAATAATAATATTTGAGTAACCCAAGCCATATCATTTTTCTTATTTTGAGTACCTTATGTGAAAATAAGTATTTAAAAATATTATGATCCGTATATATCTCACATATTTCCTCATAGAGATAGTGTCTTGATAACTTCATAGAAAATATTATGGCTACTAGACCAAGATCATGAGTTGGATAATTTTGTTCTTGAGTCTTCAATTGCCTTTATGAATATGTAATAAATTTATCATTATTCATAAGTAAACAACCCATTCCATTATTAAATGTATCAATGTATATAACAAACCCATCATTTCCTAATGGAAGAGTCAAAATTGGAGCATTGACCAATATTCTCTTCAATTATTCAAAACACTATGCACATTATTTTTTCCATATGAACTTAACCCCTTTATGTGTGAGCTTAGTTAATGGGTTATCCAATAAGGAAAATTTCTAGAAGAAACGTCGATAGTTACCTTCTAAACCAACGAAACTATGTACATAGATTATGTTCATTAGTGTAGGAAATTCTTGAATCCACTTTGAATTCATAGGATCAACAAATATTCCTTCCTTAGAGATAATATATCCAAGAAAGGAAATGTTTGAAGCCATAATTCACACTTTCTAAACTTTCCATATAACTCTTTTCATCTAATAGTCTTAATAACAATCCATAAGTGATTATCATTGCCCTCATAGGTTTTGGATTACACCTAGATATCATCAATAAATTCCACAAAAATATTATCGAGATATTTATTTAATACTCTTTTCATTAGATCCATTAAAATAGAGGGTTCATTAGTCAGTCCAAATGGAATTACTTTAAACTCATAATATCCATACCTTGTTTGGAATGTTGTATTTGGAATATATTCCTTCTTTACATGCAATCGATGATATCCAGACTAAATTTTAATCTTTAAAAAATATTGATCTCTATGAATTTGACCAAATAAATCATCAATAAAAGGCAAAGGATACTTTTTCCTTATTGTAATAGAATTTAATTCTTTGATCATTAGATCCATTAAAATAGAGGGTGTATTAGTCAGTCCAAATGGAATTACTTTAAACTCTAAATGTCTATACCTGGTTTGGAATGTTCCCTTTGGAATATCTTCCTTCTTTACAAGAAATTGATGATATCCAAATGGAATTCCAACCATAAAAAAATATTGAGCTCAATTAAGTTGATCAAATAAATAATCAATAAGAGTAAGAGGATACTTTTTTCTTATTGTAATATAATTTATTTCTCTATATTTAATGAATAGCCTCAAGGATCCATATTTCTTCTTAACAAATAGAATATGGGATCCCCATGGAGAAAAACTAGGGTGAATAAATCCCTTATTACTCAAATCCTATAGTTGTTTCTTCAACTCCCATAATTGCATAATTTCCATTATTAAAAAATTATTTTATATTGGTCATGAATCAGGGATTGGATTAATGATAAATTCAACTTCACGCTCTGGGGGGGTGTCTAGGTAATTCCTCTATAAATACATCAATGTATTCCTTCAAAATTGGTACATCCTCAATTTTAAGATTACTTTACCCATCCCTAGGTATTGTTTTCTCTTCCTCCGTAATAATTAAATTCAGTAGAGCTACTGGGGATGGATCTAGATAAGAATCAGATGATGAATTTGTTTCTCTAAAAAGAAGGGTTTCTTCATCTTCCTCACAAATCATAATTTGCTTATTATAACAATAAATTTTCACATCATATTTTGAAATCCAGTCCATAATGAGGATTATATCAAATTCAACCATAGGTATGATGATATGGTCATTAACTAAATAACATTAATGTTTCATAAAGGGGACTGACTATCACATTTTTTCCCATGAGACTTATCTTACGAGTTTTGACTGAAAAAATCCTTTTTAAATAAAAATATATTATCTTATTTTATTGGAAACTTGGGTAGATATAAGAGAGTGTAATGATCTAGAATCAAATAAATCAGTGGATAGATTTGAATATAGGATTAATGCATCATCCACCACATTATTGGGTACTTCCACCTTAGTTTTAGTGATCACATAATCTTAGTCATCTCCCCTTGGCCTCTTCTGGGGTAGATTCCCCTGATGCTTGGTAAATTTATTTGAATAATTCCCCATTTAATTACAGTTGAATCATTTAACATAATTTTTTTTATTTCTTCCCTTTGAAATCATTATCTCATTAAACCTTTTCTCTATACTAATAGAAAACTCGCATGCCTTTAAAGCATTTACCAAGATGATTCTTTCCATAATTTCTGCATAATGGAACTTGTTTCATTCCCTTATTCTTCTTTGATTATTCACTTTTTCCATGGTTTTTATAAGACTTATTCTTCTCTTGATTTTACTTGAATATATATGATCTAGAAAATTCCTTCTCTGTTTTGATGTAACTTAATACTATTGCATCATATGATCATAATGTTTGAGAAGACAATAACCTTTAGAGACATGGTTTAAGACCTTAAAATAAATGATCAATAATGTATTTTGAATCAGGTTTGTAATCAATAGCATATGAGGCTATTCTTTTAAAGGTATCATCATACTCTGAAACACTCTCTTCTTCTCTTTTCTTTAAGATAAGTAATTTTCTCTTCATTTCATCTTGTCACTCATGAGGGAAATATTTTCTAAAAAATTTCTTTAAGAGATATCTATTCCAAGTCTTCTATTTCATATTCATCCTTAGTATTTTGGATCAATTAATACCATTGATCTACATCACCCTTAATACAATATACTTCCAATACTAACTTTTTGTTTTCATTACATCTCAATACTAGAATTATATTTTCAACGGACATGATCCACTATATAGCTACCACTAGATTAGTAGTCCCACTAAAATATGAGGCATTATTCCAAATTAAATGATCCAACATAGTTGTATTATGTTTATCCATCATACCCTGAGTAATTTTTCCTAATATGGTCAGGATCTACTAAACTTTGACACTAACTGTGTTTTCTTCCTCAGTGGGGAAATCCCTAAATTGTATACAAGTATTTATTCCCTTACTTCCATTAAGAACCATCACTAAATAATGGCACTCACTAAGTTATCTAATAATAATCATGAGTATTGTTCCAAAAAATCACTATAAGAAATTATTATATTTATCATGTTTACTTAACATCTAGTTCCCAAGGTTTCTAATACACTTTCTTCGATACCAATTGTAACAACCCCAACCCTAGTAGCCTAGATTCAGAGGTTATTTTATTACAATGGTATAGATACAAGATGTCGCATCACCAAGGATCAATCATTTTAATATTATTTAAGAACTAGATACATACATGGATCCCTTAGTACATTGGTAATTAAGCATAGAACATAAAAATAGAAAATAAAATTATTCCATAATAATTATTCAATGATTTCATCTTCATAAACTGGGGAATAAAAAAATAAATATGTGATCTCAAACACTTAGTAATTGTTACATGAATCAATAATAAGTGAAGCAAATTCAATAAGCCATAATCATAATGTCAAGGTAATGAACTAAAAAACACATGCCATCAATTAAATAAGAATGTAAGTGAATTCGTAGATTTTTTCATAGAGAAAATATCATGGAAAGTAATAACTGAATACTAAATGAAGAAAATGTTTAATCATTTTATGTCATGTATCTAGAATATGAATAATTATACCATCATGGTAGTTAATTTTTGTGGGTAAAAACCCATCTGATTCTATTTGGAAAAAATCATGAAGGTTTTTTCACCAACTATTTTGTCTCATGAGACTTTTCAATGCATCGAGGGGATATCTACAATCAGTACCCACCCATCATTGCATGTCCAAATCATTCTTCATATATAGATTCAATTCATGACTTATCAAAATATTCGTACTGAGTAGAGGATACGGATTCATTAATATTTCCCCAATTAAAAAACATTTAAATAAAACACCATATGTAAAAATAGTACAATAATAAGACAATAATAATATCCATGATTCAATAAATATGTATATTTAATTAAATATTCAATTAATGATGATAACAATTGAAATGGAATTATACATACACCACACATTAGGAATAAGTGATGAATAAGGCATAAACAAAGGGAATGTCATAATGGTTTCAATAAAAGAATAAATTTAAATCATAAATAAAAATTAATGATGGGAAATAGGAATATATCCTAAAAAATTAAGTCCAAATAGAGTGAAAATATGTATAAATAGTGTTTAAGAAACTTTATAATTGATCCTATTTAGTGTAGTTTGAGGGAAAAATACTAAAGATGATTTAAAATGAACAAAGCTGTAATTGTTTGTATAAAACCATAAATGAAAAATGATAGTTTTTCTGGAAAAAATTATTGATTTGATAAAAATATTGGTATCTTAAAACATATTATGGATGGTACTTGAAAATGATCAAGAAATTCATAAGTTCCCTTTAATTGTGCTTTCTTATCTGGAGGAATTGAAGAGGGGTCCTAGTAAAACATGTACTTACCATAAAATAAAGAATAATTGATTTGGGTAAATATATTTGGAACATAAAAATGGAATATATGATTTTTACATAATAATAATTAATAATTAAATTAGGGTAAATAAAGAGAATGTGTAACCCGGATGAAAAATGGATGTTCGGGGAGAATCCCTTACCTAATGTGTGAAAGTGTTATGCACTTGCACTTAACATCTTGGATAAAAAAATTAGATTAATTTATAATTTAACTAAGAACATATGAATCATGTATTTTATTTATTATAATTTCATTAAGTTTATTTATGGACTTTTTGATGAGTTAGAATATTCAATTTTGTCATTCGGAGTGTTTTTCCTTGTTTTTCGTGATTTGTTCACTTGTATACATGTATGAAATATCATGTAAATTTGGAGTAGTTATCAAGAATTAAAATTATATTTTATTAATGATATTATAAGATATTAAAGGGTATTATATATAATTTTTTCTATATATTATGATTATTCATTAGATAAAATGATAATGATAACCATTTACATTATTTTGGTGGTTTTCAATCATCACGAAATAGTTTTGTTTTATTAATTAATATCATGTATATATACTGGTTCCATAACATTATATAACTTATAATATGTATGATAAATCATATTTGACCATAAAAATTGTATTATGACCAGTCTTGAATGCGGTAATGGAAAATTAAAATGCATCGTCCGTGATGGCGGTAAATCGACACATCATGGATGATATTTTCATTTTTTGAATAAAATGGAGAGGAGAAGTGTTTGATGATATACATTCCATTAACATAATAAAATTCCATTATATATAATATAATACAGTAATAATTCATGTTTTTATAGAGTATGTGATGTATGGATTTGAAAAGAAATAAAATTGAAAGAAATCTAAAGAGAAGGATTCAGGGTTTTTCCTCCTGAATTATTCTCTTTGAGAACCTCCTCAAGGAACTTGGGTTTGATATTTTATTGAGACCAAAGGCTAGTGGACATGGGATAGAGACTTAGGAAGAGTATTGGGAAGAAATTATACCATATTAAATTCTTAGAGTGTGTAAAGATAAGGGGTGGTAATTGGTGGTATTTATAGTGGAGGAGAGGGGTATTTTTTGATTATTTTATTCATTAGTTTATTATTTTGGATCAAGATTAATGAATGGTGATAATTAAAATAACTAAATAAAGTAACTAGATCAATTTATTTCTAAAATATTGGTTCTTAACCCATCCATACATCATCCACAACTCAATAATTCATTTATTTACTTATGCTGTAAATTATCATAGTTCAATATTCACAAAAAAATCAACTATTTTTGAAAAATACCAAAATTCACCCTAATTATTTTTCAATGTGTGAAAATGAACTAAATTTTTTTAAAATAATTTTATAAATATGAGAAATTTTATTTTATTTTAAAATCATTATTTATTCCAAAAATATGAATTTTAAAATTATAACTGGTTTTATGAAACTTTGAATAATTAATTAAGGTCTCATAAAATTATCTTATAATAATAAGACAAAAAATATTAATTCATGAATCTATTTTATGAAAATAATTTTTCTTTGAAATTATTATATTAATTTTAAAATTTTAAACAAACATTTATGCTTCATAAAAATACCAATAATTAATTTACCTTTTTAAAAAATTTATTTACATAAACTATGATATAATTATATCATATTTCCATTTATAACATGCCAAAAATTTATTTATACTTTCATAGGTTAGGTTACTATTCTATTATCTAGATTACTATTCATAATGGTCATATTACTATTCCAATGGTCAAGTTACTATTTAATACTATATTACTGATCGTTTAAGATCAGTGTTGTGTGCAACATAAGTTATCTAATGAATTGAATTTATTTAAGAAGATACATACCATAAAATCTTGTGGTGTTACACCCTATCTTGACCAAGATCAACCCAAATTACTCTCCAACTCTCTGCCCCATTTTCTAAAGGACTTGGTCTCATAAAAAAGACCAATCATGTAATGTTTAATGACTATTACAAAGAAATATATCCACAAAGTAGGTATAAGTGTTAACCAAATTCTTTCAAGTTTATTTCTTCTTATAAATCCTTAAATTCTATTATAAACAACCTAATATAATGAAATTATTATCTTTAATAAAATAAGATGCTATTATGTTCATGAAATAGCTATTTTATACGTACTTTCCATCTTTTGGAAAATAAAAATGTCATTCGTGCATACACACGGAATACTGCATCCACGAAGTGATGTGTTTTTGTAAGAACTCAGTTTTTCAATCAAGTAATGATCCATTAATGTTTTGTCTAAATATTTACATTGGACCTAATATAGATTCATAATGAGTTAGCAATGGTCTTATGGGTGTCTGGGGATTGTTTAGAGCTCGGAACACCTCTTTTTGGAAAAATAGACCAAGTCACACGGTTTGCGTATGGTTAGCGCACGGTTTGCCTAACTGTGTGGAATTTGTTTTTCTAGACTTTGGAACCTCACATAGTTGACGCACAGTCATGTACCCAAACCATGTGAACACCCCTTTTTCCCAGGTTTGGATAGAACTATCTCACACGGTTTGTGCACGGTTTGACAAACTATTCGGAAAAACAGTGCATAGGCTAAAAACCTATGTAAAATGTCCAAAAAGATCTTAATGATCTTTTAAGACAACCCCATCCCCCTTAATCTGAGATTCTGTGGGATTGACCTGTTTCTCTCTCATTTGGGAGCTTTTTGAAGTTCCAAACATGGAATCAATAGATCTTCTTCATCTGGAATCTGATCGAGCTTTCGTTCATCACGTTGGATGCACAACGATAAATACTCAAGTCCTCTTTAGACATTCTTCTTCCCTTTCACTCTTGACCAAGATATATTCATGTGAGTGTTTTTCAAATTTTCATAGATCTACTCCGATCCGTGGCAAATCAAGGGCTGATACTGGAGGAGAGGGATCGTACAACCCTAAGGTGGGTGGTCTATAACTCATCCCTAAAGCTTGTTGTTTTTGGAATGTTTGTGTTGGGCCCACAGGTTTTGTTGGAAACCATTTCTTAAATTAATATTCCATGAGTATACTTATTATAATCGTATGGTTATGCTTTTTCCAAATATGTGATTGGTTATTAGTGGTTTCACCCATAACTCAATCCGCCTCATGTCAAGGGTTATGTTATAATTGGTTTTTTAGTTTTTCGGCACGTTTGATCCACCGTTCGGGTGTGCCTTTACTTGACCTTCCTAAAGGTGAGTCTTCTTATCATAATTGGCTTGTTATTACTAAGAATTTCATAATGGAATGTGCTATGTATGCTCACCACTTGACCTGCCTAAGGTAAGTTCTTACAAATGTTCATTAAATGTGAAATATGAAATGTGAAATGGAAAGTATACTAAGTATATAACTTGGCATTATCAAAATAGATTGAATAAATATTACATGTACATAGATCCACTTTACATGTTGAGGGAAGGTAGTGGATTGAACCTCAATAATAGAATGAGCCTTAATGACTCACTAAGACTTTATTAAATGGTTGCAATGCTACTTGGCCTATACACACTAATAGAAGATAAGGATTGGACCAATGGTTTAAACTCTACTTTACATATCCACACTTATATAAGGAAATACTTGAACCAAATTAATTATCACATAATTAAAAAATCAAATAGGAATGGACTGACTCGAGCACACCTTGGATTCTGAGAGGAGAATACCTTGGGTCTCGGGAACCCCATTCTAATTCAAGGATACGGTTTCCTTAGGTTGATACCCACCTAAACTCTGGTTCTTGTCTATTCCTTGGATTCCAAGTATACTACCGTTGGGTCCCCTTATTATAACAGGATACCGTAAATACACTCCTTGGATCCAGCATTGACAAGTAGGTGCCTTGGATACACTCCTTGGACCCAGTCCATACTTAGCCCTATTTTACCTTGGATGCACTCCTTAGACTCAATAGGCGTCTTATTGTGGAATGCCTTGGATTATGCTCCTTGGATTACACTCTTACCCATTAGATAGACTCAGATACTACTGAATTAGCTTTCCATGAGTTTATGTTACCTTGGTTTTTACCCTGAAACTCCCTCACTAGATATCATTGACTGGTTTCCTTGTTACGTCTTAGGACCTTAACTACTTGTACTATCACGAGATGATATCAGTGTTGGCTATGAATCATGTGACCTATTAACATTAAATGGTAATTGGTTAATTAATGAACTTTTTACATGTTTAAACACCATCTGAGGGCTGAAGCAGGTACATGGTTATTTAGTTATTTTGTACTGCTTGATTTACTTTATATATATATATGCATTTCTTCACACTGTTCTATTCCATTGCATGGGCTGGATGTTATAGACGCATTTTGTGGTGGCCCACTAAGATTTATTTCACACCCTATTCAATCATAGTTTGGTACCTGGGGTAGATTACATGGTTACAGGTATTGAAAAAGGGAATCATGCAACTTCCAATACTTGATTGTGTGCTGATAGGATGGAGCTTGATAGCAGATGATTGGGTAGGATCTCAGGATTCTTAAATTAGACTTTCTTTTATTTTACCTTATGGAACATGTTATGCTTATTGTATTGTATCCATGCTTTCCAGTTTTCTAGTGAAATGACATTACATCATCATTGTTCAAGTTGTTACATTTATTGTTATTCTTGTTTATCTATTGCATCAGTTTTCTTCCGTTATTAATTTATATTTCTTCTGATGTTTTCTATTTATTTATTTCCTTTTCAATTATTCTACACTCTACTAATGAGGGCATATTATTCCCATGGACACACCCTATTCCATCACTACTAGGTGGAAGCCTCTAGAATTCTAAAAGATTCACTTTAGGCCATGTGGCCCACTGGGCTCGGGGCACTCATTAAGTGGGATCCGGGTCCGGGTCATCAAAAAGTATTATCAGAGGGTGGTTTCTTTTCCTTCTTGAATATTTGGAGACAATAGATTGGAGAATTGTAACTCTTGGGACTTGGTCATAATCCATTTGTGGGAATCACAAACCCATGTTCGGGGTAAAATCCAAGTTACCCATAATGCAATTGTTATTCTATTTTTCCTATTACAGTTGATATTATTTCACCATTGGGTGACTCACATGTTGTGTAGTGTTTTTGATTATTACTCTTTGGGAATTTATTTTATCCTTGGACTAATGATATGAGGGAAAAGAGTATTATTACAAGCATCATTATAGGCACCTAGAATTCACATTTCATGAATATTTCAATGCCATATAGGTGTATTTCACTACTTTGCATTGCTTGATATGCCTATGATTTTTGAGTGATTTTGTGATAGTTTTTTGTACTTGAATTACTTTGGCTTCAATTTAGTGATTGCCTTTATTAATTCATGAGGTGTATGGGCCCTCCTGGGTTAGAATGAGTAATTTACCGAGTCAATCCATTATTCTATAAGTAAATGGTAGTTGTTTTTAGTGATAGGTGTATGAAAACTTATTCATCAGAAATGACTATACATTATAAAGTGAATCCTAAATTAAAAATGAATTGGTTGCACATTCTTATTCCTCCTTTTCATGTTTATGAAAGGTAAATAAGTGAACCTAAGAATTCACTGAAAATTTGCATAAGACATATACTTGATCCCTTACTAATACCTAGCCATCTACGTGGGTAGTTTGGGTAGTATGCCTTGGGTAGTAAGTTTTCTTACAATATTTTATTCTAGTGATTATATCTCATTGATTATATGATTTTTCTGAGGTCTGTGATTGGAATTTGTAGACCAATGTTGCCACAAAGTCCTTGTGTTATTCTCCACAAAGGTGGTGATGACCATGCTCCAAACATGGTGGGCCCTGAGCCACCAGTCTTACTTCCAGAAGTGACACTTGAGGTACCACCGGCTGTACCTAATCAGGGAACTGATTCCCAAGTCCATGATAGTTTCCAACATCTGATTCAATCCATGTAAGATGCTCCATGGGTTGCACCTACAATGGCTGATCTGACCTGTGAGTTCCAGGAGCATCATCCTCTTACTTTTTTAAGGGGTAGCGGATCTCAAGATTTTGAGACTTTTTGAGAGGCAATATTGTCTATCTTTGAGCATCTGGAAACATCTCCAAAGTAGAGAGTCAATATTTCTACATACATGATTCGGGATTCGGCCAAGAGTTAGTGGGATGTCCAGGCTAAGAGAGTGGTACCTAAGCATCATGGGCTAGGTGGAGTGACTGCCTAGATTGCAAATATTTTCATGGAGGGTCAGGGTTTGCTTCAAACTAATTTCCCTACAGTAGTTGGTCATTTTAATGAATTCTTTCCTGATGAATTTTCTAGATTACCTCCTAAGAGAGTGGTAGAGTTTACAATATAGATTGTTCCAAGAGAATCTCATGTGTCCATTCCTCCATATTGGATGGAACATACTGAGCTTCAGGAGCTCAAGTGGCCAATAGAGGAATTACAGTCCAAAGGCTTTATATGGCCCAATATATCCTATTGGGGTTCACCCATTATTTTCGCTAATAAGGCAGATGGAACTCTATGTTTATGCGTGGATTACAGAAGTTCAAACCAACTTATGATCAATAATCGATATAAACTTCCTCAAATAGATGATATATTTGACCAGCTCCAAGGAGAAAAGGTGTTCTCTAAGATCAACCTGAGATCGGGTTATTATCAGGTGCGAGTCAGACCATCTGACATACCTCGTACAGCTTTCCATGGGAGGAATGGTATGTATGAGTATATTTTTATTTCATTCAGCCTTATGAATGTTCCTACTATTTTCATAGATTTGATGAATAGGGTTTTCTATCCCTATTTGGACTCTTTTGTTGTGGTCTATGTGGAAAAAATCTTGGTGTATTCGTGCACTCGTAACGATCATGAAAAACATCTTGAGATCATTGAGGGTACACTGAGATAGCATCATATTTATCCCAAGCTTTCTAAATGTGACTTCTGGATCGATGAGGTCCACTTATTGGGACATATTATTTCATAAATAGAATTATCTACTGACCCTAAAAAGGTTAGTGTTGTTGTCTCCTGGGGGCAGCCTAAGAATGTTTTTAATATCAGGAGCTTCTTAGGGTTCTCTATATATTACAAACATTTAATACAGTACTTCTCACATCTTTATTCACCTCTTACTGGACTTAAATAGAAGGGTGTTAATTTCCTATGGTTAGAAGCATGTGAGAAATCCTTTCTGGAGCTGAAAGGAAGGATTGTCTCAACACCTATTCTGATTATTCCAGAACCAGGTTAATGTTATATCGTCTTCTATGATGCATCAGGTATTGGCCTAGGAGCAGTGTTGGTGCATGAAGACAAATTCATTGCGTACGGATCTTGGATGTGAGGCCTCATAAGATAAATTACCCGACACACGACCTTGATCTAGGAGAAGTTGTCCATATCTAATGTTTTTAGAGACATTATCTCTTGGGTGAGCGCTTTGTGGTGTATACAGATCACAAGAGCCTCAAGTAAATATTTTCTCAACATGACATGAACCTCAAACAGTTAATATGGGTTGAATATCTACAATCCTTTGATTTTGAGCTTTCTTATACACCTAGAAAAGGAAATCTGCTTGTAGATGCACTGAGTCAGAAAACTCAAATGTAGTCTGTACAAGAATCCAGTGATGAATGGATGTTAATTACCCTCTTTTCTGAAATTCATCTGGAGTTTTACGAAATTCAAGAGCATTATTACCTATTAGACTTAACAATTACCTCTTCCCTTCTTGAGAAGGTGAAGAGTATGCAGTTTTCATATCCTTAAGGTTTGGATCTCTATGAGAGTATATCATTAGATAACCCACCTCCGGATTGGTTTGTGGATAGAGATGATGTCCTGTGAATATGTGGATGTATCTGGGTTCCTGAATATGTGAGAGAGGATTTGATGAAAGATTACCATGCTTCCCAATGGGCACTTCATCCAGGAATCTCAAAGATGTATCGAGATATGCGATTCTAGTATTGGTGGTCTGGGATGAAACGTCAGATTGCAGGCTTCATCCCTAGGTGTTCCACCTATCAGTAGGTGATGGTGGAACACTAGAGACCTTCAGGCTTGTTACAACCACTTCCAGTCCCATAATGGAAATAGGAAGGTGTTTCTATGGATTTTGTCATCATATTACCTGGTCAGCAAGGGGTAGTGATGTTATATGGGTAGTCATTGACCGACCAATGAAATCATCCCACTTCATTCCTATTCAGAAGACTTTCTCATTTGATGAGCTGCGAAGACGGTATGTCTGTGAGATCATATGACTACATGGAATTCCATGTACATTTTCTTTTAGATAGGGATTCTCTTTTCACTTCACAGTTCTGGAAGGGTTTGAAATGATATTGGAACTCATATGGTTCTAAGCACAGCTTTTCACCCTTAGACTGATGGAAAATCAGAATAGAAAATATAGGTTTTATAGGATATGATCCAAGCATGAGTTATTGATTTTAGCGGTTCTTGGGAGAAGCATATCCCTCTCATCGAGTTCTCCTATAATAACAGTTTTTAGGAGAAGATTCAGATGTATCCTTTTGAGGCCTTATATGGTAGGTCATTCCATTCACCCTTGTACTCACTAGAGGTAGGTGAGGTAGCCCTACTAGGTCCTCATCTTGTTCAGGAGACTTCAGAACAGGTCCAGCAGATCAGGAAGTGTATGACTACTACTCAGTCTAGACAGAAATCTTATGTTGATCTCCATCAACGACCTATTGATTTCAAGTTTGGTGATCGTTTTTTTCTCCGAGTATCACCAAGTCTAGGGCATAGATGGTTAAAAAAGTAGGGGAATCTATCGCATCATTGCGTCGGGCCGTTTGAAATTCTATAGAGAGTCAGGCCGGTAGCTTGTCGGTTGCTACTACCTTAGAGGTAATGTTCATGCAGGATGTATTTTATGTCGCAAATCTTCTCCAATATCATTTTGACCCGTATCATACCTTTGATCTCAAGGAATTTGAGTTATATGCTGATGCCACCTTTGAGTAGTATCCAGTACCCATCGTTGATCAAGGCACGAAGGCTCTCCAAGGCAAGTCTGTCCCTCTCGTATGGGTGTTATGGAAGCACGATCGAGTACAGGGTGAGACTTGGGAGAGAGAAGCCAATGTACATGCCCAATGTCCAAAGTTATTCTGAGACAGTGTTTCCTTACCCTTGGAAGGAGAACTCAGGGTGAGTTCTTTTAAAGGGGGAAGACTATAAGAACCAGGTTTTTCACTCAGGTATGGATCCTTTAATTTTAGGTCTAAATATTTAATGTGGAACTAATATAGATTCCTAATGAGTTAGAAAAGGTTATAAGGGTTTTCGAGGCTTGTTTGGATCTTGGAACATCTCTTTTTGGAAAACAGACCAAGTCACACGGTTTGCACACAGTTTGCGGATGGTTTGCCTAACCGTGCGGAAGTTGTTTTTTCCGGATAGTGGCACCTCGCACGATTGGTGCATGATCGTGCAGCCAAACCATGTGAACTCCCCTTTTTTCAGGTTTGGATAGAACCATATCACATGGTTTTCGAACGGTTTTACAAACTGTGTGGACAAACCGTGCATAGGATAAAAACCTATGTAAAGTATCCAAAATGACCTTAATGATCTATTAAGCCAACCCCTTCCTCCTTAATCTGATATTATGTTGGATTGAACTATTTATCTCCCATTTTGGATCTTTTTGAAGATTCAAACTTGGAATCAAGAGATCTTCTTTGTCTGGAATCCGATCGAGCTTTTGTTTGTCATGTTAGATGTGCAACAGTAAGTACTCGATTCCTCTTTAGTCATTGTTCTTCCCTTTCACTCTCAACCTAGATATCTCCATGTGTTCATTTTCTCACCTTTTATTAGATCTACAATGATCTTATAAAAATAAAGGTCCAATACCAGAGTAGAGGTATCATACAACCCTAAGATGGCTGGTCTATAACTCATCCCTAAAGTTCATTGTTTTTGGAATGTTCGTGTGGGGCTGGTTCACGCCCAAATTTACCCAAGAGAAGAAGGGTAGAACGGTCCTTGTAGTGTAGCTTGGGTTGTCGATTCCACAGAGACCCAAGAAAATACCTAAGATACACAACCTAAGGGATGGATTTTTGGCTATGAAGTGGCCAACTTGGATTGATTTTGGATGGGTTTTAAAGATATCTAATAGATTTAAGTGGATTCAATTTAAAAGAATGAGTTGATCCTAGGTTATTGCTCGGGGTGGATTGGACGTATTTTCTTTTTAATGATTTTCAATTTCTTAAATTTGAGATGGGTTCATTTAAGGAGATAAAACAACATCATCACTTACTGATTTAATGCCTACACCCTCTAATACTAATCACCTATACACTTGAAGGATCAAGGTTTTGAGCACTTCAAGGTAAAGGATCGTATTAGTACTTGAAGTGTGTGGCCTTAAATTCAACAAGGACGATGGAGTTTAAAAATCATCAAATAAAAATCCCAATTAAAGAAGTGATTATACATTAATTAGGTGATAAATAACATCCAATCCATCCCCTTGCTACTCCCTTGGATCAACCCATAAGTGGGTTATCCCTCCATTGATCCCATGGTTTCAATGGAAGCGGAAAGTAGACTCATGAGGGAGGAAATGGAGAAGTAAAGAAAACAACAAAAATAAAATGATCACTCCACCGTTGTGTGAATAATTTCACAAGGGTTGGTGTGAATAAATTCACACCTTGATCCAACGGTATCAAAGTGATATGAAGAACAACATAATAAGAGTAGAAGAAGAACTTTTATTAAGAAACTAAAGTGAATTGAACAACTTACATGTGAAAGACAAATTTGAGGCAACAAAAATGCAGCATAACATTACAATTGAACAAAGCATCCAAGATCCTTAACTCCTTCACCACCACTGCATTAAATATGAATTTTGGGAGCCTTGGGTCGAGCCTCCAACAGTAAAAAGTATCTCAATTAATTTTGGTAGGCCATAGGTGGTGGAAAGCTTGTGGAATTTGAACTTTTCCACATTTGACCCGAGGTGGAAGACAACTTTACTTCACCGAACAGACGCATCTGTAAGACCTTCTAGACGGCCGAATAAGGGTGGTCCATAGAAGAAGAAAATGGAGATCCAGATATCTTATAACCTTCTGTAAAATTTGGGCCCATTTGGAGTTTTGGATTCCGAGATATGATCACAGTAGTGGACTGTTTTTCTGGGCCGCAGAATCTGGCCCAGAATTTTATCTCTAACTTGGGCCGACCAACTGACCAACATGGAAGCCGAATTAGCATTAACTCCTGAAGAGTGATTTGTTCCTATACATGTCTTATAGAATCTCATGAAATTTGGGATTAATTGGGCCTGTATTTTTGGCCCCACAGTCTCATCAGTGGGATGGTGTCCAATCTGCCTTCTCCAGAATTGTTTCCTTTCATTGCCAAATATCTCCATCATCCTCCATTAATTCTCCACTGATCCCTGAATCAAACATGTTCATATTTAAGTGTAGATCAATTTCAAAAAATATCAAATTAAAATATTTAAAATTCAATTCCTTAAAATCAGATGAATCATTGGTTACTTTAAATGATGTTAAAAAATGTACCACATAATAGTGCATTTTAAGAAGATATTACAATCATAATGTGAAATGATGTTCAAAGTGTAAAATGCACTAAAATGGTGTTTATGAATAACAAAGAACATGAAAATTATGTATATTAACAATGAATATTAGCCTCATTTAGTGGCTAATCACACCCCTCAACTTGAGTTTTGCTAGTCCCGAGCAAAATATATCTCATCAAAAATGAAATTCGAATTCCCTTTTCCAAAAACATTTTAATACACAATGATCATAAAAAAACCTTATACCAAACAATCATGAAACCCATCAAAATATTTTAATACGAGATAGTTTCATAAGCAGATCCCAATCCCAAGCCCATTCCTTTGATCAAATCCATCATCATTCTTCATCCAACTCAATTAGGTGTAATGATGTGTTGTGAATCACAATAGATATGGGGGTTCATTTTCATTCAAGGGGAAAATCATGGAAGCGCTAGGTGGAATCACATTTAATCCTAATATGAGTATTCTTCATCCCTCTTTTTTTTGATTTTTTTTTGCAATATTGCTATAGTAATTGAGATTGCAATTAATCAAATTAACCCATGTAGCAAGACTTTGCCGATGACTCCCAGACTCAAAGGCCTTAGGGCACCAAGTGAAACCCACATACTCGGGCATCGTCTCGAGTTAACTTAATAAAAAACAAAGTCATATTACCATAAATAGAGATTGATTGAAAAACTCAGGGCTAGAAAACTCTGGAGTCACGATCCCCAAGTGCCGAAAGCCTCTCATTTTATCAATCAATTGCTCTACACGCAAATTTTTATTTTTATTTTTTTATTTTTTATTTTTTAATAATTTTTTTTAAAATTTTTTTTTTGAATACTCATATTATTCATAAAAATAAAACCATCCTATGCTATTTATTATGGGACCCCAAAAATTCAAATTAGTACCCCACAGTCTAGAGGACGTGCATTGTGGCATTTTTTTTATTTGGATGAAAATATAAACGATGAAATATCACATTGGACAGCCACACTTTCCAAAATCTATGCTCATGAAATTATACAAGGATTAAAATAAGAATCAGGGCATGCTAAATTATTTGATATTCAGTTTCAAAGTGTGCAATGTGTATTACCATGTTCAAAGTTAAAGGAATTTTTCCTTCAATTTTCACAATTTTTTTTCAAATCATTTATCATTTTTTTTACACAAAATCATTTTTTTATTTTATCTCCCCCCCCCCAACATAAAATAACACTGTCCCCAGTGTTTAAAGAAAAGAAATTTTAGAAGGGGTAGAGGTAGAGAATGAAAGTTCAAAAAGGAAATTGAAAATGAGGGTTATGGAATGAAGTCACCTGGTGGTTGAAGTTTGAAGTTCTTACTGCTCCCTTTTATTCCTTTGATATCCATGTCGCTTGCAGAGTTCCCTAGTGGAAAAATGAAAACAAACAAACAAAACAAAAGAGTATATATATATATATAATTAAAATATAAGTATATATATAAAATAAAATAAACTGATGATACATTGTCTTCTTTTTAAATTTTTGGGTAAGGTATTACTCAAGGATCACACCACGTGACACGGATGAATATGGTGCTCCCCTTTCATACCAATCCATACTCATAATAGAAGAACAGGTCAACAGTCTATTTTTTTAAATATAAAAATGATTAATTAAAATATAAATTTTATTAAAACAACAAAATGATAGGAAACTTGAAAACCATAGGTTGCCTCCCATGCAGCGCTTTGTTTAACATCGTTAGCTCGACTTGAACCCCCCAACTTATCCAATACCAACTTTCAACATTTTAAGGACCACATGTTTCACCACTTCTACTAGGTTGAGATTGATTCTATGTTTAGAATTTGTTTCATGCACAAACCTCTGTTCTAAAATGAGCAGGTAAATCCAAGGAATATCATAAATGATGGATTCAATTTCTTTTGTAGTATTTTCTAAGAAATTATGAATAATCAACTCTTTAGTGGTTTCAAGATAAGAAATGGTGACAAATGGAATTTTTTGGCTATCCCCAATGAATGGAAACTTGAGGGTGGATGGAAAGTCCTTTTGTTCAAGTTCAGGTAGGCTAACATTTTTAGACATAGGTTGGGAATTTGGATCGATCTCAATTTTATTTTCAAAATTTATCAATAGAATTGGTTCCATTGGAATAGAATATTCAACCACAAAATTGGAAATATAAGTGTTAGAAATGGGTATGGACTCAAATATTGTGATTTCTCTTAATGGTTCAATGATTGGTTTTTTTGAAAAATCATCAATAGAGTTATATTCATGAGACTTAATCCATGATGTCAAATTCTCCTCTTTTGAATCCAAAAAGTTAATTTCCTCCTGATTTAATGTCCCTTCAAAATTTCCTTGATCCTCTTCATCTATCCCAAATCCAAAGGTTGGTTCTTCAATAAATTCATGTGGGGTTTGTGTGAAACTAGACACTTCACATAAGGTTATGGAAGGGACAGTTTGTGTAGGGATGGGTTCCTCACAAGTTTTAATGCTTTGTAGTTCTAACCTCAATGATGAAACATCAAAATTAATTATCTCCATTTGTTGACAAAGTTTTTCAAGTAATGGTTGTGGATCATGATGGTCAAGGGGTTGAGACAGATGGTCTATTCCAGGAGGATAACTATGTTGTTGGAATTCCATAGGAGGGTGTTCAGATTGGCCTTGTTGGGATTTGAACTCATAATATGTTGGAATGTATTGTGGATCATATGAATAAAAACATTTTGGTTAAGTAGGTTTTTGATGATCCCACAAGTAGGAATTAGGATGGTCATTGTACATCGTACATGGGGTTGAGTGATCAAAGTAGGGAGAGGTTCCCGATGTTTGGATTTGTTCAAAAGGGTTTTCCATAGGAATGAAATTGGGGATGAGATGAGAGAAGTGGGATGAAAAAAAGGAATGATAGTGTCTAAGATAACTTACTTAGGTCCCTGGAAACGGCGCCAAAATTTGGTTCACGCCCAAATTTACCCGAGAGAAGAAGGGTAGAACGGTCCTTGTAGTGTAGCTTGCGTTGTCGATTCCACAGAGACCCAAGAAAATACCTAAGATACACAACCTAAGGGATGGATTTTTGGCTATGAAGTGGCCAACTTGGATTGATTTTGGATGGGTTTTAAAGATATCTAATATATTTAAGTGGATTCAATTAAAAAGAATGAGTTGATCCTAGGTTATTGCTCGGGGTGGATTGGACGTATTTTCTTTTTAATGATTTTCAATTTCTTAAATTTGAGATGGGTTCATTTAAGGAGATAAAACAACATCATCACTTACTGATTTAATGCCTACACCCTATAATACTAATCAACTATACACTTGAAGGATCAAGGTTTTGAGCACTTCAAGGTAAAGGATCGTATTAGTACTTGAAGTGTGTGGCCTTAAATTCAACAAGGACGATGGAGTTTAAAAATCATCAAATAAAAATCCCAATTAAAGAAGTGATTATACATTAATTAGGTGATAAATAACATCCAATCCATCCCCTTGCTACTCCCTTGGATCAACCCATAAGTGGGTTAGCCCTCCATTGATCCCATGGTTTCAATGGAAGCGGAAAGTAGACTCGTGAGGGAGGAAATGGAGAAGTAAAGAAAACAACAAAAATAAAATGATCACTCCACCGTTGTGTGAATAATTTCACAGGGGTTGGTGTGAATAAATTCACACCTTGATCCAATGGTATCAAATTGATATGAAGAACAATAGAATAAGAGTAGAAGAAGAACTTTTATTAAGAAACTAAAGTGAATTGAACAACTTACATGTGAAAGAAAAATTTGAGGCAACAAAAATGCAGCATAACATTACAATTGAACAAAGCATCCAAGATCCTTAAATCCTTCACCACCACTGCCTTAAATAGGAATTTTGGGAGACTTGGGTCGAGCCTCCAACAGTAAAAAGTATCTCAATTAATTTTGGTAGGCCATAGGTGGTGGAAATCTTGTGGAATTTGAACTTTTCCACATTTGACCCGAGGTGGCCGACAACTTTACTTCACCGAACAGACGCATCTGGAAGACCTTCTAGACGGCCGAATCAGGGTGGTCCATAGAAGAAGAAAATGGAGATCCGGATATCGTATAACCGTCTGTAAAATTTGGGCCCATTTGGAGTTGTGGATTCCGAGATATGATCACAGTAGTGGAATGTTTTTCTGGGCCACAGAATCTGGCCTAGAATTTTATCTCTAACTTGGGCCGACTAAATGACCAACATGGAGGCCGAATTATCATTAACCCCTGAAAAGTGATTTGTTCCTATACATGTCTTATAAAATACCATGAAATTTGGGATTAATTGGGCCTGTATGTTTGGCCCCACAGTCTCATCAGTGGGCTGGTGTCCAATCTTCCTTCTCCAGAATTGCTTCCTTTCATTGCCAAATATCTCCATCATCCTCCATGAATTCTCCACTGATCCCTGAATCAAACATGTTCATATTTAAGTGTAGATCAATTTCCAAAAATATCAAATTAAAATATGTAAAATTCAATTCCTTAAAATCAGATGAATCATTGGGTACTTTAAATGATGTTAAAAAATGTACCACGTAATAGTGCATTTTAAGAAGGTATTACAATCATAATGTGAAATGATGTTCAAAGTGTAAAATGCACTAAAATGATGTTTATGAATAACAAAGAACATGAAAATTATGTTTATTAACAATGAATATTAGCCTCATTTAGTGGCTAATCACACCCCCCAACTTGAGTTTTGCTAGTCCCGACCAAAATATATCTCATCAAAAATGAAATTCGAATTCCCTTTTCCAAAAACATTTTAATACACAATGATCATCAAAAAACCTTATACCAAACAATCATGAAACCCATCAAAATATTTTAATACGAGATAGTTTCATAAGCAGATCCCAATCCCAAGCCCATTCCTTTGATCAAATCCATCATCATTCATCATCCAACTCAATTAGGTGTAATGATGTGTTGTGAATCACAATAGATATGGGGGTTCATTTTCATTCAAGGGGAAAATCATGGAAGCGCTAGGTGGAATCACATTTAATCCTAATATGAGTATTCTTCATCCCTCTTTTTTTTGATTTTTTTTTGCAATATTGCTATAGTAATTGAGATTGCAATTAATCAAATTAACCCATGTAGCAAGACTTTGCCGATGACTCCCAGACTCAAAGGCCTTAGGGAACCAAGTGAAACCCACATACTCGGGCATCGTCTCGAGTTAACTTAATAAAAAAAAAAGTCATATTACCATAAATAGAGATTGATTGAAAAACTCAGGGCTAGACAACTCTGGAGTCACGATCCCCAAGTGCCGAAAGCCTCTCATTTTATCAATCCATTGCTCTACACGCAAATTTTTATTTTTATTTATTTTTTTTTTATAATAATTTTTTTTAGATTTTTTTTTTGAATACTCATATTATTCATAAAAATAAAACCATCCTATTCTATTTATTATGGGACCCCAAAAATTCAAATTAGTACCCCACAGTCTAGAGGACGTGCATTGTGGCATTTTTTTTATTTGGATGAAAATATAAACGATGAAATATCACATTGGACTGCCACACTTTCCAAAATCTATGCTCATGAAATTATACAAGGATTAAAATCAGAATTAGGGCATGCTAAATTATTTGATATTCAGTTTCAAAGTGTGCAATGTGTATTACCATGTTCAAAGTTAAAGGAATTTTTCCTTCCATTTTCACAATTTTTTTTTCAAATCATTTATCATTTTTTTTTACACAAAATCATTTTTTTATTTTATCTCCCCCCCCCAACATAAAATAACACTGTCCCCAGTGTTTAAAGAAAAGAAATTTTAGAAGGGGTATAGGTAGAGAATGAAAGTTCAAAAAGGAAATTGAAAATGAGGGTTATGGAATGAAGTCACCTGGTGGTTGAAGTTTGAAGTTCTTACTGCTCCCTTTTAGTCCTTTGATATCCATGTCGCTTGCAGAGTTCCCTAGTGGAAAAAGGAAAACAAACAAACAAAACAAAAGAGTATATATATATATATATATAATTAAAATATAAGTATATATATAAAATAAAATAAACTGATGATACATTGTCTTCTTTTTAAATTTTTGGGTAAGGTATTACTCAAGGATCACACCACGTGACACGGATGAATATGGTGCTCCCCTTTCATACCCATCCATACTCATAGTGGAAGAACAGGTCAACAGTCTATTTTTTTAAATATAAAAATGATTAATTAAAATATAAATTTTATTAAAATAACAAAATGATAGGAAACTTGAAAACCATGGGTTGCCTCCCATGCAGCGCTTTGTTTAACGTCGTTAGCTCGACTTGAACCCCCCAACTTATCCAATACCAACTTTCAACATTTTAAGGACCACATGTTTCACCACTTCTACTAGGTTGAGATTGATTCTATGTTTAGAATTTGTTTCATGCACAAACCTCTGTTCTAAAATGAGAAGGTAAATCCAAGGAATATCATAAATGATGGATTCAATTTCTTTTGTAGTATTTTCTAAGACATTATGAATAATCAACTCTTTAGTGGTTTCAAGATAAGAAATGGTGACAAATGGAAGTTTTTGGCTATCCCCAATGAATGGAAACTTGAGGGTGGATGGAAAGTCCTTTTGTTCAAGTTCAGGTAGGCTAACATTTTTAGACATAGGTTGGGAATTTGGATCGATCTCAATTTTATTTTCAAAATTTATCAATAGAATTGGTTCCATTGGAATAGAAGATTCAACCACAAAATTGGAAATATAAGTTTTAGAAATGGGTATGGACTCAAAGATTGTGATTTCTCTTAATGGTTCAATGATTGGTTTTTTTGAAAAATCATCAATAGAGTTATATTCATGAGACTCAATCCATGATGTCAAATTCTCCTCTTTTGAATCCAAAAAGTTAATTTCCTCCTAATTTAAATTCCCTTCAAAATTTCCTTGATCCTCTTCATCTATCCCAAATCCAAAGGTTGGTTCTTCAATAAATTCATGTGGGGTTTGTGTGAAACTAGACACTTCACATAAGGTTATGGAAGGGACAGTTTGTGTAGGGATGGGTTCCTCACAAGTTTTAATGCTTTGTAGTTCTAACCTCAATGATGAAACCTCAAAATTCATTATCTCCATTTGTTGACAAAGTTTTTCAAGTAATGGTTGTGGATCATGATGGTCAAGGGGTTGAGACAGATGGTCTATTCCAGGAGGATAACTATGTTGTTGGAATTCCATAGGAGGGTGTTCAGATTGGCCTTGTTGGGATTGGAACTCATAATATGTTGGAATGTATTGTGGATCATATGAATAAAAACATTTTGGTTCAGTAGGTTGTTGATGATCCCACAAGTAGGAATTAGTATGGTCATTGTACATCGTACATGGGGTTGAGTGATCAAAGTAGGGAGAGGTTCCCCATGTTTGGATTTGTTCAAAAGGGTTTTCCATAGGAATGAAATTGGGGATGAGATGAGAGAAGTGGGATGAAAAAAAGGAATGATAGTGTCTAAGATAACTTACTTAGGTCCCCGGAAACGGTGCCAAAATTTGGTTCACGCCCAAATTTACCCAAGAGAAGAAGGGTAGAACGGTCCTTGTAGTGTAGCTTGGGTTGTCGATTCCACAGAGACCCAAGAAAATACCTAAGATACACAACCTAAGGGATGGATTTTTGGCTATGAAGTGGCCAACTTGGATTGATTTTGTATGGGTTTTAAAGATATCTAATAGATTTAAGTGGATTCAATTTAAAAGAATGAGTTGATCCTAGGTTATTTCTCGGGGTGGATTGGACGTATTTTCTTTTTAATGATTTTCAATTTCTTAAATTTGAGATGGGTTCATTTAAGGAGATAAAACAACATCATCACTTACTGATTTAATTCCTAAACCCTCTAATACTAATCACCTATACACTTGAAGGATCAAGGATTTGAGCACTTCAAGGTAAAGGATCGTATTAGTACTTGAAGTGTGTGGCCTTAAATTCAACAAGGACGATGGAGTTTAAAAATCATCAAATAAAAATCCCAATTAAAGAAGTGATTATACATTAATTAGGTGATAAATAACATCCAATCCAGCCCCTTGATACTCCCTTGGATCAACCCATAAGTGGGTTAGCCCTCCATTGATCCCATGGTTTCAATGGAAGCGGAAAGTAGACTCATGAGGGAGGAAATGGAGAAGTAAAGAAAACAACAAAAATAAAATGATCACTCCACCGTTGTGTGAATAATTTCACAAGGGTTGGTGTGAATAAATTCACACCTTGATCCAATGGTATCAAAGTGATATGAAGAACAACAGAATAAGAGTATAAGAAGAACTTTTATTACGAAACTAAAGTGAATTGAACAACTTACATGTGAAAGACAAATTTGAGGCAACAAAAATGCAGCATAACATTACAATTGAACAAAGCATCCAAGATCCTTAAATCCTTCACCACCACTGCCTTAAATAGGAATTTTGGGAGCCTTGGGTCGAGCCTCCAACAGTAAAAAGTATCTCAATTAATTTTGGTAGGCCATAGGTGGTGGAAAGCTTGTGGAATTTGAACTTTTCCACATTTGACCCGAGGTGGCAGACAACTTTACTTCACCGAACAGACGCATCTGGAAGACCTTCTAGACGGCCGAATCAGGGTGGTCCATAGAAGAAGCAAATGGAGATCCGGATATCTTATAACCGTCTGTAATATTTGGGCCCATTTGGAGTTGTGGATTCCGAGATATGATCACAGTAGTGGACTGTTTTTCTGGGCCGCAGAATCTGGCCCAGAATTTTATCTCTAACTTGGGACGACTAAATGACCAACATGGAGGCCGAATTAGCATTAACTCCTGAAGAGTGATTTTTTCCTATACATGTCTTATATAATCCCATGAAATTTGGGATTAATTGGGCCTGTATGTTTGGCCCCACAGTCTCATCCGTGGGCTGGTGTCCAATCTGCCTTCTCCAGAATTGCTTCCTTTCATTGCCAAATATCTCCATCATCCTCCATGAATTCTCCACTGATCCCTGAATCAAACATGTTCATATTTAAGTGTATATCAATTTCCAAAAATACCAAATTAAAATATGTAAAATTCAATTCCTTAAAATCAGATGAATCATTGGGTACTTTAAATGATGTTAAAAAATGTACCACATAATAGTGCATTTTAAGAAGGTATTACAATCATAATGTGAAATGATGTTCAAAGTGTAAAATGCACTAAAATGGTGTTTATGAATAACAAAGAACATGAAAATTATGTATATTAACAATGAATATTAGCCTCATTTAGTGGCTAATCAGGGGCCCATAGGTTTCATTGGAAATGGTTTCTTAAATTAATATTCCATGATTATACTCGTTATAATCGTATGGTTATGCTCTTTCAAAATATGTGATTAGTTGTTAGTGGTTTCACCCACAACTCAATATGCCACACGTAAAAGGTTATGTCATTATTGGTTTTTTGAGTTTTGGCACATTTGAGCCACCGTTCGGGTGTGTGTTTACTTGACCATCCTAAAGGTGAGTATTACTATCATAATTGTCTTTTCATTACTGAGAATTTCATAATGTAATGTACCATATATTCTCACCACTTTACCCACCTAAGGTAAATGCTTACAAATTTTCATTAAATGTGAAATGGAAAGCATACTAATTATATAACTTGGCCTTATCAAAAGATATTGAATAAAGGTTATATGTCTATGTCACCACTTTCCATGTTGATGGAAGGTAGCAGAGTGAACCTCAATAATTGAATAAGCCTTAATGACTAACTATGACTTGATTAATTGGTTTCAAGGATACTTGGCCTATCCACACTAATGGAAGACAAGGCTTGGACCAATGGTTTCAACTCTACTTGACCTATCCATAATAATGGAATGAAATAATTGAACCAAATGAATCATTACATAATTAAAATATCAAATAGGAATAGGCTGACTCGATTTTGCCTTGGATTCTGAGAGGAGAGAATACCTTGGGTCTTGGGAACCCCATTCCGATTCAAGTGTAAAGTTTACTTAGGTTGATAAACACCTAGACTCTGGTTCTTGTATATTCTTTGGATGCCTAGTATACTATTTTTGGGTACCCTTCTTTTTTCAGGATACCTCGAATACACTCTTTGGATCCAGCATTGACAAGTAGGTTCCTTGGATACACTCCTTGGACCCAGTCCTTGCTTAGCCCTGTTTTACCTTTGATACACTCCTTAGACTCAATATGTGCCTTATTGTGGAATGGCTTAGATTACACTCCTTATATTATAATCTTACCCCTTATCTAGACTCAGATACTATTGAGTAATCTTTCCATGAATTTAAATTTCCTTGGTTTTTAACCTGGAACTCTTTCACTGGATATCATTGACTAGTTTCCTTATTACATCTTGGGACCTTCACTACTTATAATATCATGAGATGATTTCAGTGTTGGTTGTGCCTCACATGACCTATTAAAATTAAATGGTAATTTATTAAATAATGAACTGGTTACATGTTTAGACACCAGCCAAGGGCTGAAGTAGGTACTTGGTTATTTAGTTATTTTTTATTGCTTGCTTTACTTTATATATATATATATGTACATTCCTGTACACTATTATATTCCATTACATGGGTCGGATATTATAGACACTATTGGTGGTGGCCCACTGAGATTTATCTTACACCCTCTCCAGGTGCCATTTGGTACCCGAATTAGATTACATGGTTGCATTTATTGACAATGGGAAGCATGCAGCTTCCAATACTTGATTTTGTGCTGATAGGATGGAGCTTGATAGCAGATGGCCGAGTAGGATCTCGGGATGCTTGGAGTAGAATTTTTTTTTCTTTTACCTTATGGAACATGTTATGATTACTGTATTGTATCCATTCTTTCTTGTTTTCTAGTGACATGACATTCCATCATCGCAATTCCAGTTGTTACAGTTATTATTATTCATGTTTATCTATTGCATCAGTTTGATTCTGCTATTTATTTATATTTCATCCGATGTTTTCTATTTATTTATATCCCTTTTTATTGTGCTACACTCTGCTGATGAGGGCATAGTCTTCCCACGAACACACCCTTGGCCCTCGCTGCTAGTCGGCAGCCTCTGGCATTCTGGAAGTTGGGCTTGAGTTCATGTGGCCCACCGAGCTCGGGGCACCCGTTAAGTGGCATCCAGGTCCGGGTCGTCACAGTTTCATTTTTCATTACCACCTCACATGTATGGTCATAAGGATAAATTTAATGAATAAATATTAAATTTATAATATTAAAATAATTATTTAATGCTAAAATCTGATCTACTTTATTTATTATTCATCTATTAAAAAGGTGAAAATGTTTCTCATGTGAACATACGAACTAACACCTCTATGAAATGATGTGTATCATCTTTCATTACCTCCTAAAATGTATGGTTTTAAAAGTACAATTAATGTAAAAAATGATATTTTTAACAAAATTAAGATTATTTAGATGATTATATCAATAACCATTTGACCTCAGTTAACACACAGAAGCTGTTTTTGACCAAATAACCCTAAATGTTTCAACAAAAAACTTAACCAATTTAGTAACTAAAATAGAAAATATTAATAAATGAAATAAAAGGATTGATGATAACGGAATTAATATAAAAAAAATTATTTATAAATTAAATAATTAGAATAATTTTATTATTTGAAAAAGTAAAATATGTACATGGTGATTTGGGATTCGAGGTAAGGGATTTCTCATCTCAATTTCTTTTCTTTGTGACTTTTTCCTTTTTCACAACATGTTTTATTTTTTGTGGTATATAAACTACCATATGTATGTATTTAAAAATTTAATTCATAAAATTAATGTTGTTTTAAAATCCATTTCATGCTCTCTCCTTCAATATTCTACTGTCTTAAAAGTTGTGACAGTCCTAAGGGTTTTTTCTTAAAAATGTTGTTTTAAATGTTTTAAACATGTGTTGTTATGTGTTCATGTTATTCAAAATGTTTCAATAAGATTATTATTTATATGTAAAATATTTTTTATTTAAATTTTCAACTAATTTTGAATTTATTTAAAGAGGTTTAAAAAAGTAATCATTTTTAGATTTTTCTTATGGTTTACTTTTGACCTTTTTTTATAAAAGTGCAAGAAGAATATTTTTTAACGTTTACCACATGACAACCTTTTACCACCATAATAGAATTTATTAATTATCAAGATTAATCTATAATTTTATATATATTTTCAACAAATATCTTTTTCCAATTATTCTATGATTTTTTAGTTTTTTTAAGAAAAGGAAGTTTTCCCTTATTTTTATGAGATCATTGAAAGTGATTTGATTACATGTCCAAATGGTTGTTATGATAGAAAAATATAACATCCTATATGTTTTTCTAATTTATTGGTTCTTGGAAATTATAGGTGATGATGTTTGGGCTTAGGATATAGACCTCCAATGCATTGGGTAATGATTTATTCTCTAGAAAAATAATGATTGGAATTAACTAATTATGAGTTCTTCCATAAAAGTGAAACACGAGTGAAAAAAGGTGATGGATATAATTTCAAAATGTGCCTACATGGTTTCTATATTCTTGATATGAGTATTAAATGGAAATAATTTTTTTCCAAGAAGAATGTATATGAGTTTTAAAAGTGGGAGATATTTTCATCAAAAAACATTTTCATGGGTTCTCATGTTTTCTCAAGATGAATTCACGGTTTTTTATTCTTGTTATGTATTTTGAAGGTTTTATTTGAGAAATGTTTATATTTTTACATATTATTATTATTTATTTTATATACTCAAAGTTTATTTTGAAAAAGGTATACTATTTTATGGGTTTCCATGTTTTTCATTAGATTTCTGGGTTTCCATTATTTTTCTATCCCTTATTGAGAATTTTGTGCTCATACAATGTTTTAAAATTCATTTAACAATATGGATGTGCAGGAACAATATCAAGGTAAATATTTATGCTCTGGTGATTCATCATAAATAAAAAAAATGTGTCTTAAATGAAATATGGGCATAAATTAAAGAATCTGTTTTTGGAAAAATGTTCATTGTATGGAGATATAAATTTTATTATGTAATGGTTTTCCTAATTATCTAAAAGTATTAACCTAAAATATCTTGGAAATGTAATAAAGTGAAATCATTGCTATTAAACTCGTAATTTCAGGTTATTTAAGGTATGAGGTGTTATAAAATCAATGTCACATAATGATCAAATTTAATATAATAACTAACATGGAAGATAAAATATAAATCATGTGTTATCATAAAATGCATGATCTACCATACATAAGACCATGGTGTAGTGACCTTTACTACATCATGGTTTGAACTAACTCAAACCACATCATGTTTTATACAACCTCTTTTTTTAGTATATATTTCTATCAATCTCTAGAATTCACTAATGCCTCATAAACCTAGTTCACTTTCACCTTATGTCACATCATATGTAATAACTTGTGAAATCATATTTGAAACTCCTTTTTAATATCTTATAAAACTAATTTTGAAAAATATTTCATTAATTTTCACTACATGTTACATCATATTTAACAACATATAAAAAATTCATTCAAAACTCCTTTTATATATCCATTAATGAGTTTTTGGGGTATCTCTTAAAGTTTTTTACAAATATATAAAGTAATAGCCCTATGGAATTTTTATCAATGAAAACAATTATGAATTCTAAAGTCAATAATTGTAATTAGATTGTAGACTCTATAAATTCATCAGTGTTACTTGAGATATAAATGGATTTGACATGATATTATATCAAACACATGTATCCCAATACCTATGTCTACTAGTGGTATTATATACAAGTATTCATAATCATATAAACTATTTTTCTAAGGCATTAAGTAACCATGATACACAGACTGTGAAAATCACATAAGGTTAACTCAAACATTCTCAATTATTTGAGTATAATCAAACCAAAAAATGAATATATTACATGTTATTCACCTAAATGATTTAGGATACCCTCATCCAAATAAACAAGTACACCATATGTATCTTATCTTGGTATGGTCATATACTTTCTTAATTTATCTCAATCGAGTGACATATATCATACTCATTATACGAGAGGAAAATATCATATTTATTAATCCTTAATCAATGACATGATCAACAATATACCCATCCACCACCTGATTAGCACAACCTCAAGGCTAGTATAGTAAAGAGATAAAAGAACAAGGTTATCATGATAGTTATCCTTTTAAATTCATGTAATAAGGATTAAATATGAAACATGGACCCATGGTAAACCAAATACATAGTGTATGACATTGAATATGGTATATTGAGTGGGTCATAATATATAAAAAAATCATTTATTTCTCATGATATAATCCCATATCTCGATAAAAAACCCAACCCATGCTATTCTTTATATATCATTAAAACCTATAATACTTCATGATGACCATTTATTAGGGATAAATAAACATAAAACATTAATATTTAAATCACTATTTCACTTCAAATAATAAATATTTCTAAAATAAAAGAATAATAATGTGGTTAAATCTTGTTTATAACATAATACATTTTATATTATTCAGTTACATTAAGAATACTAAAAAAGAAATCATAATTTTTTTTCTAATCATAATCTATATGATAAACTATCAAAGATGGTATATTTTTGCTATATTTTTGGGGTTTTATTAAACTCGTTAAATCTAAAAGTAATTCGTAAAAAAACTCTATGTTACCATCTAATAAATCCTACCTTTCTAATTCTTTAAAATGTAACATATTTGAAGAAATTTTTTTAAATAATGGAAAGATTAGGATTCATAATCCTTATATTCAAATATGTTAATATTATATTAAAAAATATTTATCTTACAACATATATTGTTCTGATGTTGATACATTTTTTTATCTATGAAATGTCTTGATGTTCATCATCATCTTGTAAATTTTCCATTAAAACTTTAATTTGAGTTCATTTAGTAATAAAATGTAACTATTTACATTAACACCAATCATTACTAGTATGCTCTAAAATCTTTTAGAATATAAAGTAATATTCTATTTTAATTATATTGGTACAATAATTTATTTATTACACTTTTAACTTCTCTAAGTAAAAACATAATTTCACTAACCACTTAGGAACTACATTTTCTCTAAAAAATATTTCAAGAAATAAAATATTTCTTGTTAGAAAATAACATTTATTTCCTTTATGTCTATATTTAACCAATAAATTATTCATAACCATATCATATTTGGTATTCTACATGTGTAGAGAAATATTTAAAAAAATAAATATTTTATTCCTTAAAATATACAACCGATTGGGCGGTATTATAATCCTCAAATTTTAAAAAATAAATTCAATAAACTATTTTATCTAGGATAAAGAATTTTTATCTGGATTTTATATTCAAACCTGATTATATAATTGGATTAAATTATAAACCATGTGTATAATAATATTTATATCATTTATACCCTTTCTAATTTCTAAATCTTTAAAGCATGAAATATTCCTCTATATTCCAAATAGAAACGACCCATTTTTACTTTTTTTAATGAAAACATCAAGCTTCATCAATCCTTTACTTTATTTTTGAACTTATATATGTTTATAAAAAAATTAAATATATGGTGGGTATCATGTGGCCTTCAAAATCAAAGAATTTATTTCTATAATGTTACTACCTAATGTGGGATTTACATGGAGTTTCTCCCACCCCATTAGGTGTTCTAGGAAATTCCTTATTTAGCGGTCAGGTTCTCCATAATGGAAAAACTTCCCCTCCTTTTTAGAAACTTATTTAGGTTTCAATGACCTTAGATGAAAATTGGACCATCTAATATCCAAATTTTATATTAAAATTGTACCCATATACTATCATCAAAATATTATAGTATGGAATTTTCATGTACTTTTTTATCATCAATGTATTGAGGAGATCAGGTTAAATTTTATTAAACTTATTAATATATTTATAACATTTTTATTAATGATTGTATAATGAATTCAATGTTTTTATCAAGCATTAAAGAAGACCCCAATCTCTCAAAGTCACTAACATACTCAATTATATTGAGTAAGTAAGTACAAAATGAATCTTCTTTGGTAATGTTCCGACTAAATGATTCCTTTTAAACCAATAAGCTTATCATTATTATAATTTTCATAATAATATCATTATTTTTGTTAAACATCTTCACTAGTTTGGCTGCTCAGAAATGGTTTAATCTAAAACCTATAAATTTCTTTATTTTTTTAAAATAATTCTTAATTTTCTATGTTAGTCTTATAATTATTATTTTTTGAAGCTACTCCATTTCAATTATTCATCCCAAATTTTTGTTTGATAATGATGATTTAATTTTACCTATAAAAAATATTTTATCATATGAGTATAATATTTTATGAACATTTAATAAGGAATTTTATTATGTATTATCCCACAAAAATGATGACCAATTTTAAATTACATCATATCCATTAATAATCCATGATCCATCTTCCACAGAATCTTTGAATCTATTTTTGTGTTCCTATAATAACTTATCTATTTAGGTAGTTCATCATGCTAACCATATCACATGTGATTCTTAGATAGTTTAGTGTAAAACCCTTTGACTAAATCTATCATATAGATTATCCAAAATCTATTCATATGGTATCCAAACCATTAGACTTTCCCATCTAAGTTTATCCCAAAGATTATATAAAAAATATACACCTAATACTTTTAGGATCACCTATAACTTTCATACCTTACATATGATAATATATGGGTACACTATTTTTGAAGAACCTATCCATTACGATGATTAAGGTATTGATAAGTGTTTGGTTTGTAAGGAATATAAAACTTAGTATTTTTAAAATATTTTAAATATCACCTTATTATCACAAATATTACCCTTATTTAAACATGATACTAAAAAATGAAATTTTTTATATTATACATTCAATCAAATCAATATATTCAAAACTTATAAATATATATAACTCTTTATATTGAGTCATTTTACAGAAATTATATCTTATGGATCAATTAATTTGATGAATCACAACACACTCCTTATTTTCATGCACTTAATTTGAATCATTTTCAATTTTATTTTTTATATAGATTTAATTTCTGAATCAGAAGATTTGATAAGTTGATTCCAATACACTTAATTTCTCAAACATTATAAAGTCACTATAAATTAAATCAAGTGAAATATAGATATAAATCTTATGATTCTTTTTACAACTATAACAAAAGAACTACAAGGATTTTATTATACCAGCTCTTATAAATTCGCTGTATGGTTTTATGGAGTGGATATTGATATGATTACATATTGAAAAAGAATATTTTGTGATATGTACACTATCTCAATGTTAAATATATTATTCTTTTATTTTTTCACTAAATTTCTTAGAGATTATTTTTTTGATGGTTTTAATTATAAAAGATATAATTTTTTTCTTTTTAATAATTTACTTTTAATCTTCTCAGATCTATGAGATTCAAAGGCTAGGAATTTTAATCATCTAAAAAATTATTTTAATAAAGTCTAGGGAAGGACTTGATGCTGACCATATTGACTGAATAGGATCTTCAAGATTAATCATTTTTCTTATGATGTTAGTCAAATAATTTCATAGGTTAGGATTTTTTATATTCTTATTAGGTAAATGAAAAAAAATTTAGGGTTCATAACTTGTATCCCCCGAATTAGGGTACTAATACTTATACCGATTTAGATTAAAAGTAAAAAAATGTTCCTTTGATTGGGATGGGTGATATCCATTATAATATTCAGTAAATGAGTTTATAAATTGTTATCCTAAATTTTTTTTAATGCTTTCATTATTTATTATTCTTATGTTTGATTGTATTTTTTACCTTAGTTAAGTGTTGACTTCTGGGTGATTTAATTTCTATTGAATTTTTTTCTACTCTAATTTTTTCAGAATTTATAACTTCCAGATAGTTTATATTCTTGAGTGGGAAAATTTATTGGTTTTATTTATGATTTAATTTATCCCCCACCCCCTATTAAATATTTCATCTCTAGGAAAACATTGGGTATCAAATATGTTCTTTGAATGTTTATCTAATAAATTTTGTATTAGTGTATTTCTATATACTTTCTAATCATGCTTCTATTTACTAACATGAACATATAGAAGATGGATATTTTTATATGGCAAGTTTACTAGTAGAAACTTCATATAATTTGAATCTAATTCATCCACCAATTTTGAGGGTGAATATTATAAGTATTGGAGATATTGGATGAAGGATTTTTATATTAATACTAGTGTGGATTGTTATTAGATGATGGCCAAAAATTATAACATTTTGGGTAAGGAAATTTATAATTTTACTCATGAGGGGAAGTTTTAGAATCAAGAAAACTATAAACTCTATAAATCATTTCTCTATTTGATGATGAAGAATACTTATAGTCAGATATATTTGTTTGAGATGGCTAACAGAATTTGGATGAATTTAAAGGTGACTCACTTTGGTACTTAAAAATTTTTTGAGACTAAAAGATCAATGATATGTGTGGATTATCATGATTTTAAATTTCTCAAGGGATTTTAATTGGATCAAATGAATCTCCATTTTATGACAATGATAAAAGGGTTTCAATATCATTGTGTGAGGAATATTACTAATGAATAGCTAGTTGATAAGATTCTTAATATACTTCTGATGGAATAGGAGTTTAAGAGTATAGTTATTGATGACATGAAATATATTACTAAGATGATTTTGGATGAACTTATAATAACTTTAATATAATAAAATAATAGATTAAAGTTAGATTATAAGAATAATAAATGGAAGAATATATTTTATTTTTCTGCAATTTGAAAATTTATATCATCTAGATATTATAATATTAAGTTGAATACATAAAATAATAATTCTAAATATTTTTTAGATAGTATTAATTTATAACTTATTAAAGTTTATTTTTCTAAACTTTCTAGTTGTATGAATAGGATTATCATAAAGAATAATTTTTAGATGGGTTAATAAATGATTGAAAAAAATATATGACATGCTTGGGAGAAGAGATGATAAGGAGTCATTAGATGTAATCTATTATGAATGTGAGAAACTAGGAAATATCAGACCGGTTTTTCCTAGATTAAAGAATAAGGATATATAATCTATAAGGCCCCTAAATAAAAAAATGAATAACATACTGATAGAAACTATTGGAACATAAAGTTCAAGTGAAGATCTATCTTTTGATAGTTATGATATGGATAGTGATGATCGCTAGAATATAACCAGTTTTTTTGTGAAGCACCTATTAATGTATCTTTTTTTATGGTTAAGGTAATTTTTGAAACACTTGCTAATTTGGATTTAGATTTTTGTTACCCTTTTAGTTTATAGGATGAAGATGATACTATATCATTTGAAGAGACTACTGAATATGTGACTTTCCTAGAGAAGAGATATAAAAATTTAGGAAATATTACTACTAATCTAGGAAAAATCATGTTATGGATGAGGATAGAATTTTCAAAAATACTTATGAGTTAGATATTAAATCAATTTCTATTTCAAATTGAAATGATCAGAATGAAATTATAAAAAATGAATATTAAATTTATTTTTCTCAAGAACGTTCCTAGTAATTTTACTTCTAGTTGGGAGAATTTTTAAAAGATTCTATGATATTTTAAACCTTTAGAAAATATTCTGGGGTTAGTTTTTCTCCCTGAAAGTCGAATTTTTAGAATTTTTTTTGATAAGTGAATCCTTTTGTACCAAATGTAAAAGGAGAGTTCGCTCAAATATTATGTGTTCCCTGAATAATTTGTAATCTTTTAGAACTTATAGAGCTTATATTTTGAATGAACCAGCAGCTTTTCAACATCAAAGAGTTGGACATATGAGGGTTACAAAGGTTTTATTTTTTTTACATTATTGAACCCAAGAAAGTTTGGGTACCAAATTTTTAGTTTCACTAATTTCATAAGAAATGGATGAATATAAAGATTTGGAATACTTATTATATGGATAAAAATTGTTCCTATCACATGACATGAAAAAATTATATCTTCCTAGGCTTATAAAAAGTGAAGGATGGACATCTTACTTTTGGAGATAATTCTCAATGATAGATTATTGGTATTGGTGATGTTTCTTTTCTTGATGATTCTTTAATTTAAAATATTATTTATGATCTATGAGTTAATCAAAAAAATATTATCATAATTTTATCATTTGATGAGGTTTAATCAGTGAAAATTGGGAATGAAAGATGCCCCATCACATGTTTGGAAGGAGTTCACATTTTATTAGTCGATATGAATGATAATGTTTACACTATTAACCTAGAGAACCTTACTTGTTAGAACATTTCGTATATAAGTGTGATTTAGGAAAAGTCTTGAATTCGGAATATAATTATAGGATACTATAATGTTTGGATATTAGCTAAACATTATAATAAAGGACTTTTGAAGGATCTTCCAGAACTTTAGTTTACCTTTTCTAGTGTCTGTGACCCATACCAATACAGTAAACAGTGTGAGTCAAGTTTTAAACCTAATGGTGAAGTCTCTACTTATAAACTTTTACATTTAGTACACATGTGTATTTTTTGACCTAAAAAAATTGGGAGTATTAGAGGAAAACACTATGTGTATGTCATAGTGGATGATTATACTAGATATACTTGGGATTAATTTCTTTCTCTTAAATTAGAAGCACTCTCATTTATTAAAAGGTTTTATGCTTTTTTAAAAATGAGAAAAATGTTCCCATTGTAACTATCTATAGTGATCATGGTGGAGAGTCTATGAATTCTAATTTTGACACTTTTTATAGTGAAAAAGTAATTGCACATAAAAGTACGAAGGACTCCACAATAAAACTTGGTTGTATAAAGAAGGAATGGAATACTTCAAGAAATATCCTAGTATATATTCTGTGAATATTGTGTTACTAAGTATTTTTTGATGAAACAATAGTATTTTTTTATACTATAAATCAATTTTTACATAAATATATTTTAAATAAAACACCATATGAATTGTGGAATGTAAGGAAACCAAAAAATAGTTACTTCAGTATTTTTATATGAAAATTATTCATCTTGAATATTAAAGATAATATTAATAAATTTTACCCCAAAGGTGATGAATTAATTTTTTAGGGTTACTCTATCCAATTTAAGGCCTATAATATTTTTAAAAGATGAACACATTCCATTTAAGAAATAGTACATGTTATTTTTAATGTTTTGATCCTTATGAAAATTTTAAAAATTCATATTATGAAAGAAATACATTTTTTTAAACCACCTTTTTTATTTATAAAATTTAAACCACGTGCGCTATTAACTATAATTTGGGATGTTATTCTAATGAAAGATACTCATTTTATAGATGGTGAACAACATTACTTTTTACCTAGAACAATAATAATATATGGGAATCATCCCACTAATAATTTCATTAATTATATCCCAAACCAAACTAAATAACCTTCTAAACTAGTAAATAAATTAGCCCTGACATAGCCCAAAGTGTGTTCTAAATCCCCACAGATTAATGACTACCACTTGGTAATCAAGAAATAATAAAAAGAACTATTTCACCCCAAAAAATCAAAAATGGCAGATAAGAATCCATAAATAGTCAGAATTCCAATAAACTCGTCAAAGGTAATGTACCATAATAAAGGCAGGTATAAACCCCAAAAATGAACAACAAAACCAAAATATCACATCAACCAAGATATCCTCATAATATTTGGATCACATACTCTACTTTTCACCAAAAAATCCTAAGGTATCTCTATCAAGAACACCCACTACCTCCTAGCGGTGATTTTCATTTTATTGGTCATAAAAAAATAAATTTATCATACATAAAATGGCATATAAAAGGTGTGAGAAACACTATCCCTATAGGATCCCACCCAAAGATTTCATAAGCACTAAATATCCAATAAAAAAATATAAAAAATTTTAAATAAAACATGGAAAGATAATATTTTCAAATTTTTCAATAAAACGTTCATTTCAAATCATTTTAATGGAAAGTGTAAAGATGATATAAATAATAATCTCCATCAAATCAAGAATGTATAAGAATATTAATCAAAATAGATATGAGTAAATATTTTTATAAAAAAAATAATTTATAAATCAATTTTAACCACAACACCATGGTTATAATCCTGAGGGTTAGTTAGATCAATGATAGAGGTTCCACACACTCTAGGTGAAATATGAATCCTAGTGTGCACACCTTCCTAAATATCAGGACTAAGGGGAATAGGAGTCTACCCCAAAGAACGAACCCCCTTACCTCATCACGTTTATTCTGTGTTGTCATAATCAATTCATTTCTAGGTAAATCTAATGCATGTCTAGCATGTATATCACAGGACACCAACCTAACTACCTAGTCTCCCATGTGATTTAAATGAATAAATCAATCAAGGGGACAATCATTCATCTCAAATCAGTTTCATCATTCACCATTAAATATTCCCTCAAAAAAGTTTTCAAACATTCCATTTTCATTTTATAAAAAAACATCAATAGTTTTCATCAAAACTCATACCTTTAAAAACTATTCATTACATTTAAAATCCAAAAAAAAATTCTATGCCTTCATTTTTCAAGAATCGTCATCAAATTAATTCTTAAAATTTCTCATTTCAATTAAAAATCATTTTCTATAAATCAATAGATAATTTCAAAATCCATTACAAAAGAGGTTACATCACACACCATGCCATTTTATCACATTTACCAGGATTCTCAAATCATGATTTTGAAATAAATTAAACATCCATTTGAAATCAAACTAGAAATAGATGTTTCAATTGATAGATACTATATTATGAAATCACCTACCTCAATCATGGTATCATCAATCACCCAACATGGGATCCACACTCAGAGTGATGAATCAGCTATAACTAACCAAGAGAGGATCCTAGAAGGAGAGACATGAATAAAGGTGAATTCACAATTAGATCAAGTCTACAATTATTGAAATATATTAAATGCTTTAATATGAACTTTGATCTATGAATAATCAAGGTTATAAGGTCCAAAATTACCTCAACAGAGTCTCTATGTTTGTAGTGATCGAATGGAGGTTGAGGGGGGGGGGATTAGAAATAAAATGAATATTTTAGGAAAAGAATTATGATACAACCTTGTACTTCCTCACCCAGAATGGAATCACCGACTATCTTCTATCTTCCACCCACTAGACAATGGTGCCTATAAAAATTTGTGTTGCACCTAAAACCCAACTGAAAGGCCAATGGGCTTCCACCAGATAGCTAGTGGAGTTTCTATTGGAACTCATTTCTACTTGTGTGAGATTGGATTACCAGTGGACTCCCACATGATATTTTATATACTTATTATAGGAAGACCCTAATTTTATCATGATACGAACTAGATAGTGGCCCTCATTGGTTAGCCTATAGAATTTTTGTAGCTTATCTGACTATAGACCCATGTCTACTCTCAACCAAACCCTTGGGACACCACCCGAACTCTCATATAAGAATAAAACACCACACCCCTCACCCTTAAAATTATTTTAAAAAATAGAAACAACCAAGAATCGATATGAAAAACAAAAATAACAAGGTAAACCAAAAGGACATACCTAAAATCACAAGTCTATATGTTACAATTCTCCTCACCATAAAACTGTATGTCACCAGAAAGATTCGTTAAGAATATTGTCCCATAAAGAGATGAGACCACTACTCTCTAATCACCGCCTCACACTCCCACATCTCGGGTTCATCTAACCCATGATTTCGTAGGATATAGACCATGAGAAAAAACTTATTCTGTATCACCTTCACCTAAAAATTAATAATATGAATCAGTTACTCAATCATGGTAATATAATATTCCACATCAAGTTCTTACCAATTCAAAACAATAGATGGTTCTAGAAGATATTTATTGAGTTGTGACATGTGAAACATTTCATATATTGAATTAATTTCTGGTGGAAAAGGTAAATGGTATTCCACCTTTAAAATCCACTCAATGACTTTAAAAGGTCCCACAAACCTCAGGGCTAACTTCCCCTCTTTTTCTAGCCATTAGCGACTCAATCAAGGAAATACTATAAATAAAACATATTCATCAACAAATAACTCCAAAGGATATTTATGATGATCGGCATAAGATTTACACCAGCTCTGATCCATTACCAACCATTGACGAATCATCATAATGTTCATCCTTATCTCCTCGGCCATGCTAGGTCCCACTAGGGAAGCTTCACCAATCTTATACCAACAGAGTTGAGATTTATGATTTCATCTATAAAGGCCTTAAATTGTTCCATTTTAATGGAAGAATGGTATCTATTATTGTAGGAAAAATCAACTATCCCAAAATGTAAATCACATGATCCACCGAAGTAAAGGATTCATGTGCAAATCAAGTCTCCAAGAATCATTATAGCTCTTTCTATTTGACCATTCATATGAGGGTGGTACATTGTGATCAACATGATATGGGATCCCATTTACTTGTATAGGTATCCCCTAACAGACAAGTGAATTTGTAACCCTTATCATAAATAATGGCTATTGAAACTCCATGAAACATGAAAATTTCCTACACATACAAATTTTCCAAATCCTCAACTTTATTACTATCACAAATAGGAATAAAGTGATATGATTTGGTAAATAATATAATAAACACTTCAATTTAATTCTTTCCTCAAGGAGTATATGGAAAAAAAATAATGAATTCTATCGATATCTCATCTCATTTCCAATTCAGCATAGGGAGGGGTTTAAGAAAACAAAAAGGTTTCTAATGCTCATCCTTGAGCTGTTGATAGGTATAACAATGAGAAATAAAATTAGAGATGTATTGTTTCATACATAGACACTAGAACCAAAACCAAATATAATAAAATATCTTAGTCATGATTGGTTGAACTGCCCATTGGTAATGATAATAATCCCCCATCACATCCTTTTTTATAGGAAATTGGATGACCTAGAAGTTTTTAAAGAAAAAAATGATCTCTGGCGATATAGACCAATTTTCGATGGTCTATCCACTATATAAACAATCCCCTATGTCGTATAACTCATCATAAAATTAATTCTATTATAGGATCATCTCAATAAGAGAGGATTTCAGCTGTAAAATTTCTAGAATAAGCATGGTCTCATCCTCCCTAACTCTAAGATGCATGTGATAAAATAGTGACTTGAGATTTCACTCCTTTGATGACTTCCTCATAGTCATGGATAGAAAAATTATTATAAGATCATAAGTAAAAATATTACCCTTCTCATTGGTAGTGTCACGACCCATCCCCGGGACCAGTGTCGTGACTACCCCACGCCCTCCTTCCATAGGTCAGGGGCTGGCGACTAGCACCAAATGCATAAATCCCTAAGCTGGGAATAAATTGCCTTTATAAAAGTAAAAAAACAACAGAGTATGCAACAGGAAGTAAACACTAAGTAAAACTGAATACAAAAGAGTGTCCTGGAAAGTAAATGGGACAGCATACAAACCCAACCGAACAACAAGTAAAAGTAAAAAGGTAAAAATAGCTGAAAGTAAAGAGCAGGTCCTGGATCGTCCTCCAGGGTTCCTACCTGAAGGGTAGGTACAGATAGCCACCTCAGCACTCACGTTCGTTAGTCTCCTTCATGTACCGACTTGTTGTGAGGTCCACCTCCGGGTACCTTCCAGTCATGGCGCTCTCAGCCTCCGTCAGCGATGTCCGTCATCTGCATCCAACACAATGTGGTGCGGGCATAGCCCGTGAAGGGGTGAGTATAACGATACTCAATAAGGACCCCGAGACCCGCAAGGTCTCACAATATTCACTAAGGATAAACAAAATAAGAAAGATACAATCATGATGTATCAACCAACCCTACTTAGGTATATGCCCATACATATACATAAGTTACCAATCTCAGTCCGGCTCCAACTCTCGAGCCCAAGTACAAACCAATTCCACAAAGGAAGTAAATCAAATCACCACGATGATAATGGTTGGAAGACATGACTCAAATCACACAGGTATGCCACAATTGTAGAGAGATATAGATGATCAGATGTAGCCATTGGATCATCTAAGTTGTAGGACCCACACAGGATACAGGACCAGCTAAGCTATCTGACCCACACAGGATACAGGCCAGATATCTCATCTAAGATGTAGGACCCACATAGAATACAGGCCAGCTATCTCATCTAAGATGTCGGACCCACACAGGATACATGCCATCTATTCTAGAGTAAAAGAGATGATCAGATGTAGTCACTGGTTCATCTAAGCTGTCGGACCCACACATGATATAAGAACAGCTACTCTGTCAGAACTATTGAAACCCACACAGGATTTCGGTAGAGTTTTTGTTGTCATCGAACCCACAGAGGATTCTAGTATGGTATACATCATCGCAGACGCAGCCAGCTCTAGGGTTCTTGCACACAACATGCTCGAATCCGGGAGGGTCTTCTCCTCAAGAAAAGGGGTCGTTACATAAACTATCACAAAGTCCTGAGTTCATGTATCCCGATGTTCCGTCTCATCAAAAGGAATCCAACGTGACCGACGGCGTGTCAATCAGACGCTCGTTCTGAGAGTTATTGGCTTTTCTGTTCCAGGGGCCCAGTTGGATTTACGCTCGATCCAAACCCATTCGTTTTCCAAAGTCGTCCAAAACTGACTTAGAGTATCGAAAAAGGATTGCCTTATTTCAAGGGTCCCAGTGATGTAGACGGTGCATCGATTGGATGCACGGTCTGGAAGTTATTCACGTTTAAGTGAAACGGGCCCGGCCCGTCAAGCCTAGCGGGCTGGTTGGTCGGCCCGACTTGGTTCAGCGGGTCTGACCCAGCTGGGGGTTGGCCCGAACTAGTTTGGCTAGTCCAACCCATCTGGGGGGGCGTCCTGGACTGATGGGGTGCGGCCCACCCATGGACCCAGCCCGCGGAGCGGGCCGGTCAGGTTCGCCCGGCGGCGGCGCCTCTCCATGCCTGGTCAGTTCTGTCCGACCCGAGCGGCCCGCACAGCGGGACACTATCTCTCCCACGCAGTGTCAAGAAGTGCTTCGGGTCTTCAGCCCAGCCAACAGGAGGATGGTCGGTTCGCCGGCGAGCATCCCGCGGTTGCAGTCTGCGATTTCCCCGCCGCGCGGCACCTACGGGCGTCGTGATTCCTCTGCCCGACCGGCCGTAGCCGGCTGGTTCTCTCAGCCCAAGTGGCATGCGATTGTGGGCCACATCTCCTCTGTGCAGCACCTACTGGTGGCATGGTCCACCAGCCCGGCCAGCAGTAGCTGGCCGGTTCTTCATCCCGAGCGGCCCACAGATGCGGGCCATGGTTTTCCTCCACGCGGCCGCCACCTCCGGTCGCCATCACCTCTTTCGACCGCCACAACCTGCATGGTCGCGGCCTCCTTCATCCGGCGTGGTGTGACAGTATCGTGCCCTACCAGCTCCACCTCTATTTTCAACGCACACAAGAATCCACGGAGGGTTGTCAGGCCGTGTTTGTTCGGCCCACGCCCTCCGTGTTAGGCAATAACAAAAGGCCAAAGATGAACCAAAGAATACATCAAGAAAGATGGTATAATTTTATTTATTTAAAATTATATAAAACACCCTACCTTAATTCTAAGTTCGTTCATTGACGATGAAGTCGATTCTTTGACGTCAGAATGCGTCCGAGGAGGAAGCCTCATTGTTGGCGACGTTCTTTGCGAGCGGCGTCTTCTCCCTTGATGCGAATGAAGAGGAAGGAAGACAGACGTTCCTCATGGGCATCGCCTCACGTTCTTTCCCCGGTTAAAGAAGTGGAGGAGATGTTCTTCTTCTATAGGATATTGTTCCTCGTGTTCTTCATTGGAGGGGGTGATGTCCTCCCAATTCCTCCAAGTTCCCAAAACAATATGTGCCAACCCCCAAAATAATAGCTTTAGCTATTATTTTTATCCTTGAAATGCATTCAAAATAAATCAAATTAATCAATTAATTGAGGGAGCTTAATTAAATAATTTGATGGTGTTGGCACATTAATGAGAGAAGGTGGGAGGTGGAGAGTTTTCAAAATTAAAAGAGGAGAGGTGGCCTCATTAACTCAAAGGAAAGTCCCAGAGTTTCAAAAGGGGGGTTTCAAGGGGAGTTTGAAGAGTTTAAACACATGTGGGCCCCACCACATATTATCCTCCCATGGGAGGTTATGTGGGGATGGGCCCCACCTCCAACCTCCCTTTGGAGAAATTAACCATCACACATTTAAAAAAATATGCTACACATATTTTTTATTAAATTTAGAAATCCCCCAAAAATTAACTTCTACTCCCGATAAAATGAAACTATGGTGAAGGTATCCTTAAGCGAATACTAGCACTGTGAGTTCATTGGTGTCCTTGGATTTCAATTCTGTGCACCGGTTCAAAAGATAGAAAAACTTGCACATATGTTTACTGAACGTACCCGAACAAAACTTTAGAAATTGATTCCGGGCACACCGGGCCTCGAAATCAGGCGTCGTCAGAAACTACAGACTCTTAAAATTCCAAATAATTTACGAAAAAAAAATTCCTTGAAATTTCCAGGTCTTTACATTATGCCCACCTCAGGGCTTTACGTCCCCGTAAAGCTACAACACACACTAGGGAAACAAATGGGGGTACTGAGCATGCATCTGAGCCTCCCTCTCCCATGTGATCTCCTGGAGGTTCATGTGCTGCCAAAGAATGTGAACCAGAGGAATTGACCATCCACAAAGGATCCACTCCTGTTGATCCTCAATCTCCACTAGAACCTCCGTGAAAGTCACCCCGTCATTGATGTCCATCTCCACATGGTCAATGATGTGGGATGGTTTGTGCACGTATCTCCTCAGCTGATATGCGTCGAAGACGTCGTGCACTTGATGCAACTAAGGTGGAAGGTTCATGCGGTAAGCCACCTCACCTACTATGATGAGGACCTGGAACGACCCGATAAATTGCATAGATAACATGTTGCCTCGGCAAAATCTCCGTAGACCTCATCGAGGTGAGACCCGTAGGAAGACGTGGTCGCCATCCTCGAACTCCAGTGGTCTCTGTCTCCTATCAGCATAGGACTTCTGTCTACTCTGTGCAGTCTTAATCCACTCCTAGATGATCTGCACATTCTCCATCGTAGCCTGAACCATCTCTGGTCCTACAAGTGTTGACTCCCCTGGGTCAGTCCAGCACAGAGGTGATCTGCAAGGTCGGTCATACAGTTCCTCGTAAGGGGTCATCCCGATGGTGGAGTGGTAGTTGTTGTTGTACACAAACTCCACCAAGGGTAAGTGATCCTCCCAGTTGTGACCAAAGTCGAGGACATATGCATGGAGCATTTCCTCGAGAGTCTGAATGGTCCTCTCAGTCTGACCATCCGTCTGAGGATGGAAGGCAGTGCTCAAGCGAAGCTGCATCCCGAAAGCCTCATATATCCCCTTCCAAAGCCAGGAAGTGAAACGAGCATCTTGATCAGATATGATAGTCAATGGAACACCATGAATCTGTACAATCTCATGAACGTAGAGGCATCCCAAGCTCTCTACTGAGCCCTGATCTCTGATCGGTAGGAAGTGGGCTGACTTCATGAGTCGGTCGACAATCACCCAGATAGAGTCGTGCCCTCTGGGTGTAGGTGGAAGTCCTGTCACGAAATCCATTGATATCCCATCCCATTTCCACTCTGGGACCTCTAAGGTCTGAACCAAGCCTGCTGGAACCCGGTGCTCTGCCTTCACTTGCTGAAAAGTGAGGCATCGCCGGACAAACTATGTTATCACCTTCTTCATACCCGGCCACCAGTGCTATCGGCTGAGGTTCTGATACATCTTCGCTACTCCTTGATGTACCTCTAGAGTGGAAGTGTGGAACTCCCTCAACACCTCCTCTTGTAGTGCAACTGGTACCATGGTACGTCCCCTGAAGAGGATGATGTGATCCCCACCTTCATAAAATCCATCAGGTGCCTACCCTGTGGATATCTAAGCACATCACATCTCATAGTCAACGTCCCCCCGCTGTGCCTCTCTAACTCACTGAAGAAGTGGAGGAGTGACTATGAGAGGCTGAAGAAAGGATGCTCCATCTCTATCCACAAATGATATCTGCAACACGGCCAGCAGCTCTATGGCCTCTCCTACCAGCTGAATGCCTGATATCCTGCTGATAGCATCTGCTACAACGTTCCCCTTCCAAGGAGTACATACTATCTCGAAGTCATAGTCCTAGAGAAACTCAATCCATCGTCGTTGTCTTAGGTTTAGGTCCTTCTGCGAGAATATTTACCTGAGACTCTGGTGGTCAGAATAGACTGTAAACCGCTCGCCCATCAGATAGTGCCCCCACATCTTCAAGGTGAAGACCACTGCTGCTAACTCCAGGTCATGGGTAGTGTAGTTCTGCTTGTGTTGTCTCAACTGTCGTGAAACATACGCGATCACCACTCAATCCTACATTAGGACACACCTGATTCCAGTACCTGATGCGTCGTAGTAAACTACGTACCCAATTCCCTCCTCTGGTAGCCTCAAGATGGGCGCACTGGTCAATATCTGCCTCAGCTCCTGAAAGATCTGCTGACATATCTCTGACCACATGAAGGGTTTTCCCTTCTTCGTCAATATTGAATGTGGTGTTGCAACTCTAGAGAATTATGGAACAAATATCTGATAGTACCCAGCCAGTCCTAGAAAACTCCACACCTCTGTCACACTCCTGGGTGGCTTCTAAGAAAGTACTACATCGATCTTCACTGGATCCACTGTAACTCTAGCCTCTGAGATGACGTGTCCCAGAAAGTGAACCTCTCAAATCCAGAACTGTAACTTCGAGATCTTTCCATAAATCTGGTGCCCTCGGAGTGTGTCCAGTACTACCTGCAAATAGTAGGCATTCTCCTCCTCAGTAGTAAAGTAAATCAATATGTCGTCGATAAAGACTATGACAAATCGATCGAGCTTAGGCTGGACGATCCTATTCATGAGACTCATGAACACTACTGGAGTGCTCGTTATTCTGAAAGGCATAACCAAGAACTTATAGTGGCCATACCGACACCTAAAGGTCGTCTTCTTCACATCCTTGTCTCAAACTCCGAGCCGGTGATAGCCTAACCTGAGGTCTATCTTCGAGAACAGTCATGCTCCCTTGAGCTGATCAAAGAGGTCATCAATCCTCGGGAGTGGGTAATTGTTCTTCACAGTCACCTGATTTAGGTGATAGTAGTCAACACACAGTCGCAAGCTCCCATCCGCCTTCATGGCGAACAAAATCTGAGATGCCCAAGGTGAAACACTACGTTGGATAAATACCTTCCCATGCAAGTCCTCCAGTTGTACTCACAGCTCACGAAGCTCGGCGGGAGCCATCCGATATGATGAAGTAGATATCGGTGATGTCCTGGGGTACAGATCAATATAGAAGTCAACCTCTCTGCTAGGAGGTATTCCTGGATTGTTGTTAGGGAAAACATTCGCATACTAATCCACCAAAACAGGAAAACTCGGACTCCGCACATCAACCGCTCCGAGGATGAGACTAGCCAACTTATGTGTGATCGGTTGCCCCATCCTCAGCGTAAGTCCATCATGCGCTGCAAAGGTTCCCTTCTCACTGGTGAAGGTGAACCTGGTCCCATATGTGCGGATACACCACAATTTGTGCCTAATACAGTCAATATGAGCATGAACTGTGGATAACCAGTCCACACCCAAGATGACGTCGTAAGGCCTCGACACCACTACAAGAAGATCCCAGCCGAAGCTCTCGCCTCCTAGAGTAAGCTCACATTGCCAGCACCAGTGTGTAATCTACGAGTCTTCTCCCATAGGAGTCTCTAGCCATAAGGATCGAGCCAACGGCTCTGTCAGAATCTCTGAGCTCTGAACAAGGGCAGCGACAATAAAATAATGACTCGCACCTGTGTCTATGAGTACTGTAGCAAGGGTGGATTAGACACAGATAGTACCTCGAATCATCTCAGGTGAACCGTGGTCATAGGCCTAGACTACCTGGAGATGAGCCCGCCTCTGTCTGCCTGCTCCTTGTGGTCGGGGTGGACCTCCTGGTGGTGGTGGTGGTAGAGCCTCAAAACATCGTCCACCACCCGCTGCTCGGCCAGCTCCTCTGCCACGTCCGCCTGCTCCTGGCAGACCACCATGGTCGAACATCTGTCTCTTCCTGGGAGGTCCCTCTATTGTCTTCTTCTCATCTGCATGGAGGGTCGGGCAATCACGAGCCATGTGGCCCTGCCCACCACATGCATAGCACTGCATGCTCCTCGTATAGCTGACTCTGTCTCATGTGCCCCACACAACCGAACCTGTATCCTGAGATCGCCCACCTGATGGCTTGGTCCTCTTGGACCTTTGCAACATCTGTCTGCTGCCGACTGTAGAGGAATCCGTTACATGTCGCCCTGTAGTGGGTCTCGCTACTGGTGATTGCTCAGCGAGAAAACTCTCCACTAGAAGGCCTCACTCCAGCACCCCCGCCTACGTCAGAATGCTGAGGGGAATCATCGAAGCCCTGATCTCATACCTGAGTCCCTACTCGAAGGTCCAAGCCCTAAATAACGGGTCCCGCACCATATCCGTGGAGTAGCGTGATAGGTCGGTGAACCTCGATGAGTAATGAGATACTATCATGTTTCTCTGCTGTAGATGAAGTAACTCCTGAATATGCACCGCACGAAGGGTGGCAGGAACAAACTCCACCCGGAACAGGCTCTTGAACTCTGACCAGAGTAGTGATGCCTTGTTGTGCACCTGGAGCATCAGGCTCCACCATATGTCTGTTGTTTCATGCATGAGACTTGCAGAAAGGATCACCATAAGGTCTGCTGGTGTCCCAACCAATCTAAAAACTATTAGGATAGCCTCCATCCAATCCTCAGCTACCTGTGGGCCCGTCTCTCCCCAGAACCTGGGCGGGATATAGCATTGGACCTCGTGAAACGCACTCAGGCGGCGTACACTATCTGTTGTTGGAGCTTGTGGTATTAGTGGCCCTGTGGGTAGTGGTACCGCTGGTACCTCTGCTGTGATGGGGACCTGCACTGAGGCCTCGTCGCTTGGTGGGATACCATCTCGTATGTAACTCGGAACACTAGCTGGCTGCCTTCGTGGGGCCATCCTGAAAAGAAACAGGTGCTCCATAGTTAAAATAGTACACCTAATGAGCTGACACAAAGTAATAACAAAGAAAACTTTCACATAAACACACACGCAATCAGTGTTTTCGTGCACTGAGTTGGAAATCAGAATTCAGATTCCCAGTGTATGGATATGTCGGCTACCACACCAACACCGGTTTCCCTAAACTGATAACCACACCCAAAACACTTAACACTATTTTTGTCAAAACAATCAGAGTCTATGTTCTGCGGTAGAACCGACTCATTTGATACCATTTGTCACAACCTGTCCTCGGGACCCGTGTTGTGACTACCCGAAGCCCGCCTTCCATAGGCCAGGGGCTGGCGACTAGCACCAAAGGCGTAAATCCCTAAGCTGGGAAGGCATTTCCTTTATAAAAATATAAAAAAACAACAGAGTACGCAACAGGAAGTAAACACTAAGTAAAACTGAATACAAAAGAGTGTGCAGGAAAGTAAATGGGCTAGTATACAAATCCGACTGAACAACAAGTACAAGTAAAAAGGGAAAAACAGCTGAAAGTAAAGAGAAGCTCCTGGATCATCCTTTGGGGTTCCTACCTGAAGGGTAGGTGTAGATAACACCCTCAGCACTCACATCCGTTAGTCTCCTCTGTGTGCCAACTCGTCGTGAGGTCCACCTCCGGGTACCGTCCAGTCGTGGCGCTCTCGGCCTCCGTCAGTGTTGTCCGTCATCTGCATCCAACACAACGTGGTGCATTCATATCCCGTGCAGGGGTGAGTATAACGATACTCATTAGGGGAACTGAGACCCGCAAGTTCTCACAATATCCACTAAGAATAAACAAAATAATAAAGATATAATCAAAAATTATCAACCAACCCTACCTAGGTATATGCCCATACATATACCTAAGTTACCAATCTCAGTCCGGCTCCGACTCTCAAGCCCAAGTACAAATCAATTCCACAAAGTAAGTAAAGTCAATCACCACAATGATAATGGTTGAATGACATGAATCATCTCACACAGGTAAGCCACAATTTTAGAGAGATATAGATGATCAGATGTAGCCACTGGATCATCTAAGCTGTCAGACCCACACAGGATACAAGACCTGCTGAGCAGTCGAACCCACACAAGATATAGGCCAGCTATCTCGTCTAAGCTGTCAGACCCACACAGGATACAGGCCAGCTATCTCGTCTAAGCTATCGGACCCACACAGGATACAGGCTAGCTATTCTAGAGTAATAGAGATGATCAGATGTAGTCACTGGTTCATCTAAGCTGTTGGACCCACATAGGATACAGGACTAGATACTTTGTCAGAACTGTTGAACCCACACAGGATTCTGGTACAGTTGTCGTCGTCATCGAACCCACGGAGGATTCCAGTACGGTAGTCATCGTCGCAGACGCAGCTAGCTCTAGGGTTCTCGCACACAGCACGCTCGATTCTGGGAGGGTCTACTCCTCGAGCAAAGGGGTAGTTACATCAACTATCACGAAGTCCAGAGTTGATGTATCCTGAAGTTTCATCTCATCCAAAGGAACCCAACGCGATAGATGGCGCGTCAATCAGATGCCCGGTCTGACAGTTATTGGCTTTTCCGTTCCAGGGCCTGGTTGGATTTATGCTCGATCCAAACCCGGTCGTTTTCCAAAGTCATCCAAAACCCACTTAGAGTATCACAAAAGGATATCCTCGTCACAAGGGTCCCAGTTCCACAGACAGCGTGTCGATCGGACGCGTGGTCTAGAAGTTATTCATGTTTAAGGGAAACAGGTTCGGCCAGTCAAGCCCAGTGGGCAGGGGGGTCGGCCCGACCTGGTTCGGCGGGTCCGACCTGACTGGGAGTCGGCCCATCCTGGTTTGGTGGGTCCGACCCGGCTGGGAGGTCGGCCCATCCCACTAGGTGTGGCCCACCCGCGGACACAGCCCGCGGAGCGCGCCGTTCCGGTTCGCCCGGTGGCGCCGCATCTCCCTGCCCGGCTGGCAGAAGCTGGTCGGTTCTGTCTAGCGTGAGCGGCCCACACAGCGGGTTGTTGTCTCTCCCACGCGGTGCCAAGAGGCGTCACAGGTCCTCATCCCGGCCGGCAGGCAGCCAGCTACTTCGAAGGCGAGCGGCCCGCTGTTGCGGGCCGCGGTTTCCCAGCTGCGCGGTGCCTATGGGTGCCGCGATTCCTCTGCCCGGCCGGCCGTAGCTGGCCGGTTCACTCAGCCCAAGCGGCCCACGATTGTGGGATGCATCTCTTCCACGCGGAACCTACAGGTGTCGCGGTCCACCAGCCCAGTCGGCAGTAGCAGGCCGGTTCTTCGGCCCGAGCGGCCCACAGATGCGGGCCGCAGTCTTCCTCCACACGGCTGCCGCCTCCGGTCGTCGTCGCCTCTTCCGACTGCCACAGCTTGCATGGTCGTGGCCTCCTTCATCCGGCGCGGTGCAACAACATTGCTTCCTACCGGATCCACCTCCATTGTCAACGCAAATAATAATCAACAGAGGGTCATCAGGCCATGTTCGTTCGGCCCACGCCCTCCGCGTTAGGTGATAACAAAAGGCCAAAGACGAACCAAAGCATACATCAGGAACAAGGGTATAATTTTATTCATTTAAAATTATACAAAACCCCCTACCTTGATTCGAAGTTCATTCATTGACAAAGGCGTCGATTTGTTGATGTCGGAATGCATCTGAGGAGGAAGCCTCATTGTTGGCGTCGTTCTTCGCGGGCGGCGTCTTATCCCTTGACGTAGAGGAAGAAGAAGGAATACAGACGTTCATCATGGGCGTCGCCTAAAATTCTTGCCTCGGTTGAAGAAGTGGAGGAGATGTTCGTCATCGAGAGGATATTGTTCCTCGTGTTCCTTGTTGGAGAGGGTGATGTCCTCCCAATTCCTCCAAGTTCCCAAAACAATATCTGCCAACCCCCAAAATAATAGCTTTGGCTATTATTTTTATCCTTAACATTCATTAAAAATAAATCAAATAAATCAATTAATTGAGGGAGCTTAGTTAATTAATTTGATGGTGTTGTCACATTAATGAGAGAAGGTGGGAGGTGGAGAGTTTTCAAAATTAAAAGAGGTGAGGTGTCCTCATTAACTCAAAGGAAAGTCCAAGAGTTTCAAAAGGGGTGTTTCAAGGGGAGTTTGAAGAGTTTAGACTCATGTGGGCCCCACCACATATTATCCTCCCATGGGAGGTTAAGTGGGGGTGGGCCCCGCCTCCAACCTCCCTTTGGAGAAATTAACCACCACACATTTAAAAAAAATATTCTACACATATTTTTTATTAAATTTAGAAATCCCCCAAAAATTAACTTCTACTCCCGATAATAGGCTATTGTGGTGAAGGTATCCTTAAGAAAATACTGGTGCTTCCAGTTCATTGGTGTCCTTGGATTTCAATTCTGATCACTGATTCAAAATATAGAAAAACCCGAACATACGTTTACGGAACGTATCCTAACAAAACTTCATAAATTGATTCCGGGCACACTGGGCCTCGGAATCAGGCACAGTCAAAAACTACAGACTCGTAAAATTCCAAATAATTTAAGAAAAAAAATTTCCTTGAAATTTACAGGTCTTTAAAGGTATGGGATATTTCAAATTCAAAATATTACAGGTACTCCAACCATCACCTCTATAGGATATTCAAATAATTCTATGAAAATATATAACTCAAGAGCTTGTGATCAAAGTAAACGATATACTTATCCCCAAAAATTGTATTTTATATAACTATTAATGGTCTTAATCACAGCTACAAGCTATATAAAATTTGTGGGATATATCTTATAATTTTTTCAAAGATGGCGTGAACCATAAGCCACCGCATTATCACGCGGCATGAGAACGCAACCCAAACCTGAACCTGAAGCATCACAAAAGACCACATAGCCCAAACCAACCTCTTTAAGAGTTAGTAAAATATATAAATTAAAATGGTGCTTCAAATCATTGAAGTAATATTTATATTTCAAATCTAAAATGAACTTCACTCCATTTTGGGTAAAATCAATCAACATAGAAGCTAACCTGGAGAAATATTTCATGAAATGGTGAAAATACCCAGATAAACCCAAGAATTTATGAATCTAAAAGAAATTTTTTGGTGAATCCCATGACATGAAAGGATTCAACTTTTCAATATCAACTTGGATACCATGTTATCATACCAAATTCTACAAAAAATCACCTCCCAAGTCCATAAATGGCATTTTGATTGCAAGCATAATGTTTTTGATTCCTCAAGAGAGCTAAAACTACTCTCAAATGAAGTATTTGATCATCCTATGTTTTCAAATGGACCAATATTTGATCCATTAATACCAAAAAATGAGTTTATATATAGGTGGAAAATCATTTTCATCGGTTCCATAAAAATAGCAGGAGCATTGGTCAGGCCAAAAGGTATAACAAGATACTCATAGTTGTCATACCAACTCCTCAATGTGATATTTGGGATATCAAACTCCTTAATCCTTAGCTAATGATAACCAGAAAAAAATATCAATCTTTGAGAACCAATTCACCCCTTTCAACTGATCAAATAAATCATCAATTTTAGGAAATGAGTACTTGTTCTTGACTATATCACAATTGAGCTTCCTATAATAAACACATAAGCAAAGGGTTTTATTAGACTTCTTGGAGAAAATAAATGGTTCTTCCCAAGTTGACGTGTTGGGTCGAAAAAATCCTTTGGAAGTCATGTCATATAACTAATTCTTTATATACATCATTTTAGTTGGTTCCATATAGTAGGAGAGAATAGTTACAGGCTTGATACCCAGAACTAATTAGATAGATAAATCTGCCTCCCTCTCTGATGGTAGAACATAAATTTTTTTTGGAAATACTTATGATAATGCAAAAGATACTAGAGGAAGATCACTATAATAGTCTTCATGATCCTATTAAATAGTATAAAAGGATATCATCCTATATAACTATAGAATTAGAGGTCTGGATTAGTTATTCCTTGGTTCCCATTCTCCCTGAAAAAAATGGAACTCCCCATCAGGGGAAGTAAAGAACAACCATCGATGATAATAGTAAATCTCAGAATTTTGAGAAACAAACCAATCCTTTCTTAGAATAATGTTTAGAGAATTAATATCAAGAACCAAAAATCTCATGATGAGGAAATTTTTTTATAAAGATAAATCACAAGAGGGGTATCAGAGACCATGCCCCATCTTCACCCTAAGAGGTATTTCAATTTCCATCACATATAACATTATCTCCATTAAAAATTTAAATAGGTCCATAGTGTGGGTTCTTGGTAAATAATGGTAGGCACCGATATCAAATAAAGTACTCACTAAATATTAAGAAATATAAATTTTATCTCTCACTATCGTAGGATTCACATCAGTTCCAATTAGAGATTCATCCATGGAAATAAGTTGATTTCTTCCAGATGCATGTGGCTATAAATCCATTTTTAATAAATAATTTGACTAAACTATAGTTACTATTAGTGATGAAGCATACATGTCCCTATCTAGGGAAGTAAAAACATGTAAAAACCTTTTTAAGTGTCCTGAACACCCACATGAGATGTAAATATTTGGTGTCTCCATACAAGAATGCTTTGATTTCCCAATCTCTCTATACTAGAAACAAGTTAATGGGACCTTAATAGACATTGTAGTAGATATTGAGGAGGATTGTTGTTGAGTAACAAAACTAGTGTAACCATTATGAGGTTAATTTTACTTTATCTTCCTTTTAAAGGAACCAATAATGCTTCCACTAGAAGTATGATGATCTCTTGTTCACCCTAACTTACCAACTAGGATAATCTACACCATCATAGCTCTATTGAGATCATTATCATATGAGGTGATATTTAATATAAAGACTTAAGACCAGATATCTGATCTAAGACCTATCTAATACCATCAAGGCTTTAACTTCACATTTGAAACCTCCATGGGTAAAAACTAATAAAGTTTAGAAAAATTATTAGCATACTAGGCCATTGTCTAATAACCTTTATGAAGGTTTAGGAACTCCATGGAATTAACTAATACCATAGACTCTAGATATAATTTATCTATAAATAGTTTCTTAAAGTCATTCTACTTTGATCCCTCATTCATCTTCTCCAAAACTATAGAATCACACCATCTCATGGTAGTCTCATCAAGCTTGAAGACAACGTACTTCACCTAAATAGAATCTTCAATCTTTGTGAACTTGAAGAGTCTCTCAAAATTTCTCAACCAATCATCCAAATCATGAGAATAATTCATTCCCTAGAAGTATGGTGGTTTCTGAAAAAGAAACTCCTAGGCACAATATTATTTTTCATCTCTTTGAGGTTCCACATCTTTATCCTAAATGGGAATAGGTGAGGCCCCATGGTTCAGAGTTTAGAGCATACACACTATTACCTCTTTGAGATTTTGTTTTAATGGAGGGTTATCTTGTTTTTTTTCTTCAGTAGCTCCTGAGGTTAGACCAGAAATCTTCTTGGGGGCATGGTACTACAGAACAATGATAGATGACAAGAAATAATCAATAAAGAGAAAAAAACATTGAACCTACCAATAATAACTTAAATTGAGAACACAAATCTCATATAATTGTTTGTAAAAATTATAGAACTATATCAATTAATTCCTCATATTTGATTTTTTTCAATCACCCATGATAGAAAAAATCTCACTATGATGAGAGTAGTCTTGGAAATCACAGGTAACCTACACATAAAGTCCTAAAAATAAAATATCTTATCAAAAAATACATCTCAAATTGCATACCAGCATCCAAGAAGATACTAAACCATCCTTTGATACAAATTTTTCATGAACAAAACTGGATAACTCACTAAAATGGAACCCTAATAAACCCTAACATGGCCGGAAGGGTGTTACCAATCCCCACATACTGGAGACTAGCACCTAGTCACCCAGAAACAATCAATGGGAATGAAGTCACCACAAGAAAAAAAAGAAATTGAATAATTGGAAAACAATCCATAAGTAGTCAGTATGTCAATACATTCATCAAGGGTAAATTATCATTGGATAGAAAATAAAAAAACCCATAGGTATATGTAGGGTGTGAGAAACATTAACCCAATATGATCCCACCAAGAGATTTGATAAGTAGTCTATATCTAATAAACCAAATATGATTAATTTTATATAAAACATGGCATGGTAATATTTTTACAATTTAAAATAAAATATGTTTTCAAATCATTTCAATGGTAATTATAAAGAAGTTAAAAATGATCATTTCCATCGAATCAAGCATGTATAGGCATCTCAATCAAAATATACATGAGTAAATAATTTTATAAATACTAGAATTTATAAATAATTTTCAATCATAGAACCATGGTTATAAGCTCTTTTTTTAGTTAGATTAAGGATCAAGGTTCCACACACTCTTTGGGAAATATCTATTTGGGTGTGAACACATCCCAAGATCTCAGGCCTAGGGGGAATAGGAATTAACCCCAAAGAATGAACCCTCTTCCATTATCAAGTTTAGTTATCATTTTCATCATCAATCCATTTTTATGTGGAGCTAATTCATACCTAGTGTGAAAATAATATGCCACCCACCTAACTACCCAGGATCCCATGTTATTAAAAGAAATAAATCAAGGTAAAAATCCAGCATATCAAATCAGTTTCATCATTCAACATTAAAGAAACAACAATTCATGTTTTCAAACATACCATCTTCATTTCAAAACCAAAATCTACGGTTTTCAACAAAATACATGCCATTCAAACTAATTGATTCCATTCAAAATCCATAAAAACATTTCATGCATTCATTTTTCAAGAATATTCATCAAATTTAGTTTTCAAGTTAATCATTTCAATTACAAGTCATTTTTCAAAAATCAACACATTATTTCAAAATCCATTACCAAAGAGGTCACATTATACACCATTAAATTTGAAAACATTAATCAAGAATCTCAAATCATGATTTTAAAATACATTAAATATCTATTTGAAATCAAACAATCAAAAACTGTTTCAATTGATGTGGACTACATTATGAAACCACCTACCTCAATCGCAATATCATTAATCACCCAACATAGGATCTACACTCTGAGAGCTGAAGGGGAAGAACTAATCAAGAGATGATCCTAGAAATACAATACCTAAATCAGGATTCTTATATATCAAAAATATAATGATCCATATCCATTGAATAATTAGAGACATTAATAAAGGTAAATTTACAATTAGATTAAATCTACACTTATAAAAATAGATCCAATGCTTCAATAGGAACTTTTATCCATAAATATTCATGGTTGGAAGGTCCAAAATCACCTCAAGAGAGTATCCAATGTTGTAGAGGTCAAATGGAGGTCTAGGGGGAAGATATTATAATTAAAATTGTGGTTTTAGGAAAATAATTATGACACTACCCTGGAACTCCTCACCTATAGTGGTATCATTGGATAGTCATTGGCTTCCACCAACTAGTTGGTCGTGCCAGATAGAAAGAATGTAGCATTGGAAACCCCACAAATTGGTTGATGAGGTTCCACCAGCAATATGGTAGACTCCCATTGGGTGACATTCGGACTTTCTATAGGAATACCCTATTTCCATCATGACATCGACTGGCTAGTGTCCCTCACTGGATAGCTGATGGACTTCCTATAGCTTTTTTATATGCAAGTCTATGTCCAATATCTATCCAAAACCATAGAGAACATTCCAACCTATTATACAAGGAAAAAACCACACCCTAAACCTTTTAAAGTATATAAAAAAATATGTTCAACCAAAAATCTATATGTAAAAAAATCAATAAGGTAAAGAAAATTTCTTCCCTAAAAGAAAGATTCAGGGTGTCGTAGTAGATGTAGATCAACCAGTTAGAATAATAATTTATTTATGAAATAAATGTGAGTATCTAGATTTCTTATCAGAATGTGAACCTAAAGTATAATATGATTCCCAAGTTAATTAAATTAGGATAATTAGTATACAATAATTTCTTGATAAATTTAAACTGAATAAGGTTTTAATTTTGGTTAAATGTTTTAGTGATCTATTAATTATAAGGAGTAAAATGGGTCTTATGAAATAAATATGATGAGAATATAAATATTGTTTGAAATAATTCCAAACTCTTTTCGAAGTTTTATAATTAGGAAAATATAATATATTATGAATAATATTTTTCTTTGGTAACTAGACTTGAATCTTTTCAGATTTTATTAGCCTTTACAACTCATCTGAATTTTACCCCATTTAAAATGGTTGTAAAAAGTACATTCTTTAACAGATGTGTTTAGGAGGATATTTTTGTTCAAAAACCTCATGGATTTGAATATATTAATTTTCTAAAACATTTTTTTATACATACTATGGATCTTTACATACTTAAACAATCCCTAAGATCTTGTTATGGTCGATTATCCAGATTCTTACTACAAAAAAATTGTTAAAGGAATAGAAGATTATTATCCTTTACCAATATTGTATTTAACAAAACCTTGATCATAAAAATATATGTGGATCATATTTTTTCAATTAAACTTGAAAAAATATTTAAGGGACTATTTTTACATAGTATAATTATATCAGTGATCTATATAAGCATTTTGGTTTTGATAAAGCTTCTATTAGGTACCTCATGTAAAATTACTCTAGATGAATCATGGAAACGAATAGATTAAAAACATTATAGGTGGATGATCAGAAGTTTAATTTACTTTAAAACTAGTCATATAGACATTATGAACTTGGTTTTACTATGTGTGAGATTCAAAGAAAATATCAAAGCGTCTCATATTAAAGCATTTAAAAAAATCTTGTATTGCCTTAAATGAACTTTATAACATAGGCAGTTTTATTCTTATACATATTATTTTATAATTAATAGTTATTCATATACTACTTTTAGAGTTTGTGAGATGGATAAGAAAATTAATTCCATAAATTTTTATTTCCTTTATGAAAATTAAGTTTTTTAGTCCAATAAGAAACAATATTTAGTTGCACTTTTCCCTATTGAAACTGAATATATAGAAGCTATAATTTTTTACACTCAATTTTTGTGGATATAGCACACTAAATTATTTTAGAATGTGTTTTCCTCAAAATTCAATTCTTGGTGAAATTACTAGTGTTATTTCATTATCTAAGAATGTAACACATGACTAATGGGATAAACACGTGGATATAATACACCATTTCTTCTGTGACCACTCTCTAAAAGGTGATATTGTTTTCAAATTCATAAAAACTGGCAATCATCTTTCTAATATTTTTAATAAAACATTAAAATTAAAAATATTTGAATATATTAAATAGAATATGGGTATAATCAATGAAAAGTGAAAATTTTCCACTTATTTTTTTTACATTATACTAAAAATGAAAATCTCCTCTAGAATGTGGGAGGATATTATTTGTTTGTGTAGAATTGTGTTAAATTTCATAAACCAGGTCGGTCCTTTATTTGAACCAACACCCAACCCGGTCTGAGACAAGTCTCCAGATGAATTCTTGATCCTCTTGGTCAGCAAAATACTATTGAGCATCAAAGATATCACTATGGGAATGATTTATCCTAATAAAACATGAATCAAATAACCAAATTGAGTACACAACATAACCAACAATAATTGAACATCACTAAATATAAAAAACCAATATAGATAAAAAAAACTGATGAAAAAATATAAAATAAATACAAAACTAAAACCAAACTAGAACTAACCTGATATCTATATGAACTCTTGGTTACCACCCACCAGAAGACCCACCGACTCTAACAAAAAACCAAACTATGAACCTGAACTTGAAAAACAACTCAGGTCTACCAGTGTTAAGTGGCACAAGTAGGGTGTGAGCATACAATAGCTTAATAGGTAATAATAATAGAGTAAAAAAATTTCCTTTCCCAAAATAGTCCACAAACACTAGTTTTAAATAAATATATATATATATATAATAGGGTTTTAACATTTTTAGAAAACCAAACACATATTTCTATAAGAACCACTTTTAGAAACAACACACACAACCTTTCCTATAAAAGAATTTTCTAATCCAGAACTTATTTTTCAACACTAAAATCAAAAATAGAACCCACACCAGATGATAAAAGAAAAAGGGGGTTGTGCTGAAAATAAAGGAACCAAAATGAGAAAACAAAATCCAGTAGGGATAACAACCCAAGTACAATAGAAATAAAACAGAGAAATATATAAGTAATCATGGGAATTTCCTAAAAAATTCTAGAATAAATCCCTATACATACTTAGTTTGGACTCTCTTGTCAGCATATGGTGAAGCTCCATATTCAATAATCGAATATCCACTCTAAAATATCCAATCTAATGGAATTTCCTACCTATCCTCTCAGCTAATCCTCGAGGTACCAACCCATCTAATACGAGTTCATAAGAAACCTTCACTCAGCCCTATAGATTATTCCTAGGAATCCCATGATAATAGTACATGGTAGATAGGGAGTTCCTTACACATGTGACTCAACTGAAACAAACTACCACCATTCTTGCTGAGACCAAACACTGACCCCACATATGCGATGACCCTCTCCTCAAAGGGTACACCATAGAGGTTCTTATCGCACATCACATCATCCACAGTTATAATCGGGTATACATGTCACATGAGTCTTAAAAAAATTATCAAAATATCTCAAGGTACCAACTGGGTCTTCAAATCATATGAGTCTCCCCACTTCATTTCCAAACATTATAAAATTCCAACCGGGCCTTTAAACATTTCCAAATCCAATTATATTTCCAAAACCATTTCTAAACCAAGGTTAAAACATACAACAACAGGAAAGGTACCAAACAGGCCTTTACTCCATTTATAGTAAAAAACATGTTCCAAAGTATCAAATAAGAAAAATATGGTAAAAAATTTGAAAACCATGTTTTATATCGTCTAGGAACCTTTTGATGGGATGCCGATTAAGGAAGAAAAGAAAGAAGAGGGAATGTTATTTGAAATAAAAGATTTAAAATAAACATTACTTTATAAGGCCATATTCAGTTGTATTCGTATACATCGGTGTACCTTGTGAACCTACCCACATGACCACATCCAATTTCATATACTTAGAAAACTAAAGGAGTACCCAAAACCCATTCTAAGGAATCACAACCTTCCATACATACATAATTCCAACCAAAATAAGTCACCTCAACTCGCACACAAGGGTCAAATTACAGTCAACAAAACCACCAAGTAATAACCATCACCAAAAAGACTCCCAAAATACCTATTTTTATTTCAAAAGTCTAATTGGAATTTCATCAAACACCTTTCATACATAAATATATAGACGTGTTTAAGAAAACCCTTTGAAAACAAATTCTGAGCAATTTTTCATCATAAAAACACCAAAAAACATTATAATAACAAATCGCAAGAAATATTATAACATTTTGAAAGAAATATAGGTAAGTTAAATCACCAATGGAATTTTAAGAAAATAAAATAGATGGAAACACCTACCTCAATGGTGCGCGGACGTGACAAAAATATTGGAGAAGAAAAAAGTAAGTCCAAGGGACAAACCACACACTCACAAACCAAATAAACACGAGTTAAACATCAACCCTAACCCTTATGGTTTTTCCAAAGAGGGAAACCACTAAATGATAACCAATAAAAAAGTGGGAAGAATGATAATAAGAAGTTAAAATCAACTAAAAACCAAAGGAAGCTTACCTGGGGACCTTGAGGGAGCTTCAATAGAGAAAGAAAAGGGAGGATGTTCTTGGAGAGCCACCTAGTGCACCTTAGATGAATAGGGGGAGAGAAACCCAAAATGGGTTAAAATAGAGGATGGGTACAAGGGTAGATTCAATATTTTAAAACACCTAGGAAACTCGCACGGTTTGGCCACACAGTTTGACAAACCATGCGCCAACTATTCCTACACTACTGGAGATAAGGGGTACCCCACATGGTTTTCCCACACAGTATGGGTAATAGTGTTTCAACCATTTGATTTTTCTTTATCAAATTGTAGAGCCTCCATAGATTCTTGCTGCATAATTTTTTCTAACCATGCTCAAGCTGTGTTTCATGCCCTAGACACCAAAAGACAAGCCACATGGTTACTCCTAGGATCTTCATGGTATAGGAAAAACCATGCTCAAACTGTGCAAGTCAAACCTTCCAATAAGGAATTAAACTAAAAACACCCTCTTCCTTAACAACATGCATTGTTTACCATCAAATCATGCACAAAAACTATGCTTAAAGACAAAAATCATCTAAAACCTCAAAAAAATGTATACGAAGAACTCAACATAAACCTCAATAAAAAAATATCCAAGAAAATAAAAAAATAATAGAAAAACCTAGGTCATGGTGTAACAATTCTCCCCACCACAAAAATTGTCTTCCCCCAGAAATTAATCCAGCCACATAAAGATAAAACTCAAGATCAACACCATATAGAATGAAATGAAACCATAAAACTCGAGGTTATTCTTTTTACTACACAAGTCATGCCTGACCAACTCTAGGAAAAACCGCAACAAAAGATCCCCATAAAAAGGAGTATGGTTCTCCCCACCACAAGAACCTGACTTTCCCCCACCAACACTGGTACTGAGAACTCCCCACACTAGGGGAACCCCACAAAAGAAACTCAACCCAAAAATCAAACATGAACACAAGATATAATTCATTTTTTCCACAAGGCATGAATATCTATATGATGAGCACAATGAAAAAATAAAACTAATTAAAAAAAGTTTAACTTTAAAAGACTTATGAAATGAAGCACCACCACTATAATTACAAGAAGCAAATGATACTAAACCATTTACAACAAGAGGAACTTACAATAATAAATAAAACTATAATAAATAAATTTACCCTTAATCCTATCTGACGTCAGAGACAAAAGACTGGGCCAACCACTCCACCATATCCATGATTTCTGATGGTGCGCAAGCTTCACTCCGGAGATTATGACTGGATCTATGATGTCTTGAAGCATTTGTTTCCCCATAGTGAGGATCTGACATATGCTGACTGAAATTTCCTCTTATGGAAATGTCACTTGTAAAACTTCTCCAAGTGACCCAAATGGGCACATCGTCGATAGAACTTCATAGATTTATGACAAGATGGATTTAAATTCCCATATTGAACACACTAGAAGCACACAAACAATCAGTCTAATGAATAGAGATATGGAATTGATGAAGAAGGCTCCATAAGAATAGGATCCTCTGGAATACACCTCCCACCATATGGGGAACCTTCATGAGAACTGAGAGACACTATATTTACAACTATGACAGATTGCACTCTGGGAACTAACTTGGCTAGAAACACTTCATCCAAAAGCCTCCCAAACTTAACATCATTGGAAAAAATAACATTCTACTTGATCTCAAGATGAATAACCCAAAATAAAAGAGAATATTTCAACTAATACTTGGCTTCTACCTCTAGAAAAGTAAAACATCTTCTTAAAGTGATCAATATAAGCTTTCACTTTCTTTTGATCTTGCTGAAAACTCATGAGCTCTACCACTTTCCTCTCCTTCACCTACTGGGGTATAAACCATCAGAAGAAAGTGGTCTTAAACACTTTCTAATACATCCCAACTTGCAAAGATGATGGGATGATAACCTTCCACTATTCCAAAGATGGGACTTCAAATTAACCCAAAACAGTATGCACTCTCACCTCTTCAGGAGTTCCCAATGACCTAAATACACCTTCAACATCCTCAAGACACTCCACAACTCTTAACGGGCCTTTATCTCTATGTAAAATAGGAAGATATAAAGGATATCCGAGTTCTTCCACCCCACTTGAATTTTGGGTAGGGCCTACAGCTGGGAAGGACTCATTGGAAACCTTGAGGACCTTTCTGGGTAACGTACTTTAAATAACATAAAAACATAAAACCAGAGATACATCATCCCAAAACATAACCAAAAAGGAAATCCCAATATAAACACCAAATACATAAACCAAATATCATACAGAAAATCCAAGTTTACTTTTCAAAATAACCACTTCCACCGCATTTTCAAAACTACTTGTCCCCAAGGATACTTTCCAAATACCAAATCCCATTTTCCAAAAAATAACTCACACACCAAATCCCATATTGAAAACAAAAATAAATCCCAAAAACAAAGTTCATTTTGAAATCCTCTTTCTAAAAACCACTTTTCATTTCTAAATACATACTCACTAGAAGAATCTAAACAAACAAAAGACTCACACCAAACACCTAGAATAGGGAACTAGTGATGATGCAAAACTTGATCACAAGGTTTGGTAGACCATTCCCTAAGAAAACATCAATCAAGAGGAATACCTTGATCCATGAACCCATACTAATATGGGTTACCAATTTATGTAAGATAACCATGTAGTATTATCTCATAACCATCGACATTCCCTATCCACACAAACCAAAAACAAAAACAAAGAGTTGAATTTTGGACTACCCATAGAAACTTGAGGACCGGAAAAAGTAAGGGTTCATTAAATCATTAGAGTACCTACCTATCGTGTTATAACAGTACTAATATCCAACTACTTGATGACCCAAATAACAAAGGTATACTCTAATACCATTTTTTCATGAACTAGGTTGTGCTTCCATCCGACCCAACACCCAACTTGATCTGAGACAAGGCCCAAGAGGCATTCTCGATCCTCCCGGGATGGAAACTAGCACCAGACATAAAATATATCACTATGGGAATGATTTAGCCTAAGAAAAAAAAGATCAAATAACAAAGTTGACCACAAAACATAACAAATAGTGACTGAACATCACTAAATTTACAAACCAGTTCAGATACAAAAACTGTTGAACAAAACAAATATTGAACACAAAAATAAATTTGAACTAGAACCAACTTTATATCCATGTGACTTCTTAGTCACCACCAACAATAAGACCCACATTCTCTAAAAGAAAAAACAAACCAGGAACCAGAATATAAAATAATCTTGGGTCTACCGATTTCAAGTGGCACAAGTATGGTGTGAGCATACAATAGCTCAGTAGGTAATCACCATAGATTCCATACATTTGGTTTTCCTAAATAGTCTACAAACACTAGTTTGAAATACATATAGAAAATTATGTTTTAAATTTTTTTTAAAACCAAACACATCTTTCTAGAAGAACCAATTTTAGAATTAACACACAAAAACTATCATTTAAAACCATTTTATGACCCCAAAATGTGTTTTCAACACCAAAAGATAGAAGATAAACAACAACATATGATAAAAAAAGGGGTTTGTGTTGAAAATAACAGAACCAAAATGAGAAAACAAAATATATTAGGGATAAAAACCAAATTAAAATAGAAAGAAAATAAAAAAATAAATAAGTAATCATGATAATTTTCTAAACACATCTAGAAGAAATACCTAGACATACTCAGTTCGTACCCACCTTCCAACCTATGGTGTAGCTTCATAATTAATAACCAACTGGACTCTCTAAAATATCCAATCTAATGTCACATCCCACATGGCCTCTCAACTAATCCAAGGGGTACCAACCCATCTAATAAGTTTTAATAAGAAATTGTTACTCAAACATCTAAATGAATCTCAGTAATCATAGGATAATAGTACACAGTGGATGGGGAGTCCCTCACACACGTGACTCAATCAAAACACACTGCCATAGTTCTTGCCTAGCCTAAACCAAAACACCACCTTTGCAATGTCCCTCTTCTAGGAGGGTCTACCATAAATTTTCCATCACATTTCACATTATCCAAGGTACTAATAGGGCCTATATTTCACATGATTTTTAAAACCAATTCTCAAAACATATCCAATTATCAACTAGGACTTCACATCACACGAGTTTCACCACTACTTTCGAAAACATTATAAAATTCCAACCTTTCCATTAAAAATTTCCAAATACAATTCTATTTCCAAAACAAGGTGAAATAATACAAAAACACAAAAGTTACCAAAAAAACATTTACACCATTTAGAATTCAAATCATGTTCCAAATTACCAAATGGGAAAAACTTTTAAAGAATAATTCAAAAACCACCTTTGATGTCATTTTGGAACAATTTGATTGGAGTAGGATTAAGGAAGAAAAGAAATAATAGAGAAGTCTATTGGAAATAAAATATTTAAAATGAACATTTCTTTAGAAGGCCATATTTATTTGTGTGTTTATCCATAGGTTCACCCTATACACCTATGGACATTCCCACATCCACTGGAATATCTTTATAAAACCAAAGGAGTACCCAAAAACCATTATAACGAATCACAAATTGCATTACACACATAATACCAACCAAAAAAATTGACCACAACTTGCACAAAAGGTTCAAATTATAGTCAAACTAAACTGCCAAGTCATAACCAAGGCAAAACACACTCTAAAAATACCCATTTTCATTTGAAAAGGCCAATGGTAATTTCATCCAACAAATTTCATACATATATACATAGATGTATTTAATAAAACCCTTTGAGAAATAATTTTCACCAATTTTTCATCATGAAAACACCAAAACAACTTATACTAACACATCACAAGCAAGATTGTAATATTTTGAAATAATTAAAGGGATTTTAAAGAATCAAAACACTATGATGGAAATGAAATGGATATAAATTCCAACCTAAATGGTGTGAAGATGTGACAAAACTCTCCAAGAAGAAAAAAAAGCCCAACAAACACACCACACACACTATAACCAAAAAAAATTACACATCAACCCTAACCCATAGGATTTTTTTAAAGAGTTAACCCACCAAATAAGATCCAAGAAAGTATAATAAACGAAGAATAGGAGGATAAAATTGACTAAAATCCAAAGGAAACTTACCTAGGGACCAAGAGGGAGCTTCAATGGAGAAAGAAGATAAATGGAGGAGGGTTTTGGGGATCCCCCTGGTGTGCCCCAGCCAAATGGGGGGTTAACCCCTAAAATGGGTTAAAATGGGGGAGGGGTTGAAGGTTAAATTTAAGATTTTAAAATACCTGGGAAACTCGACATTTCAGTCTTGCATCCCTTGGTTACGCGTTCAGAGTACTGTCGACGAAGCCTTCTCTGTCGCTCACCCTCCGTCATTAGTTTCTGAGAGTTTCGGCTTCCTGGTTTTCTTACGTCCTTGTTCTATGGTATGGCCCTTTGCAACTTTCTGTTTTTCCTTGCATTGGTTGGTATTGCCTCTCCCCGGACTCCTCTGCCATTTCGCTCTGCCCCGTTGATCCTGACTCCAATTTGGTCAAGCTCGACGGATCCCATGGCATTTTGTATGGTGTTCGTGTCCTAGGTATGGAAGTCATGTTCTGGTCCTCTGGTATGGTAGTGTTTCGTCTCTCCCTAGCGGTGCAAATGGAGCCCTCCCTTTGGTAATCTTGTTCAGTGTGCTATGGTGACCCTTCCCCTACCTCAAAGCTCCAACGGTCTGGATTCCGGCTCTCGGCGCTACGTTTCATGGATGGGTGGTCACTGGTGTGGCGGTCATGCAGCGTCCTGAGGATGGGTAATGTGTTTTACGGTTTCAAGATGGACTCAGTGTTCAATGGTCTGACTTCCTGGTGGTGCTTTTTAGATGGGTTGGCCCTGGGCAGTGTTTCTTGGTCATCTCGTTTTTTGTCTTTGGTTGATGTTTTGTTTCTCCTTTTGAGTGGGTCTGGTCTTGGGTGGGGTTTAAAGCCCGTCCCGCTTATACGTGTCTTTTGTGCATGGTGGTTCTCACTTTTCCATAAATTGATTTTTTAAAATCAAAAAAAAAATTGGTGGTGGGCCATGGTTTACCCTAAAAACGTTCATAAAAACCTTTATCAAGGATAAAACTCAATTGAAACCTCCAAAACACAAAAATTTAGACTAAGAAATCAACTCGAACCTTAAAAAAAGAACACAATCCAAAAAAATAATAAAATTAAAGAAGAACCAAGGTCGGGGTGTGACACTAACTCATTATGGAGGTACTTAATATATTATTTAATAACTTTGAAAAAAAATATAATATATATATCTTCCAAAATTACGTCATACAAAATTTATTTTATTCAATGTACTTAATGGTAGTTATTTTCTAAAAGGTACCTTTTACTTATTTTCATTTCCTCTTATGTTAAGACCCCATCTTATGTAATATTTTTTGGTATACACTTAAGTATAATCTTTGTAGTTTGATTTAATCTTATGATTATTTGATTTATTCTTAAACATTCTTAATTATTTTTTTACTATCAAGTATTCTTTTTGATGTTCAACATACTTTTATCTATAAAATTTTACATATGAAATTCTTATATATGTATCTTTGATTATTACTCTCCTATATTTTCTTTATTAGTTTTTCATTTTCATGTTTTTTATAATATAAAATTGGGAGAAAGTTTAACATTATAATAATATAATGTATATCCTTCCAAAGGGGGATAATAAGTTAGATAAATACTTTGGGTGAAGTCTAAATTAAGGGATAATTTCAAATAATTTTTTTGGGAAACAATTTAGAAAATTAAAGAGAAATAAAGTAAGGGGATAATTTTTACAAAATTTAATTACATATTTCAAGGGTTTAATTTTATTAGAAGTACAAGGAGTCTTATACTTCACTTCATTAAATTTTATTTTTCCTTTTTTTTGTGTATTATGATTATAAAAAAAGGTGAAATTATTGATCATTTTACTGAAATGAAATCTTCTAAATCCACTGTTTTGACAAATCACACCCACTCATTTTTTCATGCACTTACCTTATAGATTTTTTATTTATATTTTTTTTATAGAGAGTTAACTTCTGAATTAGAAGATCTTTTGAGCTTATTCTGATGCACTTAATTTCTAGAACATTGTAAAGTCACTATAAATTAAATTAAGTTGAATAGAGAGATGAAGATTCTAATTTTTTATAACTATACCCAAATAAATTTGAGGGGTTTCTTACATTAAAATCTATAAGTTCAAACCAAGGCTTACATGAATGGATATTTAGATAATTACACACTAAAAAATATATTTTCGTGAGTTTTACACTATCTTAGGGTTATATTTCTTTCACTTGTAATTTTTCAATGTGTTTCTTAGATCTTACACTTGTGAGTCTTCTAATTGTAAAAGATCTCAGTTTTATTTTTATATTCATTTAATTTTCATCTTGAGATATCGATGATATTTTAGGGCTAGGAATATTTATCTTTTGAACATTTAATTTGAATAAGTCAAGAGAAGGACTTTCTGTAGATCTTGTTGATCAAAGAGAATCTTGAGGATAAATCTTGTTACTGTTGATGTTAGTTAAAGAGGTTACAGGGTTTAGAGATTTTATTTTCAAATCAGGTAGATCAATGAAGTTTTAGGGATCATGACTTATTTACCTTGGATCATGGTACTAATATTCTTACCACTTTGGATTAAAAGATAATAGTTCCTTTGATTGGAACTGCTATTATCCTTTATAATATTAATCAAAAGAGTTTACATATTGTTATACTATTTTTTAATTTATTTATTCATTATTTTTCTTATTTATGATTGGATTATTTTTACTAGTTAATTGATAACTTCAAAGTAATTTAATTTCATCTTCATTTTTTTCATTCTACTCCTATGTATTTGGAATTTATAACTTTTATAAAGTTTATTTTATTAAGTGGTAAAAATTGTAACTTTTCTTTAATCTTCAATTCACCCCCCCCCCAAAGCTTTCATATCTAGAATAACACTTTATAAATATAATTATTTGTTTTGATTACCCAAAAATAAATTCAAATTATATTCATGCATATTTAAATGCATCTCATTCATAAGGGATATTAAACCCTTTTATATGAAGGCTTCAAATCGTGAAAAATCAAAATCCCCATAAAAGAAAGATTGGTGTGAAAAATATCAAACCCAAACTTTTCTAGATAGAGCCCAAGCCCCAAGTATAGTGAGAATTGTGACCTAAATTACCACTCTTCTTGGATCACTACTCAAGTGAGACCTAAATTATAATAAAATTCTAACAACTGATGTATAAAAATCATAAACAACTTTTACATTCAAGTTCATAACCTCTAAAAAAATCATAGTCATGATTAAATATGATGAAATATTATATCACACCCAACATGTAAGTATTTATATACATGGTATGGAATTTATAAAAAAGTAGTGTAACAATTTTAACTAAATCATGAATTTATTCATAATATAACACTTATATTCAAAAATAATAAAGTATGGAATAAACTAAAGAAATGACCAATTCATAAATTTAGGTACGAGATAAGTATTTATGAAAAAATGATAAATAAATTATTATAAACACTTTTTTATTAAACATCCTTTGTGGACAATCCATAAATAGATAAACATGAAAATTAAAATTTATTTTAATATGAACCCTTTCATATCATTAATTTATATGGAATTTAATATAAACTTCTTCATATTCCAAATATGTAATATTCATGAAAACTTTTATAATCATATAAAAACTTCAAACTTTATATAAACACTTTTTATAAACAAAATATATTATATTTTATAAATAATTCCTTTTAATATGAATTTTCATATTATTATGAATATTTTATAAATCAATAAACTCCTTTATATTAGCTATATTTTATAATTTATAAACTCATTATAAATTAATTTACCATGTAAATACACTTTAAACCAAGATTATATCCACCAAAACATTTTTTATATGGTTTAACTCCCCCCCCATAACATCTAATCATGACTGATCATTAAACCGGTAGCCATATCGGTGAGTCACATGGCCTCAATCATGTCTCCATGTATGCCAAAGTTTGTTGGATAGCAGCGAGGGTCTCCAGAGGTGATAGTCGGGAGACTATACCTTCATATCATAGATTGCACAGTGGTATAACATTATATAAATGGAAGAAAATAGTGGAAATAGTAAATAAATAGATGATAATATAGCATATAATAATAACATTCAATTGAACAAAAGTGACCAATGCTATTTTTACAATGCATGAATCTATAGTGATGATACTCAAGATAAAACATTAAACCTAAAACAAGATTTTCAAAATAGTACAAATAAAAGACAAAAGAAAATAAAAAGAACTAGAAAGTCCTGGGGAAATCTCCACGATCATCTTGAGCTCCACCTCAATCCTTTTCTCCTAACAATAGGTACAAGCACACAACAACAAGAAATCAACCAAGTTCCGTAATCTTGTGAACAAGAAAGTCTACTAAAGTACCCTAGTGAAATGATGACCGGAGTAGGGTGTGAGATATAAATATTAGTAGGAATCGTACCATGATTTATAGCCCAATCCAGACAATGAATAATAATTAAATAGTTTGTAGGTATAGAGAAGTAATAACAGAATTGAATAAATAAATAACAACTTGCTTAAGTTCCTAAGGGACACCTTATGGTGATACCTACTTCAGCTCATAGCAGGAATAAGTTTGAACAATTCACTATATATATAGTATATATATAGTATATATATATATATATATATATTATATATATATATATATACATAAATATATTTATTGGAGTGGACCAGGACATAACATGCAGGCATCCAACAACCAATCTACGAGCTAATAAGCTCTACTCATGGGGCAGTAAGCCCAACATCGATGTAAGGGAGGGAGAGTCGCCATGAATTCCCACTCCCTTACCATCATTATCAAGTATCAATGGTGAGGTTCTTCATTCCCAACACTGATGTAAAGGATAATTGAGTCCCAATGATCATTGGACCTCCGGATGCAAAGTAGTGTTCAGTCGTAATGCTCATCAGACCTCCCTTACCAACATTTTCATCACTGATGTAAAGGGTCATTGAGCCATAATGGTCATTAGACCTCCCTTACCATCATTATCTGCATTTATGTAAAGGATTTTTGAGTCATTATGCTCATCGGATCTCCCTTACCATCTTTATCAGCCTCTATAAAGAAATTTATATATATATATATATATAACTGGAATGGGGAATTAACTCCCATCCATACTCATTTTTATAGTTCATTATACAATATAAGCATGTCCAAAATTTAAAATATAAACATAAGTCATTACCTCTTATTTCATGTCATCGAGCCTTTCGAAATGACCAAGGCATGATCAAGTATACAACATGACACAGGAGGAAAGACGTCTCATGTGTTCCTTTAATTAAGTTCTATTCCTTTTAAACCACTACATTTCAAAATAATTATTTCATAAGACATAAGTAAAGGGCATGGTCTTAACATCCTAAGGGATTATTTCACTTATAAAACATTTGATCCATTTCATTAAAAGGATGCATCTACCATGATTTAACCATTTAATACATTTCAAAGAAGAGAATTCCATTTTGTGTTAGTCATCATACTAAAGGTCATCTCACTCAATTTTCCTAAACATGGAAAATTGATTTAAGGTACAAGTTTCATGGTCACTTAAATTGAAGGATGCCACTATCTCGTTTAATCTATCCTAATCAAGTCTATTTAATCCTCATATCTCAATGAAAATTACATTTAAAGTTCAAGCTATAACTAATTAGGTGTTCAGGGAAAAAATTGTTTGACCATTAAGGGGAAGATCATTTAGGAACATCTATAAGGGTCGTGTTCTAAACATGCTACAAAACATTCCATAACAAAGGCAGAAAACAAATATAAAGGCCAATGCAATGATCCAAGCATGATAGAAATTATAATTCATCACTGTGATTTTTCAAATATAGTCCACCTCCATTGGTGGAGTTTTATTAGAAAACCATGGTTTTTTTATCAAACAAAACATTTATGAGAACAAAGAATTTTATCAACAATAAAAATTTAATATATAAAAGGGTCATTAAGTAGTCAATTAGTTAATTTTAAATTAAAATTACAATGGAATGGAACCTACCTCAAGAATTTGACTAAGCCGGAACTTGGAAATTTACAGATATGGCAGTGACCACTCAAAACTTCCCCCCAACTTGCATGCACATAAACTCATATACATATATATATCCTTTAATCCAAATCATGTATTCCTGTCACCATGAGGGAATATGTGTGAGGAAGATATATATATACCTATTTCTGTGTGTGCATGCCTTCATGTACAATTGAAACTCACTAAAAAAATTACAAGAACCATAAAAACATAAGATAAAGGTTCAACACCTCAATAAAATTTCCAGGAACCCATAAACACATTAAGATGCTAAACTAAAGGGTGAGAAACCAAGAAGGTGGGATATAACCTCACCTAAATTGTCAGTGGAAAACCTAATCGACTCCAACCACTTCTCCTTCAGCGGTGGATGCTAGAATATACACAAACATGACCCAAGAGACCCTTCACATACCATAACAATAGAATAAACAACAAAAATGGATCAAGCCTAACCCTAGGGTTTTTGGCTGAACAATGTAAGGTGATGGGAGACCAAAAATAATCAAATAAAAGGAAGGATACAAGGGAAGATTGTCTTACCATGGAGATTCTAAGAATAAATCACAAGAAATTAGTTAGAAATCGATGAATCGAGGAGAGCAGAGAGGGGGTAACGCGCAATCCAACAGAGAAGGGAGGGGGTATTACATCACACAAATAGGATGGGAGATAGGTGAGTTATGTTTTCTGTTTTTATTTTATTTTAATTTAATTTAAATAATTCAATTTTTAAAATACGGTATCACACAAGGCTTAGGCCACACATTTTTGAAAATCTTGCACCAATTGTGCTCCCTCTACTAAGCACCTGGAGCATCCTGCATGGGCTGGATGCATAGTTTGAAAACTATACACCAACCATGTTGTGAATAGTGTTTAGGTACTTCCCAATTTAATCTAATTGTGTAGGCCAGGTGAATATTTTGGAAAACTATGCACAACCCATGTGACAACCTATATCCACATGTAATAAGTCACATAGTTACCTACTATGGGTTGAACAGTTTTAAACAAACCATGTTACCTTTTTAAGGTCCTTAAAAACTTGAATTTTCTAGTTTTTGTGCTCCCAAAACATCTCGAGATACCCAGGAAACTACTCAGTCATTTACCCAAGCCCATAACATCACCTTGAAGGGTTAAAACTCTCAAAACATGAATTTGAAGCTCGGATAAAAAATTGTCATGCCCAGTAAATGAAAAAGTTCAAATTCTCTTGTATTTTTTTCTTATTCAGAAACAAAGGGTGTTACAACCTTCCCACCTTAGAACATATCATCCCCAAGAAGCCTTCGGGTACAACGTAAACATAATCCGACTTACAATATTTGTGAAGCTTTATTCAAACGGTCACATTGTGTTTCCAAACACCCAAAGAACATTTAAAAGTTCATTAATAATATGGAACATAATCCATTTTAAACCAAGATGATGCTCATTTTCAAACTGAAACATTGAAACGACACTTAAATGAGTTCATTTATCCAGATACACGATCACACAATCATCTCGTTAAACATCTATCCAAAGGTACTTCCCACCTTAGGCTTTAACATTAGAAAGGTGAAATTCCAGGTCATGGAATCCCCATTGTTGGAATTTCTTTTAAAATCATGCCTTTAATTGTTTTAATGACTCTTCTCTTGCGATTAAAAAAACAGTTAAAATAGTCAATTGCACCTCAACCTCAAAGCCCAAGTAAAGCTAGATTTTTATGAAAATCCACGGCCAACAAAAACGGCACTAGTCTCCAACTGATGATGTGTCAGGGATGGTCTTTCACCGAACATACACAAAAGAAGGGGGACAGTAAGTTGAGCCACTCTAGCTGGCCATTCAAGATGATGCTCAACTTAGAAAACCAGAATTTTATAGGAAGAACTATGATTCCTCCTCCCAAGGCATCTCTTATTCACCAAGAACATTTACACTAAAGTACATACCCAACTTTTGGTGATGTTCTTGACCAAACCACAAATAAAACTACACATAAAACATGAAACACCAAAAGAGTTAACCCAAAAAATCCCATAAGATTTTAAAAATTCAGCACATCATAAGACTGACACTCTCTTAGTGTATCTAGGATGACGTAAAGATAGGGGACATGCCCATCACTTAGAAGAGCACACTAAGAGGAGAAAATGAATTACTAGAATATCAGTCAAACCACTATGAGTCGAATTCCTTTGAAATAAGCTCATATTCACCTACTGACACACCAACATTTAACTAAACACATGTGTTTACTAGTCAAGGCATTCTGTGAACATTCAACTTACCATTGAAGTCCATCCAAGACCGAAGATACTTCACAAGGGTTGTATACATCGCAAACCAGAACAACATTTTGCTACCTAGAAAGCACTGACACGATTCAAATTTTATAACCTCAAAAGAATTCAGAAAAAACCCGACTATTTTCCAAATGTTCTTCCTAGGTGTGTTCCTTCTAATAGGAACAATACATTTATTTGAACAAACAGGATTATCCACACATTAGGAGTGTCTTATTTAACAGTACAGAAGATAAACTAGAAACTCATAAGTGTGCTAGATCAAAAACACCATAAATGAATGTGTGAAGCTCCTCCAATACATGATCACAATGTCAAAATATTGAAGTAAATCCAAAACAATGAGATCTATGTGTCAAAAAACTCGAGTCTCCAAAAATTCATCTAGAACATTGGGTTGAAACTAATTGTTTAATGTTACACCACACTACTATGGGAATGACCTGAGATCAAAATCCAATAGAATAAGAGATTTATCCCAACATTTTATTGCATTATTTGACCATTAATTAGGAAAAACAACATGCCAATTCATCCACTACTGAGGAAAATAAATGGGGTCAATGACCAACGAAGCAACTGACCATGCCTGAGGCATGTCTAACCAACTGAAACTCAGCATTTCCCAATGCTCAGTCCCAAAAAATGTTCAAAGATACCACGACCACCCATCCAAAAAATGGTGTCATTTATGAGGTAAAAGTCATATAAGGGACAACAACACCCAAACGACACCAAACGCCAAAAATATCAAAATATTTATCAAGGAATTAAAACTCAAGGGTGTTTCCTACCATGGGCTAGCCCCTTAAAAAGAAAAAATCATTGACCCAAGAATGTGGTCATGCCAAAAAAAAGTCACTAACTCAAGAGACTAACATTTAATTCACTACTAAACAAGAGAAAACCTACGAAAAACACCTAATATTCCATTTCAAGGAAACACAAATAGAAACTCAACCTTCCCTTAAACAAGGGTTTCTTCCAAGGAAATCACTACAAGTTCCATTTCCAATCCCTTTATATTTATTCAAATTTAATCTTTAATATTTAATAGATTTAATCTAAACATGTGGTACCATTTTTCAAAACAAAACATAGGATACTTGATTTTAACCAATTCCCTGAGTGAAAAATAGGAAAGTTATATAAAAATCAATTTTTAAACATTTAATAGTTTTTGACATCTCATTAGTTTTAGGAAATTTATCATAATAAATTCCTTTAAAATTATAACAAATAAGATGACCTACTAGGGTCCCATTTTAACCAACTTGGTCTCATTAAAATGAAACCCAATATCATTTGTTCAATTTAGAGTTTTAAACACCCAAATAGTTCATCTCATAAGTTATATCTCTCAACTAACCTACTTGGGTCCATTCTCCCTTTTTAGAAGGTAACCAATTTCATTACAAATTAAAAACCAAACAGATTTTACATTCTTAACCATTTCAACAATAACATGGTCATTACATTTAATATGGGCTTCCATTTCTGAATTCATGAAGCGCCCATAAACTTCATGGATTGAAAATTGGCTATCATCCCATTAATTGAATCCATGCCCACTTCAGAATATAGCATGCTCAAAAACAACAGTCCAATGGTATGGGTGACCATCTACCAACCTGTAAAACACCCATACACTTAACAGTTTGGAATTTGGCTCCCTTTAGTCAAAACCAGCTCACTTATCATTTTAATTTAGTAGCATTCGCATTTTAACCACAAACTTGAAATGTATTTATATTATGCTCAAAATGGTTTGAATCTATGGGTTATCATTTCACATTTATAAGGCACTCATACACCTTACAATCAAAAACCGGTTCCCGTTTATTCACATCCCATATATTTCCATCCCATACAACCATTTACAAATTAAAGAAAAACTAGCATGCAATTTACAGAAGTAAACATAGAAGAATGGAATATATATACAAGTGAATCATGATAAATAGATCAGTCAGCATGGCATATAAATAGGAAAACTAATTAAAATAATATGATTGAATAACACGCAAGGCACACAATCCAAATTAGCAAGAAACCTACATATGAAACTACATGTCATGGAATATGCTTGGAATGTGAATTCTTATGTACCTAATATGATTCATGTTATACTTCATCCATTCCAAACTAGACCAATGGTAAAATTATAGATATTCCATAAATAATAAGTTGTAGAAAGTATTGTATTCACTAAAAGTGAAATCTTATCAACTGTAATATCAAATAGCATGAACAGTAATCCCAACCCTAGACACTTGGTCATTTCCTATATGTGGCTATTAACCAAGTGCCAACACATTCCTAATATCTTGTATACCAACCCAAAATAGAAAGACAAAGGAAAAATTAGGCTCTAAAACCACTTTGTAACATCCTGTCCAGACTAACCATTAAACCGCTAGCCAGACTAGTGGGTCACATCCTCAAGAATGTGTCCCCATATTCTAGAGGATGTCGACTAGCGGTGAGGATATCAGGAGGAGATACTGGGTATAATAAACCCTCATATCGGAGATTTTACAACGGTATAATAGTGTATAAATAGAAGATAATAGTGGAATTATTAAATTAATAGATAATAGTGCATTAGAAGAATAATAATATTCAATTGAACAAAATTGGTCAACACTAATTTTACAATGCATGCATGTACAGTAATGATACTCTAGCTAAAACAGTAAACATACAGTATTCTTTTTTTAAATAGTACAAATACAAGACTCAAGAAAAGAAAAGAACAAGAAAGTCCTAGGGCAATCTCCACAAGAATCCTAAGCTACAGATCATTCCTCTACTTTTAACTCCTGGTACAATCATATGACAACAAGAAATAAACAAAGGTTCACAGTCTTACAAAAAATAAAGTCTGCTTAGGTACCATAGTGAAATGGAGGCCCGAGTACGGTGTGAGATATAAATCTCAGTAGGCCAGTACCGACAGTGTCAAGCCCAATCTAGAAAGTGAATAATAATTAAACAGTGTGTAGGTATAGATAAGTAATAATCAAATTGAATAAATAAATAGCAACCCATACAGGTTCAAAAGGGACACCTGAAAACAATACCTGCTTCGACTCATAGCCAAAATAAGTCTAAACAAGTCACTATATATATAGTATATATATATATAAATATATTTGTGGAGTGGACTAGGATGTAACATGAAGGAATCCAACAACTAGTCTATGAGCTAATAATATCTTCTCATGGGGTAGTAATCCCAACATTGATGTAAGGGTGGTGGAGTCTCCATGCTCGCATATACCCTTACCATCATTCTCAAGTGTAAGTGGTGAGGGTCTCCTTGCCCAATACTGATGTAAAGGATCGTTGAGTCGCAATGGTCATCAGACCTCCCTTACCATTATTTTCATCACCGATGTAAAGGAGTGTGGAGTTTCAATTCTCATCGGACCTCCCTTACCATCATTCTCAGCATTGATGTAAAGAAGAATTGAGTCAATATGCTCATCGGACCTCCCTTACCATCATTTTCAACCTCTATAAAGTCATTTATATATATATAACTATCATGGGGTATTACCTCCCACCCATACTCATTTTTATAGTTCATTATACATTATAAGCATGTCTACAATTTAGAAGATGAACATAAGGAATTACCTCTTATGTAAAGTCATCAAGCCATTAAAAATGACCAAGTCATGATCAAGTATATAACATGACACATGAGGAAAAATCTCTCATGTTTTCCTTTAATTAGGTTATATTCCTTTTAAACCATTAAATTTCAAAAGAATCATTTTATAAGACATAAGTTAAGGGCATGGCCTTACCATACTAATGGATCATTTCACTTACAAAACAATTGATCGATTTCATTAAAAGGATGAATCTATAATGATCTAATCATTTAATACATTTCAAAGAAAATCATTCCATTTGGTGTATGTCATCCTACTCAAGGCCATCTCACTCAATTTTCCTAAACATAGAAAATTGAGTTAAGGTACAAGTTTCATGGTCACTTCAATTAAAATAATCCACTATCTCCTTTAATACATCCTAATCAAGTCCATTTAAACCCCACATCTCAAGGGATATTAAATTTTAAGGTTAATATGAATCTAATAAGGTGTTCAGGGAAACAAGTTTTTTACCATTAAGGGAAAACTCATTTAGGAACATAAATAAGGGCCATGTAATAAACATGATACAAAAAATTCCATAAAAATTCAAAAATAAAAGATAAAGACCAATTCAATGATCCAAGCATGCTATAAATCATAATTCGTCACTGTGATTTTTTGAAGATAGCACACCTCTGTTGGAGAGGTTTCATTATAAAACCATAGTTTTGTTTATCGAACAAAACATTTATCATAATTAATCATTTTATAAATTATCACAATTTTACTTTTCAAAGGGACATTAAGTAGGAAATTAATTCATTTTAAATTAAAAGTGAAAGGAAATGGATCCTACCTCAATCATTTGACCAAGACAGCACTCATCACTTGATAGATTTGGTGGTGACCACTCAAAACTTCCCCACACTCTCATGCACATACACTCATATAAATATATACATATATATATACCCTTTAATCCAAATCAAGTATTTCACTCTCTATTAGAGAATACGTGCGAGGAAGATATATATATACCTATGTATATGTGTGAATTCCTTCACGAATAATTGAAACTCATTAGAATAATTACAAGAACCATAAAAACATAGTGGAAAGTTCCAATGAACCTTAATAAAATTATCAAGAACCCATAAACACCATAATATGCTAAACTAAAGGGTGTGAAACCAAGCCATGAGAATAAAACCTCGCCTCGGTTGGTAGCACTAAACCAAATAGACTCAAACCACTTCACCTCTGGCATCGTTTACCAGAATATGCATGAACATGACCTAGGATACCCTTCACATACCCTAACATCTGAAGAAATAATGAAAATAGATCAACCCTAAACCTAGGGTTTTTAGAGGAACTATATAGGGTGACAAGAGACTAAACATTGGCCAAGAAAAGGAAGAATGCAAGGGCAGAAGGTCTTAATATAGACATTCAAAGAATAAAACACAAGAAATAAGTTGTAAATTTGAGAATCAATGAGATCCAGAGAGGGGGTCGCACGTGAGACATGGGATAAGGGAGGGTTGAATCACACAAACTGGAGGTTAGAGATGTGAGTTAGGGTTTTGGTTTTTTTTATTTTAATTTAACTAAAAAATTCAATTTTTAAAATAGGTTATAGAACGCGGTTTGGGATGCATGGTTTGGAAAACCATGCACCAACCATATTCACTCTACTGGGAACCTAGATCATCCCTCAGAGGTTGGCCTCATGGTTTAGAAACCATGCACCAACCGTGCAGTGAATAGTGTTGAGGTACTTCCAAATTGCCACTAACCTTGTGGGCTAGGTTCAGGGTTTTGAAAACTATGCTCATCCCATGTGACAACCTCTATCCACCTGCAATTAGTTATATGGTTTCTTATTATGGGCCGTATGGTTTCAGAAAAATCATATACCTTGTGAAAGTCCTTCCAAAGTAGAATTTTCTGGGTCTGATGCTCCCAAAACTCTTCAAGACACCTGGTATACTTTTTTAGCCTTTACCCAAGTCCAAAAACATCACTTTGAAAGGTTATAACTCTTGTAACTTCATTACATAGCTCGGTTTAAAATTCAACTCTCCTAGTAAATGAAAAATTTCAAATTCCATTTCATTTTTTCTGGTTAAAAAACACTGGATATTACACCCAACCTCCCCCCCCCCAATTTTAGTGTGGGGGTAATTTGAATTAATTTTATGAAAAAAAATCATGAAAATATAAAAATCATGGACATTTTTTTATAAAAACCATAGCATGGTTTCACCCACATGACAATAATTTCGAAGAGAAACCATTTCATTTTTCTTTATAAAATTTTTTTAGTATGAACCATTATAAGTCTTAATCTTGAAACTATTTCGAAGTTTAAACTATATATTTCATTGTATTCTTATAGAAATCATATTTCAAAATTAACCATGACCATTTTTCTAGTAAAACATGATGTAATATTATTATTTTATGATGCTATAATTTTTGAAATTATTTCCATGCATATTTTTCCTAAATTATGACATGGTTTTATAACATTTAATAAACCCCATTTTTATTATCATAATTTCATTTAAACAACCATATATTCTAGTATGTGTTATTTTAATTAAATAAATTATTTAATAGCATGTGATATATGAAACACCAAACTAAAGTGTATGATGATTTATTAAAATTAAATTTAAACATCAATACGTTATGAGTATAAATTTTTTAAACAAATACATTAACACTCTTTGGTAAATGATATGAAATAAGATTAAAAACCCTTAATGTTTAAAAGGTTCATTTTTCTATAAAAGCAGTTGTTCTTTATATTTTTTATTTTCATTTAAAAGAAAAATTTCTGAAATTTAGAATTTTAATTTAATTAAATTTATTTCATTTTTGAAGTTATAATAACACATTTTTCTTTGGGTGAATTTTTATGATTTTTCAAAAAAGGTTGATTTTTAGTTGACTAGTGAAAATACCAATTTTTAAAATATTTCCATTTTTATAACATTATCATGATATTTGAAAAACATGAAATTTTATGAAACCATTTTTCTAGATAAGATATATTTTTAATAATTAATATAATTCATTTTAAAATATAATGTTGAACTTATAAATCTGTGTTTGATATTTTTGAAATCAATGTAATGTTTTTATCCAAATAAAAAATATTTTTCTTTATTCTATTTTAATCAAATTTTCACAAGGTTAATTTTGGTTTTTGTTTGGTTTTAATGTAAAATAAGTCTTATTTTATTTAACCTAATACAATTAATTCCATTTTAATAAACATTAAACATTATTTTTGTGTAATATAATTTTTATGCTTAAAAGGAATTTTCTAAAAACTATTTTTGTTGCATTTTGTGAAATTATATTAAAATTTATTTTTACCACTTACTAATATTAAATATTTAAAAATGGATTCAATGTTTTGAATCATCATGTTAATTTTTTTTATAAGTTCAATTTCATTTTTATTCAAATATAATAGTTACCATGGTAAACGTTTTTCACCATAGTAAGGGTTAAAAAGGTAAAAATGGGGGGTTAAACTGAGAGATAAGAATTAAAATGTATCTGAAATATGTTTAAATATGATTTTATGAATTTATTTTAACCTTACCTTACCCTATATTATAAATTGGACTAAATTGGATCCACTTTCTATGATAAATACATTTATTATATTTTAAAGTTTTTAATATTTATAAGGGTGTCACTCCCTTCACTTATAAAATGTAACCACCTCTTATAACTTATCCCCACATTTTGAGGACCCTGGATTGAAAAATATCTACCAACATACACCCCCAAAATCTCATTCCCACAACATAATGTCATGGGTATCACCAAAATACCAATCCTATAAGTCTTAAGGTTTAAGACAAAAGAAAATATCCAAAGAGGTGATATAAGCCTTAACTGAATTCTTTCAAGTTTATTTATTTTTCTAACACATTAAAATCTATTATAACCAAAATAATATAATTAAATTTTTATATTTAATATACTTAAGTGTTAATATGTTGATGTTAAAAAAAATTATACCTCTTTTCCATTTAATTGAAAATGAAAACGTCACTCATGTGTACGTACAAAATATCACATCCACGAAGAGATGTATTGTTTCTATCACTACCCAAAAATGATGGTTATAAAGATTTATTTAATGAATATATATGATATTTATGACATATATATTATTTTTTTAAGATAAAATGCCATATTTCTTTTAACCCAACCATTCGTTGGAAAATGGAAACATCGATCATGTGTACGTGCAGACTACCGCCTCCATAAAGTGATGTAATTAATTTTTCATTACCTCCCAACATTTCAGGTCATAAGGATGGAATTAATATATAAATATTACATTTATAATAGTATTAAGGTTATGTAATTATAATTTGGTCATTCTATTAATAATATTAACAATAAATGATCATCGTAAAGTTTAATTTCCTAAAACGAGCTTACTAAAACACTTAGAAGTAATAACCTCATACCATTATTTTTAATTTTTATTATTCATGTACATTTTATTGAATATGATTTATCAATTTTATATCATGTTTTTGAAAAATTTAATCTTCTATAGAATTGATAAAATCTTTATACAATAATATATCCCTACCCATTCGGTCATTATAACATGTTCTTATTACCTACATAAAGGTTGTTATAAATTTTGTGTAATTAGTGATTAAGAAATGTTAAATTATGACGATATCATGTAATAAATATAAATTTAATTTTTTATGATTCTATAATGGTTATATAAATTTTTTTATTCACTAATAAAATCAATTATTTTTTATGGAATAAAAATTCCAAAAAAAACATTATTTTTAAGATTTCCAAAAAATTAATCACTATAAGATCCATGAAATATCCATGGAACTCCAAAATCATATCAGATACTTATATAAAATATTCAATAAAATCTTGTAGATGATTAAATCATGTCCAAAGTTCTTGGACCAGAACTGCTAAATTAAATCATGTGTAGAAGAATGAATTATTAACACAAATATGTTAATTTTAATACAAAATTATTAATTAAAGTGAAATAATAAATTTTAATTGAATGGTATCTAGTAAGATAAATATAAATATGGTTTTTATTTAGATGTATAATAAATATAAATTTATTATAATGGATGTTAGAGTGTGTCTAACCAATATAATTTTTTTTGTTATGACCACTGATTATTTTATGTTGTATTTCCACTTATTTTAAATGTATTTACATTTTATTTAACATAAAAATTTCATTAATTGATTCCTAATTCAAATGATATGATATTTTTAAGGGATATTAATCTCAATTTAAATTCATTGAGACAAGTTTCATGTTTTATGTCATGCTTTATTTTATAAGATGTACTTAATACCTAAAGGATGTAATTTTAAATATTATTTTATGGAGATAATGGGTTTTATAAAATCATATTATATTCACTAAATTTCTTTTAATTCCAGAATTACTAAAGTTGTAAGGATTTCTCATCTCAATTTCCTTTCTTTGAGACTTATTCCAATTTCACCACATGTTTTATTTTATGTGATGTATTAAATTATATATATATGTATATATATATATATATCTATTTTATCATTAATTTCCAAAAATAATAATGTTTTTCAAATATATTTCAGGTTCTCTCCTTCTGTCTTCTTTTGATTTAAAAGTTATAATTGACATAAGGGGTTTTTCTTTAAAATGTTTTTTTAAATATTTTAAAATATTCTTTCTTCTATGTCCATGGTCTTCAAACAATTTCATGAATGTTATTATGTATACTTAAAATATTTTTAAATGTAATTTTCAACTAATTTTGAATTAATTTAAAATGGTTTAAAAAGGAATATTTTTAAAAAGTTTCATATGGGTTACTTTTGACTCTTTTTGAAGAAGTAAAAAAAGAATGTTTTTAACACATACTACATGAATTCCTTTTCCCATTGTCATAGTCATTATTAATTATCAATATTACTATATAAGTTTCTATAGTTTTTAAAATATTTTTTTCCCATTATTATATGAATTTTTAGTTTTATAGGTTTCCAAAATAAAAGGATACTTCATTTTTTTAAATAATATTTATAATTAATTTATAAATGTATTTTTCATCTACTCTAACATCCTTTAATAATTATTATGATTCATTAGGGATATTCTATATGTAGAGACCCGAAGCTTATCGTACATGGACATTACATTACTTTTGCGGAATACTTAGTACATAACAAAAACACACACACAAGGATCGTAATAGTTTAGTGTCTTTGGAAACTCGGAACGTAATCTTCTAATCGTGGTGAAAGATCTTCAATATCTCCCATAAAGATCTTCCTTTTTTTTACCTATAAACCTTTCTTTATATCCTGGGGAAAAGAAAACATAAAAGGGTGAGCTCAAATGCTCAGTAAGGGTAAACAAAAGAAATATCAATCACATCATATACATAAGAACATAGCTTTTTGGAAATCTTAACCTGCAAAAGAGCTCATAATATCATAACATGGGATAAATCATAGAAGTGAAAATGAGATCCCCATAATCATAACATGAAACTTGAAACTTTGTGGCATGCACACATAATCATAGAAAATCATTTCTTGTTAGTCACGACTCATTGCCAAGACTATCTTAGTGGACAAAGTCCCTTTCTGAATCGAGTAACCCTCGTTTCAGTCCTATTTCACTGAACCGGTATAACCTACCATTTCAGCCATGTCTATCTCATGAGATATAAAATCTTTACCCAATGCATTGGAGGGAGATATAGGTCCCACCCATCTCATAATGATACCATTCTTATGTGTGCCACAAAATCATAAATCATACATCATTTCATAACCCATGTAGTAAAAATGGGATTCGTAAACATCGTGACATCATAAAACAATTCATATAAGATAAAGGAATTCATAAAAATAATTCCATCACAACATAACCAAATCAATGTAATAATAGGGATAGAAACAGAACCCTATGTTATCTTAGATGGAAAATAATTTTGATAAAATACTTGAAATGAATTCTTGAGGAAAATATCCTTTCTTCTTCAAAATCAATTTCTTTTCACAAAACGTCATGCAATTTTAAAATAAAGAGATTTTATTGAAAATAGTCGTGAAATCTTTTGGAGGAAGCTTCATGAAAATAAGGCTTTATAAAACCGTAAAAATCCGTTCGTGCCGTATAAGTTAAAAAAACATTCTTCGTACTTTTGTCGGAAAAGTCAAAAAGTACCTCGTACGACAAAAGATTCCTTTCATAGATATTACCTAAAAACTCACCGAAGGGTAAAAATGGATTTAAACAATTGTAGGTGGATGGAAATAATATTACATATTGATGAAACATGGATGTGGATGATAAAATACACCCCAGTAAATACTTATGATATTTCCCTTACCTTAGGTCCGACTTGCTTTGTAAGTGTCCGAACCTCCTGTATAATGATTTAAATCATGTTATTGACTTATTACAGAATCATATTCATTGTTATGATATCATATATGGTTCACTTATGACATTATATTACCCGTTCTTTTGTAAATTCCATGTTAAAGAAGCGTTTTGGGTAAAATCGTTTCATTTATCGTAGGTGTTTTGACTTGTTGTTCTTGACATCATTATTACTTATATCATGATTTACTTACTTCCAGAATATAAAATATGATTTATATATCATATATATTCAGTATATATATATATATAATAGGTAGATAAATAAAATGAAAAACACCGTTCATGGAGACGGTAGTCCGTACGTACGCATGAACGCTGTTTTCCTTTCCTTATTGTCTTAAAATGGAAGTAAGTAGATGACATACATATGTATATATATACATAAATCCAGTATCTTTATAATGTCATATATTTCATTATTATTTCTTATATATACATTATAATCATTCTTAAATGGTTAACATGGAGAATAAATCTCATCGCGTCGTGGAGACGGTATTCCGTACGTACGCACGAGCGATGATATCATTTCTATAAATATTGAATTGAATTGGAGTGGATTATACAATATATAAGAATCAATATGATGTTGTAATAACTATGTATAGTTATTCTTTACACCATTATACCCATCCATGTAAGGTGGTGGTGGAAAATAGATTACACCACGGCGTGGAGACGGTATTCCGTACGTACGCACGCGCGGTGATTTCTTTTTCCGTAGGATGGATAGATGGTGAAATAGGGTTGTTTCATACTTATAATAACATATCAGTATATGAGTGATACTGATGTTATTACTTCATAATGAAACAACTTAAGAAGAAGAAGTGGAAGAAGAAATAAAGATGAAAGAATTGGTAACGGTAATTACCTCTTCTTTGAAGTGCCTCTTTGAGACCTCCTCTTAGGGCACTAAAATTGGTCTTTGAGGAAGACCAGAACCTCTAGGATGTTGCTAGGGAAGTGGAGAGGAGAAATTGGCAGGGGTTGGCCGAGCTTGAGTGCTCAAATTGGTGTGAGGAGGAGGGGGAGGAGGTGTCCTTTTATAGGGGAGGAGAGGGGCACCTTAGGAATATCTCAAAATATTATTTTATATTAAAGTCAAAATCGGTTTATAATGGTTCCAAAGGGTCTTATTTCGAAGCTAAAGTTGGTATGGGTCGAAATCCTATCAACTAATAAGATTTAGACAAGTTTAGGGTATTATTTTAACCTTATCAATTAGATTTAACTCTAAGTTAAATAATTTAACTTTTACCGTGTCTTTTTGTTTTCTTTCACTATATGGTTAATACACATACTATAACATTCCAAACGAACCCCAAATAGTTTATTATTAATATATATATCCTTATCTAAGTCATTTGGCCGAACCTTAGATTTTTAGGAATAAAATAACAATTAATAATATAATATTTGATTTAAAAACTATTTTGTGTCAATTTTGACACTATTTGATATATGATTTTTTTTGAAAGTCATAACAGAATTATATGTTCGAACCAAGTTGATTAGATCAACAATAATATATCATAGTAACCTAGAAAATTATTGTAATTCATAAAAAGTCTCAAATTATATTTATTTTGGTGTTTATAACATCAATTATGTCAATATTTCATTAATAAGATAATTACTGCATCATCATTGTGTCATAAATAAATTAAATTATTTGATGTCTAAAAATTACAAATAAAATACCATCATGTAGTAAATCGTTTTAGCTTTCTAATGAATATTTACAATCGAATTTATCTTATGTATAACCCCATATTAAAAATGATTTACTTATTAAACTTTGATTTTAACTATTTTAACCCTTCTTTAAATAAATTAATAATAAATGTCCTAATCTAATCCAAGTGGGCCTAAATGGTCATATTTTATTCCTAAGTTTGTTTTTGGTCGAATTACACTTGTCCAATAGAATTAAGACATGTGTTAGGGTAATAGTAATATCATATTTACCCTTAGTTACCCTATTTACTATTAACCGTGGTAAAAAAAAGTAAAAAGTTACTATTCACCAAAAATTATTTTCATCTCATTGAACCACATTTTACTTACAGACATCAACCGTGTCTCTCGGATTTTTGAAATTCCATTCACAGAAGCGGTAAAATTAAGTTTTATGAAAAATTCAGTTTTTTTTTAACTACCACTTAGTAGTTTCACTATTCATCAAAAATTGATGTTTTTCTGAACAATGCCAAAATTTCATCCCAAGCTATATTTCATATTCCGAATTCAAAAATGAAGTCTATTTTACCAAATTCATAACATAAAAGTTGCATTAATTAATTTTATAATTAAATCCCGCTGTTAAAACAAATAGCGTGTTTTTAAGAAACAATATCTATCAAAAGATTGACACTTGTTTATGTCTAGTTTAAATGTGAAATTACATCCAATGACCAACATTGTATTAAATTGTAAAAATATATTCTAAATATACTTTAAAACTACTCAAATTAATAATTTATCACTATTAATTATTTTGATTAAAAAAGTTGTTTTTTAATTATAATTTAGTAATTTTCACTATTCATCAGAATATGAATGTTATCCGAAATGTACCAAAATTTCACCTTAGGCTAAATTCGATACTCCGAATCCAAAAATGAAGTTCATTTTGAAATATAAGATTTAAAGAATTTTAAAAAGTGGTTATTACTATTCATAACGGCTAGTTTTAATAATATTTTAATAGCATATCGTTGTTTAGTGAAACTCGGTATTGCGTATTACACACGCTATCGAGGAAGGTCGCGATTGCGTGCAATGCAAGGCAAGTCAAGGATGCGTGTTGTGCAAGCTCCTTTTGGTGTAGCGTACAACACAAGACATTAATAAAATTAAAAAGAATATTTTTTATAAAATCTTGGGCTGTTACATTCTACCCCCCTTAAAATGAAATTCGCCCTCGAAATTCGTCGGGGTTATAAATGGTTTACTATTCGAAAGTTTCTTTAATAGAAACCCACATCGTAAAAAGGAATATCAAAACTAATCTTTAAAAACAAAAGTATGAAACGTAACGGTTACCCAAATAAACAAATCATTGGGTTTCCACATAGGTGAAAATATGGATATGGAAGAGAAATCTAACCATCATGTTCTGATGGAGAGTGGTAGAGAACATGGCTATGGAAAAGCCAATAATCACAAATCCATAGATTTGTGATGATATAAGGTACCATCTGATTCATCAGGTATAAGATCACTAGGACAACATTTTTGGTTTTCAAGATCATTTCCCTAAAGTTGAAAATTTGATTTAGAATAAATACTTACTTTATTTTGGTACAATCTCACTATTGTTCGTGCCTTGAACAATTTCCACTTCATCTCTTAAATAAATGAAGTTGAATTTGTTATTCGTGAAGTGTTAGCAGATCATGTGATAGAATGACGAGTCATTCCATCTATCTCAAACAAAAGGTTAGTAAAAATTATATACATAAGTCGATCTATAGTGAGATTAATCACATATGGTTTCTAAAATGGACTTATACTTCATATATCATACTGCTTAATATAATAAAACTAGTTTCTACTAAACAGGGACTTCCTGTAGGTCAGTGGTAGGCGATAAAGGCCAGTCGCACTTCGGTTGTGGGTTCGATTCCTACAGCCTTGTCCGAAGCGATGGGCTGTCGCCCGTCCTGCAGGTTGTCCTTTTTCTAAAACTACGTTACTATAACATCCCATCAATAATATCGAAAATCTTCTATCCTTAAACAATACTAACTTATGTCCAACATAATCCAGTCTAATCTTTAGGCTTATACATAATACTGCAGTCCACTCTCATAATATAGTAACAACGATTACCAGAGATTTAATACTGTCGTTGATCCCCACATATCACAAGATATGTCTTGTTGGTCACATTCCAAACATTCAAAGTCCTTAATCGTGTATTCTCTTGAATACCTTAGTGAAAACATGAGTGCAGTTAAAAGTTAACACTTTCCACATACCAAAATCCTCAAAATTCTATATACTCAAACCATGATATCACTTAGTCCTTATATCAATCATGAGCTCATGAATACTATCAAACATTTCATTTTATCGTCTTCATTATGCGCATATCGTCTTATTTCCAAAAAATATCTCAATCACTTTGAATACCACATCAATAAATATTGCAATACTCAATGATACAACATTATTTTGGAATCCCATTACATAAACACTTAATCATTCCACCACATCGTTGTCATATTCAACATTGCCAATAGTGATCGCATGTGATTTCCCTTTGTCCTTTGCCTTCAGTGGTTGCTCATGTTGATCATCACTAACCCTTGGATTAGGGAAATTATTAGCATAATGCCCCATTTCCTTGCACTTTAAGCATTGAAGTGTTGGCGGTGCGTTCTCTGCAGTGTTTGCTTTATTCACATCATTAGAAACCCTTTTTCCATTACTTCGACACTCAGCTGCTCGATGACCTTCTTTTCCACACTTAAAACATTTTCTAGTCCCTTTAAGACAATCTCCACCATGCTTCTTTCCACACTTTGTGCATAAGGAAACATTCATCTTCTTTTCACCATTATTCTGAGATTTCTCCTTGAACTCCATCTTTCGTTTCTTGTCAAAACCATGAGATGGATATGTAACACCAACTTCCATTTCTACCTTGATAGCACAATGCACAATTTCTTCATAGCTACTGAAGTCTCTTATAGCTAATGCCCTTCGAAGACTTGGTTTTAAGCCACTGAAAAATCGATCAACTTTACTTTCAGGTTGGATGATAATTCCAGAAGCATACCTTGCAAGTCTTGTAAAATTTGCTTCATAGGTACCAACAGATTCATCGTCCCTTTGCTTCAGTTCAAGAAACTCTTTCTCCATCTTTGTTCGAAGAATACGAGGGAAGTACTTACTGAAAAACACGTTCTTGAACTCGTCCCATTCCATGGACTCAATTTCATCTCTTGGCCTCGTATTCTTGATAAGATTCCACCATTGATCAGCTTCACCTTCCAAATGATATACTGCTAAGATGACTTTATCATGATCAGAACATTGAAGAACTGAAAATATATTTTCAGTAGTACTGATCCATTGTTCAGCCACAAGTGGATCAGAAGACCCACTGAAAGAAGGTGGACGTTGCCTCATGAAGGACTCAATAGAATATTGTTCCCTTCTCTGCTCATTTGGAAGTCCAGAATGATTCATAGCTTGTGTAAGTATAGCAATAAGATTTTGCACTCCATCTCCCATAACATTTGTTTGTTCAGGAGGGCAATCATTGCATTGTCCATTGCATTGATCAACACGGTTCCTTCGGGTTCCAGCCATCGTCTAAAACCCAAAAGGAATAGTGTGAGAGGCAAAAATCATGCTAGGGAAAACAACATAATAAAGGGGGAGTACCTTCAATATCCAACATCTTAGGTTTAATTCTATGATCGTTAGCGTAATTCTATTACTATAACCTATACGTATACTTATCCCTAGGGACATCCCTAGACATACCTTAGAAATATCTCTAGGGATCTCACTAACGTTTTCGCATCCTAGTTTCCAAAGGTTGACTAAACCTTTCCTTTGATACCAACTGTAGAGACCTGAAGCTTATCGTACATGGACATTACATTACTTTTGCGGAATACTTAGTACATAACAAAAACACACACACAAGGATCGTAATAGTTTAGTGTCTTTGGAAACTCGGAACGTAATCTTCTAATCGTGGTGAAAGATCTTCAATATCTCCCATAAAGATCTTCCCTTTTTTTTACCTATAAACCTTTCTTTATATCCTGGGGAAAAGAAAACATAAAAGGGTGAGCTCAAATGCTCAGTAAGGGTAAACAAAAGAAATATCAATCACATCATATACATAAGAACATAGCTTTTTGGAAATCTTAACCTGCAAAAGAGCTCATAATATCATAACATGGGATAAATCATAGAAGTGAAAATGAGATCCCCATAATCATAACATGAAACTTGAAACTTTGTGGCATGCACACATAATCATAGAAAATCATTTCTTGTTAGTCATGACTCATTGCCAAGACTATCTTAGTGGACAAAGTCCCTTTCTGAATCGAGTAACCCTCGTTTCAGTCCTGTTTCACTGAACCGGTATAACCTACCATTTCAGCCATGTCTATCTCATGAGATATAAAATCTTTACCCAATGCATTGGAGGGAGATATAGGTCCCACCCATCTCATAATGATACCATTCTTATGTGTGCCACAAAATCATAAATCATATATCATTTCATAACCCATGTAGTAAAAATGGGATTCGTAAACATCGTGACATCATAAAACAATTCATATAAGATAAAGGAATTCATAAAAATAATTCCATCACAACATAACCAAATCAATGTAATAATAGGGATAGAAACAGAACCCTATGTTATCTTAGATGGAAAATAATTTTGATAAAATACTTGAAATGAATTCTTGAGGAAAATATCCTTTCTTCTTCAAAATCAATTTCTTTTCACAAAACGTCATGCAAATTTAAAAGAAAGAGATTTTATTGAAAATATTCATGAAATATTTTGGAGGAAGCTTCATGAAAATAAGGCTTTATAAAACCGTAAAAATCCGTTCGTGCCGTATAAGTTAAAAAAACATTCTTCGTACTTTTGTCGGAAAAGTCAAAAAGTACCTCGTACGACAAAAGATTCATTTCATAGATATTACCTAAAAACTCACCGAAGGGTAAAAATGGATTTAAACAATTGTATGTGGATGGAAATAATATTACATATTGATGAAACATGGATGTGGATGATAAAATACACCCCAGTAAATACTTACGAATAAACAATCTCGGATAAAAATGAGATTGTGATATTTCCCTTACCTTAGGTCCGACTTGCTTTGTAAGTGTCCGAACCTCCTGTATAATGATTTAAATCATGTTATTGACTTATTACAGAATCATATTCATTGTTATGATATCATATATGGTTCACTTATGACATTATATTACCCGTTCTTTTGTAAATTCCATGTTAAAGAAGCGTTTTGGGTAAAATCGTTTCATTTATCGTAGGTGTTTTGACTTGTTGTTCTTGACATCATTATTACTTATATCATGATTTACTTACTTCCAGAATATAAAATATGATTTATATATCATATATATTCAGTATATATATATATATAATAGGTAGATAAATAAAATGAAAAACACCGTTCATGGAGACGGTAGTCCGTACGTACGCATGAACGCTGTTTTCCTTTCCTTATTGTCTTGAAATGGAAGTAAGTAGATGAAATACATATGTATATATATACATAAATCCAGTAGCTTTATAATGTCATATATTTCATTATTATTTCTTATATATACATTATAATCATTCTTAAATGGTTAACATGGAGAATGAATCTCATCGCGTCGTGGAGACGGTATTCCGTACGTACGCACGAGCGATGATATCATTTCTATAAATATTGAATTGAATTGGAGTGGATTATACAATATATCAGAATCAATATGATGTTGTAATAACTATGTATAGTTATTCTTTACACCATTATACCCATCCATGTAAGGTGGTGGTGGAAAATAGATTACACCACGGCGTGGAGACGGTATTCCGTACGTACGCACGCGCGGTGATTTCTTTTTCCGTAGGATGGATAGATGGTGAAATAGGGTTGTTTCATACTTATAATAACATATCAGTATATGAGTGATACTGATGTTATTACTTCATAATGAAACAACTTAAGAAGAAGAATTGGAAGAAGAAATAAAGATGAAAGAATTGGTAACGGTAATTACCTCTTCTTTGAAGTGCCTCTTTGAGACCTCCTCTTAGGGCACTAAAATTGGTCTTTGAGGAAGACCAGAACCTCTAGGATGTTTCTAGGGAAGTGGAGAGGAGAAATTGGCAGGGGTTGGCCGAGCTTGAGTGCTCAAATTGGTGTGATGAGGAGGGGGAGGAGGTGTCCTTTTATAGGGGAGGAGAGGGGCACCTTAGGAATATCTCAAAATATTATTTTATATTAAAGTCAAAATCGGTTTATAATGGTTCCAAAGGGTATTATTTCGAAGCTAAAGTGGGTATGGGTCGAAATCCTATCAACCAATAAGATTTAGACAAGTTTAGGGTATTATTTTAACCTTATCAATTAGATTTAACTCTAAGTTAAATAATTTAACTTTTACCGTGTCTTTTTGTTTTCTTTCACTATATGGTTAATACACTTACTATAACATTCAAAAAGAACCCCAAATTGTTTATTATTAATATATATATCCTTATCTAAGTCATTTGGCCTAACCTTAGATTTTTAGGAATAAAATAACAATTAATAATATAATATTTGATTTAAAAACTATTTTGTGTCAATTTTGACACTATTTGATATATGATTTTGTTTGAAAGTCATAAAAGAATTATATGTTCGAACCAAGTTGATTAGATCAACAATAATATATCATAGTAACCTAGAAAATTAGTGTAATTCATAAAAAGTCTCAAATTATATTTATTTTTGTGTTTATAACATCAATTATATCAATATTTCATTAATAAGATAATTACTACATCATCATTGTGTCATAAATAAATTAAATTATTTGATGTCTAAAAATTACAAATAAAATACCATCATGTATTAAATCTTTTTAGCTTTCTAATGAATATTTACAATCGAATTTATCTTATGTATAACCCCATATTAAAAATTATTTACTTATTAAACTTTGATTTTAACTATTTTAACCCTTCTTTAAATAAATTAATAATAAATGTCCTAATCTAATCCAAGTGGGCCTAAATGGTCATATTTTATTCCTAAGTTTGTTTTTGGTCGAATTACACTTGTCCAATAGAATTAAAACATGTGTTAGGGTAATAGTAATATCATATTTACCCTTAGTTACCCTATTTACTATTAACCGTGGTAAAAAAAAAGTAAAAAGTTACTATTCACCAAAAATTATTTTCATCTCATTGAACCACATTTTACTTACTGACATCAACCGTGTCTCTCAGATTTTTGAAATTCCATTCACAGAAGCGGTAAAATTAAGTTTTATGAAAAATTCAGTTTTTTTTTAACTACCACTTAGTAGTTTCACTATTCATCAAAAATTGATGTTTTTCAGAACAATGCCAAAATTTCATCCCAAGCTATATTTCATATTCCGAATTCAAAAATGAAGTCTATTTTACCAAATTCATAACATAAAAGTTGCATTAATTAATTTTATAATTAAATCCCGCTGTTAAAACAAATAGTGTGTTTTTAAGAAACAATATCTATCAAAAGATTGACACTTGTTTATGTCTAGTTTAAATGTGAAATTACATCCAATGACCAACATTGTATTAAATTTTAAAAATATATTCTAAATATACTTTAAAACTACTCAAATTAATAATTTATCACTATTAATTATTTCGATTAAAAAAGTTGTTTTTTAATTATAATTTAGTAATTTTCACTATTCATCAGAATATGAAAGTTATCTGAAATGTACCAAAATTTCACCTTAGGCTAAATTCGATACTCCGAATCCAAAAATGAAGTTCATTTTGAAATATAAGATTTACAGAATTTTAAAAAGTGGTTATTACTATTCATAACGGCTAGTTTTAATAATATTTTAATAGCATATCGTTGTTTAGTGAAACTCGGTATTGCGTATTACACACGCTATCGAGGAAGGTCGCGATTGCGTGCAATGCAAGGCAAGTCAAGGATGCGTGTTGTGCAAGCTCCTTTTGGTGTAGCGTACAACACAAGAAATTAATAAAATTAAAAAGAATATTTTTTATAAAATCTTGGGTTGTTACACTATAATGATACCATCTACCTTATTTCTTTTTATGCCTTATGATGATGTTTTATGGAAATTATTGGGAAACTTGTTTCTTTTCCACAAGTTAATCAAGCTATAAAGGAATGATGGTTGTTTTATAATCTTTATATTAAAATTAAATACCTATCAATTTTCTGACTGTTATTATTCTTATAAATTATAAATAACGATGGGTTTCCCCTCCCCCAGACCTATCATATATAAATAATGATGGGGGAGCCTGGTATATATCTCTCCAATGTATTGGGTAATCATTTATTCTAGAGATAAATGTTGATTGGAATTAACAACTTATAAGTTATTCCATATGGGTGAATCATGAGTGAAAATGGGTGATAAATATAATTTCACAATATACCTACATGGGTTTTCTATTCTTTATATGAATTTTAATGGTTTTAATTAGAAAATATTTATTTTAGATAGCTCCTTATTGTTGAATCATATGACATTTTTCTTATGAATATTCTTTATGCCACGGATCATGATTTATAGATCATGTTTTGTTAGGTATTAATCTATTATGATATGAACTTTGACTATTTTCCCATACCCTTATGCTCAATTATGTTATATCTAGAAGGGTATCATGTGTGGATAATTTTTTAGGGGATGTTGAAGACTTATTATGGAATACGAGAATCTGGTTATAATGGGAAAATTCTCATTGGATAATAAAGATATGGTTTTTTAAAATTAATAGGTTTTCCTAAAACTCGAAACCTAAAAGGTATCAGGTATTTAAGTGAATCAATATTGATTATAGATAATATAATTATGGAAGTAAAATTATAGGGTCTATTCTTTTAGAATTAAATTTGGTATTTTTGGATTTTGTTCCTAGCACCATATCCAAGTATATAGGTATGGGGTGTTATAGTCATGGTTAAAAAACTACATAGACCATGACTATTTTAATTAAAAGACATTATATCTCTAAAAAATAATAATTTCTTTATTTCTTCATCTATATAAAAATTTCATCAAAACCTAAGGGAAATGTGATGGTACTAAAGTATTTTAGGGAGGAAAACTTTTATCCAAATCAATGTAAAAACTACAACCCTTAAAATAATGTAGAAAATCTACCTTTATATAATTATCAAATCTATCTAAACTTCTTGAACCTTTCTTAATAGGGATTCTTGAGAATAATACACTAGAATCCTTTCTCCTAAGGTATCCATGGTTTGTATTAATCTCTTAACACCTGTGAATGATCTATTTAAAGCCATAGATTTCTAAAACCTTTCGTTAAAGGATTAAAGAAAATGGGAGCTAAATAGAGCTTCGATTTAGGGAGCCTTCATAACCTGATTCTAGTATTTGAATGCTACAAATGTATATATAATTAATAAACCATGATACTATTTATATAGCCATCAAAGGACCCTCCTTGGATTGAAAAATGTTTCAAAAACATTCAATTATCAATGAGATGTTTCATAAATGTTTAATATCTTTTTTGTTACATTTCATTAGTGTGGTCAATTTTTTTAATATTCAAATAATTAAGCTTTCTATACAAACTCCTCAAATTATTAAAACATGCCAATCAAACCCAAAATGATATATTATGTGTAATTTAGAATATAAATCACGTGTTATTATATAATTCGTGAACTTACATATATAAAACCATGGTGGAGTTACCTTCAACTCAAACCACAATGTGGTGTGGCATGGTTTATACCACCACATATTGGTTTAGTTTTTAGTAAATATCAAATTAAATACCTCTTTTTGTAGTTTATATATTTTAAAATAAGTTTTTATTGGTTATGAAATAATTTATTTAATATTTTATTATATTTTCTAATACTAATTTGATCTGAATATTTTCTTCAAAAGGAGTGTGTGAAATTTTTATAAATTTTCTTTCCAAAATTAAAATATACTTTAAAAAAAATATTTTAAAATAATATTAAGATGTATTTATTTGAAAATTTTATTTAATTCAAAACTAAAGTTATCAATAAACTAAATTTGACATTGTTACATAATGTTTTACTGAAATATAGATTATAATTCAAAGAAAATGAATCAAAATGGGAACGAAAAAACCAGGAAATAATTCTCTACCAGAAGTAAAAGTAATGTGGTAATTTATTTAAAAACATGTTCTTTTTTGCTTTGATGTTTTAGATTAATGTTTATATGGAATTTTTAAAATACTCATAAATGATGAAACAAAGGGTTTAAATAAGAGTATAATATCTTAAACATTAAAACAAGATGAGAAATTTTCAAATGAAATTAATAATGGTGTTTTTAGGTAATTTTTGGAAAAAAATTATTACATTTATTAAATATAATTTTTAATTATAAAAGGAATTTAATAAAAAATTTATCACTAGATTTGGTGAAAAATAATATGAAGGCTTTTGGAGGAGAGAAAAATTTCCAAATAAAGTTAAAACTACTGAACAAAACCTATTTTTTCTAAGATTTATTCATTTTGTTTAGAATGAATAAAACTAAAATTCATACAAATTTTCTCTAATGATGTTATTTTTTAAAGATCCTTGACACAAGATTGATATTTATTAATGATAAATAGTCAAAATACTTCTTTTCCCTAGGGTATCAATAGGATATGTGAATCTATTAACACTTTGAAATGATCCACTCTTCCTTATAGTCTATTGGAACCGTTTTTTAGAGAGAGAAATAGATAGCTTCATCTTTAAGAAATATCACTGATCAAATAATGGTATGAAATTTTATTTATATCACTCACCCATTCACAAACCATTAACCTATTTATATATTCCACTACGAATCTTAAACTTTTATCAAATTTTAAGCCTATTGAATAAAACTATTTCATAATCATTTCATAAGTTATAGTTCTTTGTAACTCTTGGGTTATAATATTGATCAATTATATAACATTTAAATAATTTATTTACATATTCAAAATTATCAAATAATCATCATGTTATAATCCAACCAAAAAAGATAACTTTTTCATGAGAATGAGGATGTGTTAGATGTTATCACATAACGCATCACTACGGGAAAAATGAGCAATTGCGACGGGTTATTTGCGACGGGATTTAATCCCGTCGCAAATAGTCATGTTAAAAAAGTATTTGCGACGGGGGTACATCCCCGTCGCAAATAATGAGGCATTTGCGACGGGATTGCTTTCCCCGTCGCAAATAGTTTTCCCGCGATGCGCGCCAAATCGCGGGAAACGTATTTGCGACGGGGAAATATTCCCGTCGCAAATAGCCGGCGGCGGTAAATGGTATTTGCGACGGGAATATTCCCCCGTCGCAAATACTATGTCGGCAGAGGGTTATTTGCGACGGGACCCGTCGCAAATAACTATTTACCGGTTGACCGTAATAAATGTTGGCGAAGGTATTTGCGACGGGACCCGTCGCAAATAATACTATTTGCGACGGGAATCCCGTCGCAAATGGACCCGTCGCAACTAATCTAACCTATAAATACCCCCATCCGTTTTTTTCATTTCATTCTCATTCTTTATCTTCTCTCTCTCTCAGAATCATATTTCTAGAGTTTAGTTTTTCTCCAGTTTAAGTTTTTTCTCCGGAGCTGATATTAAAGTTTTGAAGAACGATCAGAACAGATCAATTTTCAAGGTATTTATCTTCATTTTAATTTTTTATTTATTTTTAATTTTTTATTAGTTTTTATTATTATTAATTAGTTGTAATTTAATTTTGTTTACATTGTTTTATTACTTAATAAATTTAAATTATTAGTATTGTTTATATGGTAATTAGGAATAATTAGTAATAATTTTTAATAATTAAGAATAAATATTAATAACTAGTAATAAATACCAATAATTAGGAATAAGAACATTATTACATTATTAGTTTATTTTATTATTAATATTAAAATAATATAATTTTTTATATATATACAGTTCTTTTTTCATCTGTGTGTTTGCTGTCTTCACATGTATTATTTGTATGTGGAGATAGAAAACGCACAGATGAAAAAAGAACTGTATATAAATTAGAAAATTATATTATTTTAATATTAATAATAAAATATATTAATAATGTTATTATTTGTAATTATTGGTAATTATTTCTAATTATTGATAATTATTCATTTTATTACTAATAATTATCAATAATTAAGAATAATTAGTAATAATTACCAATAATTAACAATAATTAGTATTAATTACCTATAATTAGTATTAATTACCATTAATTAGTATTAATTACCAATAATTAGTATTAATTACCAATAATTCGTAATAATTAGGAATAATTAACAATAATTACTAATAATTAGGAATAATTAACAATAATTACGAATAATTAACAATAATTAGTAATAATTAGGAATAATTAGTAATAATTAGGAATAATTAGGAATAATTAGTAATAATTAAGAATAATTAGGAATAATTAGTATTAATTAGGAATAATTAGTAATAATTACCAATAATTAGGAATAATTAGGAATAATTAGTATTAATTACAAATAATTAGTATTAATTAGGAATAATTAGTATTAATTACAAATAATTAGTCTTAATTACCAATAAGTAGTATTAATTACCAATAATTAGTATTAATTACCAATAATTCGTAATAATTAGTATTAATTACCAATAATTCGTAATAATTAGGAATAATTAACAATAATTAGTAATAATTAGGAATAATTAACAATAATTAGGAATAATTAGTAATAATTAGGAATAATTAGGAATAATTAGTAATAATTAGGAATAATTAGTAATAATTAGGAATAATTAGTAATAATTAGGAATAATTAGTAATAATTAGGAATAATTAGGAATAATTAGTATTAATTAGGAATAATTAGTATTAATTACCAATAATTAGTATTAATTACCAATAATTAGTAATAATTACCAATAATTAGTTTTAATTACAAATAATTCGTATTAATTACAAATAATTAGTATTAATTAGGAATAATTAGTATTAATTACCAATAATTAGTATTAATTACCAATAATTAGTATTAATTACCAATAATTAGTATTAATTACCAATAATTAGTATTAATTACCAATAATTAGTAATAATTAGGAATAATTAACAATAATTAGTAATAATTAGGAATAATTAACAATAAGTAGGAATAATTACGAATAATTAGTATTAATTAGGAATAATTAGTAATAATTACCAATAATTAGTATTAATTACCAATAATTAGTATTAATTACCAATAATTAGTAATAATTAGGAATAATTAACAATAATTAGTAATAATTAGGAATAATTAACAATAATTAGTAATAATTAGGACTAATTAACAATAATTAGGAATAATTAGTATTAATTAGGAATAATTAGTAATAATTACCAATAATTAGTAATAATTACCAATAATTAGTAATAATTACCAATAATTAGTATTAATTAGGAATAATTAACAATAATTAGTAATAACTAGGAATAATTAACAATAATTAGTAATAATTAGGAATAATTAACAATAATTAGTAATAATTAGTATTAATTAGGAATAATTAACAATAATTAGTAATAATTAGTATTAATTAGGAATAATTAGTAATAATTACCAATAATTAGTATTAATTAGGAATAATTAGTAATAATTACCAATAATTAGTATTAATTACCAATAATTAGTAATAATTAGGAATAATTAACAATAATTAGTAATAATTAGGAATAATTAACAATAATTAGTAATAATTAGGACTAATTAACAATAATTAGGAATAATTAGTATTAATTAGGAATAATTAGTATTAATTAGGAATAATTAGTATTAATTACGAATAATTAGTAATAATTACCAATAATTAGTAATAATTACCAATAATTAGTAATAATTACCAATAATTAGTAATAATTAACAATAATTAGTAATAATTACCAATAATTAGTATTAATTACCAATAATTAGCAATAATTACCAATAATTAGCAATAATTACCAATAATTAGCAATAATTACCAATAATTAGTATTAATTACTAATAATTAGTAATAATTACGAATAATTAGAAATAATTAGAAATAATTAGAAATAATTACCAATAATTAGCAATAATTAGCAATAATTAGCAATAATTTGAAATAATTAGCAATAATTAGAAATAATTAGCAATAATTAGAAATAATTAGCAATAATTAGAAATAATTAGCAATAATTAGTAATAATTAGCAATAATTAGGAATAATTAGTAATAATTAGGAATAATTAGGAATAAGTAGGATTAATTAGGAATAAGTAGGATTAATTAGGAATAATTAGGATTAATTAGGAATAATTAGTAATAATTGCCAATAATGACCAATAATTGCCAATAATTACCAATAATTGCAAATAATTAGGAATAATTGCAAATAATTAGGAATAATTAGGAATAATCAGGAATACTCAGGAATACTCACGAATACTCACGAATACTCACGAATACTCACGTATAATCACGAATACTCACGAATAATCACGAATACTCACGAATACTCACAAATAATCAGGAATACTCACAAATAATCAGGAATACTCAGGAATACTCAGGAATACTCAAGAACACTTAGCAAAAAATTGACAATTGACGACCCTTTAAGATTTGAACATGTTAAGAGTCGGTGATGACGATGATGTTAATGATGTCACACATGAATTTGAAATGGTAAGAGATGAAGCAACTGCAACTCGAATGGATATCGATGATGTTGAGGAGGAATATGAAGATGACATTGACATATATGAAGATGATGATGAAGATGAACACTTATAGAATTCCATGGTATTTATATACAATCATAATATGTATATATATGTATATATAATAGTAATTATCAATTATTTGCTAATATTAACATTTTCTGTTTCAGATGGACGAGGCCACATTTCGTGAGTTGACGGAGGCTGACCTGCCTTTCGATGCGGATGAGTTGTTGGCAGATGACCCTCAGCCTGCAGGCGCTTCAGGGAGTACGCGGAGGGGGCGCGGTCTTGCACGATTGATGATTCCTGACCCCGTCCCCGAGCGACGTCCACGTCTTGGGTTTGATCCGCGCACCCGGAGGTGTGATAACCTGTGTAATAACTTGTGAATTTGACTAAGATTTCATTAATCTATTCACATAATAAATGTTTATTATTTTTTCAGTTTTTCGCATATAGCAGTCGGACAGGGCAGCGCTATTTTGCGCAACTATTTTTCTCAGCCGTGGACCACATGGGAGCAGATTCCCATTGATGTGCAGCAGGCCATGTTCGGCCATTGGTTGGTACGTACGTAAATAAATAATTTTTATTTTGAAAATTATTTCATTTCTAACTTGATATTTTGATTTATTTGTAGGGTTTATGGTATCCGATCGAGGATACCATGCGTGACGCCATCCACGAGGCATGGGAGGTGGCCATGCGTGATCGCCTTCGTCAGTTTTTGCACAATTTAAGAAAAGCTGCGATGAAGAAATCAGGAGTGTCAGATTTTGAGGAGTCATGTAGAGCACACCGACCAGAGTACATTTCATCCCATGTATGGGATGGATTATGTGCGCACTGGTTGAGTGGTGCCTTTCAGAGGAGATCATCGGTGGGGAGGCAGAATCGGGGGAGGCAGGAGGTGACTCATCGAGCTGGGAGTCGTTCTTTCAGTACTCATAGACAGCATCTGGTACGTACATTATTTATAAATATTTTATATAACTATAAATATTAACAGTTTATTTTTTATTCTTATAGGCTGTCGAGCACCCCGATATTACAGAGTACGACGTATATCGGAGGATGTATAGTGATCCTACTACTGGGGAGCTTAGAGGTGATCGTCAGCATCACATCGTGGTCAGTATTATTTGTTTTCAAGTTTAAAAATTAACTGCATATAATATATTCACAATTTTAATTTTAAATTGCAACTGTAGGAGTCATATGAGGCCGCAGCGGCACAGGCCCGGCCTGAGAGTCAGGCCGAGTCATCAGATCAGACCACTGCCCGTCAGTTTGATGAGGCGGCATGGATGCAGGCCACCCAGTATGCCTTCGAGAAGGGCCGGGTAGTTGGTATCGGCTCTCGACTGACTCCCGGAGATTATTATGGCAGTGCTGCGATGTCGGCGTCCAGCTCGAGGGGAGCTCGTGCATCTTCTTCTACACAGTATGAGGAGCAGTTGCGATCTCAGACTGCACAGATAGAGAGTCTCCGACAGGAGCAGGAGCAGATACGTCAGCAGCATGAGGAGGAGCGTCGACGCCAGCAGCAGCTGTACGAGGAGCAGACGAGTCGGTGGCAGCAGCAGCATCAGGAGCAGATGGAGTACATGCGCCGACTCACTCATGCTTTAGGGATGGAGTTTCCTCCACCACCATCTGCAGATCCCCCACCTCCCCCCCCTCCTACAGATTAGAGTTTGTATTTCTGTTATAAAATTTGTGAAATCAAAATATTTTTTTTTTCTATTCGTAGTTTCTGTCTCATTATAAAATATTAATAATATTATATTTTTAAATAACAATATTAATATGAATAATAATAATATTTATATTTTATAATATTAAATTTTATATATATATTAAAATTTTATATATATATTAAAATTTTATAATATTATAATTTAATTATTTTTTGGTAATACTTGAATTATTTTAATATTTGAATGTAAAATAATTCTATTATTTTTATATTAATTAAAATAACTTATTAATATTTTTTTATTTATGAATTATAATTATAATATTATTATATTAATTAAATTATTTATTAGTATTCTATTATTTTTATTTTTGAATTATAATTCTACTATTATTATATTAATTAAAATAATTTATTATTTTCATTTGTAAATTATAATTCTATTATTATATTAATTAAAATAATTTATTAATAATTTTTTTTTATTTTTTTTATAGTATTTGCGACGGGATACTATGCCCGTCGCAAATACTAGTATTATTAATATTTTTTTATTTTTTTTTAAAAAGAGTATTTGCGACGGGTCCCGTCGCAAATACTATTCATAGTAATTGCGACGGGTCCCGGTTCCCGTCGCAAATACTAGTATTATTATTTTTTTTATTTTTTAAAAAAAAATGTTATTGCGACGGGCCCGTCGCAAAAACAATTTGCGACGGGAACCGTCGCAAAAGGTATCTGCGACGGGCCCGTCGCAATAACTGTTTAAAAAGTTTTTTACAAAAAACGGAATACTATTTGCGACGGGGAGAATGCCCGTCGCAAAAAAGGGCTTTAGCGACGGTCCCGTCGCAAATAAGTTTAGTTGCGACGGCGTTTTCCGCAACGGGCTATTTGCGACGGGACCCCGTCGCAAATGGCTATTTGCGACGGGATCCCGTCGCAAATAGCCCGTCGCAAATACCTGGTTTTCCAGTAGTGCATGAACTATCATGCATAAAACAAAACTATAGTAACATTTTCTCTATTATGTTTTACACTAACATAGAATAAAACATTATTAACACCACTAATATAAGTTTTAACATTGTTACGTAGATCTAACAATATACCATTTTTATTAAAACCTCATATACATGGTGCACTTTACTTTATATCCCCTTATATGTAATTACTTGTGAAACCATATCTAATATTCTATTTGGTCATCTTTCAAAACTCGTTTTCAAAATGAAATCCTTCATTTTCACCAAATTTTACATTGTATATAACCACTTGTAAACAATATGTCCAAAAAATATTTTAGATATCCTCTAAATAACATTTGGGATAGATCTCTAAGTTTTATACAAACTATTTGAAATAAAACTTAATATTTATTCATTGGACCAAAAAGTGTGAACCCACATGAATTTATATAATTTAAAACAATTATAAATTCCCTAATAAATAATTTTACTAAAATTTCATCCACTAGAAAATAATCAGTGTTACTTGATCTATAAATGGATTTCAGGTGATCTCTAAAAAAACATATACCACCTGACCTCTATCCTCTATCGATATCATGTAAAAGTATAAAAAATCATATAATCATTTTGTGTAATACATCAAGTGACTAGGAGATATAAATTATTTCAATCCTATATAACCTACTCATACATTCTTAATTCTATGAATAGACTAATTTATAAAATGAACACATCACATGTTATTCACCAAGATGGATGAGCACATCACATTTACCTCACCCAAATAGACAAGTAAAAAACATATAACTTATCTATTTATGGATAAAAACTTCCTTATTCTATCTCAATTGAGGGATAAAATTTCATACTCATCATAAAAGATAAAAAAATATTATATTGTTTAAAGCTCAACTAACGACATGATCAACAACATAACCAACCACTGTTAATTAGCTGGGCCTCAAGGTTGTCATAAGAATGGTATTAAAGTGTGTAATTTCTCATGTGAGGTATTTTAGAAACTTCAAGTAATTGGGATTAAATATGAAACATGCACCCCTGGTATACCAAAGATAGAGTGTATGACACTCTGTGTGGTATACATGGGGGGAAATATAGTATAAAAATCTATTTTTTCATCATGATTAAATCATGCATCTCTATATAAAAAACCAAACAATTTTAATATTCTAATTATAGTACAACCTATAATACACCATGATGACCATAAAATAAGAATATATCAAATTCATACTTTGAGTGGAAAATTATCATTTTAATTTTTAAATATATATAATTAGCATGAAATAATGATAAATAGGGGTTGATTTTTATAAAAGAAAAATTATATTTTATATTATTAAACTATTTTAAGAATAATAATAAAATCAGTAATATTTTCTTGTGTAATCATATCACATATGATATGTATTTAGGAAATAATTATGTTTGATATACTTTTAGGATTTATTTATGCTTGTTACACCGCAATGTAATTACTATCACATCTCTATGCAACCATTTGATAAATACTCTCTAAAACTCCTATAATAGGTAACATTTATAAAGAATTATTACTTGAATAAAGGTTATTTTAATATTAATAATCCTCATGTTCTAACATTTGAAAATAATATTAAAACTTATTTTATTTACAACATCTAATATTGTGATGTTAATAACTATTTTTATCAATTTAAAACTCATTATAAGTTAATCATCATCGTTTTTTAGATTAAAACATATCATTTGATATTAGTTGGTAAAAAATAAAAAAATAAATATTTAAAATAAGATCAAAATTTACCAACACATCTCAAACTCATTTAGGATATAAAGTGAAATTCACTTTAAATTCAATTAGTAAAATAATTTATTTATTATACTTTGAACTTCTATAAGTTCAAGCATACTCCCACTATCCACTTAGAAACTATATTTTCTCTTAAATATATTTTAAAGACACTAACTATTTGGTGTTAAGAGACATAACTTATTTTATTTTTGGGAATATTTAAAAAATTATCAATTAATAACTATATATTATATTCCATTATATGTACTTTGAGAAATAATATAAAAAAAATATGTTTTAAAATATGATACTAATATGTAGCGGGAACCATCCTCTCATTTTTTAGAAAATATTTTAGATAAAAAAACATTTATTCTAGATAAAAATACTTTTATAACTTCTTTTAGAATCAAATTATATATATAGATGAATCATAAACTATGTGTATCAAAATCAACATCTTATAGTATTTTTACAACTATTTATTTAAAATACTTTCTCTTATCTTATAAAGTAAAATAATATTCAAATTTAAATCCTTTATTTAGATCCATTTTAGCTTTAAAGTATTAGTTTTTCATTCTAAATCGTCATATTATCAACCTTTTCTACTTTATTTTAATGAAAAGTAGAGGCTTCATCAATCCTTTCCTTAATTTTCAACTCATTTATATTTACATTAGTTGTAAATATAAATTTTGTATATATATCCTTCAAAATAAAAAAAATTATTTCTACAATATTAGCACCTTATGAATAATCTCAATATAGTTTTTACTCTCCATATATTATTTTAGAAAATTACTCCTCTAGTGACCAAATTAACCATAATGTAAGCACCTAACCACCTTCATAACACCAATTTTAGGTTTTTATAACCTAGTATGACTATTGGACCCTTAAATATTATTGTCTTAACTTAAACCTTTACCATTTTGTGCTATCAAGATGGAACTAGAGACTGAACGTCCCATGTTATGTATAACTATCCACAAAATATTGAGTAAATTGGTTAAAATTTTATTGAACTCATTCATATTATTAGAAAAATTCCAATAATGATTTAGGAGTGAATTTCATAGCCATGTTTATCCTTAAAAGAGATCACATCCTCTCTAATCCCTTAACATATCCAATCATATTAAGTAAATAAGCATAGATTGGTATTATATCAATAATTTTTCATCTTATAATTCCTTCAAAATCATCAAATTATTCATTCTTATTCTTATCATAATCATCTAGATTCTATTATTGAAAAACTTCAACAATATACTATATATTAAGGGGTTTCTCTAATTCATATAAATTTCCTTCTTTATTAAGAATAATTCTTAAATTCTTATGATAGTCCAAGTGTTTTATTTTATTAAGATTCTTTTGTTTAAATTATTAATCTCAAATTCATTTTTTATTATTTTGATTTCATTATATCTACAATTAAATTTTTTATTTGGTGGGTACCATATTTTACAATAATTTAATATATAATTTTATTAAATATGATCCCACTAAAATAATAACCCATTTTAAATGAAATTATATCCATTACTGTGTCAAGATAAATATTTTACTAAGTAACGAGTCCATTAGGATGTTACTCTAATCACTTAGTTATTTTGGTATACCATCATAAAAATCATATTTCATATGATTCTTTGATATTTGAGTAGAGAATCCATTACCCAAATAAATTATATATACAAGATCAACTTAATTCTAATGGTATCGTAACTATTATGTTTTCCTAGATAATTGTAACCCAAATATCATAGTAAGATTTGTTTTCCAAACTCTTAGGCTTAGTGATTTTCACCATACCTTACACAATATAATATATGGGAAACCTACTTTTCAAAAACCTACCATGTCAGATGATTGAGGTCTCAACAAGTGTTAACATTATAAGGAATATAATAATTAATATTTCAAGGATTTTTTTAATATGACCATATTATCTCATGTATTCCCTTCATGTATTCAATATTCTAAGGATTTATTTTATATATGTTAACCCTTCAAGAAAATTAATATATTAAAAAACATTAATATATAAAACTTTATACAACTCATGATTTATGATACTTACCCAAAAATAAAATACACTTCTATCAACACAAATTTAAATACATATCATTAATAAGATATATGAAACTCTTTCATATAGATTCTTAAAATCATATGAAACCAAAATCCCCATAGGAGTAAGCATAGTGTGAAAAGTATTAAACACACACTTTTCTAGAATGTTCCAAATCCCTTAGGATAGTGAGAAGTATGGAAACAATTCTCACTATCCATGGATCACTCCTCAAGGGAGACCTCAATTACAATACGATCCTAACACAAAAAATGTTTGATCGATAAATAAACTTTACTTTTAAGTTCATAACCCACAAACAAATAATATTAATGGTTTAATATAAATAAATCATATTTCATACATATAATGTAGCTAATTATATGCATGGTATTCCATTTATAATAAGTTTTTTAACAGTTTAAACTAAAACAACATCTATTAATGATATAGGAATTATATTCATGGATAATAAATCAGATAATAAAATAAATAAATAAAAATTTCATAAACTTTTTCATGAGAAAAAAATTTATAAACATTTCATAAAGAAAAAGATATGATGTCTTTATAATTAAAAAAAATATTTATAGTGATTCAATTAATAAATAAACATGAACATTCCATGGTTATTTTAATATGAACACTTTCATTTTATAAATTTACATGGTATTTAATATGAAATCCTTCATATTAAAATTTTAAAATATTTATGAAAAATTTATACTAATATAAACATTTCATGTTTTATGTAAACACTTTTCAAAATAAAATACCTCATATTTCATTTTATTTAACCCTTGATCAAATCTACAAAAACAATTTTTGGTATGGTTTAAATAAATTTCCTAATAATGAATTTAAATATGATAATTTCATGTTTAAATATAATTTTTTATATTTTCCTTATTTTAAAAACATTATAAAATATCCAACCATGAAAATTTACTTTAAACTAGGATTAGATCCACCAAATATATTTTTTTATAGTCTATGTCAGTGAATGTTTTGATAATTTTAAGAAAACAATTATTTAAAAATACAAAACATGACTACTTTTTATATAAACCATAGTGTGGTTTCTCCCATGATACAATTATTTTAAAGGGAAATGAAAATAATTTTTCTTTAGGTGAGTTCATTTTAGTAAAACCCTTTATAATTCTTACTTTTGAAACCATGACTATTTTTTTATTAAAATATAGTATAAAGTTTCATTTTATGATTCTTGATTTTTGGGAAACTTTTTCCATATCAATTTTCATAAAAAATTATATAGTTTTATAAGTTGTATAAAACAACATGAATTTTTTATTTCTAATATGTCATGGTTTATAAAAACATCATGAACCAAGAAATTTTACAAAAAAATGTACATTATATTTCAAGAAAAACTATTTTTTTATTTCTTCATCTATCTAAAAACATAGTCTAAATGATGTATAAGGATCCAGGATACTAATTAATGGTTTTAATGGTTACAAAACTTTCCCAAAAATATAAAACACCAATAAATGGAAAATAATTTCACCCAACATCCATCTATTCATTTTGGACAAAAGAAAATAGGAAAACACATACCTTTTCCCTATCGAGACTCTCCAAGATTCATGACATGGGTTTGATAGAGATCACTAAGAATTATAAAATGGAATGATATCTTATAGTGGATTAAGGGGGTTTTAGTTAGGTATTATTAAATAATTCACAAACTATCATGCATAAAACCACATCATAGTGACATTCATTATATCACAATTCATGCCAACAAAAACCATGACATGGATTATACCTGGTTTTTATGGTTTTTATTTAGGGAATATTTATAACAAAATATAAATAATATATGATTTAAATGTTAAGAGTAAATATAAAAATAATATCTTTAGAAAGAATATTATATTACATGTAGGCTAAAGAGACTAAAAATCAATTTATATAGATAAAGAAAATGATTTCTAAAGAATTATTGATTTAGATATGATTCTTGATATAGAGAGATATAAAAGTGTGAATATAATATAAAATTAATATATTAATGAGAAGAAAGGAGAAGATACTAAGAATATGGGAATGATGGACAAAAAAATAAATTGAATAAGTAGAAAAAATTAAACTTATACATGTGAAGCAGGATACTAAATTATTGAAGATAGAATTTGGAGTAGAATGACTAAATGATATTATTTTTGAGAAACATAGAAAAGTTTAAAGAATCACTTAATTAGTATATGGAAAGGTTTAAAATAAAAAATATTTTTAGGATAAAGTTCTTGTATTAATAAAATCACAAATATCATATATTATAGTTAATAATACTCAATATGAGATTAAAAAAGAGATTTAAAAAACTTCACATTCATTTGTAATAAATTATCAAAGTATATGAAGAACCTAAAGCTATAATTATTTTGAATGAGAAGGAATGTGAGCATAAAATTAATATTTTTTGAATTAAAAAATAATTTTCCATATATAAAGTGTATCCATATAGAAGTTAAACTAAAATAATTGGAGGAAGATAGGTTAGTGAAAATAAGAAATAAAAATTGGTAAAAATATATTATGTTATCAAGAAATTTGTAAGAATGAATTTCAATAAAATAACCCACTATATTTGTAATATTGGTCTTGGGTATGGAAAATAATTTAGGAATATGAAGAAGATATCTAGTGTATGCTTAAAATGAACAAAATGAGGAAGATGAGAATATTTATATGGAACAACATAAAGGAATGAGAATTTATTAGGGGAGTTAAAATACTAAAATAAAATAAAGAGTTTAATTTGGAAGAATATATCAAAAAAATATCATCTAAATATGCGTTTTTATTATGGAATTAATGGATATATATACAAATTTTTTTATGAATCCATGAGATTTATTCAAAATAGTAAATAAAAGATAAATCTTACACAAGCTTCATCTAGTTGACCATAACAAAGGAGTTTTATATAAAATTATAATGAGTTTCAAATATAAGTTCTACATGAAGACAAATAAGAATATTTTTTACTAATAAATGGGTTTTTTGTCTTGATTAAAGACAATTATAATGTATATAATGACAAAATATATAAGATCTAGAATTAAAAATATATTTGAAATTTATTATTTAGAAAAAAAATTATAAGAACATATTTTTCTTCGGTGGTTATTGTAGGAAGTATGATGAATGTGGTCATATGGTTAGAAATTAATATTTTATAATAAAAATAATCCATAAATATAAGACAATAACAAAAATCAATTGAGTGATATTTTTCTAATAAAGAAAATGTTTTCCAAATATAAAAGTGGACAACTTGAGATGATGTTGAGAAAAAAGTTTTATATATTGAATGATGTTTATAAAAGATGTGACAAATAGGTTTATAATTATATTGACTATCTCACAATGTTCCCAACATAAAAACTACTTATTGGAAATTTAAAAATAAAAATGAATAATTTATAATTGATGGTTGTAGATAATAAAGTAAGATTCATGGAATAATTATTATAAGAGAATAGAAAAAATTGGATTAAAATGAAAAGTAATAAAAATGAAGGGGTGTGACTCATTGGATTCAATATTAGGAATAATGCCCTAAGGAAATATTGTTCCAAGGGGGTAAATCAAAATTAGACTATTGTTAAATCAAAAGAGATAAATTTTGGAATGGTGATAAAAATGGAAAATAAATTGGTATAGAAAATAAATAATGGAAAAAATGGATTTAAAATTAAAATTTTGAGTCATGGTATATTGAGAGACGTATCTACAAAATAGATCATTAGAAGAGTTGAAAAATTCTTGAGTGGTCATATATAAAAAAATTAAAAGTTTTGGACAACTAAAAAAACAAATAAAGTATAAATAAAAGCAAAAATATATTTTGTAAAAGAATGATTAAATAGAATGAATTTGAAAACTAAATATATTTATTGGTTTTTAGGATCCTAAATAATTGTTAAAGGATTATTTTATTTGTTTTAAACAACTTATGATAAGAATTATAAAGTGTTTAAAAATGTTTTGGAGTTATTTTAGAGGTAATATGAGGTGGATGAAGTAGTTTGGGGATGAGGTTTTAAGGTTTGTTGTAATGATGGTTTTTATTATGAGTTGTATAAGTAAAAGATATAAATTGTTGAGATATGTAAGAGTAAATATGATTTTTTACTACATTTTTAAGATCTCATAGAAGAGGAAAAAATTAAAAATAAATTATCTAATATTAAATAGTGCATACATAATAATACCTTTAATTTTTAATTGTGAACATATGAATAACTCTGATGATACATAAGAGTAAATAAGTTCATACATACGAGTAATCCAGTGATACATAATAATAACTCTAAATTTTCATAGTTTATATAAGATTAATTTTGAGTATATAAATGAATAACTTTTAGTTTCAATGGATACATAATATCCTTATGGTGGTCACATAATATTAAACAAGGGTTTTATCAGGTAAAGTAAGATTAAATATGGTGATTTTATATTGGTCTTCATGTGTTAAATATAATAATGATTTATGGTGTTTTTAATTAAATCTATTTTCACAAGAGGTAACTTGGTGCTATAAAGAATAATATTGAACATAAGTAGTGGTGTGTATTTGACAATATAAATGTTGAAAAGAATCTATGAATATTGTGGAAGAACATATGTATAATGAAGTTGAGACTAATGGAGAGTCAAAGATAATATCTTTACTAGTCTTAAATGAATATATCTTTGACTAAAATCAAATAATGATATCATTTGAGTTTTAAATGTAATATTTATTTCCAAAAATTGAGGACTTCTTCTACATTATTTATCAAGGATATTTTGACCAATAGTTAAGGACAAATATAATGGAGTTTTTAATATTTTAATGTGGAAAATGATCTGTGTATTTTTTTTATTAAGAACTTAAGAATAATAAGAGTGGTTATTATTTTTATATATATAAATTATGGTTTATTTTCACTAGTATATATTCTCTATCCATCAATTTTTTAAAGTGAGAAATATTGAGTGAGAAAGTCTGAAACATTGGTTGCTACTACTGTACTTTCTGAAATTCAAGGTTCCTAATGGATAGAGAGATAAAATTCATATTTATTATTCTTAAGGCTCAATGGAAAGATATTTTAATAAGTTTTTAATAATATTGGATCTCATTGAAGGTTTTTTTATTTCTATCTAACACACATTTTATAAACTATAAGAATATAATATAAAGAACTATTTGGAGACATAAGTGTTAAGAAACAATCTAGGGTTAAGGATGATACCTTCTCTAATTATAATAACTTTATGATATTATTTATATATTTGTGTCTCATACTCTAATCTAAAATAGCAAGGACATAGTCACCCATATTGATATCGACCCCTATAAAACTCTTATGTGAATTTTTGTTTTTTATTTATTTCTTCTACATATGGGTGAGTGTGGGATTTTAAATCTTGAGTAGATCTTGAATTTAACCAATAACATAGGATAATTTCATGAAATAAATTATAAAAAGGTAACATTGATTCACCCTTACCACACCCACCCACATCTTTACGGTACACTATAAATCATTTGGTTACTTCAAGTGTAATTAAAACTTTCTAGGTTTCCTCTGAAGGACCCTTTATTATTTTACAAAAAAAATAGACAATGGTAATTCTGTCAATAGTAGAGGAATATCTATATTTGATGGAAAGTGTTATTAAATATAGAATATTTGGATGGTTCCTTATATTCTATCTATTTTCCTAGAAGTTTTTGATTCTGCCACTATCAGTTTTACTCTAATTGATAATGATTCTCCCATGAAACATGTTGATAAAAGAAGTATTGAGTGTAATGTAAAGGTAATAATTCTCATCTTGATGTTCCTATCTAATAAATACTACATCAATACTATGAGTCTCAAAACTTCTAAATAAATTTATTATAATATTAAAAATATTTTTGAAGGAAATTTAAAAGTGAATGATAAAAGGTTGAATATTTAGAGAGGTCTATTTTAAGAATATGAGTATGGATGCTGATGAGTCTATAAATTAATTCTTTATAAAGTTTAATGGGTTTATGAGTAAAAATAAAATATTTAGGGATAAATTAGATGATTCTAAAGTGGTTAAAAAACTATTAAGAATTCTTCCTGATAGATTTGATCCCAAGGTACCCTCTATTTAAGATAGATATTAAAATACATTGTCTCTTAATGAGTTATGCAACATAATTTTTTATATGAGATGAGAAATATGATAAGGAAAAAGGAAATCCTTTATGACTTTGAATATGATGAGAAACATGATGATGAGTATGAAAATAATAAGTCGCTCATTTCAATGAATTTAAGAATAACAAGAGTCAAATACAAAATTAAACTTCACTTAAAATGTTTTAATTAGGTGGAATCAATCATTTTTTAGTTGATTTTACAGAGAATAAGAATAGTGATGTTGAAGATGATGAACATGAGGATGCTTCCCTAAATATGAAATGGATCAAATCTAAAACATATGCCCATGTTAAGAAAATATTTCAAATAAGTAAGAGAATAAGTTTATTTATAAAAGAATAAGATATCATTTCCTCATAAAGTTACAATTCATGAGATGAAGTAACCACTGATAAGAATTAAACATTCGTGGATCATGTCAAAAAGCATGAATAATCTACAAGTAATGATGAGAAGGATGATGAAAGCTACATTGAACATATGTTGAAAGCTGAGATTGAGGATTGTCTTGTACAAAACACTAAGTTAAAGAAATAAATCAAGTGGAAAAATAAGTAAGACTATAATAAAAAGTTAAATTAATATGAGTTACTCAAGAAGGAAGTTTTCTCCATATAAGAACTCAATATTATCAAGGTAAGAATCATAGAATATAATAAAATATTAAAATATTTTTATGAAAATTTGTTATAAATGAATAAAAGATGAATAAGGTTAAATTAAGTTTAATTTAAGATAAAAAAAATTAAATAAAATGAGAAAATATTATAATAAAGTAGTTAAAGTATAGGCTAAATGATCTTAAGTTGTTAAGGTTATTATCCCAAATAAGAAGGAAAAAATATAATTTTATAATACCAAAACTTTTCAAGTTTTCTATTCTAATAGTGAAATATTTGAAACTAATTCCTTAAATGTTTAGGTTAACAAAATTCAAGAAAAAAAAATTCCTACATTAAATAGATTTAATAAAAATTTGGCAAGTCAATTTCCCCCAAGATAGAGTAAAAATAGAGCTCAAAATGCACATAGATTGGAATAGAATTACTCTATATTAAATTTATATTATCATGTAAGATCATGATTTAATGGTTAATTTTAGTTTTTTAGAGATTATGGGAATGAATCAAATGTTTTCTTGTATAAAATTTCATTTCCTTTTAAATAATGAAGGAAGTTTTTGAGGGGTATACTAACAATAAAGATGAGAAACAACATATAGTACATAGAATTAATGAATGAAAGGAGATAAAATATAAATACAAACAATAGGTTTGAGTATTTATAATAAATGAATATAATATGTGACCAAACTAGTCATTATGTAAAATAATGTATGGTTTTACTTCAAAAATAAAAGAAACTATCTGGTGGAAATGATAATTTTCAAAGAAGAAGAATATTTCATATTTTATTGGTTATTGAGGTTTCATTGAAAGAAAAAAAATAATGGAAATCCATGGATTCTTGATAGTGGATTATAATCTCACGTGAATGAAGATACAAAGACCTAGAAGAATATTTAGGGCTAGGATAGAGTATTGGTGAACTTTGGTAATGAAGGTTCATTAAAAATAAAGGGAGTAAGCACTACTAAAATTGAATCACACAAATTGAAGTCCAAGGAAGTTTTATAAATTGATGGGATAAAACATGATATTTTAACTATTATCAAATTTCTTAGTGATGTGAGTAAATTTATGTTTTTAATAAACATTCTAATCATTAAAAATCTATTGGATGGAAGAGTTATCACAAAGGGAAAAAATAACCTATCACGAACCATCTCGGGTCGACCCTAAACCGGTCACCCAAGCCGGTTCATGGTAAGGCCCGAAGGGTGTTCCCTATCCCCATGGGCTGACAACTAATGGCGGGCATCAAAACTAACATGTGGGAATTATTTGGACCATAAATTAAATACAAATAAATAAAATAATAAAAATTTAACAACATAGAAAACTACTAACAGTGGAAAGAAGATAAACTGTACATACCTCCATGTGACCTTCTAGGTCACCACCCCACCAAAGACCAACCTTTCTAAAATAATAAGCAACTAACAAGGAGAACCTAAGAAAATAGATCCTGCAACTGAAATGATAAAATAGGCACGCGCACCGAAATTCTAAATAGGGATTCCAAGAATAAACGAATAAATCCAAGTATTTCCTTTCCCAAAATAGACCAATGAAACTAGTTTGAGAATATAGTTACAAAAATAGGGTTTTCCAAAAGGTTATAAAACAACACACAACAAATTTCTTTCGCAAACTAAATTCTATTTTGAAATAAAAAATTTAAAACTAAAAAAAATAGGGAAGTGCAAAGAGAAACCAAATAAACGATGAAAGAATAGATCCTATTATAATCTAAAGTAAACGAGAAATGTAAATAATAACCATGGGTGATCATAAACATCCCTAGACAACCCCTAGACATCCTCGGTTAGGAACCACCAAACGTCATATGGTGAATCCCATAAGTAAATAACCAACTAGCAGCCCTAACCTGGCCTCACTAGTGGCACATCCCTCTTGTCATGTCTACAACTCCAGGGGGTACTAGACCATCTAATAGGGGATATCATAAAACCGTCACTCGATCATCTAACATATTCCCAGGAACCCATGGTAAAAATAAATTGTGTAAGTGGGAGGCCCTCAGACGCATGACTCACTATACTTTCTACCACCACACTTGCCTACACCAAACACAGACACCAATATACGACTACCCCTAATGTAAATCCATCCTATAAAGGTTCCACATATATTCATATAGACCAAAAATCATTAAGTTTTCAATTGTTCCATCACGTCATGTCCATATCAAAACCATTTAAAAAAATAAACTCCAACTGGGTACACACAATTTCCAAACCACATGGTTTAATAAAAAAATAGACAAACATCACCATTAATATCAAAGTTCCAAATGGTTCTTTAAACTTAACATAATTAAATTCATTCCCAAAACATCATACCAACACCACTTTTATAATTACAAATCCAAATGGGTCTTTAAACTGAGCATTCACCAAAACCCACATGAAGATCCAAATAGGAATACCCTCTAAAGATCCTCTTTAAACCATTTTTTTAGAAACTACAAAAAATACCCCAACACAATTTAGAATATGAGAACCTTTTAAGAAACCGATCATTCAAGGAAATCACCAATTTAAGCCCCCATATTCATTTGGAGACCATCCATGTGTGCACCTAGTGCGCCCATGGATGTGTCAACATCTAATGGTACATCACACATCAAAAGAGTAACTCAATAACCATTTCCATAGAACAAAATTTTCTTTAAAAAAACATAACCAACCATCCACGTTATTTTGGGGGACATGAAACAATCCCCCATTAATAACACAAATCCCTTTCCAAAACCCTTTAACACATATAACAAAATATATCATCAAAAAAATTTACACCAAACCAATCACACAACCATAAAATATTCAAAAAACACACATGGGATAAATATTTCATTAAAAACCTCCAATTTCACAATATAAGAGCATTATCATTTAAAATAAACACCATAGGTGTCATAACTAGACATTTCAAAAAAATCAGTTTGAAAACCTTTTTTTTATAAACCAAAAAAACTCCAAAATGATTTACCATGTTAAACATGGGTTCCATAGAGGTTCAAACCAAATTTATAAATTTAATTAAAAATCAAAACATCAAACTAATTCCTTAAGAATTTATTACTTGAAAACTCCTACCTCAAAAAGGAACTGGTCCGTTACAAACACTTTGGAACTTGACGAATTAGGAGGCGACCTTTCGTAATCGGCCTGAACTCACATGCATATACCTATATATATGTATATAATCCAATGCATGTATTCCCCATGCCATGAGGGAATACTTACATGGAGGACATATATATATTATATATATACATACCTTAAGCATATGCATGCACGCCCTCTCTCATTGACCAAAATTCACTATAACATCAAATGGTGCCAAAAATTAAGGTGGAAAATACCAACGCTGCTCTAATTAATTTACCAAGAACTCATATACACCTTAATATTATCAAATTATGAGTTAAAACTAAAATAGTAGGAGAAAACCCTTACCCCAAGCGATTTCGGAAAGCTGAGATGAACCAACCCACTTCGCCTTCAGTGGCAGATGTCAGAAAACTCCCAAAGACGACCCAAGGATCCAATTACACACCCCAAAAATAAGTAAAGCATCCAAAATCACCCCATATGAAACCCTAGGTTTCATCCGAGACATACCGAGTGATGAAGAGATGGAAAATCGGCCAAATCAAGGGAGAGGAGTGTAGAGAAAGGATTACCTCGAGGGTGTGACCACGAAACCGGAAGGAATCCAGTTGTTTCTCTGGAAGAATAGAGGGCTGAAGGAGGGGCAACGTGCGGCCATGGGAGGGGAGGTAGGTTCACCTGTGTGATGCATAGGGAGGAAGGAAAAAAGGAGAAATAAAGAAAAAATAATGAAAGAAAAAAATAAAGAAAATAAAAAAATAAAAACCTACTTAATAATAATAATAATAATAATAATATCAATAATAATAATTATTATTATATTAGTAATAATAATAATAATAATCATTGTTATTATTATTATTATTAAAACACTTTCTTTAAATTTTTTTTATTTATATATTTTATTTCAATTTATTTTATTTTATATTTGAACATAGGAATCTCTTACAGTTGTCACACGATTATTCTTAATTGTGCACAACCCGTGCAGAGGACCCCACTTCACTTGAAAATTTTAAAATATAACCCATACCAGCATGAAATAAAAAGTGATGATACAAATAATTGAAATAATTAAAATAATTAATTTTTTTGAGGTTGGGGTGGAAAATCCTCCCCAACACAAAAAATTTCTTCCCCCAGATAGTCACCCAGTCAAATGAGGAATCAAACACAAGCTCGATATTGAACAAGGGAAATGAAACCATGAAATAGGGGTGACATTTCATTCTACCATTCACACCCACCCAGTCAAATAGAATCCACAACAAAATAATGAGAGGAGAACATGAGGGGGGTTATCCCCACCACAAAAACTCAACTAGCACAGAAACATTAAAAACTCAAACAACATCACCAAGACTTAAGCATGAAATCTACTACAGAGGAATCTGGAAAATCGGGACCTCAGGAACTAACTCAACCACTCCACACTCGCCAAACAACACCTTCACACAACTATAAACTAGGGAAATCCCAAAAAAAACTCATCTCACTTCCTCAGCATGAGAAAAACAACACCGCATCTAGCACTGAGGATTCCCCATGTGATCTAGGGTCTCAACACAAGGGGATAAATCCACAAAAAGAAACTCAAACTAGTCGGAAAACTCAAACACAAACTAGAGACATCAATTTTCCAAAGCACATACATCTCCAAACGAGCACAACTAAAACTGAAACCTACCTACATGAGGGATCAGAACGTCCTTGAGAAAGGAGAACGATTTAAAGAGCCACATTCAAAACACAAAGATGATATTACGAGAATATTGGATTTCTAGGTCTGTTATATAGATAAAAGAAACTCACAAAAATATGAAAATTACAAAGGAGACTAGAGTTATCTCCACTCCAACACTAGAGACCAAAAATTGGGCCACGGTTATTTGCTCCCATGGAATTTTCCTGACTCTATGCGAGCTTCACTCTGAGGCCTATGGATAGATCCCTGATGAACAAAGCATCTCCTGCCTCACAGTCAGGTGCTAACATCCTCCGTCCAAGACTTTCCCTTCCAAATGACACTACTTGCAGAACTTCCACAAGTAACCTAGACAACCACATCAATGACAAGAATCTGGAGGATTTTCACATGAAAATTTTCAAATTCCCTAACTAGCTACACAAGTGGAAAATATTTGAATAGTTTGAAGAACTGGAGATCCTACTAAATGAAGGAGACCCTTCCAAAATAGGCTCTTCTAGCACACTCCTCTTACAACATAGGGAACCTTCATGGGCAACAAGAGACACCAGATTGAGAACTATCCGTCCTTTGAAAACCAACTCAAATAAAAACACTTCATCCACCTACTTTCCAAACGAATCTTTCGATGCTACCTCCAATTAAATGGAAACCTACTCCTCAATCTAGTCAACAAGAGCCTTCATCATCCACTGAACTTTCTAAATGCTCCTGAGCCCCATCACACTCCTCACCTTTACCTCCTTAGCGACACATAACTAAATGAATGTGGTCTTAAAAAATCCCCATGATAGACCAATTTTCTACGATACAAGAACGACTACCCTCCACCGGTCCAAAGTTGGACCTCTAAACAAACTCAAAACAGCTTGAACCCACACCACTTTGGGAGTTCTAGAAAACACTTTTGACTTCCTAGATCCACTTCATTACATCTAAAAATCCTAGATCACCCCCAAAAAAAGGGAAACAACCAAAATTAACTCAATCCCACCACTCTAATCGGATTATGATCAAGGAAAAAGACCGAAAGACACAAGAAACAATTGGAATCTTTCTTGGTTTCATACTCTAAATAACAAAAGAATACAAAACGAGTCAACACTCAACCAAATATCAACCAAAAAGAACATCACCAACCAAACGCTAAACTAATAGACCGACAAATCATAACCAAATCAAATTCAGATAAAATCTCAACCAAAATATTACCACAACAACATCACAAAACAATCCAAGATTCCTCTTTTGAAAATCACCATTTTTCAAATTCATGATCTTTTAAATTTAACCCCCTTTTGAAATAAAAATTCATTTTCCATTTAAATGACCATTCCAACACATCTAATTGAAAATAAAAAACCTCATCACACTTTTCCCTTTAATACCAAAAATCTATTTAAAAAGGGAGCCACTTTTTTTTTATCAAAAATCGTTTTCCTTTTCAAAAATAAATTTGGAAAACCAGATCAATATTTGATTTTCAAATACTCAACCTTGGAATCCTATGAACCATCACATATGTTTTTTCCCCACATATTCTTATCTCATTCACACATACATTCCAACATGCACTTTCCCTATACAAGCACATATGTAAATGTTCATAAGCAGCACCAAGGGTCACACATACCCTTTCGCTATCAAAACCAAGCATTTCCAACTGAATTCTCATTTCACATTTCATAAAACCTTTCAAAATTTAAAATATTTTCCCTTCCATTATCAAAAAACCCCAACGTTTTTCACTTTTGAAATACAACCTTGGAAAATCAAGTCTCATTTCATAACTCAATAAAGCACCCCAAAACCAATTCAAACCACTACCAAGAACAAAAAAATCAACACAAAACCATTTTAAGTTCACACCAACCAAAATCATACCAAGCACCATTCATACTAAAATAACCAAAATAGGGAACTGGTGGTCATGCATAACTCATCAACATGGTTTAGCAGATCATGCTCCAAGAAATAACCAACCACTATGAGTATCTCAAACTATACCCTCGGGATCCACAAGGTTCGATACGCCATGTAAGTCCATAGTGAAACAATGTATCACTCCCATGGTTATCTCCCATAAACACAAACCAAAACCAAAGACTCAAACCCTAGACTACCCCTAGCGACTCATGGATCAGAACGAGCAAGGGTTCATGACACTATTCCCATACCTACCTCCTAAGTCCCAATATCCCTAGTCTCCAACTACCTAATGTCCCAAATAAAAAAACTCCCTATGATACCAATTTTTCACGAACCAATCTGGGTCGACCCTAAACTAGTCACTCGAGCCGGTTCGTGGCAAGGCTCGAAGGGTGTTCACAATCCCCATGGGATGGAAACTAGTGTCGAGCATCAAAACTAACATGTGGGAATGATTTGGCCCATAAATTAAATACAAATAAATAAAATAATAAAAAATGGACAACACAGAAAACTATTAATAGTGGAAAGAAGATAAACTGCACATATCTACATGTGACCTTCTAGGTCACTACCCCACCAAAGACCAGCCTTTCTCTAATAATGGGAAACTAAGCTAGGAAAATCTGGGAAAATGGAACCTACAACTAAAATGATAAAATATGTATGAGATCCGAAATGATTAGTTGGGATGCCAATAATAAACCACTGAATCCATGTTTTTCCTTTCCCAAAATAGACCAATGACACTAGTTTGAGAATATAGTTATAGGGTTTTCCATAAGTTTACAAAACATCAAACAACAAATTTCATTCACAAACTAAATTCCATTTTGAAATAAAAATTTCAAAACTAAGAAAACCAGGATAGTGCAAAGAAAAACCAGATAAACAATGCAAGTAGAGATCCTATTACAATCAAAAGTAAACAAGCAATGAAAATAATAACCATGGGTGATCCTATACATCCCTAGACAAACCCTAGAAGTACTCGGTTCAGAACCACTAGTCATCATATGGTGAATCCCCTAAGTCCAAAACCAACAAGTTTCCCTAACCTGGCCTCACTAGTGGCACATTCCTCCTGGAATGTCTACAACTCCAGGGGTAAAAACCTGTCTAATCAGGGCTAGAAAGAAACTGTCACTCGATCATCTAAAATACACCTAGGAACCCATGGTAAAAGTAAACTTTGTAAGTGGGAGGCCCTCGCACGCATGAATCACCTTACCTACCACCACTATACTTGACTACCCCAAAAATGAACACCAATATATGACTACTCCTAAGGGAAATACCTCCTATAAAGGTTCCCCGTCTACATATATATACAAAAAATCATTAAGGTTTTAATCAGGCCTTCATGTAATGTCCATATCAAAACCATATTTAAAAACAATTAAAACTCCAACCGAACACACAATTTCTAAACCACATCCTTTACTAAAAAATTAGACAAACATCACCTTTGATTTCAAAGAAACACATGGGAATTTAAACATGACATAATTAAATTCATTCCCAAAACATCATTTCAGCACCGCTTTTATAATTACAAATCCAAACGGGTCTTTAAACTGGGCATTCATCAAAACCCACAAGAAGAGAAAAATGAGCACACCCTCTAAAGCTTCACTTTAAACCATTTTTTTAGAAACCACACAAAAGACCCGCACACCATTTAGAAGACAATAAAAGTTTATGAAGACAAGGATTCAATAAAAACACCAATTTAAGTCACAATATTCATTTGGAGACACATCCATCTATGCACCTAGTGCACCCATGGATGTGTCAGCATTTAATGGTACATCACACATCCAAATAGTTATTCAATAACCATTTCCATAAAACACCATTTTCTTTAAAAAAAACCCATAACCAACTATCTAAATTATTTTGGGGGACATGAAACAATCCCCCCTTAAAACCACAAAGCCCTTTCCAAAACACTTTAACACATATAACAAACTATATCATCACAAAAATGTACACCAAACCAATCAAACAACCAAAAAATATCCACACAACATCACATGGGATAAAAATTTCACTAAAAAGTCCTAAATTTAAAAATATAAGAGCATTATCATTTAAAATAAACACCCTAGGTGTTATAACTAGACATTGAACACAAATCTGTTTGAAAAAAAAAATTATAAACCAAACCAACTCCAAAATGCTATATCAAGTTAAACATGGGTTTCCATAGAGGTGCGAATCAAATTTATAAATTTAATTAAAAATAAAAACATAAAAGGAATGCCTTAGGAATGTAATACTTGGAAACACCTACCTCAAAAATGATTAAGTTCATGTTGAACACTTTGGAAATTGACGAATTAGGTGGAGACCACTCATAATCGGCCTTCAATCGCACACACATACTATATATATACATATATCCATAATCCAATGCACTCATTCCCCACTCCATGAGGGAATACGTAAATGGGTGATATATATATATATATTATATATACGTACCTTAGGTATATGTGTGTGTTCCCTCTGTCGTTGACCAAAATTCAATATAACATTAAAAGGTACCCAAAATTAAGGCGAAAAAGAAACAAAATCTCTAATTAATTTACTAGGGATTCATATACACCTTTAGATTATCAAATTAAAAGTGAAAAATTAAATATTTGCAGAAAAATCTTACCCCAAGCGACATTAACAAGCCGAGATGAACCATCCCACTTCACCTTCCACGGCGCATGTCGGAACACGCCCAAAGACGACCCAAGGATCCCATTTCACGCCCTAAAAACAAGTAGAGAATCAAAAATCACCCCATCTGAAACCATAGGGTTATGCCGAGACATACCGAGTGATGAAGAGATGAAACAGTTTCCAAATCAAGGGAGATGAGTGGAGAGAAAGGCTTACCTTGAGGTTATGACCATGAAACTGGAAGGAATCTGGTTGTTTCGCCAGTAGAATAAAGGGATAAAGGAGGGGTGATGTGTGGCCATGGGAGGGGAGGGAGTAACACTCGTGCGATGCATAGGGAGGAATGAAACAAGGAGAAAGAAAAAAAAAGAAAAAGAAAAAAAGAAATAAATAAATAAATAAATGAAAAACCTACTTAATATTAATAATAATAATAATAATAATCATCATCATCATTATTATTATTAAAACTCCTAATTTAACTATATTTTATTTCTATATTTTATTTCCATTTATTTTATTTTATTTTTGAACATATTCAGCCCGCATGGTTATCGCATGGTTATTATTAAGCATGCGCAACCCGTGTGCAGAACCCCACTTCGCTTTAGAATTTTAAAATTTAACCCATACTGGCCTAAAATAAAAAGCGATGATAAAAATAATTAAAATTATTAAAATGATTAAAATTATTAATTTGTTTGAGGTCGAGGTGTGACATAACCATTGAATATTTTATACTTTTAATTCAAATGACTCAAGTTATTTAATTTTAGAAGATGAGAACATTCCCTAGAATATAAGTCATGGTCATCTTGAATTAATATATAGAACAAGATATAAAAAGAATAATATAATATAGATCTATCCAAGATGAAAATATATTGGTACACTATTTGTGAGACTTTTCAAAAGGAGAAAATATTTCAATTAATTCATAAAATAGTGGTGGTACACACTACTGGAAAGCAGAATTTTCCCAACACTTGTATACCAACGGTTCAAAGAACCGTTGGTATATGTTATCTTTACCAACGGTTTTCATAAACCATTGGTAAAGATCTTGAAAAAGTGACTTTTCACAACGATTTAATTAAACCGTTGGGAAAAGTGGGGAAAATCACTTTTCCCAACGGTTTAATGAAACCTTTGGGAAAGATGGGGAAAAATTTAGTTTTCCAACCGTTGGGAAAGATTTAGTTTTCCCAATAGCTTTTAAAAACCATTGGGAAAAAATCCCCAAATTCTACAAATGCAGGCAACGACCTCCCCACGATTCCAGAACCCTTCTGGTGGTCTCCAGAAGCGATTCCTTGGTAGAAGAACTTCAGATTCCCAACCTCTTCCATCAGATCAGCAGCTACCAGGTTAGACTCCTTTCATATTTTATCAAGGATATAGTTACTCCTCTTATCAAGCATATCCTTCTATTCTCAACGATTTCGTTATTCCCAATTTTTAGGGTTTTTGTAAAATTTTATGATTGTCCCACGAATTGTGTACTCAAATCCCTATATCGGTGTATGTCCAATTAATGTTTTCATTACACATTTACATTTATAAGGGCATGGTGTCTCTTTATTGTGTTCTAATTTTGAAGATTCATAGTTTTTTTTAATCTCAATGCTTCAAATATTATAGCTTCATGTATATGAACTAATAAGAAATTGTTTGTAATATTTATTGATATTATTTCATGAAAATCACTACTTTCATTAAGATCATGTCAAACATGAAGATCTTTTCCATCTTAATTTTTGTACACTATGTGTATTACATAACAAGTATGTATCATGTTTCTATAAAAATCTATATATATATATAAAATGACACACTATTCACTTATCCTTTGCATAATATAACATATGGAGTATATTCTTGAACTTTTCCAAATAGTATGTGGTCCCTAATTAGTACTTATTCCTTCTTCATGAAACTAATTCACAGAATGTCAAATTCGCAATATTAGTGAATATTAGTTTTTCTAATATAACCATTAATCATTCTGCCTTCGACATCATACATGTGTTATTCAATCACCTTTTTAAAACACAATGACCATTTTCACGGATTTGGGGTTCCTCAAAATGCTTGGGAAAATCAGAAAAATGCATGTATTGAATCTTGTTTCTCATATGGTTTCATGGATACAAGTTCATCTCGAAAATCATGACTGCATGGTTCAAATATCATAAGCACCATGAGATTATTATTCTTCACACAAATGAAGTTGTTTTCTACAACTATGTGTTTTTGTTTTCACTTTTTATTTGGCCAAAAGGGGAGCTTTGTGGTCATTAATCATGGTTGTGGGTGGTCATTTAGGATGTAAGATAGTATGACTTCATTTTACTTGATATATCCAATATTATTATTGATTTATGTTCAATTTGATTGTCTTCAACAAGTGATGTTATTTAATAAGTTGTTATAAATGGTTGTAATAATAAACATATGGTATAAGGGTTCATATGGTGTGTATAAGGGTTCACATGGTGTGTATAATGGTTGACATGGTATCAGTGAACTCAAGTTATTAATTTAAGCCTTCATTCTCACTAGCATGTAAGAAATTGAATGATGTAAACCCATCCTCACATGATTTCTTACCTTAGATAGTGTCAAACATATGGAATATGAGCTTTTGAATTCATCAGTTAACCAGGATCATATTTTCCATTTCCCCCAAGATGACTTTACTAATATAACTTTAGGGTCAACTAAATATGGTTCTCGTTGTACATTTTATATTATGTGTCTTTCTTGGCCAATAATCACTTTTATGAGAGTGGGGTTCTTTTCACTACCCATTCTGGCATGTGTAGACAACCATAAAAATGTTAGATAAGTCACAAGTTTAATTCAGTAATGTTGTTATCATTGACATACTTTATTAAGAATTTCAAATTTAAAAATAAATGTTTTTGTCTATACTTAATGAAATTAAATCTTTTTACAAGACATGACCAACCTATTAGTGTAGAAGACTAAAATTTATTCACCCATGGGGTGCGCTTGACTTGGGGAAGTAATTGGGTAATGAAAGGTATGGCCATAGAGGTGTCAATAATGAGTTATTGAACATGAGTGAATGATTTGGGATGCCTATAACACATGATGAGACCTGAGGCATGTGCCTCTTATAGACCTAATGAAAATGAATATAAATAAATTTTAATTTAATTTATGAGTACTTGTTCTTTACATTATTTTAATAGTTCACTACATCGACTAGAAACTTATTCCTTTATCATTTACTTAAATTTATTTTCTATTAAAGTTCAATACTATTGAATTGTTTATGAAAAAATGACTTATATAAATTTTTTTAACAGAATGGACAGAAGTTGGATGTATGAAACCGATCGGATCTTAAGAGATTTTCAAAACAATTTGGAGAGCTTTATAGATTTTTCATTTCACAACGTTTCAGATAGTGGTCGCATACACTGCCCATGTTCCAATTGTGTTGGTAAACCTTGGTTGAGCCGTGAAGAAGTCAGCTACCACATAACCAAAAATGGTTTTCAATAAAACTACTTTGTGTGGTATCACAATAGGGAGAAAATGAAATCTCAAATTGGTGATGATCGAAATGAAAGGACTGGAATGGAGAATTTGTTAGATGATTGATTTCTGTTTATTCGTCATCATGTAAAAGAAAGGATTTTGACTCAAGAAGACTTCGATATGAGCACAGATGATGCATCTATTGAAAATGATGATATTGATAGGGTGAAAAAATTGAATGATGTTTCCACGACTCCAGTATATCAACAATGCGATAAAATGAAAAAGCTGTAATTTTTAATCTGATTGCTTCATGGGAAAACTATGTATGGGATTTCTAATACAACAATCGATTACATTCTTACCCTCTTGAAGGATTTACTTCCAGATGATGCATATATTCCCTCAAACCACTATATGTCATGGAAGTTAGTTGAGGAACTTGGATTTTCAATAAACAAAATTCATGCTTGTCCGAAAGATTGCAGTTTATTCTGGGAGGAAACCACTGAACGAAATGATTATATAAAATTTGAAACATCCCACTGGAAGTCAAAATCCGATGGAACACCATTACACATTCCACAAAAAGTAATGTGGCACTTTCCATTGATCCCCAGACTCCAGAATCTTTTTATGTCTGATGACATATCAATAAAATGGAAAACATTTTAAGTACATACAGAAAACTGACCAAACGCATTTGGTTTCCATTGAAACTTTAGGAGAATTATCCATGGGTCATATGTGACGTGTACAAATCAACCCCGCCTCAATCTGAGACGCGGTGTGGCCGACACCACTCAAAGTGTCTGTCTTTTGTTTCAAAAGGACGTCATTTTAAGTGAAAAACATCAACTGGCATACGGAAAACCGACCAAACGCATTCGGATTGTGTCGATACTTTATCACAATGATACATGGGTCATATGTGATGTGTACAAGTCAACCCTGCCTCAATTCGAGGTGTGGTGTGGCCGACACCATTCAGAGTGTCTCTCTTTTGTTTAAAATGGACAAGATTATAAGTGAAAAGAACAACTAACATACGGAAAACCGACCAAAAACTTTCAAAAAGTGTTTATGCTTTAGTACGATGACCCATGGGTCATATGTGACCTGTACGAGCCAACCCGGGCTCAATCCGAGTCGCGGTGTGGCCGAGATCACTCTAAGTGTCTCTCTTTTATTTAAAATGGACAAAATTTTAAGTTCATAAGGAAAAATGACCAAACGCATTTGGTTTCCGTTGAAACTTTAGGAGAACAATCCATGGGTCATATGTGATGTGTACGAATCAACCTCACCTCAATCTGAGATGCAGTGTGGCCAGCACCACTCAAAGTGTCTGTCTTTTGTTTCAAAAGGACGTCATTTTAAGTGAAAAACATCAACAGGCATACGGAAAACCAACCAAACGCATTCGGATTGTGTAGATACTTTAGAAAAACGATCTGTGGGTCATACGTGATGTGTAAGAGTCAACCTCGCCTCAATTCGAGGCGCGGTGTGGCCGACACCATTCACAGTGTCTCTCTTTTCTTTAAAATGGACAGGATTATAAGTGAAAAGAACAACTGACATACGAAAAACTGACCAAACACATTGGTATTCTGTTGATGCTTTATCACAACGATACATGGGTCATATTCGACATGTATGAGTCAACCCTGCCTTAATTCGAGGCACAGTGTAGCTGGGATCACTCTTAGTGGCTAACTTTTGTTTAAAATGGACAACATTTTAAGTACATACGGAAAACTGACCAAACGCATTCGGATTGTGTCGATACTTTAGCCCAACTCTCCATGGGTCATATGTGACGTGTACGATTCAACCTCGCCTCAATACAATTTGTGGTGTGGCCGACACCACTCTAACTGTGTCTCTTTTGTTTAAAATGGACAGGATTATAAGTGAAGAGAACAACTGGCATACGGAAAACCGACCAAATGCATTCAAAATGTATTGATTATTTAGGAAAACGATACATGGGTCATATGTGACATGTAAGAGTCAAACCCACCTTAATCCGAGGCACGGTGTGGTCGGGATCACTCTAAGTGTCTCCCTTTTGTTTAAAATGGACAGCATTTTAAGTACATATGGAAAACTGACCAAATGAATTCGGTTTCCGTTGAAACTTTAGGAGAACGATCCATGGGTCATATGTGACGTGTACGAATCAACCCCGCCTCAATCTGAGATGCAGTGTGGCTAACAACACTCAAAGTTTCTCTCTTTTGTTTCAAAAGGATGTCATTTTAAGTGAAAAACATCAACTGGCATACTAAAAACTGACCAAACGCATTCGGATTGTGTCGATAATTTATCACAACGATCCATGGGTCATATGTGACATGTACTAGTTAACCCCACCTCAATCCGAGTAACGGTGTGGCCGACACCATTCATAGTGTCACTCTTTTGTTTAAAATGGGCATGATTATAACTGAAAAGAACAACTGACATATGGAAAACTGACCAAACACATTCGAAATGTGTTGATGCTTTAGGAAAACGATCCATGGGTAATATGTGACCTGTACGAGCCAGCCTGGGCTCAATCCGAGTCGCAGTGTGTCCGGGATCACTCTAAGTGTCTCTCGTTTGTTTAAAATGGGCAACATTTTAAGTACATACAGAAAAATGACCAAACGTATCTGGTTTCCATTGATACTTTAGGATAATGATCCATGGGTCATATGTGACATGTACAAATCAACCTCGCCTCAATCTGAGACCCAGTGTGGCTGGAACCACTCAAAGTGTTTGTCTTTTGTTTCAAAAGGACATCATTTTAAGTGAAAAACATCAACTAGCATACGGAAAATAGACCAAACACATTCTTATTGTGTTGATACATTAGCACAACGATCCATGGGTCATATGTGATGTGTATGAGTAAACCCCGCCTCAATTAGAGGTGCGGTGTGGCCGACACCATTCATAGTGTCTCCCGTTTTTTTAAAATGGACAGGATTATAAGTGAAAAGAACAACTAACATACGGAAAACCAACCAAACGCATTCGAAATGTGTTGATGCTTTAGGAAAATGATAAATGGGTCATATGTGACCTGTACGAGCCAACCCGGGCTCAATCCGAGTTGCGGTGTGGCCGGGATCACTCTAAGTGGCTCTCTTTTGTTTAAAATGGACAACATTTTAAGTACATACGGAAAACCGACCAAACGCATTCGGTTTCTGTTGAAACTTTATGAGAACTATCCATGGGTCATATGTGACGTGTAAAAATCAACCCCGATTCAATCTGAGACGTGGTGTGGCCGTAACCACTCAAAGTGTCTGTCTTTTTGTTTCAAAAGGACGTCATTTTAAGTGAAAAACATCAACTGGCATACGGAAAACTGACCAAACGCATTCGGATTGTGTAGATACTTTATAACAACAATCCATGGGTTATATGTGACATGTACGAGTCAACCCCGCCTTAATCCAAGGCGCGGTGTGGCCGACACCATTCATAGTGTCTCTCTTTTGTTTAAAATGGACAGGATTATAAGTGAAAAGAACAACTGACATACGGAAAACTGACCAAACGCATTCGAAATGTGTTGATGCTTTAGGAAAATGATCCATGGGTTATATGTAACCTGGACGAGCCAGCCCGGGATCAATCCAAGTCGTGGTGTGTCCGGGATCACTCTAAGTGTCTCTCTTTTGTTTAAAATGGACAACATTTTAAGTACATATGGAAAACTGACTAAACGGATTTGGTTTCTGTTGAAACTTTAGTAGAATGATCCATGGGTCATATGGGACGTGTACGAATCAACTTCGCCTCAATATGAGATGCGGTGTGGCCGACACCACTCAAAGTGCCTGTCTTTTGTTTTAAAAGGACATCATTTTAAGTGAAAAACATCAACTGGCATACGGAAAACTGATCAAATGCTTTCGGAATAAGTGGATAATTTTTCACAATGATCCATGGGTCATATATGATGTGTATAAGTCAACCCTGCCTCAATCTGAGGGGCAGTGTGGCGGGATCACTCCTTGTGTATGTATTTTGTTTAAAATGGATAGGATTATAAGTGAAAAGAACAACTGACATACAGAAAACTGACCAAATGCATTTGAAATATGTTTATGCTTTAGGAAAATGATCCATGGGTCATATATGATGTGTACGAGTCAACCCCGCCTCAATACGAAGCACGGTGTGGCCGACACCATTCACAGTGTCTCTCTTTTGTTTAAAATGGACAGGATTATAAGTGAAAAGAATAACTAACATACGAAAAACTGACCAAACGCATTCGAAGTGTTTTGATGATTTAGGTAAATGATCCATGGGTCATATGTGACATGTACGAGTCATCTTGGGCTCAATTCGAGGCATGGTGTGGCCGGGATCACTCTAAGTGACTCCCTTTTGTTTAAAATGGACAACATTTTAAGTACAGACGGAAAACCGATGAAACGCATTCGGTTTCCATTGAAACTTTAGTAGAAAGATCCATGGATCATATGTGATGTGTAAGAATCAACCTTGCCTCAATATGAGACGCGGTGTGGCCGGAACCACTCAAAGTGTTTGTCTTTTGTTTCAAAAGGACGTCATTTTAAGTGAAAAACATCAACTGGCATATGAAAAACAGACCAAACGCATTCGGATTGTGTCGATACTTTAGCACAATGATCCATGGGTCATATTTGACGTGTATGAGTCAACCCCACCTCAATATGAGGCACGGTGTGGCCAAAACCACTCTAACTGTGTCTCTTTTGTTTAAAATGGACAGGATTATAAGTGAAAAGAACAACTGGCATACGGAAAACCGACCAAATGCATTCAGAATCTGTTGATAATTTATCACAACGATCCCTGGGTCATATGTGACCTGTACGAGCCAACCCGAGCTCAATTTGAGTCATGGTGTGGCCGGTATCAGTCTAAGTGTCTCTCTTTTGTTTAAAATGGACAACATTTTAAGTATATACAGAAAACTGACCAAACACATTCGGTTTCCATTGAAAATTGAGGAGAACGAATCATGGGTCATATGTGACATGTACAAATCAACCCCGCCTCAATATGAGACACGGTGTAGCCGACACCACTCAAAGTGTCTGTCTTTTGTTTCAAAAGGACATCATTTTAAGTGAAAAACATAAACTGGCATACGAAAAACTGATCAAACACTTTCGGAATATGTTGATACTTTAGGACAACGATCGATGGGTCATTTGTGATGTGTAAGAGTTAAAATCCCCTCAATATGAGGCATGGTGTGGCCAGTATCACTCCAGGTGTTTGTATTTTGTTTAAAATGGACATCATTTCAGGTAAAAATATATGGTATACCAAAAACCGATCAAATTATGAATTGAATTCCGGATTCCACATATAAATGTCATCTAAATTTTAAATTGAATTCTAAATGAATTATGTATGTTTATAATTATGTTATGAATTCTAATTTAATTATGGATGTGTATATTTCCAGGATGCATTATATGTTAAATGTGTATGAATTTTTTCTCTATATGTATGTGTTAGTTGGTTATTGCAGGTACAATAATTGTATATGTATGTGTTAGTTTATTAAAGGTTTAATAATTGGATTTAAAATGGGAGGGAATGCAAAAAATGTGGTCTGTTGTGCAAATTGCAGACTTGTTGTGCAAATTGCAGGCTACTGTGCAATTTGCACAGCATAACATCTCTATTTCTTTTTTTACCAACGGTTCAGAAATCGTTGGGAAAGAGGATAATCCTTGGGATTTCCCAATGGTTCAAGCCAAACCGTTGGGAAAAACAATCCCAACGGTTTGGCACAACCGTTGGGATAGGTTAGTCTTTCCCCACCTTATCCCAACTGTTCACAGTAAATCGTTGGGAAAACCTTTCCCAACGGCTTACTTCCCTACGCTTTGCAGAACCATTGGTATAACTTATACCAATGGTTCTGCAGCCTTTCCCATCGATTCAGAACCATTGGGAAAGATTGTATTTCCAGTAGTGACAATCCATAAAGCTTCTTGAATTAATTCATTCTGATTTATATGACATAATAAGACATAATTCAACCAAATGTGATCTTTGTTTTATTACATTCATAGATTAATTTAGCAAAATAAATAATATGATGTTCATCAAGAATAAATTTTAGGTTATATAAAAGCTCAAAAAATAGAATATATATTGAGAAGGTGATAGTAGCATTTATTAGAAAATAAAGAATTGATAATAGGAGAGAGGAAATTAGTAATGTTTATGAAGAATATATCTCTAAACATGGAATTAAACATGAATACAGAACTTCTTCTAAACCAAAAAATATATAATTACTAAGAGAAAGAATAGATTCCTTATTTTAAAATCTATTCATATTCAACACAAATGATTGATGAGGCCTAGATCAAATATGAATTCTTATAATATACGATAAAAAAGGAAACCATCAATTAACTACCTCAAATTTTTTATAGGTCCATGATTAATAGTGATTAAAAATTTAGATCTATTAAATTTTGATAAAATAACTGAAGAAGAAATTTTCATATGTTATTTATCTAGTAGAAGAGGTTAAAATTCTAAAATAAGAGACAAAATATTTCAACCAGAGAGACACCTTGAGAGGTGGGGTGAATCATGGTATTTTCCCAACTCTATTTTTTATTTCACTTGATTATTAATTTATTGGTTTTTATTCTCATGTTAGATATAACTAGTGTTTAACCTATTTATCAATTACTTTCTCACACAATCTCATCTAATATCAATTATCAGTGTAGAAATTTAAAAAAATAGCACATAGAGGCTTTACTTGGTTTAACCACACTAGATAACATCTGGCGATAATACACTCAAAATGGTTCCAGTATAACAAAATATCATTATAAACTCATTATTTCTATGGATACAAAAATTTTTTGAATTCACTCCTTTCCAATGCTTACTACATGTATAATAGTTTAAGTAATAGCTCATTACCATCCAAGGGTTAATCCCTTCTCCTCCAGTGTGAGCTAATCTATAATATGTCAAATATAGACTTTTAGGTCTCTTATCATTTTATAAATATAAAGGTTACTCCATGGTCAACATGTAGACTTATTTTAATCAACATTGTAATTCTATAGTTGATACTCCGATGTATGTTGTGTTACTTAAATATTCAAAGGATGGGTATATTCAGCTCTATGCTAGAAGACGTGAAGAAATGTCTTCCAAAAAAACTTTACACAATAGTAAAGCTCTATAAAATGATTAATTTATATTATGAATTCTATTATTGTAATATATCTTCTTCAACCAATCAACTATATATGATCAATATAACTTTGGTTATTTTTTTCACTTTATTATCTTTGTATGTGAAAAAAAATCTATTAAAAATTGATCTTTATGATAAATTTTTTTAGAAACATATCATCCTATCAAATTCATATATTTACCATGTAATTTTTTTCCTACTTTCTTGTTCCCCGGTATTATTTTCTCCAAACTCATGTTGTGCCTCTCTCTATTATCTGAATTCATAATTCTCGTAAAAACATTAATATTTTTATTATTCTATCATTTTCCCTCCATTTTCAATCAAGAGTTCTAAAATTAAAATTAAAATTCCAAGAAATTAGCCATCTTCAACTTTCTTTGTATCAAATTCACCCATTGTATCATCTTTATAACAACATGAACATTTATGAATAAAATTCCATTTATTTTAATTAAATTTAATATTGATATAGAAAACGCATGCAATATTTTTTTTATTATATCCAATTGGATTTAAGTGACTGTTGAGTATCCTTACCATTGATAATATAGTCTTTGAATTGTGATCACATGACTAGTATAAATATATGGTTTTAAAAAATCCTTTTGACATAGACAAAGGAAGTGATGAACTCAACTAGTTGGATCATACCCTATGAATCACATTTATTAGAGATTCCAAGGGAGATATAATTTCTAGGATTTTCCCTAGACCAAGCCCAAGTTGAGATCCAACAACTTAAGCATGAGCAAAACAGTTTACGGGAGAAGCTCAAGCTCATAGAGATCATGGACCAAGCCATGTTCACCGAACGGGCCCATGAAAGCCCCACAATCGTGCACCTTACTCTTAGGGTGTATTCTGGTGTAATAAAGGGATATGTAACAATACCATAGAATTATTATTATGTGCATTATTTTTGTATAGAATAATGAATATATTTTCATTTTATTATTACTACTTTGTAAATGATTTTTAAAGAAAAAATAGTATTTTGAGTTAATATTCAAATTCAATTAAAAAATATATTTTGATGAATTTATGGATTTTTAATTAAATAATATTTTAATAAAATATTATTATTAAATTAATTTTATTAAATATAAATGATTATATAATTTTTATGATGTCAATTGTAATTTTTATTAAGATTTGAAAACTGTTTCTGTCAAAACCTGTTAATTTTCAATAAATGCCAGTTTTTATTTTAAAAGTGATGTTTTACATATTTAAAAAAATATTTAGATAAAATGAATATTATTTTTAGAATCAGGATGTTGAAATTATCCAATGATGAATTTTTCATAATTTTTTGTGATAGTCGAATTTTTGGGTAAAAATTAAATACTATATAAATATATATTGTGTTTTATGACTCATAATGACCCAATAGTGATATGATAAAATAATTTAAAAGGTATATTCAGAAAAATATACGTTTTTAATTTAAAATAATTTAATTTTTGGTTTATTTTATTTATTTTATAAAGCCTTAGTGAATCCTCCAAGACATATAAAATATTTTAAGATTTAAGAATAATTTCCTTGAAAATATGACTCGCCTCTACATAAGAAAGGGAAATATTTTAATATATTCAGCCCTTATCCTTATAAAATAATTTATACCACTCCAATTTACCAGAAACCATGGGAAAACCCATGGTATGGTTTATGATTCTGAATATTTTAGTGTGTAGTGTCCAAAACCAAAATAATAAAGAATTCTCCCGCCTTTCCTATGTAATCCAACTCAATAACCCATTTATCTTCACTAAAGCTCTTTTAATCTCAAACAACATATTCCATGTACTCCCTATATTCCTCCCAATAATCCTCCCTCAATTTTTTGGGATCACACATCCAAGTAATGGATTTCTCTCCTCCTCTTTGAATTCAAGCACTAACTTTGAGCGTAGTTCTTTTAATTACAATTGCTTGTTTTGAAATTATTTTTTAATCATTAAATTACTATAAAATTTATGTTATTTCAATGATTGATAATTTATACCCCCTCATTTTTACCCTTACCTAAGCCTTTACAATGCCAGAATTCCATAAGGTATTTCTCTTTTCTCATTTACATTCTAGAATTTCTTTTATATTATGCATCTAAATTCCATTTCATATGTTGGGATGTTTTGATCCATGATGCCCTTACTTTAAATTTCTTGTATAAATTATGAGATACCCCTTTCTATCTCATCAAACCATTTTATAAATTTCTATTTGATGTTGTTATACTTCCGAAATTTCACCATGATTTTCCATGTCAAAATCATCATTTAGTGAATACCATACCCATTTCTCTAAAAAGGGTATTCACCTTTATGATAATTTACTTATTTATTGGGGAATTACATGTATGTATTCCACATTCCTTTTTCATGGAATAAATTATGATGTTTAATTAAACCATGATCTATGTGGCACACTTATACAAGAAAATGAAATGATTATGAAGGGTGCACCCTAATAACGCTCCAATGCATTGGGTAATGTTTAGTATCATGATATTCCATATTAAATGAGAGTTTAATCATGGTAATTTATATTAAATGAGTGTTTACTCATGATAATTCATGTGAAATTAGGTTTTACTCATGCTAATCCATGTGTCGTGATCCTTGGCTCATGCTAATATCATGTTGTATGTTGTTTTCACATTTCCATGTTATTATTATCATGTTATATCATTCCTTTATGTTCATATTTATTTTGCACTCCATTGATATTCCTATATACTAACATTCATTTTATTCCCCATGTTTTTCTATGTTTATTCCCTTACTTGTCTTTATAGGTCACCCTTTTCTTATGTATGTCCTCAGGTTATCCCATGCATTGCTAAGTACGATGGAATGTTATGGTCATGTAAAATATTTTTTCAATAAAGATGTGTATTTCGTGTTTTAAGTTGTTATGTAATATTCCTAATCCACAAAGACGCTATATCTCTTGATATTCTAAGTTTTATTAAGTGAAATTTTATGTAATAAATCAAGTTTAAATATAAAATAAAAAGTAGGATCATTATAGTTGGTATTAGAGGATAGGTTTAGTTATTTTGGGATTAGGATTAGAAAACTCTAGTGAAATAATTAGGGATAAGACTAGGTATAATAAAATAATCCCTAAACTTTGGTGAGTATATATTAAGTGTTTTATAAATAAAACACATCCTTATATGGATATGAACAAGTAGAGGTAGATCTGGATGTATCTATAGGTAAAACCTGAAAACACTACTTTGAGCTAGACTCAAATGGGAAATGGTGTACATTAACGAGCCTTGTTGCGCTCTTGGTTCGACACTACTGAGGTATATTCCTCAGTAAATTCATAATCTTAGTAAGAACCATTATTAAGGAAATAAAAAATCCCATAATAATATACGTTAGTAAGTAGATCAGGGAAAACTTAGATCAAATCCTTTAAATTCATAAGTTAAGGAGGTAAATGTAATTTAAAAGTTATCCATTTAATTTCATTATATTCCCCTTTATGTGTTTAAATATTTAAGATACTCATCCCTAATTATCTTTTATTCCAACAAATGGCCGGTAATAGGAGTAATCGGGCTAACAACCGATGTGAATATCAATGGGATTACGACCCTAATGAGATGTCCAATCCTATGGGAGTAGGAATTGAAAACTTTTTCAAGATACTCTCTCAGTTAACTAAATTTTTGAACAGAAACCTAGGTCAAGTGGAACATCCAACCCCCACCTAAGAAATAACAAGTCGCAATTGAGATCTTCATGAGACAAAGGCATCTTACATTCAAAGTATCATTGGATACCTCAATCACTGAACAATGGATCAACTCCATTGAGAAGATCTTCTCTATCCTTCAATGTTCAAAAAAAGAGAAGGCTCTTCTGGATGCTTATCACATAGAGGGTAAAGCTGATAAATGGTTTACATTGATCAAAAATACTAATCATGAGTAAGAGATCGAGGTGATGGGATGGAAGGATTTTTGTAAAATGTTTTTTGATAAATATTTTCCTCGAACCCTCCGCCTTAATATGGAAAGATGTTTCTTTGAACTCAATAAAAAGGATGAAGAATCTATTGAGGCGTGTGAGGAAAACTTCACCATACTTTCATGATATGCCTCTAGTTTTTTCATCACCCCCTAATTCAATGTTGACTGCTTCTTTGGTGGGATAAATTGTAGTCTACAAAAAGCCTTGGAAATCCGTGACTTTGATAGCTAGGAGGAAATTTTCCGATGTGCCCCCAAAGTTGAGATGAAGATCGGATAATCTCAAGGGTATCAAAGGGATAAGGAGAAAAAACTAGACTTTAATTCTGGTGGTTTGATGGATAAATCCAACAGTGCTAAGAAATTACAGCACCCCGCTTGTCTAAAGTGCGAAAAGAAGCACCCTAGAATTGCTTAAGGGGGTCATGGAAATTCTATAGGTGTGGAAGAGAAGGGACCTGACTAATAATTGACAACATGAGAAACCCCTCAATGTGACATAAGAAAAGAATGATCTAGTAGACCCTCAGAAAATTTTTCATTGCTAAAATTGTAAGGAACCAAGGAAAATTTCTAACAAATGCCCTAAGCCAAGGGTAATTGGAGGTAACAAACAAATTTTAAGGAACCATGGCACATCAAAGCTACTCAAATTAGACAAAAGAGCTATGCTGAAAATCATCAATGAGACCTATAGTTTGATGTTGGATACATTTTATTCCTCTATATATCTCCATGGAATATAATTATGAGATTTGGGAATAAGGGAAAGATTATTCCAAGGTACATCGACACTTTTGAGATCCTTGATCTCATCGGGGAAGTGGCATATCGACTAGAACTCTCACTAATCTGTTCTCAAGTACATGATATATTACATGTATCACTCTTGAGTAAGTACATACCTTACCCATCACATGTACTCAATCTAGAGGTGGTACCATTAGAGAATGAACCTTCCTATGAGGAGAATCCAGTGAAGATCTTAAATCCTAGAGAAATATTTCTACGAAATAAGACAATGCCCTTTATCAACGTGTTTTGGGTTTCCCCTCTTATTCCCTTAAAAGGGGGGCTCAATTTAAATAAAATAAAAATTTACAGGCCTTCGGGCTGTTGGATGGACCCTTCGTCAAAGTGTTATGAAGAAACCACAAGTTTGAAGAAGCAACATGGAAACCAAATGAAGTGACGAGGAATATTTACCCTTGGCTATTTTATATTGGGGAATGGAAATTTTGAGGGTGAAATTTCTTAGGGGGGAAGGTTTTAATGACCCAAACATTTATGAATAAAATTCCCTTTATTTTAATTAAATGTCTTATGGATATAGAAAACATATGCACTCATTTTGTTTTATTATATCCAATTTTTTTTAAATTACACCAAAGTATCCTTACCATTGATAATATAGACATTGAACACTGATCACATGACTAGTATAAATATAGGGCTTTAACAAATCCTTTTGACACAAACAAAGGAAGTGATGCCCTAAAACAGTAGGATCATACCATGTGAATCCCATTTATCAAATCTTTCAAGGGAGATACCATTTCTGGACCATTCCCTATACCAATCTCAAGTTGAGATCCAAAAACTTATGTATGAGCGAAGCTGTTTATGGGATAAGTTCAAGATCATCGAGATCACGACCCAAACCAAGTTCATAGAACAACCCCATGAGAGCCCCACCATCGTGCATCATAGTCTTATGATATATGATGGTGTAATAAATGGATGTGTAACCCGACTATATCATTATTATTATGTTCATTATTTTTTATATAATAATGAATATACATTCATTTTATTATTATTACTTTGTAAATAATTCTCAGAGCATAAATAGTATTTTTGGTGAATATTAAAATTCAATTAAGAAATAAATTTTGATTAATTAATTGTTTTTTTAATTAAATAATATTTTATTAAAATATTATTATTAAATTAATTATATTAAATATAAATGATCGTATAATTTTTATGAAGTCAATTGTTTTTATTAAGGTTTGAAAACTTTTTTGTCAAAACCCGTCAATTTTAAATAAATGTCGGTTTTTATTTTAAAAATTAATATTTAAATATTTATAAAATTATTTTGATAAAATTAATATTATTTTTGGAATCAGGACATCAAAATTATCCAACAGTGAGTTTTTCATTATTTTCTGATGTAGTTGAATTTTTGGGTAAAAATTAAATATATTATAAACATATAATGTGTTTTATGACATCATAATGACCCAATGGTGATATAATAAAATACTATAAAAGGTATATTCATACAAATATATGTTTTTAATTTAAGATAATTTAATTTTAGGTTTATTTTATTTATTTTATGAAGCCTTAGTGAATCCTCCAAGACATACAAAATATTTTAAGATTTTAAATTCATTTCCTTGAAAGTGTGACTCACCTCCACATAAGAAAGAGAAATATTTTAGTATATTAATCCCTTAGAATTATAAAATAATTTATACCACTCTCCTTTTCCAGAGACCATGGGAAAAAACCATGGTATGGTTTATGTTTTTGAATATTTTAGTGTGTTGTTTCCAAAACCAAAATAATAAAAAATTCCCTCACATTTCCTATATAAACCTACCCAATCACTAATTTCTCTTCACTCAAGATATTTTAATCTCTTCTAACATCTCCCCCCTAATCCCAATACTCCTCTCAAGGATCCCCCAATCTCTAAATAAGCCTACCCTATACCTTTGGGATCACACATCCAAGTAAGGGATTCCTCTCCTCCTCTTTGAATTCAAGCACCTTCTTGGAGAGTAGTTCTTTTAATTTAAATTTATTGCATTGAAATTTCTTTTTAATAATTACCTTACTATCTAGTTGGTTTTATTTCAATTTGGGGTCATTTATTCTCCCTCATTTGGACCCTTACCTAAGTGGTTATAATGCCAAAATTTTGTAAGGGATTTCTCTCTTCTCATTTCCATTCAAGAATTTCTTTTATATTATGCATCTAAATTCCATTTCATATGTTGGGATGTTATGTTCCATGATCCTATTACTATAAATTTAATTTATAAATGATTACATACCCATTTATCTCTCATCAACCCATTTTATGAATTTCTATTTGACATTGCTATTCTTCAGAAATTGCACCAAAAGTTTCCATGCCAAAATCATCATGTAGTAAATACCATAGCCATTTGTCAATAAAGGGTATTCACCTTTATTCTCATTTACTTATTTATGGTTTAATTGAATATATTTATTCCAAATTCCTTATTCATAGAATAAATTATTAAGTTTAATGAATCTGTGATCTATGTGGCACACTTATACATAAAAACAAAATGATTATGAAGGGTGCACCCTGATTGTGCTCCAATGCATTGGGTAATGTTTAGTATCATGATATGTTATGTGAAATGAGAGTTTACTCATGATAATTAATTTGAAATAATTTTTTACTCATGATAATTCATGTTTAGTGAGGGTTTACTCATGTTAATCCATGTGCAATGAGCCTTGGCTCATGCTAATATCTTGTTGTATGTTGTTTACACATTTCGATGTTATGAATATCATGTTATATCATGCCTTTATGTTCATTTTTATTTTTCAATTAATTGATATTCATGTTTAATAACATGTATTTTCCTTATTTTATTCCATTTTTATTCCATTAATGGGATTTATAGCTCACCCTTTTCTTATGTATATCCTCAGGTTATCCCATGCATTGTTAAGTATGAAGGAATGGTGTGGTCATGTAAAAGAATTTTTCAATAAAGATGTGTATTTCATGTTTTATGTTGTTATGTAATGTTCCTAATCTAAAAATAAACTATACTTATCAATCTTCTAACTTGTATTACGTCCAATTTTATGTAATAAATCATGTTTAAATATGAAATAAAAAGGAGGGTCGTTATAGTTGGTATCAAAGGATATGTTTACTTATTTTTTGGATTAGGATTAGAAAACTCTAGTGAAAGCCTTAGGGATAAGACTAAGTATAAGAAAATAATCCCTAAATTTTGGAGAGTATATAGTATGTGGTTTATCAAGAAAATACATCCTTGTATGGATATGAATAAGTAGAGGTGGCTCTAGCACAGATGTATCTAGGGGTAAAACCCAAAAAAAAAGTTGCTTTGAGCTAGACTCGAATCGGAACTGGTGCACGACAATGGTCCTTAATGCACTCTTGGTTTGACACTCCCAATGGATATTCTATAGTAAGTTCATAATATTAGTATGAACCATTATTAAGGGAACAAATAAATCCCATAATAATATAAGTTAAGAATTATATCATGGACAATGTATATTAAAGGCTATAAATTCATAAGTTAAGGAGATAAATGTAATTTATAAGTTATCCCTTTAATGTCATTATATTCTCCTTTATGTGTTTTAGTATTTAATATTCTCATACCTAATTTTACTTTTATTCTAAACAATGTCCAGTAATAGGAGGAATCAGTCTAATAACAGATGCGAAGATCAATGTGATGATTGTGCTAATGAGATACCCAATCTAATGGGAGTGGGAATTTCAAAATTTGTCAGGATACTCTCTCAGTTAACTCAATTTTTGAATAGAAACCTGGGTCAAGAGGAACTTCTACCCCCCCCCCCCCCAATTAAGAATTAACAAGTCACAGTTGATAGCTTCATGAGACAATGGAATCCTACTTTCAATGGATCATATGATCCCTCAATCACCGAACAATGGATCAACTCCATTGAGAAGATCTTATCCATACTTCAATGTTTTGAAAAAGTGAAGGTTATTCTAGATTCTTTTCATATAGAGTATGGATCTGATAAATGGTTGACATTGATCAAAAATAAGAAGCATGAGGAAGAGATCAAGAAGAAAGTACAAGCTCTATGAAATGTACAGTAAGTGTGAGTTCTAGTTAAAGGAAGTATCATTCTTGGGGAATATCATCACAAGCAATGGGATATCTGTGGATCCTTACAAGAAAAAATAAATTGATGGATGGTCAAGGATGACATATTTGATGGATATCTATATCTTTCTAGGGTTAGCTAGATATTATCATTGATTTGTGAGAAATTTATCATGATTTTCAAACCCTCTTACCAAGATAACTCAGAAGGGAGTCAAGTTTTCTTGGAATCATGAATGTAAATAAATATACACGGAGTTGAAGAAGAGGCTTATAATTTCCCCTATTATCACACTACCCACAATTTTGGATCTTTTTTTAATCTTCAGTGATGCTTTGAAGAAGGGCCTGGGATGTGTGTGGATGAAAAATTAAAAAATCATTTCATATACCTCAAGGTAGTTGAAAATTCATGATAAAAACTATCCCATGAATGATCTAGAGTTGTAAGTTGTGATCTTTGCATTGAAAATCTAGTGGAATTATCTATTTTTGGAGAAGTGTGAAATATATATAGATCAAAAATGTCTCAAAAATATATTCACATAGAAAGAGAAGAATATGCCCCCAATGAATATGGTTGTAGATCATCAAGGATTATGACTACTCAATCCATTACCACCCTAGAAAAGAGAAAAAGTTGGTGAATTCTCTTGGTATAAAGGACCTAGAAATTCTATCATTTATGATAATAGAAAAGGATCCAATCTTCATAGATTTGATGAATATTTATATGGGAATCATAATGAACAGAAAATCATCAATCCTTTACAAATTATTTCTCAACCATCTCTTTTGGAAATGTTAAAGGATGCTTAAAAACATGATGTAGGAATTTAGAAGAAAGTGGAAACTATTTAAAAAGATAAATAATTATATTTCAATGTTAATGAAGAAGGAATTGTGATATTTGGGTCAAGACTATGTGTTCCATCAAATCAGGAGTTAAAGAAAGAACTTTTGGATGATTTATATAGTTCTCATTTCTCCATTCACCTAGGAAACACGATGATGTATCGATATCTCCAAGAGAACTATTGGTGTGATAACATGAAGAAGTAGATTGCTAAATATAAATCAAAGTGTCTGGTATGTCATCAAGTGAAGGCTAATAGGTGGAAGTCTAAGGTGATTTTGCAACCATTACCCATACCAACATGGAAATGGGAAAACATCACCATTAAATTTTTCACCGGACTTCTGAAGAAATCCAAAGAAAACAATGATATCTGGGATATTGTGGATCATCTTAAAAAGATTTCACACTTCATTACAATTTGAGAGGATTTCTCATTATATCAACTATCACATATATACATCATAGAAGTGGTAATTTTGTATAGAATACCACTATCGATTATGTCCAATCAAGATCTAAGATTCACCTATATGTTTTGGAAGAGTCTCTAATATGCTCTGAACACTAAGTTGAACTTCATCATGGTCTATCATGCTCAAACCGATGTCCAATCTATATAGACTATACAACCACTTTAGGACATGTAGAGATCTTTCTCAATGGACTTCAAAGGTGGATGGGACCGAAATATTTCTTTGGTGGAGTTCTCTTACAACAACAGTTTCCAATCAAGCATCCAAATGGATCATTATGATGCCCTTTATGGAAGAGGTGAAAAACACTGGCATGTTGGGATGAATTTGAGGAATGAAAACTTATAGGTCCAGAAATGGTCAATGAAATGGTGGAGAAGGTTAAGACCATCCACAAACACATCAAAGCTGCTCAAATTTGACAAAAGAGTTATGTTCACAATCGTCGATGAGACCTAGAGTTTGATGTTGGGGACTTGGTATTCCTATGAATATCTACATGGAATAGATTTATGAGATTTTGTAAGAAGGGAAAGCTTAATTCAAGGTACATCGTCCCTTTTAAGATCCTTGATCGCATCGGGGTAGTTGCCTATCGACTATAACTCCCACCGAACTTGTCTCAAGTACATGATGTATTCTATGTATCACTCTTGAGGAAGTACATAGCTGACCCATCACATGAACTCAATCTATAGGTGTTACCTTTGTATAATGACATTTCCTATAAGGATAATTCAGTGAAGATCTTATATCATAAAGAAAAATTTATATGAAATAACATAATGCCCCTTGTAAAAGTGTTGTGGAGAAACCAAAAGTTTGAAGAAGTGGCGTGGGAACTAGAGGAAGTGATGAGGCAAGGTTACCCTCATCTATTTTAGTTTGGGAAAAGGAAATTTTGAGGGTGAAATTTCTTAAGGGGGGAAGGTTTTATGGACCCAAAAATTTATGAAAAAAATTATCTTTCTTTTAATTAAATATATTATGGATATAGAAAACACATGAACTAAATTTGTTTTATTATATCCAATTGGATTTAAATGACCGTTAATTATCATTATCATTGATAATATAGCCTTTGAACAGTGATCATGTGACTAGTATAAATATAGGGTTTTAATAAATCCTTTTGACAGAGATAGAGGAAGTGATGGCCTCAACCAGTAGGATTATACCATATGAATCACATTTATCAAATATTCTGAGGGAGATATCATTTTTGGTATTTTCCCTAAACTAATCCCAAGCTGATATCCAACAACTTAAGCATGAGATAAACCTTTTACAGGATAATTTCTATCTCATAGAGATCACAACCCAAACCATGTTCACCGAACAGCCCTAGGAAAACCCCACTATCATGCACCTTAATCTTAGGATGTATGATGGTGTAATAAAGGGATATGTAAAAATTCCATAGCATTATTATTATGTTCATTATTTTTGTATAGAATAATTAATGTACTTTCATTTTATTATTATTACTTTGTAAATGATTTTTAAAACACAATATTATTTCTGGTTAATATTAAAATTAAATTAAGATATCTATTTTGAAGAATTAATGGATTTTTGAATTAAATAATATTTTAATAAAATATTATTATAAAATTAATTTTATTAAATATAAATTATCATATAATTTTTATAAAGTTAATAGTAATTTTTATTAAGGTTTGAAAACTGTTTTTGTCAAAACCCATCAATTTTCAATAAATGTTAGTTTTCATTTTAAAAGTGAAAATTCACATATTTAGAAAATTATTTAGATAAAATGAATATTATTTATGGAATCAAGATATCAAAATTATCCAATAGTGAATTTTTCATAATAATCTGAGACAATCAAATTTTTAGGTAAAAATTAAATACCGTATAAATATATAATGTGTTTTATGACATCATAATGACCCAATAGTGATATAATAAAATACTATAAAAGGTATATTAATAAAAATATATATTTTTAATTTAAAATAATATAAATTTAGGTTTATTTTATTTATTTTACAAAGCCTTAGTGAATCCTCCAAGATATATAAAATATTTTAAAATTTTAAAATCATTTCCTTGAAAGTGTGACTCACCTCCACATAATAAAGGGAAATATTTTAATATATTTTTCCCTTAGACTCCTAAAATAATTTATACCACTCCCCTTTTCTATAAACCATGAGAAAAACCATGTGATGGTTTGTGTTTTTGAATATTTTAGTGTGTAGTGTCCAAAACCAAAATAATAAAGAATTATCCCTCCTTTCCTATATAAACCCACCCAAGAACCCATTTCTCTTCACTAAAGATATTTTAATCTCTTACAACCTATTACCCTTACTCCCTATTGTCCTACCAAGGCACCCCCAAGCTTCCAAGAATCATCCCCCAAGCCTTTCATATCACACATCCATGTAAGGGATTCCTCTCCTCCTCTTTGAATTCAAGCACCTTCTTTGAGTGTAGTTCTTTTCATTTCAATTAATTGTACTGAAATTAATTTGTAATAATTAACTTACTATACAATTGATGTTATTTGAATTAGGGATCATTTATTATTTTTCATTTTGACCCTTATCTAAGCTGTTATTATGCTAAAATGTCGTAAGGGATTTCTCTCTTCTCATTTCCATTCCGGAATTTCTTTTATATTATGCATCTAAATTTCATATAATATGTTGGTATGTTATGTTCCATGATCCCCTTACTGTAAATTTAATGTATAAATTATTATATACCCTTTTCTCTCTCATCAAAACATTTTACAAATTTCTATTTGATGTCGTTATGCTGCCTAAATTGCACCATGATTTTCCATGCTAAAATCATTGTGTAGTGAATACGATACACATTTCTCTATTAATGCTATTAACCTTTATTATCATATACTTTTTTTTTGTGTACATACATGTATGTATTCCACATTCCTTTTTCATTGAATAAATTATTATGTTTAATTAATCCATGATCAATGTGGCACACTTATATATGAAAACAAAATGATTATGAAGGGTGCTCCCTGATAGCACTCTAATGCATTAGGTAATGTTTAGTATCATAATGAGCCATGTGTAATGAGGGTTTACATATACTAATTCATTTGAAATTAGGTTTTACTCATGCTAATTCTTTTTTCAATAAGGGTTTACTCATGTTAATTCATGTGCAATGATCCTTATCTCATGCTAATATCATGTTGTATAATGTTCCCAAATTTCCATGTTATGAATACCATGCTATATCATGCCTTTATGTTAATATTTTTTTTATAACCCATTTATATTCCTATTTAAAAAATTTATTTTATTCCTCATGTTATGTGAATTTTTATCCACTTACTGAGATTTATATCTTACCATTTTCTTATGTATGTCCTCAGGTTATCTCATGAATTTCTAAGTATGAAGGAATATTGTGGTCATGTAAAATAAGTTTTCAATAAAGATGTATATTTCAAGTTTTTAGTTATTATGTAATGTTCCTAAGCCCCAAAGACACTATACCTATCAATATTCTGAGTTTTATTAAGTGAAATCTTATATAATAAATCATGTTTAAATATAAAATAAAAAGGAGGGTTGTTATAATCTTCAAGGGGATCTACACCATTAAAATACATTTAGTAAAATAAATTTCATAAATATGGTCATAAACTCTAGTATTTCAAGACCCATAGAATGTACTCTAAGTGAAACTCTTGTTTTGGAATCTACATCAAACCATAAATGGAGTGGTAATACAATTACTATTTTATGATGCTTATATAGGAAAAAATTCCTTCAAAACAACTTACTTCAAACATGCATGTCCATTTACACTTCAACTCCAGAAAACCTGATACTCAAAATGTCTTCCTCTATAACATGGTGCTTCTCTAGGAACTCATTTCAACTAAAATTAATTTATTCCTCTATAGCTTTGGTGGAATAATATGTATAGACTAGTTAATATCAAATGAGGTATAATCATTATTACGTGAGGTCCAAAACAAATTTTTTATATCCATTTCAATGTACATAATTTTACAGATCGATTTTTCATTATAAATTGCCTTGTTCCATTGTGTGGTATAAATCATATCTATATTTTAGGTAATCCTTCAACCACCATGATCATAAAAACACCTATTAAAATGGATTTCATGGAATTTCAACATATTCTGGTCTTCATAATTTTTTAAACCACCAAAACCCATTATTCCATTAAAATTCCTATGACCACAGCATGGATAGACTGTCCATTTCCAACGAAAATCACTCCAGATTGAAATGAATTCCAAAATTCACACATGTTGGGAAAAATCCCTCAAGGTAACATTCCAACATTTTGGGGTTGGTTGTGTTTGTTGACAGTACAGGTTTTCATGGTGAATTGTCGAGTTCCCTAGATGTTGTTGACAATCTATGTTGACAAAGAACCATGAAAAAGGAAGATAAGATCTGGAGGTGGTACAAAAGAGAAGATACAAGGTAGTGCAATTTTCCAGTGTTTACCAAATTTTTGGGGTCCAAGATTTGGAATTTGGTGAGCATCGCGAAAAGTGGATTTCCTTGAAAATTTCATCAAAATGTGGAAAAGGAATGAGTTTAGTGAATATGGGCTTCTTGATGTAGATTTCGCAAAGACTGGAAGAATTTGTATAGTGAGCTATGTGGTTACGACGAGATTCGAGAATAGAAAAGGTGGAGGGAATTGCGGTGTAGCATTACGGAGGCGGTGAAAACTAATTGATGGAATGCTCCTTGATTAATACGAGCTCTATGATTTGAAAATTTCTGTGGTTCTTCGCGAAATAGAGAGAATTTTGGTAGAAATTTCGGAGCTTTTCAATTTGAGATGACGTGGCACTGACTTTGTGAAGAAGGTTCTCGAGTTGGTGGAATCACCTATAAATAGGCCTCAACCCCTCGAGGGAAGTAGAGAGATCAAACAAAAAACTTTAAGCTCTCTAATTTTGAAGGAGATTTGCAGAGTAGGAAGCTTTATGAAAGAAAAGGGAATTAATAGAGGCAGTTGAGTTCCATGAAAGGAAGGTGCGTTGCCAAGGCCAATTTGGATTTTCAGAGGATGTTTGCTCTGCAAAGGATTGTTTACCTTTGAGAAATCACAAAGACTAGTGTGAGATCTACAAAGCAGTGAGGTCTACAATCTAGAGAGCTCTACAATCTAGTGAGCTTTTTGAACCTATGAACTCTACAAACCCGTGAGCTTCGTGAAGGCATTGGAGAATTGTGAAGTCTTGTTTGAGCTTTTCAAAATAGGGAGATTTGCGAGGCAGTGAGCTTTGAAAATATTTTTCCAAAGGTTGTTTCCCAGTGAATTTTTTCAAAGGGGTATTCATTAGTGGATGAATTTTGGACTTCAACAGAGCATCTACATATAGTGATGGATGCACTCATTAGAGATAATTAAGGGACCTAAAAGTCCATAAACTCGGAGTGGATCCTTTCCAAAGTAGTGAGAAAAGGAAGAGGAAGAAGGTGATCCTTTCTACCAGTAGTGAGCCCGAGAGAGGGGAATAGGGAGTGACCCTTGGGAAAGCATTGAGCTAACCCTACACATTGTAAAGGTAGTTATCCTGGGCATAGAATTGATCTAGCCCGAACATTATTGGTAGTTATACTTAGTGGATTTGGTACAACTACACATCATCGTTGTATGCTTCTTGGATGTAGCCCAGTGAGGGTGAACCAAGTAAAAATCTTTGTGCCTGCATGCTTGCTTCCCTACATTGAATTAAAAACATCATCATCAGTTAAAGAAGAAAAGAAGTGATCATAATAAACACACAAGTGTAGACAAAGTGACCCTTTTTATAAAGAGGTCAAGATCTAGTGGGGCAGGAATAATTTAGAAAGGAATATTCATACCCTGATTCACCCCACCTCTCAGGGTATATAGGCCCCTTTTGGTCCTAACAATTGGTATCAAATGTAAGGTTCTTTTTATTAGATTTGTTTTCTCTGGGATGGTTTAGTCAATTTGTGTGGTTAAAGATTTATTCTGCTCTTATCGTGGTGTTCCATGGAAAAGGGAAAACATCAAAGAAGAATCAGAAATCAGATGGTATTCCTCAGTGTGTAATTGTTTATGGAAAAATATGATACAACTAAATGAATCAAACATATTTCTAAAGTAAGTCTGGGTTGAATATTATAGGTAAACGATAGATTCACTAAATAATGATTTAGTAATGGGTGAAGTACTTGAAATTAAATGTGATACTAAAAGTAATGAAGACGATAAAGTTTCAAGAATGAGGCCATTAGTAGATGATGTTGACATGACAAAGGAATTGGATTGTAAATTGGATGAAGAAGTTAAATCTAAAGATATATGGATCCATGTACTGGAAATTGAGGTCGACAAGTTAAGAGGCTTAAATAAAAGGATTATTGATGTGGCTACTGACCTGAGGGAGAAGAATGATTCCCAAGATGAAGAACTAAATGACATGTCTTCAAAGTGAGAGAAATGAAAATCTGGTGATAAGGTAAAGAATCCGAACTCAGAAAACATTCAGAATTTGAAAGCCAAAAATAATGATCATTCTACACAACTAACCAAACTAGTTCAGGAGAATAAAATTTTATAACAGGAGAGTGCATGCTATTCTGATTCTATTTCTCAAGAAAAATTGAATATAAAGGAGCAATGTGACATTGTGGATAAGATCACGCATTAGTTAGAGGACTTTATAAGTGAAGGAAGAATCTCAAGAGATAACTCAATGCTCAACTTGAAGCAAGGGATATGAAGATTCAAAAGTTGGAAGAAGATCTAGAGTTAGTGAAGAAAGAAGTGGAGAAATCCAATACCAAAGGAAATCCAAAAATGAAGGATTCCATGCACTTATTATTTTATTATAATTAGGTAAATTATGATAAAATGAAAAACAAATATATTATTTATGAAGAGAAACAATAGCATATTTTCTCATCTCAAAGACCATACGGTTTGGGAAAAACTGGTATTGGATTTGATGAATCCCCTCCCGTACATGAAAAAAAGAGAGTCGTGAATAGTTATAGAAATGCAGAAAATCCTATAGATGATGGATACAGACCTAAGAGGACATTTACAAGAAACGGTGACAACATGTGCTAATTCTGGGGGATTCATGGCCACACAACAAGATTTTTTTAGAGGATTTTGAATATATTTCATGCTGTGAATATAGAAACATTTATAAATCTGAGAATAAGAAGAATAATCTTGAGAAGTATGAAATAATAGTCTCTCAAAAGAAAATATCTATGAAGTAATTCTATTGTGGAAGAATGGGACACACCATGAGTATGTGTCGGGAATCCCAGGAGCTCAATGTTAGAAGAAGAAAGCAAGCAGAATCAACATCTCAGTTGAGAAAAGATGAAATGAGGTATTCCTTTAACGGAAGATGTTTCATATATTCTGATCATGGGAATTTTTCCAGACATTGCAGTAATAAGTTTGTAGGGAAGTAAAAGGAACCTAGAAGGAGATCCACAGAACATGCATCATATAACGAAAAATCTTATACTAGAAGACAACATGGCGAGATGAAAGATAGGTTTAAAGTATCAGGAGAATCATAAGGAGATAAATGAAAGGTGTATCAATCACTTTCTCTATTACATCCACAACATCTCTCCTAGAGATAATGTGAACAAACCTGGAAGAATAAGGGAAGATCAACTCCAGTTGTGAGTAGGAAGAATGTGAAATCAGTGGAAGACTCAAACCCAACAATAAAGGGTTGCATGACTCAGAAAATTGGTAAAAGAAATACAATTAAATAATGTCATGAAAAATTTACATTTCATGCCACACAGTGGGAAGTTAAGGCAATAGAAAGATCCCTCCATTGGAGGAATAAGAAAGAGAAGATGGCTAGTGGAGATTTTCCCTCTCAGAGATAGAATCGTGAGAAATGGAATTTTGGTGGAACCTCAAAGAATTAAATTTTTACTACTGGGTATAAACCCTAAATTGTGAAAAGTTCCAAACCCTCAGAACCTAAATATCATAAGAAGAATCGGGATGTGGGTAAAGAATGTCTAGTCATATGGCTAGAATAGTTGAAGTTGGCTAGGAAATTGTAGCAGGCAAAGGACGAGTGCAATGCTTTGCAAGAAGAATCAAAGGGTTGACCCATCAGGATCAACCACAATCCTCTTCTTGAGGATTAAAAAATAGTCCCTCTCTCTATGTGTTTAAATTATACTAACTGATATTCATGTGTATCAAATTTTTGGGGAGATATGATCCAAGGGGAAGTCGCGTTAGAAGATGCAATGTGGTGATGTAATGTGATTGAGAATTTCAACTGATTCAAATTAATTATCAGAATTGAAGGTTAAAGGAACTGGTTGAGTGAAATAGATATTGATGGTGTTATTAACTCTATCTTTGGTTTCCTACACCGAGTTCTAACTCAGTAGGCTTAGAGGTTTTATTGATGGCTCATTGCTAAGGGTCAAATGATTAAGAAATGATGGGGAGAATTCAATATCTTAATCAGATGCATGATCTCAATGATGTATAAAGGATGAATTGGAAAGAGACTCAAGGGGAGTATAAGTGGAAAATGATACTGATAGTGACCCTGAGAAGGTCAAATCTATATCAGCATAAAAGTCAAAGAGTTGATCTGAAGCTGAATTGAAAGATATAATTGGCAATCAGACGTGGGAGATTGTTTCGAGGCCAGCAGATAAGAATTTCATCGAGGATAAATGGTTCTATCACATCAAGATGAATGAAGATGGAATAGTGATTCGAAACAAAGCATGAATAGTGTGCAAAGGATACTCCCAAATATAGGGAATAGATGTGTATGAGACATTTGAACCGGTTGCAAGGCTGGAGACAATAAGATTATTCCTATCCATTGTAGTGAAATGGAAGTTCAAAGTGTTATAGATGGATGTCAAATCTTCATTCTTGAATGGGGTGTAGCATATCCATCCTGGAATCCACCTGAGGGGTACCCCAAGCCGGGTTGGCCACATAACCTCGAGTGCATCTCCTCTAACACCAAAGGTTGCCGACTAGCATCGAGGGACTTTTTCATGACTATGGGGGAGTCAATTCCCTTATAGGTAATAGGTAATATCACATAATAAGTAACAACAATTGAATAATAAATAGTGAAATCATATAAATGAATAAACTATAGCAGAAGCAATATAAATAATCCAACTGAATAATAATCAAGTGAGGAAGATCACAAAACCATGTCATGCCATGATATCTGTCTAAACTGAAGATACGGAAAATAGAAACTAAAGCATACTTTCAACAAAAATAAAGAAACAAATCAATCAATTAATCATGAGAAATTCTTAGTCCTCTACCCCAGTTTCCATCCTATGCAGTAAGAAACAATCAAGCATCAGAAGCAACATGTTTCCCTTTGTCAATACCTGCAAGCATGTAATCTACTCGGGTGTCAATGATGCTCGACCAGGGTGTGAGATAAAATCTTAGTAGGCTGGCACCCATAGTTTCTAAACCTTTCCATTTCATGAAATAATAAAAATCAGTGTGCCATTATATAACAATTTCTGAAACAAAATTAATTGCAACAAAATAAATAACTTCGTCCAGGTTCCCAACGGTACCCATCCGTAATCACCTGCTTTAGCCTAAGCCGGAAGTCTAAAAAGAGTACTTGTAAGAATAATTCATGTAAACATATATATATAACCTGTAAAATCATAGTAAAACAAGGGAGAGGCATACCCCAAGCTTGTGCCTTAATTGGGGTCTAAGTCATGTGTCAACCAGGTGTGCTTCAACGTACTAGAAAAATATTACAAATCTCAAGAGGCTCAAGTGACATTAATATAAACCTGTAGTGCATCATTATTAAGGTTCAAGTTGAGATTTTTATTCTGAGCTCTTCCCGAAGGTATCGCTAAGGAACATCCATCAAATTATCCAATACCACCGAGCCCATCCAAGGCAATCTTTCGGAAGACCAAGTATCGCTTGAGGCATGGATTTACCCTGAGTCTATCCCGATCATGCAAAGAGGGGTCAAGCATCATCTGAGACTAGATTAGCCACATTTCCAACTGATCCATCCTCGATGGTCCCTTTTGGAACCAGTATCACTCCTAATTATTGGAGATCCCAGGGAAGTCTCAGTCTAGCAAATCCAAAGACACCACCCCCCGACGTGTAGTGGTAACCAATCAGGAATGGAGGGTATAAGCGTGGCCCTTAATACGGGACCCACCTTCTTTCCCCGCCCTGAATTTAATTAAATTTTTCACAACAGCAGGTATAACATAAGCATATGAAATTGCATCTTGAAAACTAAATATTTACACATGTGCAACACAAGGTACATATTAAATATTTCAGCATAACAATCTTAACAAGGCAAGATATCATATCAACATAAGAGTATAAATACACTTTTTAATAAATAAATAAACCAGCACAAATAACTACAAATATCCAATAATTCAAAGTTCATAATTAATCTAAATTAATTATTTAAATTAAACACAACAAAAATAGGTTGTGAAACACATGTAGTTAATTAAATTAAGTGATCGAGCTAACGGAATTTATACCAGTCATGTTGGCATGCCCAAAGGGGTGTCCAACATCATTAAAAGAAATTAAAAATTTTAATTTATAATGAATAGTGCTGCAACAATTAGTCAAAACAATTAAATTAAAGAAAATTGGGTGAATTTGCACAAAGTTAGTAGGCGCCAATTAACGTCACAATGGTGCATTGTTATAAATCACAACAAAATAGATGTAAAGAGAGTAAAAACCCTACCTTATAATTTTATATGATTCTATGATCCACGATAGGCTTTGATTTGACCTAAAATGGAAGAAAATGGAAGATTTTAGAAATAACCCAATATAGGGTAAAATTATTCTGTGGCGAACTGTGTGAAATATACTCAAAAAAATCCTACAATTCCAATTGAAAAATATTAGCATTTCCCTGAGGTTTACTATGCACCTAACATCGAATAAGACGAACAACAGATGGAGGCGTAGTGGTCTTTTGAAGGGGTTGTAGGGTGGTGCGCCCCCTAGGGAGAGGAAGGAGTGCGACATGAGGGAGAGGAGGAGAGGAAGAGAGAAAAGAAAGAAAATAAATAAAAGAAATAAAAATAAAAGAAAAATAAGAGAAAAAGAAAAGAAAAATAAAAGGGAAAATAAAAATAAAAATAAAATAGAGTAAAAGGATGGAAAGGAAAAAAGATAAAAATAAATAAAAATTGAAATATCCCATTTTAATTATTTTTATTTTTCCTACAACCACCTTTCTATTTTATTTCAAAATTTCTTTTTATTCCTTCATGATTTATTTTAAATATTCTTTAAATCTATTATTATTATTTTTCAAATTTTAATTAATTATTTTAATCTAGAACACCATGCTAAAGTGCGACATAACAAATTTTATAAAACTCATCAGTTATTTAATTAATTTAAAAAACTGCTTGGGACCTGCAGTGGGGTGCGAAGGCACATGCCCCAGGTCACTTTAAAGGAAAGGAAAATAAAATTTAAACAGTATGTACCTGAATAAGGTTGGGATGTTACAACCTCCCCTCCTTAAGACAACTCATCCCTGAGTTTCCCTTCTAAGGGTAGTGGAATGTTGTGAGAGAAAAGTTTCAGACACTATGAACATACATCTATCTCTCACTCCCAGGTCTCCTCCTGAATGCGTCCATGTTTCCATAACACCCAGACCAGAGGTACTGACTTGCCTCAGAGGACTTTCATGATATGGTCATTGATACAGATCGGATGCTCTTCAAAGATGCATCTGCCTCAATCTCGATGTCGTCGGAGTCAAAATAATGAGATGGGTCTGGATGATATTGTAGGAGCTGAGATATGTGGAAAACATCATGCATGGCGTGGTACCTATGAGGTATTAGTAACCAATAGGCTACTAGCCCAACTCTCTCCACTATCTCAAATGGCCCGATGTATCTCAGTGATAACTTCCCCTGTCTCATGATCCGCCTATAACCCAACATTAGAGAAACACACAGAAACACTAAATGTCCCACCTCGAACTCCAAAGGTCTGTGGCGACAATTGGTATAGAAATTCTGTCTTGACTGAGCTATAGTCATATGCTTCCGAATCAGCTGAACTTGCTCAGAAGTATTCTGAACGAGATGAGGACCCAACAGAGCTGCCTCACCTTCTTTGAGCCAGCATAAAGGCGAATGGAACAGTCTACCATAGAGGGACTCATATAGATCCATTTGAATTGTTTCCTAGAATCTGTTATTATAGGTAAACTCAGAAAGAGGTGTATGATTCTCCCATGAACCTAAAAAATCAAGTATATAATCCTGAAACATATCCCTTAACACTTCTATAGTTCTCTCGGACTGTCCATCGGTCTTGGGGTGGTATGCAGTACTCAGAAGTACCTGTAAACCCAGTTCCTTTTACAACCCTTTCCAGAACTGTGAAGTAAAGTAGGCATCTCTGTCCGAGAAAATAGAATGAGGTACACCATGAAGTCTCAAAATCTCCCAAATATACAGCCTTTCCAACTCATCAATCGTAATAGTCTCCTGGATAGTCAAGAAGTGTGTAACCTTGGTCAACCTATCGACAATCACCTAATACTAAATTTCTACCTCAAGGAGATCTTGGAAAGCCTGTAATGAAATCCATGGCGATGTCATTCCATTTCCATTAATTAATCGATAGAGGTTGAAAGAGTCTAGCAGGTCGATGGTGCTCTGCCTTCACCTGTTGATAGGTGGAGCACTGAGTGATGAAACCTGCTATCTACTTTTTCATACCAGGCCACTAGTACTATTGACACATGTCATTGTACATCTTGGTCATCCCAGGATGAACATCCCAAAAAAAGGCGTGAGATTCCTTTATTAGATATTCCCGTATACCCGAAGGTACCCATACATAGCCACAGTAAAGGAGAGTTTCATTTCCATCAACAACCCAACCAGGAGGTGGTTTCTCTCCTTTAACGCTTCCCCTCAAAACGATACCCTTAGGATTATTCAACTATTTCCTTCAGACTTTCCCTATAAGAGAGGATTTCACTATAAGAGCTTCTAGAACTGGTTGCCTGCTCTGATCCTGAACCTCTAGATGCATCTCTGAAAAAATCCATCATATTCCACTCAATGATGGATACCTGTATGGCTTGTCTCTGTGTCTTGCGGCTTAAAGAATCTTCCATGGCATTACCCTTAACAGGGGTATAAGCAAGCTCAAAATCGAACTACTACAAGTATTCAACCCACCTACGCTACTTTAAGTTTAAGTCTCATTGATTGGAGATATATTTTAAGCTTTTATGATCCATGTAAACAACTAATCTTTCACCCAACAAGTAGTCTCTCCAACAGCGTAGAGCATGAACCATAACTGCATACTCAAGGTCATGTATAGGGTAGTTCCACGCATGAGGTCTCATCTGGAAGGATCCATAAGCCACGACTTGATCACCCTACATCAAAACTGCACCCAGTCCGATTCCTAAAGCCTCACAATAAACAGTATAGCTTTTTCCTGGCTCAGGAAGAATCAGGATCGGAGCTGTAGTTAGTCTTTCTTTCAACTCCTGAAAAGAATTTTCACAAGCTTATGACCATAGGAACTGTACACCTTTCTTATTCAGGGTCGTAAGAGGTGATGTTAAGCGGGAGAAATCCTGGATAAAATTCATGTGATAGAAATCAAGCCCCGTGAAACGGTGGATGTTGAAGAAACTCTTGGGATTCTCCCATGAAACTATGACACTCACCTTTTCTGGATCAACCGATACCCCTAATTCAGATATAATATGACCCAAGAAGTGTACCTTATCAATCCATAAGTGGCATTTTCTGAGCTTAGTGTATAGTTGGTGCTCTCTCAGTGTACTCAGCACGATCTCAAGATGGGTTGCATGGTCATGCCTAGAATGTGAATACACTAAGATTTCCTCCACAAAGAGTACCATAAAGGAATCGAGATACAGGTAAAAAACTAGTTCATCAAATCCATGAAGACTATCGGTGCATTTGTGAGGCTTAATGGAATAACCAGATACTTGTACAAGTAATACCTGCTTTGGAAAGATGTACATGGTTTGTTATATGGTCTCACACACACCTGGTGATATACTAACCTCAGATCATTCTTGGAGAAAACAGTTGATCCCCGGAGCTAGTCAAAGATATCATATATACGAGGCAATGAATATCGATTCTTTACCATGAGCTGGTTGAGTCGACGATAATCCATGCATAACCTGAGGGTACCATCTTCCTTCTTAGAAAAAAGGGTAGGTGAACCCCACATATATGTGCTAGGTCTGATGAAACTCTTATCCTCAAGGTATTCAAGATGCTTTTTGAGTTCCTGTAGCAATGTTGGTCCCATTCTATAAGGAGGAATAGACACTGGTGTTGCACCTAGAACGAGATCAATAGTGAACTCAACATCCCTCATGGGAGGTAATCTGGAGAAATCGTCAGGGAATACATACCTAGAAAGATCCGCCACTGGATGTAATTCAACTAGTTGTGTTCCCTGATCACTCATGAAGATACTTTCCAATTGAGCTGTCACTCTGCCCAACCCTACGTATCTAGGCTTAGCTCGGTCTGCCTACATATCCCATTCTCCTTTGTGAATATATCTGTCTCCCTTAGAGGATTTAAAGGACACCCAATGATGATATCAATCCACTTGAGCATGATAATAAGAAAGCCAGTTCATACCAAGAATGACTTCAATTCCAGACATGTCGAGGATATAGAAATTCTAAACAAAACGGTACCCACCTATCTCAAAGGGGAACTCTTGGCACTGGCGTATTCCCTTTTTCCAGACACTGAGTGGAGTGTTGAGAGAAATGATGCCACAAAGGTACACAATTGGAAAACCAAAACTTTCAACAAAAGCAGTAGATATAAAGGAGTGCAATGCGCCGGTATCAAAAAGAGTAGAAAAAAATAGAGGCTACCAAAATAGTACCTCTGACTATAGATGGTCTCGCACTCTACTCCTCTGGTGTTGATTGCACTGCGTACATAATACCTGAACCATGGCCCTAAGACACTTCCTGGTTGGCCTAAGCAAGTTCACCCTGCTGTCACTGATAATCTGGAACTTGATTTCCTCAACCACTACCTCTACCATTACCTCGGCCAGATCGGCTGGTGGAAAAAGAACTTTTATCCTACTGCAAAAACATAAATCTCATACCTGACGGAGGTGCAAGTGCGGATCCTCTTCTACTGGATGCTGAAGAGAAGGAATAGTAGAAACACTGAAGGTGACCCATCTTGCCACAAGCTCGGCACTCCTTCGGGTCTCTAGTGCACGGTGGATTCTTGTGACCATCTCGGCCACACTGATAAAATGTGATAGAGCTATCAAAATGTTCTATTTGGATAGGATTTCCACCACGGGTACTTTCAAAACGGAATTTCCTACTTCCAGAAGAACCTTCACCCTGTCTTGGAATTGAATCACCATGTCTCACCGGTTTAGCTTCCTTGATATTTCACTCTAAGATTAGAGCATGATTTACGATTTCTATGACAGTGGTCAAACATAAGACGTTCACCTGTGAGCAGATAGTATACTCAAGTCCATCCTCAAAACGTCTTGTAATAGTATGCGCATCTCCAGTCAGAGATGGAGCAAAACACTGAAGTTCTGTGAAATGAGTAGAATAATATAACACATTCATAGATCCCTTATGAGGATATAGGAACTCTCATGCATGGTTATCTCTCAGATTCTATAGGAAAAAGTGATCATAGAAGGATGCTTGGAAGTTGGCCCAAACCATGTCACTGGTCTTCTCAGCCTGAGAAACAGCATCCTGCCAGTGCTTGGCAGAGTCACGAAGCATGTAGACTCTCAATTTGACCCTTCATTCCAAAAGCATCTCGATGTGGTTGAAGATAGACCTTATAGATTCTATCCATGACTCTGTAGCATGAGGGTCGCCAATCCCTGATAAGGTGGGATGGTGTTTCTGCAGAAAGTCTTGCGTGAGGTCTTCCATAGACAGGGAAAGTCTGGGGATATTCTGAACTGGCTGCATAAACCTGAGAAGACTATCCCTAAACTAAGCGCCAGGTTCCCTCAAAATATCATCAGGTGGTAGTTCCACATGAGGCACTACAAGAGGTACCACTGGTGGTTCAGGAGCCACCATCTCTGGAATGTTCTCATTTCCACTCTCCTGAGGCACGACATGAAGACTTAATGGCAGAATTGGTCTACAACAACCAAACACACACCTTTATACAATGAGTAAAGAATACGATAAAAAAAATTAAGTTTCAAAAGGAGGTTTGGTACATAGCCTGCCTTTGAGCACTAAACAACAGACAAACCACTTCAAGAGCTGGATTTCAATATGGAAGAGACAGATCAAAAGGATTACTAAACAAGTTCTACAGTCCATTACCAGGTTATGTCAGGTTAACATCTAACAGACTATCACAACTTTATATTTAACAACCCAAAATTCCAAAAAAAATTACCACTAGGCACAACAGCACTCACATGCAAACAGGAAAATGCATGCTGAAAGTAGATATGGCATGGAAATATGCATGGAATTTTAATCTGATGGTGCCTAATATGATTCATGCAATGTATTGCCCTCATATCAACATGTTGCGATAGTAAAAACCCATTTTCTCAATAATATCAACTCAAATAACAACACAAAATAAGTGAGTCACCCAATGGTGAAATCATATCAACAAGAACTGGCATAATTAGTAACTGCAATCCCAACCCAGGAATTTGGGTTTCCCCTGTACATGGGTTAGCTGCGTCCAAACACAGGGTATATTCTGAATCCCTATATCCTAGTCTCCTATCTAACCCAAATAGTAATACAAAAGAAAAAACAACCTCTGATAACACTTTGTAGCATCTCCATCTCAGAAGCCACCTGAGGGGTGCCCCGAGCTGGGTTGGTCACATAACCTCAAGCACATCTCCATGAATGCTAGAGGCTATTGACTAGCAGTGAGGGCCTTTTTCATGTCCGTGGGGGAGAATATTGCCTCATTGATAATAGGTAATATCACAACGGAAGTAAAAAAAATTAAATAATAAATAGCGGAAGCATATAAATGAATAAACTATAATAGAAGAAATATAAATAATCCAACTAAATAATAATCAAGTTAGGACGCTCACAAAACCATGCCATGCCATGATGTATGTTTAAACTGAAGGTACAAAAAACATAAACTCAATCATATTGTCAAAAAAGAGGAAAGACACAAATCAACCACTGCATCATGAGCAGGGCTCGGTCCTCTTCCCCAATCTCCATCCTAAGTAGCAAGAAACAATCAAGCATCATAAGTAGCATGTTCCCCTTTTTCAATACCTGAAAGCATGTAATCTACTCAGGTGTCAATGATGCCTGAGCATGGTGTGAGATAAAATACCAGTAAACAGGAACACACAGTGTCTAAACCTTTCCATTTTGTGCAATAATAAAAAGCATTGTGTCATTGTATAACAATTGTAGATACATAGTTAAGTGCAACGAAATAAATAACTCTGTCCGGATTCCCAACAGAACCCATCCCTAATCACCTGCTTCGGCCTAAGATGGAAGTATGAAAAGTGTGCCTATAAGAAAAATTCACAAACACATATATATAAAATCTTGAAAATCAAGGTAAAACAAGGGAGATTCATACCCCAAGCTTGTGCATTAACTTGGGATCTAAGTCATGTGTAAACCAGATGTTCTTCAACATACCATAAAAATATTACAAATCTGAAGAGGCTCAAGAGACATTAATATAAACCTTTAGTTCATAATTATTAAGGTTCAAATTGAGATTTGGAGTCTAATCCCATCCCGAAGGTATCTCTATGGAACATCCTTAAAATTATCCAATACAACCGAGCCCATCCAAGGAAATATTTCAAAAGACCAAGTATCGCTTGAGGCATGTATTTACCCTAAGTCTGTCCCGATCTCGCAAAAAGGGGTCAATCATCATCTGAGGCTGGCATGGCCACATTACCAATGGATACTTCTCCGATTGGCCCTTTTGGAACTGGTGTCACTCATAAGTATTGGAAAGCCTGGGGAAGTCTCGGTCTAGAAAAGCCAAAGACACCACCCCTCGACACATAGTGGTAACCAGTCAGGAACAGAGGGTCTAAGTGTAGCCCTTAATACAGGAACCACCTTATTTCCCCACCCTGAATTTAATTAAAGTTTTCATAGCAGTAGGTATGACATAAGCATATGAAATTTCATCTTGAAAACTAAACAGTTACACCCGTGCATCATAAGTACAGATTAGATATTTCATCATAACAATCTTAACAAGGCAAGATACTGCATCAACATAAACAGATAAATGAACTTTTTAATAAATTAATAAATCATCACGAAAAACTACCAAATATCCAACAATTCAAATTTCATAATTAATCTAAACTAATTATTTAAATTAAATACAACAAAAATAGGTTGCGCAACACATGCAGTTAATTAAATTAAATTCCCAAGCTAATGGAATTTATATCGGTCACATCGGCGTTCCAAAAGGAGTGTTTGACCACATTGAGACAAATTAAACAATTTAATTTATGATGAATAGGGAAACAAAATTTAGGCAAAAAAATTAAATTAAATTAAATTGGGAGAATTTGCACAAAGTTGGTAGGCACCGACAAATGGTACAATAGTGCATTTTTATAAATTGCAAAAAAAACCGAGGGAAAGAAAGTAGACACCATACTTTATAATTTTATATGATTCTATGATCCGCATTAGGATTTTATTTGACCTAAAACAGAATATTTTATAAAAACCCCAAAATTGGGTAAAATTTTTCTATGGAGAACTGTACACAGGATACTCAACAAAATCCTATGATTCTAATTGAAAAGGTTAACCTTTCCCTGAGGTTTACTATGCACCTGACAGCGAAGAAAATATATGATGGATGGAGGCACATCAGTCTTCCAAAGGGGTTGCAGGGTGGTGCGCCACCTAGGGAGAGGGAGGAGTGCAATGTGAGGGAGAGGAGGATAGGAAGAGAGCAAAGAAAGAAAAGAAACAAAAGAAACAAAAAGAAAATAAAAAATAAGATAAAAATAAAAGAAAAGGGAAAGGGAAAACAAAAAAGAAAAGTAAAATAGAATAAAAGGATAGAAAGAAAAAAGGATAAAAATAAATAAAAATGGAAATCACTTGTTTTAATTGTTTTTATTTTTCCCACAACCCCTTTTCTATTTTATTTAAAAATTTATTTTTATCCCTCCTTGATTTCTTTTAAATCTTTTTTAAATATCTTATTATTATTTTTCAAAATTTAATTAATTATTTTAATCCTGAACACCATGTTAAAGTGAGACATAAAAACTTTTATAAAACTCATCAGTTATTTAGTTAATTTTAAAAAAACTGCTCGGGACCTGAAGTGGGGTTTGCTGGCGCACACCCCGAGTCACTTTAAAGGAAAGGACAACAAAATTTAAATGGTCTGTACCTAACTAAGGTTGGGACGTTACATGGGGTTCTAGAGGAAGAAGTGTATATCGAGAAGCCATATGGTTTTATCATTTATGAGGATGAGAAAAAGTTTTTTTGTCTGAAGAAGGCATTATATGGGTTGAAACAAGCACCAAGAGTATGGTACTCAAGGCTTGATCAGTATTTGAAGAAGCTCCATTTCCATCATGGTGGAGTTGATTACAATCTCTATTTCAACAATGACAGTAATCAATGGATGATAGTTCTGGTTTATGTTGATGACATAATATTTGGCGAATCAGATGAAGCTCAGTGCATGTAGTTTTCCGAATTCATGAAAAGTGAGTTCGAAATGTCAATGATTAGGGAGCTGACATTTTTCATTGGTTTACAAGTGACACAAGGAAGGAATGACAATTTCATTTCTCTATACAAATATGACAAGGAGGTTTTGAGAAGATTTGGAATGGAAAATTCCAAGGATATGAAGACTCTTTTTATTACCTAGATGAAATTATCAAAAGATTATTATTTCAAGGCAGTTAATATAAAATAATATAGGCTGGTTATTCGAAGTTTATTGTACTTGATAGTGACAATACCTGATATTTTTTTCACCACATTCCAAGCAGCGCGATATCAAAGCAATCCCAAGGAAATCCACATTCTTGCAGTCAAAAAAATAATTTGGTATATTAAGGGCACTATGGATTTAGGTTTGATGTATCATGATAAGTCTCAGTCAGAGATTTTGGGATATATAGATGTAGATTGGGCCGGATCAGCAGATGACAGGAAGTCTATGTTAGAGGTTCTTCCTATCTTTGTGTTTTTTGTATTTCTTGGCTAAGTAAGAAGAAATATTTCATTTCATTGAGCACCGTAGAAGCTAAGTATATTGATGCCACACAAGCATGCACACAGTTATTGTGAATGAAACAAAAACTTGATGATATTGGATTTAAAGTAAAGTCTCTGATCAGAATACAGTTTGATAACTCAAGTGCTATAAATCTCAAAAAAATCACATCCATCACTCGAGGAAAAAGAACATTGAGATAAAGTATCATTTTATTATGGAGAAGTTTGAGTAGGGAATCATGAAGTTGGGGTATGTGCCTACTGAACTATAGTTTGCAGACATTTTGACAAATTCCTTACCCAAGGAAGATTTTGAGATGCATAGACTGGCTCTAGGAGTCCATCCGACTCCTCGCACTTGAATAAGTGTGGATGTAGGACACCCCGCTCTCCCCGAGGTATGGTGTGTTTTTCCCTAATGTGTTTATATGTGTTCTCTACTCTATTGTAGACCAAAATGGAGTGACCTTTGGGTTTATTGATAAAGGGGGATAAATAGTTCCTTAAGGGGGAGAAAATGTGGCTAAATAAGGGATAATATTTCTTAGTCAAAGACATGGGGAGAATCTAGCATTTGGAACAGTGAGATAGGGGCAGAGAAACAAGATAGGGGGAGTATGAGTTTTAAATATGACGATGCTTGAAGTGATCGATCAAAGATTAGATATCATGACAGCTGAGGTTTGTGATGAAATTGGTTTATTGGTATCAGTATGGTATCAATGGTTTGTTTCATAAATGAAGTGATTCATTGATGAAATTTTCATAATACTCTTTTTTCTCACGTCGATCATTTCTCTTGTGAGCTTAGAGTATGTGTTGAGTGATTCTTTTGTCCCTATCTGAATTGAAAGAGGTGAATGATGGTGGATGATGGATGGAGCTTTAGTGATGTATCTAAGTGCAGAGAATCATTTTGAGAAGAGTTGTCAACAAACCCAAAGGGGGAGATTGTTGGGAAAAAATACCTCAGGGTAACATTACAACATTTCTGGGTTGGTTGTATTTGTTGACAATGTAGGTTTTCATGGTGAATTTTCTAGTTCTAGAGATGTTGTTTACAATCCATGTAAATAAAGACTTACGAAAAAGTAATATAAGATCTAGAGTTGGTACGTAAGAGAAAATACATGTTGGAATTGTTTCCCAGTGATTGCCAAATTTTTGGGGTCAAAAATTTGGAATTTGGTGAGAATTGAAAAAATTGGATTTCCTTGAAGATTTCTTAAAAATATGGAAAAGGCCTGATCTTCATGAAGATGGGATTCTTGAAGTGGATTTTGCAGATACTAGAAGAATTTTGATGGTGATCTCTGTGGTTACAATGAGCTTCGTGAACAGCAGAGGTGAAGGGCATTGTGGCGGAGCATTCCGATGGTGGTGCAAAGGAATTTATGGAACTCTTCATGATTATGACAAGCTCTATGATCTGAAAATATCCATGGTGCTTTACAATATAGAGAAAACTTCAGTGAAAATTTCAGAGCTTTACGATTTGAGCTAATGTGGCGCTGACTTTGCACAGAAGGTTCTCAAGTTAGTGGAATCGCCTATAAATAAGCCTCTACCCCCTCGAGAGAAGTAGAGAGATCAAATGAAAAACATTAACCTATCGAATTTTTAATGAGATTAGCGGAGGATGGAGCTTCATGAAAGAAAAGGTTTTTCACAAAGGAAGTTGAGATTTGCGAAAGGAAGGCGTGTGTGCTTCTCAAAGGTTTGTTTAGCTTTGTGAAATTGAAAAGACCAATGTGAGATATGCGATGCAGTGAGCTCTGCGATCTAGTGAGCTTTGTGAACCTATGAGCTCTACGAACCTATGAGCTTCGTGAAGGGATTGGGGAATTGCAAAGGCTTTTTTGAGCTTTGAAAAATAGGTAGCTTTGCGAAGCAGTGATCTTTGAAAAGGTTTTTCCAAAGTCTGTTTCCCAGTGAATGGTGTAAAATGGGTATTCATCAATGGATGAAATTTGGACTTCAACAGATCATCTACCTATAGTGATGGATGCACTCATTAGAGATAATGAAGGGACCTACAAGTCCATAAACTGTGATTGGATCCTTTAAAGAGTGGTGGGCAAAGGAAGAGGAATAAGGTGTTCCTTTCTACCGATAGTGATCCAGAGAGAGAGGAATAGGGAGTGACCCTTGGGAAAGTAGTGAGCTAACCCTAAACATTGTAAAGGCAGTGAGCCTTGGCATAGAAGTGATCTAGCCCGAACATTATTGGCAGTGAGGTTTAGTGGATTTGGTACAGTGTGACATAATCATTGTATACTCCTTGGACATAGCCTAGTGAGGGTGAACCATGTAAAAATCTTTGTGTCTACCTACTTTCTTCCCTACATTGCATCCAAAACATCATCATAAGATAAAGAAGAAAATAAGTGATCATAATAAACACACAAGTTCAAACAAAGTGACCCTTGTTATAAAGAGGTAAAGATTTAGTGGGGCAGGAAGAATTTAGAAAAGAATATGCATACCCTTATTCACCCCCCTCTTAGGGTATATAGGCCCCTTTTGGTCCTAAAAACACAACTTCTCCATAATTTTTATTTCTTAATCTACCATGGAATAGTTAGTATCACCTTGGAATGGTGAGTTATTACTTCACCAAACTTCTTTTATTAATCTTGAAATAATTCATTTTCAGCTCCAAATATTTTCAAATTCATAATAATCTTGAATAAGAACATTAAAAATTATCAAACATCTATTTAATCTATATTTCACATTACACCTCAATCTTTATATTTTAAATCCATGTCCTTGGTATATAAATACCTCAAGGTGTCTATTTTAATCTCTCTACTTGTGCATCCATGTACACCTATTCTCTAGATATTATATAAACATCCAAATAATCCAATCCAATATATGTAAATTTCAAGATTTATTATATCACCATCACCATGTATGATTCCCTTATACGTTCAACTTCATCACATCATCGTGTCTTTAAAAAATTTAAACTTTAATGATTTTCAGAAAATCCTATTAATAACCTCTTGGTAATAAAAAACCATCACAACTATCTGTCATCATAAACCTTCAATGATTGTCAAAAAAATCCAACACAAAACCTCTTGGTTTCAATAATAACCTTGATTGGTATTTATTGAAAATTCTTATATAAAATCCATGAACCATACTGATATGGATATAATATCTCCCCCTATCTATTTCAATCCAAGACTCATCAAGTTTATAGATTTTATAGTCTTCTTTCCTCCCTCGTTTTCAATAAAATTAAAATGGTTCAACTTATTTGGATACATCATTACTTATTCCCCATTTTTTATAAAAGGTACTAAGGTTTCTTCATAAGGATAACACCCCCTTTGTTAATATTCTTTTTGCGCTTGATTTACAAGAGATACCATCATATCATAATTACTCCAAGAATCTTTAGATTTATAGAGACTACAAATCCACTTGATTTCACCTTTAATGAACCTATATCACTTTTTTTCAATTGAATAGAAAATTCATATTTAGAGAGTTAGACCCCCCCCCCGGTAACCCATACCTTTATAGATTTCATCTACTTTATTTACCTTCAAAATTTTAGACACTTTTAACCACTTTTTTATAATCATCAAAACCTTTGACCTTATTTTAAACATCCTACATTATAACTTTGACTTCAACACACTTTCACTTTCAACTTTATTCCTCTCAAGGAATCATAGTGAGTAAAATTAAAACATGGCAATGATTCGTCAACAAAATCGGTAATCATATTCATTCATAACTCTATGTAGAAAACAAGAGTCTGATTTAATAAGTTAAATGTGGTTCATGTTATACACTTAATTTCATAATCTCATGAAATATGAGAAATTAAATTCCCTTAACTCCATGATTCATGTGATTTTGGTCACACTTACATAATATTTTCAACAAATAAGTAACATAGCACCCAAAGTGTGTGAGTCATACCACATTTTGAACCAATTGACCGCACTCATTCATGATAAACATGTGATACCATTTTATATTTTTTATCTTCCTTTATTTATAGGTATTCTCCATTCCCAAATGAGGCTAACCATCCTTTGGATTATCATTACTAAATCCCCCTTGATTCATTCATATATTGACCCCAAGTATTGATAAAAACCTTAGCATGGGGAAAACACTTATTGGTTGTAATAATTTCTTCTCATAATATTTTATTATCTTGAAAAAAACTATATGAAACCAAATTATTACCTCATAAAAAATAAAGTATTTATTCCTCAATGAATGTATATTATCCACTTTCAAGTTATCTTCTTTATTCTTTTGGGTTTCCCACTCTTAGTAAATACTTGATAACATTATAAAATATCATATATGGTTTTAACACATATGTCACTCCAAGTCAGAATTTTTACCATAAATAATTCATAATATAAACATTAATAACCTAATTAATATTTTATTTTTTTTATAGTGGTTGGTTAATATCACTTTTTGATCAATTTTTTATTGAAACCATTTGAAAAAAACGATTGAGATTTGAAACTGCTTGAATTTATTTTCATACCTAATACCCATTAAAATTTATAGATCAGGATTTATACCACTTGAATTTATTTATCACTATATCTATCTCTAGATTTATCAAGGTTGTCTTTTCAATATCTCTCACCCCATGTTGTGTCTTATATTTTTCTTTTACATCTATAGTGGTTGCTTCCAACACCATTTTTTATTTTATCTACTCTCAATTCAATCAGTTCATATCTATTTTTTCACCCTATTATTATTCATTCAAATCCTTTTAATGAATACAGCCCATGGATCGTATCTCCCCCTTAATCCTACACCACTTAGTCAACAATTATAAATAGTAAATTACAAGGTGATAGGGGTAATTTCTAAGAATACTCAAGTTGAGGAATGTCATTTATCTTGGTGAACAAAATCATTGCCTATAACTTTAATCATAGAATTTGTGGTGTTTATCCTTTGATGGAAACACTAATACAAACTTTATTCCAAATATTTTATTTGAAATTTTATTTTCTTGGATTGGGTTCTAACTCTATTATGAGATTAATCCCACTTATGGATATTTCTTCCTTTCATGCATTGTCATTGTATCCTTGATCATGCTCCCTCCACTATAAGATGGATCTTCCACAAAACTTACCCTATAAACTTATAGTATAATTTGTGAGATCACATAGATAAGAATAAAGTTATTTTCCAATGGAAATAAAGAAAACTTTAGTTTTATTCATCCTTATTAAGTCCTTTATTTTTCCATTCATTTCCTTTTATTCAGGTAGTTAGATTTATTCTTTAACGTCTATGTTTTATTCTTTTCCTTCCATGAAATTTTTTGTGAATTAGCCATCGTTAGTGTTTTATGCACCATTAATTTAACTCCATCACCACTTTATTTTGACAAAATTAATGATATTCATAATTTTCATATGGAATTGGATTGGAATATAGAGTTCAACAAGTTGTGTAGAAATTAATTTTCAATTGAATTTTTATTCTAATAATTGGATCTTCAACTCCTCCTCTTTATATATTTATTGTGAAATCATCTTTGAATTTAGGATATGTGTGTGAGATGACCATACAAAAATGAAGTATAGGGGTTTTATTTGTGGAGGTTTTGAGAAAGACGTCTTCTGATTTGGAATCTTCAAATCAACATTTATTGGAATCTCAGATATCATGATATAAATATTGGAAAATTTAAATCTCTTTTAACTAAAGGGATATTAAAGAGTCCTTAGTCTCTTGAAAAAAATTTCTCATTGTAAGGATCATCCTAACCAAAGGTGATAAACCCTTAAAATTGAGAGATTTGAAATTGAAATTGAGATGGATCTAGGGATTCAAATACTGGAAGATAATTTCTATTAGAAGGTGATATTATCATCCAGTATTCTAATCCGAACTTTAGTGCTACATATCCTTAAATTTTAGTTTATATAACCTAAATCTAGGAGGCTTGATAATCTCAAAGTGGTACATTAGTTTCAATCCTCATCACCAAAGGCATACAAATGCTCATATATGGGTGTGGTTCCACGATCTCAACTAGGTGTTTTAGAACCCTCATATCCTTAAGTACATTACATCATATATTAGAGATCCACTCAAGATTGAAGAAAATACAATTGAGGGTAAGCTAGAGTATTATTCTTATGTTTTGGTTGATGTAGATCTTTTGAACTCTTTCCATAATAGTGTTACAATAATTTTTGATGAATAAAAAAAAGAAATTGAGTTTGAATATGAATTCATAAAACCTTTCTACAATGTCCATAATCATGTTGGCTATGAGATCTCCAATTACAAGTAGTTTTATAAGATTCATAATAAAGATATAGAAGGAGCAAGGAAAGTGTTCATGAAGAAAAATAGTAATGGGTAGGTTTGTGAGTCTTCAAAACCCCTTGAGACACTGAAAAATTCAAGTACCCAAGAATAATTTTTGAAGAATGTTAGTACTGATGGGAATAACACCATACCCATTACCTATATTAAGGGGAAAGAGGTGACTGGAGAGGATTTGGCCCCTATGGAGCTATGAACCAATATATAAAAAAGTAAAGTACAGGTATGACCTATTCAAATAACTTTTAAAAGTATGTAAGGATTCCTAAAAAGGAGAAATTGACTAAGTTTGATCTTATTTTAAGTGTCAAACCCTTTATTGGAAAGGAGTGGAAAAATTGGTGGAAAAGGAGGACCCAATAGTCTATTTTTAATGAGATCCATCATCCCTAGAAGGGATAGTTACACATGTATAGAATGAAACCAATCCAATTGAGGGTAATACACCTTCTAGTTTGGAGAGTCTTCTGGAAAATAAATCAGTAAAAGGGGTATAATTAGAGGATTTCACTGATTTAATGGCCAATGAATCCTCCCTAATCAAATAAAAAAAGGAGTCTAGTAGGGAAGGAAATCAGGAGGCCTATAAGAAGATGATATAGGTAGTCCCCTCAAATAGGGATAATGTCAATGAACCCCCCCCCCCCCTTATTATCATAGGAATATACCTTTAAATCAAGAAAAAATAGAATATCCAAGATCATTGTTGTTGTTGGAAGTAAATAAGAAGTGTCTCAAGGAGTCTCTGAGGAGGCTTCTTCACTATCAGATGCCTCTCCATCACAATAGTCTCTTTCAAAGAAAGTCAAAATGAAATCTCTAACTTGTGATAAGAATTCACCCTCAGTTTTCTAGAAATCAAAATCAAAACTCATTAAGAAATGAATATTCTATATTGTAATAGTCAAGGAATGGAAAATATTTCTACTCCTAGAACACTTAAGATGTTTATTTTAAATAACCATCCCTTGATTATTGGTATTATAGAGCCTAAGATTCATCTAATCTCCTTGAAAGGCCCCTAATTTTAATTCTTTTGGATATAATACTACTGGGATCGATCAACATTCACCAACATTGGAAACACTTTAGGTTACGGTTTCAAAAAAAGTCACCAGTTGTAATGTGATTAGCACAAGTCGTCAAAATATTACCTCTATGATTAATATTGAAGGTAACACTTTCTTCTTACCCTTCATTTATGTTTCCTCAATATATCAATTTAAAAAATCCCTCTAAGAGGAAATAAGGAGTCTCGAACAAGATATCAAAGGGATATAGGTGATCTTATGTGATTTCAATGTAGTTATGGGGTTTAGGGAAAGAATAGGAGAACCATATATTTAAATTTCCAATAGATAATTTAGGTAATGTATAGATCACAATGAACTAATAGAGGTTACTATTTTTTGATATAGATATACTTGGTATAGGAAATCAGTAAATCTAATTGCATATAGAAAGTTGGATCAATGATTTATCAACTTCAGTTTGCTTGATCACTTGATGTATGTTCAATCTAATAATCTCATTAAATATAACGTTAACCATAATCCCATCCTCACTTCCATTATTACCAAAAAGGAAAGGGTTCCATTACCTTTCAGATTTAATAATTATTAGGTTAAGAATTTGAATTGTATGGGATTTTTTTATGAGGTTAGTGATAATATAGAATGCATTGATGACCTATTTTATTATTTCATCATGCACAAAAACCCTATATACAGACTAAAATATTGGAGTAATTAGGTCTTCACTTCTATGGATAGAAACATTTTTATCCTGGAAAAGGGTTTGGAAAGTCTTCAAAATAGTCATGATGAGGAGTTCTACATCTCCCATATTAATAGGGGAGTGGAAATTTATTCAAATATGTATGAGAAAATCACATTGAGAGAGGAAATGATAAAGGAAAAAATTCAAAATCTAATGGATTAAATAAGGTGATAAAAATATTGTATTTTTAAATAATCCTTTTAAGGTTATAAAGGACTTAAATCCCATTATATAATTAAATAATAGAAGTTAAATTATCCTTTTAAAGAAGGAAGTTATGGAGAATACTTTTCATTATGACTAGGAACTCTTAAACAGTGGTTCTAATGTCATCCCTACTGATTTTAAGAATGTCATTCCCATGGTAGTATAATATTATAATAATTTGATTCTCTTTAGACTTCCTAATCTAATAGAAGTTAAGGCTGTGAAATTTTCTCTCAACCTAGGGAGTTATTCTTGTATATATGGATTCACTAACCAATTTTTTTAATAGTATTGGTATATCATCAAAGATGTACTTATGAATATTTTTTTTTATTCTTTAATAATGGAATCATTAAAAAGAGAATTAATTCTCAACTCTTAGTTCTTTTACCAATGTTTAATGTTGTTGATTCACATATATCCCTTGGACTAGATTAACTTGATAGATCTATTTAAAATATCCTTAGTATGATCTTGGACACCAAGCTTTCCAATATCACAAACAAGGTGGTCTCTCACAATCAATATAGTTTTGTTTAAGGAATAATCATATAGTACTTCCTCTTTGATACCTCTAAATGTATTAAGTTTTTGAGTAATCTTATTATATATAGAATAATTACTCTAAATGTAGATGTGAGGAAAGAATTTGATACTATTAATATGGAATTTATGCTTGAATTTATTCTCAAATTTGTATTTAGTGATTTTTTAATGATATGATCCTCTCAATTTTCAAATCTGTTAGAGTTTATGCTCTGGTTAATGGAACTCCTTATGGATATTTCTCTTACCCCTATGAAGTTAGGTAGGGTGAACCTTTATATTTCATTCTTTTAAACATGTTTGAAGATTATTTAAGAATATTCATCTCTAATATGGTTAAAGAAGGAGCTCTTATTTCAACTAAATATGGGAGAGGGGTAATGCATATTACCCTTTTATTTTATAATGATAAAATAATTCCTTTTCTCCAAGTGGTAGGAAGATCATCGATGTCATCAAGGAGGTACTAGACCATTATTGGAGAATATCTAATCAATTCATAGGATTAAATAAGAATTAAATATTTTTCAAACAAATTTTTAACTGGAATGGGATATCGATCACCAAAATAAGAATTAACATCAAGGAGGGATCCATCCCGTTCATATATCTGGGAATACACATATTCTAGGGAAGGTATAAGACTAATCACTTTAGGGATATCTCTAATATAATTAAAGATCAATTAACTTCTAGAAAAATGAAATCTATCACTATTACCTGAAGTAACTCTCTCATTATATACATAGCCATACCCAATATGTTTTACTCCTTTATGGCTTAAAATGGAATAGTTATTTATCAAAAATCTGAAATAGTGCCTCAGGAAATTCATATGGAGTGGAAATATGTATAAAAGTAAATTATTAGTCATAAAATAGAATACCTATTATGAATATTTAAAGGAGGGAGGCATTAACATTTAAAATATTTCCCTTTCAATGATGATTTCTATGACCATTTCTTATGGAGGCTCTTTACTGACAACTTAGATAATAGTAATTTTTTTTAGAAGAGTTCAATCAAGAAGCTAGATTCTATAAAGTTTCCTTATCTACTCTCATATATTTGTCCTTACATATAAAACACATACTCAAATTTTATGTGACACAGTAAATTGATAGTCTCCCTCAAATCTACTTCAAATTTATAAAAGGACATATGGAGGGGTAATCCTCTAATTAAAGGCTTCCAAGGGAATGCACTGGACTTGGAGATCCAAGATATCGATGTCATCATCATGGAAATGATTGGTTATTACCTGGAATAACTTCCTTGTCCTCTTAAGTAGGATATCAATAATTGTCTCCTTATTCAAAATAAGGATACACTGATTTGGGAACCTATAAGGCATGGTAATCTCCACTGTAATATTTTTTACAACTTCTATATGGTAATTCCCACTACTTTGGACTCCAGGTTAAATCACTTATAAAGACATGGATCTCTCCTTCTCATTATTTTATTTTATGGAGGGATTAACATAACATAATTACCATGGACATCAATATCATGGGAATTGGCCTATACCTCTTCACAATCTGAAATTCATGTAAGAAGGGGACATACTCCATTGAACTTGTGTTTTTCCAATGTCATTTTTTTAAACTCTTTGGAATTTAGTTTTTAATATTTTTATAGTGGGTCCTTTATATTCTGCTAATCTATAATCCCTCTTTGATTGGTGTAGAAATCAAGAAGGTTCTTCCTATATATTGAACCTTTTTTATACTGTTATTTTTAAGCCTTATAATATATTTGGTGGAATATAAATACTGATAGGTTTGATATACATTCAATTGAGTTGAGAATTTTCATGAGGAATATTTCATCTACCATCAAGGATGAAGCCTCCATGAATTCTATCAGAGCTGGTAATTCTATCTAATAATTTTCTATCTTTATCAAGTTGTTCATTAGAGGCTACTTAAAAAATTAAAATGGATATATAACTATTGTTTGGTAACCTCCAATTACATGGATCATCAAGACTAACATATATGGAGCGTATAAATGTAATATAGAGACTTCGGGGTGTGGTGGTATCTTCAAGGGATCTAAAAGAGTACCTCTATCATGTTTTTATAAGGATTTTGGAATTTTTATTTCTTATTAAGATAAAATGGAAGAGGTGATTCTAGAAATCCATATTCCATTTGTTTCATAAAACAAAATTCTTTAAAATAAATCATGATTCCTTTTCATAAAAAATATTCAAAATTTTCATATTAACATCATCTTTGTCCCTAGTTTTCCTTAAAACCCTATGAAATCATTTTAAAACATCGGATGAGCACAAAAATATCAATAAGGGACATGAAATAATAAAATCATTATTCAAGTGAAAAACATGATAACCCATTAAAAACCATTTCTTAAAAACTCATTAGCAATAATAGAAAAATCATGTAGGTTACTTGGGACATCATTACCATATCAATCATACATTAACACTTATAAATGGAATAACTATATACTTCACTTCCATATCTCGAGTACCCAATGCATTTGAGAGCTATAATGGGGATCACTCATCATATCATGACCTATAATGAGGCTCAACCCATCATATCTTGAGCTACAATGGGGATCAACCCATAATATCTTGATCTATAATGGGATAAGTCCATCATAAACAATTTATAAGAACCATATCATAAATAAAACATTTGAAAAATCTTTTAAACCTGTGTGAAAAATACTTTCTAATATCAAAATACATTTTGTTGAAAAAAAATCACTTTTAAAATATAAACACCGTATATATAATAATTAATCCATATTATTTGAAAATAAATATAGAAAATTATAAAGGAAAAATTAAACAATTAAAGTTTCATGAAGTTGGGAATATCCAATAATTCCATATAATTTAAAAAACATTCATTTTGACATTTGTAAAAAATGTTGAAAAATGAACTTTAAAGGATGGTCTATAAAATAAAGTCTCTTACTTTGAGTCTGACTCATCACGTGAAATATTTTTATTCCTAAATAATAAACCTAGGTTAATTTATTATTTCTTAAGAACATTTTCAAGTTTATTTTTCCTTTTATTTCACTTATTATCATGTTATAATAGTTTAAGTTCATGTTGTATGTTTTGACAATTTTCAGTTCACAAGTCCAAAATGACTTAGATCGGTAGACTATGGTCAAATAGGTCATCATTATATCATATATAAATAAAAAATAATGAAACAATTATCATTTTTATACATCAATTATACTTTTAAATTTGTCTATTATTTTTTTTATGAAAAAAAAACAAAGTTACAATTATGGAAATGGTAGGTCGTACGTACAGATGAGTAAAATTTTCATTTTTCAATGACCATTATAGAAAGAAGGTAGGATTAATTTAATCTATAAATTATGATCATAATATCATATATATCATATTATTATTTTTTAGAATATACTTATATATATCATCCATGTGATATGGTGATGAAAAATGAATCACATCGCTTCAAGGAGGTGATAGTTCACACATGTGCACGAATGACGTTATCATTTCTCAGTACATGAAATGGTAAGAATTTAAGTGATAAATTATCTTTTAAAAATGGTAAAAAATTCATAAATATCATATATAAACATTAATTTCATAATTATAACCTGTCTTGAGATATCGAGATCGAAAGGGGGTAGTCTGCCGTACACATGAATGGTTAATTATTTTCTCATTTGATGAAATAAGAAATCAATATGGGTCATTCCATTATAATAATAAAATCTCAGTATATGGAGGATTATTTAGTTGTTATTTTATAATGTTTGAAGAATATTTTAATGAATCAGAAGAAAAAATAAAACAGAAATACTTTATTAAAAACTATACCTCTTCTTTGATTAACACCATAACACCTCTAAGGTGAGTTTTCATTCTAAAATAAGACCTCTAAAATGTAGTTAGGGATTATTGGAAGGTATTAGGGTTGATTTTTTTAGGAAAAAAATATTTTTTTAAGTTTAAAGGAAAGAGAAGAAGAGGTTCCCTTTTATAATAGGGGGTACTCTTGGAATTTCTCAAAATATTAAATTAATATAAATTAATTTTATTTTCTAAATGGATCCAAAATAATTTATTTAGAATATAGGATGATTAGGTGTATAAATTAATTAATGAAATTTAAATTATACATCTTTTGACCATTTTTTTAATCCATATCTTCTGGTGTTAACCCTTATTTAACCCCTTTAATTATTACCATGAGAAAATGGATGTTTACTATTTTTGGGTCAATATTTTTACTATAAAATGCCCAACTAACTAAAAATAAACTGAGGATAATATTTTCAAACTTATATGCATAATTTTTCCTAGTTTAATATTTTTATTAATTTTTTATCATTTAATAAAATATTATTTATTTTAAAATATCATTAATAACAATTTTGATAATATTCATTACTTTGCCTTTTCAAAATTTCAATATAATAAGATAACTTATAACCAATATTTTAATACATCCCTAAAATTTAAAATTCATCTATAAATTTTTTTATCACATTAATTATAAAAAATTACATTTATTTAAATATTTTTAATAATATTTATTTGATATTTCCATTAATAAAATAATTAGTGCATCAATGTTGTGTAAGAATTTACGGTATTTTTTTCTTCACTAAAAATTAAAGACAAATTACTATGATGAAGAAAAATATTTTATATTTCAAATGAATATTTATAGTCAAATATATATTCTGAATAAACCTATATTAAAAATAGAATAATTATTAAAAATAATAGTGTGACATCTTTGACTTTTCTTTAAATAAAATATTATATATGTCCTAATCCCATCCATATGGACCTCAAATGTTATAATTTAGATAAATGGGTTATTATGGTCCAATTTAAATCCTTAAATAAAATTCTGTCAAGTGTTAGGGTCATTTTCTAGTACTTATCATTTTTCCCTTAATTACCTGATTTACCTTTTACCATGGTAACAAAAAATACTAAAGTTACTGTTCATATTGGACAAAAATAAAAGGGGCCTATTTACATAATTTGGACTATATAAATACAAATATTCCATCCATTTTTTAAATTTGAAAATACAAAATTTTTAGATTTTAATTTAAATTAAATCGGTAAAACGCAACGAAAAGTAGTTTTTTGGAAAAAATGTCTTTTTAAAACATAAAATGTTTTGATACTAAATTCAAGTATAGAATCCATTTCAAAAACCATAATTTAATTATTTTAAATAAAAAAGGAACATATTAACTTTTAAAACTAATGAAATTTTAATTTTTATATACTTGAAAATAAAATACAATTTTAAATAAAAATCGATATTTTCACTATTCATTGAAAAATCAATATTTTCATAAAATTATAAAAAATTCATCCTTAGATAATTTTTACAAGATAAATTTTAAAATAAAATTAATTTTTTAAAATTAAAATTCTATAATTTGAAAATTATACTTTTAAATAAAATATTATAAGAATATAACTACATAATTCAAGAAAACTATTTAAATATTAAAATGATTTATTCTATTATTACCTGGGTCATTACACCTACGATTCACATTACATGCATATGTCATGTCATATAGGTGAATTTTATTACTTTAATTTCCTATGATTCTTGTGACTGTTGAGTGAACCATGGTTGTTATATGTGCTTGTGCTACTAACATCTTTTCGATGAAGGGAAATTGGTTATTTAAAATGTCATCATTAACCAAAATAGTGTTTTCCTATATATATTGATGGTGGAATATTAAATATCCAATTTCGACCCATGTAATATATGTAAACTTGGTTGCATGAGCTATAATTTGGTTATGATTTTATCACTACCAATTATAATTTATAAGGAGTATGGGCCCTTATAAATTGGAAAGGGTAATTAATTGAAATTGATCCATCATATTTTACCCATTACATTCTGAGATCGAATGTATGGGGGGATGGTTGTAATTAAATGGGTGTTAATTTCATTTTATAAAGTGTATGGTCCTTTGTAAACTGGAAATGAGAATCCATTTAATCAAACCTTGTACTGTGTAGAAAATCACTTACAAACATTAAATGGAAATTCCGACTGATGAATAAAATGGTTTCCCGTAAAAGAAGAGGCCTAGTACAATTTAAAGAGTGTTTCCCTCCTTGAATTGCAGTTGACCCTCCATATACCGGAACCCTTATAAATAAATAACTTGAACACTTACAAATACCCTAGGCTTATAAGTGGGTAGTTGGGTTATTATTTTAGGCAATGGCTCCTTTTATTATGTTTTTATTCCATTAGTGATCTTATCTATTTTCAAATAATGTTTTGATGCATGTGGTTAGCATTTATAAAGCTATGCCACCATGACATACTCTAGTTGTGCGCCAAGATGGCGGTGGTGATCATGCTCTGAAGGTGGTGGGACATATGCCAACATTCATACCTGCAGTATTTTCACCTTCTGAATCACCTTATATTCACGAACTAGGCACTGACTCTTGGCTTCAAGAGACTTTTCTACACTTGATTCAGACTATGAAGGGTTCCATAAAACCTACTTGTATGATGCCTGATCTGACTCATGAGTTCCATCACCAGCATCCTTCGGTCTTCTTGGGGGATGGTGGTCCACAAGCTATAAATCCATGGCTAGAATACATTATTTACATTTCAGATCACCTAGATATTCCTTTAGAGAAGAGGTTCAATCTCTATACCTACAAGTTGCGTGATTCAGCCAAGCACTGGTGGGATGTGATTACCCAGGCTAGTCCTCATTAGGGCATGGTCTGGGCAGACTTCTTGACAACCTTCTATGATTACTTTTTCCCTTAGACACTAAGAGCTGACTGATCCATGGATTTCATGAACCTAGAGTATAGTGTTGTGTCTTTCATGGAAAATTTATCATTTTCACTTATTTGTAATGTTTCACGCTGCTTCTTGCCAGTGATGAGCTATCGCAAGTGATATGCTTCGAGGATGGGCTCAAGTATGTTATAATCTAATAGGTGAATGTCTTTCACCTATCTATATTGTCTGAGATTATGAACCAAGATGTTATCATTGGGAACAACTTGAAGAATGAAAATATTAATTGGAATAGAGGGCCAGTTCCAAGATAGAGTTGTAGTTATTCTAGTAGTAGGAAGTGTAGCCTTGAGGTTTCTCTTCAGAGTATTGGAGACCAGAGTATCTACACTGGAAGATCCATTATATGGAATCAGTGTGGATGGTAGGTTTATATGAATACCTAGTGTGATAGAGACCTTTTGGTGTGTTGTAACATCCCAAGCTTCCAGGGTATGCTTCCTTTTTAAATAATTCAATGGCTAGCGTTATACGCAACCCCGATTTCAAGCACACCATGACCTATCAAAGTAGCCATTTAAAAAGAAGTTATGAATAGTATTAAACAAATTTTGAAATTTTATAAACTTTATTTTTTAAAATATACTTCGTTTTTGAATTCAGAATATCAAAATTAGCTTAGGGTGAAATTTTGGAAATTTTCTAAATAGTTTCAATTTTTGATAAATAGTGAAAAATACTGCATTTTAATTCAAAACTGTATTTTCATCTAATTTATTTATTTAGTTATATTGACTTTTATTTGGTTTTAAAGTTTAATTTTATTAATATTTAATAAATTAATCCAATTATGGTCTTTTGAATTAATTTCACATTTAAATTTTACATAAACACATGTCAATCTTTTTATAGTTTTTACATCTTAAAAACCTGCTTTCTGATTTTGACAACATGAATTAATTTTAAATTAATTAATGAAAATTATGCATTTTGAATTTGGTTAAATTTTTTCCATATTTGGAATCAAAAGGTATAAATTGTGTTAATAAGGACCTTTTATTTTTGGACATTATGAATAGTAACTTCAGTAATTATTTTTATTTACCCTGGTTAAAGGGTAAATCTAGTAAATAAGGGTAAAAATAATGTTATAATAATATTAAATTGCCCTAAAACATGTCTAAATCATATTGGATGAGATATTTCCTACCATGGTAATCATTGGGTTGATTTTGGGACCCCATAGAGCCACTTGGGAGTGATAATGATATGTTATAAGAAATAATTTAAAGTTAATAGAAATATAACATAAACATGTATCTTTTACTAAAACAATTTGAATATAGGGTTATATAACTAATCTCATTGAATAAAAGTAGTTATTATAAAGATAAAAATATTTCCTACATCATTTTATATTATTTATAATTTTTAGACATTAAATAAATAAATTTATTTATGACACAATGATGATGCAGTGATTGCCTTATTAATGAAAGATTCAAATAAATGATATTAAAAATATTAAAATAAATGTGATTTGAACATTTTTATTCCATACATGAATTTTATGGATGATATTGAAATATTATATTTTATTTAATTCCTTTAGTTAGAAGTAATCAAGTTGTTATGACTTTAACAAAAATCAATTACTAAATAGTGTTAAAATTGATATAAATGAGTTTTTTAAAACAAATTCTATTTTACTAAATGACATAATAGTCCTAAAAATCTAATATGCGTCCAAATGACTTATATAATGTTACCAATGTCATTAATGATCTATTTTTTGTTCTATTGTCATATTATTGTAACTATAGTAACCATGTATTATGAAAATACAGGAAGACATGGTAAGAGTTAATGTTTTTAACTAAGGGTTAAAGCTAAAAGATAAGGCTAATTTTTTGACCTATGATTTTATAAAACCTATTGGTTGAGGTTATTTAGACCCATTATCATCTTATCCTATAAATATACCACTTTTTAACTATTATAATTTGAAAATAATTTTATAATAAAATAATATTTCAAGACTTTCCTAAAGTTCCCCTCCTCCCTCTTATAAAAGGCCACCACCTATACCCACTTATTCACACATCCAAAGCCCTTTTTCTCGGCCAAACCCAGCCAATATATCCTCCCGACTTCCCCAAATAATCATATAGGCCACCCTTTGGGCAGAAAACCAACTTAAAGAGTAATTTTGTGCAAATCAAAAGGAGAAACTTGAAGAATAGGTAATAATTTTATCCCTTCTTTCAAAGTTAATTTCTTCTTCTACTTCATCTTACTAAGTTTTTACCATAGTAAAATAATATATACAGAATATACTATATGATGAGATTTTTTATGATTATGGAACAACCATATTCCTCTTTTTTTCTATCCTATGAAAAACAATACCACCATGCGTTTGTATGTACTGCTTACCATCTCCACATTGTGGTGTAAATTGTTTTTCATCTATAATTTATTATGATGGGTATAATGATGAATAAAAATTAGTTAAATAAAAAATATAACATGATATTATTTATTTAAAATTCATGTTCCTTCAAAATACATACCATTAAACCATTAAGTAACTGATTTCTTTGCTCGTGCATACGTACGGCTAACCATCTCCATGACACGATGTGACTCATCTTCAACATTCACCATCCAAGAATGATTATAAAGATATATTTTATGAATAATTATGAAATATATGAAATAATAATTCTACTAGAATAATATATATGTGTGTGTGTGTGTTTACATATATGTCTTTCACTTACTTCCATTCAATGCAATAAGAAAATGGAAACGACGTTTATGTGTATGCACGGCCAACCATCTCCATGAATGGTGTATTCCATTTAATATATATATATCTATTATATATATTTATATTATTAATATATATGAAATATAAATAATATTATAAATTCTGGAATTAATTAAATCATGATCTAAGTAATATGATCAAGAACAATAAGTTAAAACGTGTACGATAAACAAAGCAATTATTACACGAAACATCGAATTAACTTCGAATTGTTAATAAAATAGTAATATAAAGTCATAAAAGAATCATATGTGATATCATAAATATTATTATGATTCTAATATAAGTTAATAATATGTTTAAAATCATCATACAAGAGTTTGAAACAAATACAGAGAGTATCAGACTTAAGGTAAGGGATTTCGTCTTGATTTTATTTCATTGAGGAATATTGAAATGTTATGCACCTAGTTCCATTTATAGGGTATATATTCCACCCTTTTATTTTTATCATGATTATAATTATTTTCATGATATTATATTATTCCGTTCATGGAAATTATTGATATATCCATATTACTTATTCAGTATGGTTATTTGATAAGGCGTATTATTTATTTTGGTTATTCAATATGAGAAATACTTTGGACTGGCAATGATGGGTGGAGCCCAGACTTTATATAGCTACTTGATGAATTGACATGTTCTCATGAGATGAATAAGTTGGCCAAATTGGTTTCTACCTTTAGTTTTAAACCATCTTGTGAAAGGTCTTGACGGTAATAGGTTTTCATGTTCCTAAGACATGACATCCTTAAATAAAGTATTTCCCTCATTTAATTTCAGTTATTATTTATCCATGAGATTTTGTGTCAAAATCTCTATGGAAGAAGTTCATTATCAGTTTATTGATTTATAGAATATGTTTTAGTTCCTTACTTTCCATATTATTTGTTCCTTATCTTATTTTTTAAATGGAAAATGTTCTCAAATATTTACCTTTCCATATAGATTGATTATTACTTCTGTTTTTCATACCCTTACTGAGTATTTAAGCTCACCCTTATTATGTTTCTATCCCAAGGTTATGAAGAATATAAATTTGATTAATCTTTCAAGGATGCAGTATATTTCAATTAGTGTGTAGCATGTTTTTTTCCAATGTATTGTGGGTATCATGTATGTAATATAGATCTCAAAGACTGTTAAACTGTATAGTCCTTTGGGATTTGATTCCTTGTAATAATTCCAATAAATTGTAATAATGCTTCGGCTTCATGTTATCTGGGGTTGGGGCATTACAAGTGTCATGTTGGAAACCGAATGATCCATATTCATAGGGTTTTTTGGACCTTTCCTCCAGTTTCTAGTGGAATAAGACATGAACCAACCCCACCCTAAAGAGTGGGATATATGAATCTATGTCAGGGATGCAGTTGGAGTATTACCTGATGAATAGGTTGAGGAGGAGGTTGTGGCCATGGTATCCAAACTTCTGATTTCCAGTATCAGTAGAGCAGGAATGCTCAGGGAAGCCTAGCTGTAGCTCAAGGCCATGGATCGGGCCAATTTCATGCATTATAGCCGATACCTGAGGATCAGAGTAAATGACCATCTACTATATGAGTTACTACTCTAGTAGATTCTACTATCATATTTTCTTTGTTTGATATAATTGCATCTCACTCCTTTATAACTTTATCAATCATGGAAAGTATTTGGCTATAAATTAGGTACTTCTATTTGGTAATGACCATAGGCACATTGTTGGGTGTGCGGTCAGAGGGTATACACTAATGAAAATATTGTCCCCTTGAGGTAGTTATTTATCATTTATTATGGGACCTCTTCATCCTTGAGATGAAAGAATTTTATTTCATTATCAGGATGGACTGGTTAGTTTCTTATCACACCTATAAGGACTTTTATAGTTATAGTTTATCATTTACATCACTAGAGGGTGATAGTTATCTTCAAAAGGGTGAGTGGAATTTCCAAGAAGTTATAGCTGGACCATAGCATTATGGGTTGGGTGGAGTGACAACCTAGATTGTTATCCTTTATATGGAGGATCTTGAGTTACATCTGATAGATTTTCCTCAGGTGGTGGATCTTTTTAGGGATGTTTTCATGGATGAATTATCTAGACTACTCCTGAGAGAGAGGTAGATTTTACAATCAAGATCATTCCTAGAGAATATATGGTGTTTATTCCTCCATACACGATGACACCTACTAAGCTCCAAAATCTCAATAGATAGTTGGAGGATTTAGAATATAATGGTTTAATCTGACCCAACAGTTCATCTTGGGGTTAACCCATTCTTTTCACCAAGAATGTGGAAGGTAACCTTAGGATATGTGTGAATTACTGATTATTGAACCAACTTATGGTTAATAACAGGTATCCTTTTCCTCGAATATATGATCTCTTCAACTAGATCATGGGAGATAGAGTGCTCTCAAAGATCAACCTGATATCAAGCTATCATTAGGTGAGAGTATGGCGTTCATACATTTCATTTATGGCTCTCTAGAGTCGTTACATTTTATATGAGTACCTTCTAATTCCATTTGGTCTTAAGAACATTCCCACCATTTTATTGAATTGATGAATTGCATTTTCTATCCCAAATTTGGTTCCTTCATTGTATTTTTTATGGATGACATATTAGTGTATTATCATACTTAAAATGATCATGCCAAACATCTTTGGATCGTGTTTAATAAACTAAGAGAGAATTAGTTATATGTTAAGATCAATAAGTTCCACTTATAGATCAACAAGTTTAACTTATCAAGTCTTATTATCTTGGAATCATGAGTATCCATTGACCTGGAGAAGGTGAGTGTTGTTGTTTCCTGGGAGAATCCCAATAATATGTTTGATATATTTATTTTCTTGGGGACGGATAGATATTAAAATTGTTTCATATAGGACTTCTCATGCCTTTTTTAACCTCTTACTATTCTTACTAATAAGGGTGTGAAGTTATTATGGTCCAAAGCGTGTGAGAAGGTATTTTAGGAGCTGAAAGGAAGACTTACTTAGGTACTGATCATGATTCTACTAGAGCCTTAAAGAGAATAAACAGTGTTATATGATGTATCAAGAAATGAGATAGGTATAGTGTTGATGTAATAGGATAAATTCATTGCATACGAGTCTCTCCAGTTGATACCTCATGAGTGTAATTACCTTATGCACGACCTTGATCTTGTAGCGGTCATTCATGCCTTACTTTATTGGAGGCATTATCTATTAGGTGAGTTCTTTATCATTTTTTCTAACCACAAGATCCTAAAATATATCTTTATGTATTGTGAATTGACTCTAAAATAGTGAATATGGGTTTAATACCTTCAGTATTTTGACTTTGATCTTTCTTATACACCCGGAAAGGGCAATGTAGTAGCTGATGCACTGAGCTGGAAAAATCAAGAAAATCTTTTCAGGAAGCCAGTGGTGAATGGAAGTTGATAAAAATAGTTTATTAAATGTATCTAGAGTTTCATGAGAGTTATTATAATCCTTTTATTATATCCTTATCAGTTACCTCTTCACTCCTCAATAGAGTGAAGATAAGGCAATTCTCAGGCCCTAAATGTTTGGCCCTATAGGAGAGTATTTCTTGTGAGGATCCACCTTCAAATTGGTCTATTGATAGAGAAAACACCCTACATATACATGGGTGTATCCGAGTTCCTACATATATGAGAGAGGAGATAATGTGATAATCCCATTCCTCTCAGTGGTAATTTTACCTAGGTATCTCCAATATGTATTGTGATATGTGTCATTAGTATTGGCGACCTGGGATGAAACATCAGATTGTAGGTTTTATCATTAAGTGTTCCACCTATCAGTAGGAGAAGGAAGAACACCAGTGGTATGTCTTCTTTTTATAGTCATTTCTTGTCCCAAAATGGAAATGTAAATACATTTCAATGGATTTTTTGGTTGCCTTACTAATGTCTCCTTGAGGTAGCAACACAGTTTGGGTAGTTGTGGATTGATTGAAAAAGGTATCCCACTTTTTTCTATCTCATAGATTTTCTCAATTAATGAGTAAGGAGGACTGTATGTCCATGAGATTATATGCCTACATAGGGTCCCTCATACTATCATTTCATAAAGGTATTCTCATTTCACATTGATATTCTGGAATGGGTTACAAAGATATTAGGGTACACAGGTTCTTCTGAGCACAACCTTCCACCCTCAAACTGATGGCCAATCGGAACGGACTATAAAAGTGTTGGAGGACATTCTTGAATCATGAGTTCTTGATTTTGGTGGTTCTTAGGAGAAGCGTATCCCCATCATTTATTTTTTCAACAATAATATATTTTCATAAATGGTTAATATGGATCTATATGAGGCCTTTAATGGCAAGCCATATCATTCACCTTTATGTTGGATAGAGGTTGAGGAGGTAGTGCTTCTAGGTCCTCATCTCATGCAATAGACTTCATAAAAAGTGAATTTTATTAGTAATTGTATGAATTCTACACAATCTTGAAAGAAATTATATGATGATTGTCATCGATGACCTCTGGAGTTCAAGGTCAGGGATCATGTTTTCTTGTGGGTATCACCTAGAAATGGGAATAGATAGATACAGAAGAAAGGGGATTTATTTCCTTACTTTTTTGGGACTTTTTAGATCTTATATAGAGTCGATATGGTAGCCTATAAGTTTCTATTGACTCATAGGTACCATTCCATGTGCCATTTATTCCACATTTCATAGCCTCGACGTTATCATGACGACATGTATCATACTCTTGATCCATAAAATGTTGAATTAGATATTGATTCCTCCTTTTTGGAGTATCTCATATGCATTATTATCTAGGGAATGAAGGATATATAAGGCTAGTATGTCCATTTACTGTGGGTTCTATAGAATAAAGGTTTTCTATAGAATGAAACTTGGGAGTGGGAGGTCAAAGTATGTTCCCAGTTGAAAGAGTTATTCTCAGATAGCTTTCGACCACCCTTGGAAGGGAATCTTAGGGATGATATCCTTTAAGTTGGGAAGACTCTAAGAAACCAATGATTCTTTGTGGTATGGATCCTTTAATTTTTAGTTTAATTCCTTGGTTTGATCCTAATTTGAATTCCTAAAGAGCTCATAGAGGTTTTGAGGTTCTTCGGGTCTTCGGGTCTTTTTTAGAGCTCAGAACCCTAGGCAATGGAAGAAATAGCTAGGAACATGGTTAATGGAAACTGTGCATCCCAATACACATGGTATCTCCTAATCATGTGGTGTTTTCAGTGAGGAGAAGAGGTCCTCACCATTTTACATAATCATTTGAACAGGGATTCTCACGCATTCATGTCTTGTAGGTATTGTTTCAGAGTATTTTTTCATGGGCTTCACACAGTTAGTCTAATTGTGCACTTACCCATGCAAGGGTGGGTCTTGGGATAGAGATGGGAATTCAGGTGGTGAAATATTTGTCCAATCATGCATCCGAAACATGTAAACCATATTTAAAGGGGTGACATGTCTATTTTTCCACCACCTCATTATAATTTTAACCCTCTCTCTTATTTTCTTCCTCCAGTGGACAGAAGGCCCCATTTTCTGCCATTGAATCTCTCAAGCCCCTTCCACCCAGGTTCATTGATTTCTTCTCTATATGACCATAGAATCATGATCTTATTGACTCATTATATTCCTATTAGAAATGGATTCAATCCTTATTCTCTTTTAATCATTCTTTTTTCTATTGATGATGTTACTTTGGTGCAATCTCATATGACCCATTTCTAGGGTGTTCATCTACTATTCAATTTTTCTTTTGATCCAGGCCAAAATAAGGGCCAATACTAGATGAGGAATCTACTAAAAAAATAATTTATATGGTCTATAACTCACTGTTTAATGTTTCATCATCTATAATTTTTTTTTGTGTGCACACTAATTTCACCGGACATTTCTTATTAAATTCATATGGCTTAATTTAATTTGGCTATATTTTATTCTATGGAAATTATAATATCACTTGACATCATTGGAGGTCGATACTTCAATGTTAACCACCCCAAGTAGGGTGTGTTCTATTTTATTCCCTTTGTGACCCATGTTGGGTCTATTTGTGGCACCGTTCAGGTGCGTCTAACTTTAACATTGATAATGTAAGTGTTCCTTAATAACTAATGAATCTTAAATTGTTTAATGGAAAGTATATATATATATATCACTTGTTCTTGGATATTATAATTGAATTGATAATGGTTTTATGTTCTTAAATAACCTTATCATGATTAATAAAAGGTAATGGAATGAACCCAATAAATGACGTTTCAATTGAAGTGATAATTGGTTTCATGTCCCTACTTTACCTTGTCATGTTTAATGAAAGATAATGGAATGAACCTATTGAATGATTGTTTGGAATTATTATTACATGGAATAAGATTACATATGATATAAATGGAATTATTATAACATGCATATTACTTTGGACCTTTTTCATATTTATAGGAATTGTCAAACTTGAGCTATCCTAAGATTCCCTAATGAATTCCTTGAGCACTCATAGGACACCATTCTGATTCAATAAGCTGATTGTTGTGGGAGATTCCCACCTAGGAATATAATCTATATCTTATTACATGAATTACTCAGCATTATACAGATGATTCACTTGACATGTTTTCTTAATATTAGAATTCCTTGGATACACTCCTTGGATTCAGCTTGATTTCTTCAGACACATGACACTATGGATACACCCCATTAGGCCTAGTGATTCCTATCCTGGGATTACTATGGATGAGATCCACAGACTCATTTAGAATCTTTTATAGTGGGATTCCTTGGGTGTAACCATTGGATTACACTCAAACCCTTATATCCAGACTCCATGAGTTAATACTATGAGTTGGCCCAACCCTTGAGGTCAAATATGCCTTAATTTCACCTTGGATACCCTTTTTTATTATTATGATCTATTTTAGTTTTATTTACACCTTCATGTGTTCCATATATATAAATTGAATATTGAATTAATTAATTAAATAATCTCATGTTCAGATACATTTCCATCTGAGGCTAAAGCATGTATGAATTATTTATTACATACTTTACTTTTATATATATACCTACACACTATTTCAGTTTATATACATAGAATAATTTTATAGAGATTCTATTGGTGGTGAGAAACTAATATTTATCTCACACCCTATCTGGGATGCCATTAGTACCCATGAAGATTATATGATCGTAGGTGTGGACAAAGGGAAACTTCCCGCTTTGGACACCCGATTTGCATGATTTAGGATGGGATCTTAGTAGTAGATTACTGATCCATAGGTTGGGATGCTTGGATAGTTTTTTATTATTTTTTGATTCTTTATATATCATGTATTTAACTATCTACCTACTTACATGTATGCCTTATTTTCTTTTTGTAGAGACATGCCATCATTATTTTCTACATGATACAGTTTATAGTCATTGAGTTTATTATTATTGTTGGATGGTTATATTCATTTCCTCTGCCAGTATTATTCATTATTATAACTATTCTATTGTTTATTCATGAATTATCTCCATTATCCTCTTCTCTGATTTGGGGGAATAGTCTCCCCACTGACATACCACAGGACCTCATTGGTAGTTGGCATCCTCTAGTATATGGGGAGGTGCACTTGAGGCTATGTGTCCGACTGGGTTTGGTTACTCATGAGTGAACCAAGTCCAGGATTTTACAATATCCCATATTCAAATCATCAGCATCATATTTACCAAGACACTCTTATATTCTTATTAGTTTTTCATCTTAAATTGACAATAATATTTTCTTTGATCCATAATTAATAACAAATGCAACATTTATATTTATAGAAATTTTAGTCTTCCTATTTGTATTTTTTGTCAATTACTCATAAATCTAAATATTTATTAGGAATATTAAGTCTTATCCTTATTCATCCATCCTAATAACTATAAATAACATCCCTTAATCAAATATATTTAAAAAATTTAAGCATTTCAATCTTCATTTAGAAATAAAAACTTACCCATTTGAGTATTTAAATAAACCCCCTCTGTATGACATGTTTCTCTAATTATTCATGAGCCTTTTCTCTCGAAAAATATAAATATAATCCAAAGGAAGAGGGTTAAAGGGACACCATATCAAAATTATCCCCATTTTACTTATGATATCCTTTTTTAATACCAATTAAAATTTTATTCAAGAAATTAAACCAATATTCATTATAATCATCCCTAATCCTACTTTAGATATACTTAGTGTAAGAAAAAAAGTGAAAATAAAAATTTGGTTTGCATGAATATCATACATCAATATCATATTACATTTCTATTAATACTAATATGAATTTTTACTAATCACATTTCTTAAGTAGACTCACTTTGAAATATAACAACATAATAATTTTATGCATAAAGAAATCAAAACACACCTATCAACTGTTAAAAATAAAATATAAAATACCAATTTCTATAATTTTTATCCACCATATTTCTATAGCCCCTACACCACTAAATCTGAAAAATATTTCATTACCCCTTACTTTAATTCTCTTTATGGAGGATGTGGGTCTTTCACTGAGCTCCTCATTATGACAGAGAGGGGTAAGTTTTTTTACTCAACCCAAAGAACCTAGCTGATTGATAGTGTGACACTGAGAATATGGGTTTAATTAGTAACAACTTTTTATAATTTATTTCATGAAATTAACCTATGTGATTAGTTAGATTCAAGATCCACTCAACCATTTAAATCTCAACCTCACCCATATATAGTATAAAAAAATAAAAAACACAAAGTCACATAATATTTTTATAAGTTTCACCCCCAGGATAGGTGAATACATCCTTGTTTTGTTCAAGTAGATTATAAGAAATATATCTATCATTAATATCATAAATTGATTACAATTATGGATATATCATCCTTAACCCTAGAGAGTTTCCTAACACTTATATCTTCCTATAATTTATTATATTGCTTCCTATAGTTTACAAATAGTGTTCAAAAAAATGAAAATACCTTTAGTGAGATCTTGGATTCTCTAGTAACAATATAAAGATACTCCCTTTGACCCTTTATAATAATCAAAATCAATCCAAGATCCCTATTTTTAGGGTACTTTGACCTTTATAAATTGAATTGGCAGAAAATAATTTGTTAATCCTTCTCACTCAATATTATCACTTTAAAAAACTTTTATGGATAAAAAATATAAAATAATGAAAAATGCATACCATTTTCTATATATATAAAAAAGGATCATATTATTTTTAAATTTTCTTCCAAAAATATATGGATCATTTTCCATGTTCAAATATTCAAAACTCCACTATCTTTAGTCTTAAATCTTTGTTAAAATATCCTTAATAAATAATGCAGTAGAAATCCTCAATTTTTGGAAACAAATATTATATTTTAACAACACTAATTTCATTCTTCAATTTTGGTTATGGATGTCTTAATATATGATTATTCAAGATATTGTATTTGACTGTCCATGAATCTCTATTTCACAATTCATACATGCTTCCAAAAAAGTCACAACTTTTTTCTACATCTTCATGGTCCCATGCACACCACTGATTACATACTATATTCTTATTCATAGCATAAATTCACCTCTAGTGACAAAAACTTGAATCATGAAAAATATAAATTTTCTTTATATTTAACACCTGAAGATCAACATAGAATTCTTAGATTTAATCTTGTTTCACCAAATAAATCACTTATTTAATCTTATATGATGATGAAGCCAATATTTGAATACATTTTATTTTTAATTAAATTTTTTAATCCCATAATTTTTTTATTTTAATGGTAATTTTTATCCTTTTAGATTTTTGTATTAATTTGATCTTAATTATGAAAATATATAAAATTTTTATCTCTAAGTGTTATTATCACTTTTTTATTTCATACATAAATTTTTTTAAACTGATAAAAATTATAAAAATCCTTTTCTCAGCTTTAAAAAATTATGGTCTACATTTCATTCAACTAGAAATTGAGATGAATCTAACAATATAAGGCCCAAAATAAGAATCCAAGTCAGGCTTTGAAATATGTACATAGTTTTGAAAATTTTTAAATATGGGAACATATATCATAAATAAATGAACCAAATAATCTAGAATTTTATGATAATATAGATAAGGTTCCTATTAAAAAATTAAATATTTATTTCTACTCATGATTCATCCTTCTTCAAGGACATAAATTTATGGGTAACTGAAGTATTGAAATTAAATAGTCTTCCAGATTAGGAAATTTTTCTTTAATAATATGATCATAACTTATAATATACATATATAATAGAGCTCAATTTTTTGGGTTGATAGTAAATATAGGTTAAAAACTTTAAAGAAGAATAATTTCCATGATTTGACTATTTATTAGGAAAAAATATGTTACCTTTTAAAGGATAAATTTGGATCCAAAATGATCCAACCCTCGTGCCTGTAAAATTTTACTTCCAAATCATTTCAAGAGAGTTTACCATCTTATAAAATTAGTAGGGTTTATTTATTTTATAATAGTATTCAATATTTTTAATATATATTATTTTATTTATCATGATCCATCCCTCGGGGTCCGTGCCGTGACTACCACAAGCCCGCCTTCCATAGGTCAGGGGCTGGAGACTAGCACAAAAGAAGTAATTCCCTAAAATTGGGAAAGAATTGCCTTAATAACCAGTAAACGCACACACCATAGCACACAGATGGATACAAAACACTAAGTAAACTATATAACTAAAGACTTCTGAAAAGTAAAAGGGGATGTAAATACAAGACCAACTGTAAATTACAAGGAAATGGAAGTACAAGTAAAACTTAAGAAAGGAAAAACAGTTGTTGGGTAATCCTCCGGAATTCCTACCTAAAGGGTAGGCACAGATAGCCTCCTCAGCACTCCACATCCATCAGTCTCCTCCATGTACCGACTCGTCATAAGTTCCACCTCCGGGTATCGTCCAGTCCTGGTACTCTCAGCCTCAGTCAGCGTTGTTCGTCGTCTGCAACCAACACAACAAGGTGCGTGCATATCCCGTGCATGGGTGAGTATAACGATACTCAGTAGGGACCTCGAGACCCTCAAGATCTCACAAAATCCAACAAGGATAAACCACAAATTATGAAATCAATAGATAACCTTACTTAGGTATATGCACATACATATACCTAAGTTATCAAGTGATCCATCTCAATAATGAGGAAAACACAAAAGTACTGACTCAGCTCAACCAGGATTTTATTCTAGGGGTAGTATCAAGTAACGTCCCCAGTCACATTATCAAAACCTCGGCTGCTAGGAACTCCAATATCGAGTACAGTGGGCCTATCGGGACACCAATCACGCTTCCCACTAACCTTGGACTACTGAGGTACTCCTCCTGTCTAGTACCGTGGGTCTACTACTACACCCAGGCACTCCCCACCGCAGGTCTACCGCCACACCCAGGTGCTCCCCCTTGTAGCCTGCAGAGGTACTCCTCCTGTCGAGTATCATGGGTCTTCCGCGTCACCAAGTGTGCTCCTCCACCATGGGGTTTCCTCTACAACTAGGCTCTCCCCACTGGGCTAGTAGAGTCTCTCTGAGTCAAACGGTCAGCAGTCGTCAGGTCTCTGCCAGCTACTACATCTCCGCACTCAGCTCGCTCATCACTAGAAGGATCCGCTCCACGAGCTAATGGTTGATACTATAATTTTCACGAAGTCCCACGAAGAATTATCTCAAAGGTCTGCCACATCATAGGGGTCTCAATGCAACAGACAACGCGTCAATCGGACGCCCGGTCTGTGAGTTATTAGCCTTTTAGTCCCGGGGGCCTAGTTAGATTCGTGCACGATCCAACCTGACCGTATCTCAAATATACACCAAACTCTTGTGAGGTATACTCAAAGGTACTGTCATGTTCCAAGATTACCAGGGCCACTGACGGTTCATTAAACGGACGCCCGGTGCCAAAGGTATGGCCAAAATAAAGTAAAGGGTCATAGGGGGCCCGGGTCCAGTCCGACCCGGTTGGACCGACCTGGCCCGACCCAGTCTGGGTCGACCCGGCCTGACATGTTGGGTATTTCCCGGCCTGTTGATCGAGATAGCGCATTTGGCTCAGCCCTGCCCATAGGGCCCAGCCCAGCTGGCCGTAAGGGGTCGCGGAGGGCCGCGTGGGTGTGGGTCGATCGCGAGGGCACGTACTGGCCATGGGTCGACACAAGGGCGGTTTGGCCCGGAGGGCGCCGCGAGGGTGTGGCTTGGACCGGAGGCCGAGGCCGGTTCGATCGGGGTGCCGCGAGGGCACGAGCCAGTTCGGCTGGGGGCCCGCAAGGGCGCGGGTCGGTTCGGCCGGGGTGTCGCGAGGGGCTGACGGGCCCACGCGGCTGGGGCGTCGCGGGAGGCCGTCGGGCAGGTTTGGCCAGCTACGACGCGGGGCGCGCAGACGGCGGAGCCGCGGGGTGCGCAGGGCATGCGAAGGTTGTGGGTGGCTTGGTTGGTGGCTGTCACGAGGGTGTGGGTGGCTTGGCAGGGGCTACCGCGAGGGCACTGTGGGGTGGCAGTGTTGTGCATCGTTGCCTTTGTCACGGCCGACGGGGGTGACGGCCGCCGTTCCTATGATCCTACACGTAGGTTTTCATCCTTCTCCATCGCAAAGAACACCAAAGGAGATCGGTCGAGGGGTCGGTCCATGTTAGTTTGGCCCACACCCTCTGTATTTAGAGTGGTATAAAGTGTCTCTACTTTAATCTTGAACCAAGAACGAGCATAATAATCGAAAAGAATCAAGAATTCAATAATAACCCCCTACCTTGTTCTTTGTTCATCAATGAAGTCGCAAGGAAGAATACAGATCATTGGGAAAAGACGGACATCGGTGTTTTCGGCGTTTTCCTTGATCGTCGGTTTGTGCGCCGGCTCATCGTAGTCAAAGACGTCCTACACCGAAGGAATTCCCGAGGAAGAAGGTTGAAGTTGAGTTCGTTCTTTTTCGGGAGAGCGTTCTTCATTAGGAGAGTGTTCTTCATTAGGAGATGAATTTCTTCAATGGAGAACTTTATTTCTCCCAAACTCTCTCCTCTCCCAATATTTCTCCCAAGTTCCACCCAAAATGAAAATGCCAAGGCAAGATAATAGATTAAGAAAACTATTATTTTGTTGGAAAAGAATTCAAAATGGATAATTAATCAATTGGTTGGAACATTAAATGGCATGTGTGTTGGAAAAATAAAGGTGGAGGAGGTCAAGAGGCTCTCCCTCATTTATGAGGGAGTTTAGAGGTTTTCCTCTCCCACCATTATTAGGGGTGTCAGGTGATCCCCACTCCCAAATTCAAATTGGGAGGTTTTGAATTCTCAGGTGGTCCCCACCAAAGTTAATCATGAAGGGGAGGTTTAGGCCTCAGGTGGTCCCCACCACCTTAACCTCTCATGGGAGGTTAAGGTGTGGTGGTCCCCACCTACAACTTTCACATGGGTGGTTATAATAGAAAAAATAAAATAAAACATGTGTTTATTTTATTTTATTGTTTCCACGAAAAAACCAAAAACAAACTTTCACCCTCGACCAACTGTCATCGAGGTGAAAGTCTCTTTAAGCGAATACCGGCACTGCAAGTTCAACGATTCCCTTGGATTTCAATTCCGAGCACCAATTCAAAAGTTATAAAAACCCCCTCGTAAGTTTACTGAATGTACCTGAACAAAACTTCAGAAATTTTTTCCAGTCAAACCGGGACTCGGAATCACGCGCCGTCAATTTTTGCAGACTCATAAAATTCCCATATATTTAAAAACATTACATGGAAATTCTTGGTCTTTACATTCTCCCCACCTCGGGTCTCTACATCCATGTAAGCCACCACTCAACAAGGTAAAAAAGTGGGGGTACTGAGCACACATCTGAGCCTCCCGCTCCCATGTGCTCTCCTGGAGGTTCCCATGCTGCCAGCAAAGGTGCACTATAGGTATCGACCGTCCATGAAGGACTTTCTCCTATCGATCCTCAATCTCTACTGGAACCTCTGTAAAAGTCATCCCATCATCGACGTCCATCTCTCCATGGTCGATGATATGAGAAGGGTTGTACACGTATCTCTTCAGTTGGGATATGTGGAAGACTTCATGCACCCGGTGCAACTAAGGTCGAAGAGCTAAGTAGTATGTCACCTCACCAACTATGCTGAGAACCTAAAAAGTTCCAATGATCCTCGGAAACAACTTGTCGCCTTGGCCAAATCTCTACAAACCTCGTCGAGGTGAGACCCATTGAAAGATGTGGTTTCCATCCTCGAACTCCAAAGGTCTTTGTCTATTGTCGGCATACAACTTTTTTCTGCTCTGTGCTGTGTTCATCTGCTCCTTGGTAATATACACCTTCTATATGGTATCCTGTACCGTCTCTGATCCCACGAGTGTTGACTCCCCTGGGTCAGTCCAGCACAAAGGTGATCTTCAAGGTCGCCCGTATAATGCCTCAAAAGGTTTCATCCCAATGGTGGAGTAATAGATGTTGTTGTATGAAAACTCCACAAAAGTTAAGTGATCCTCCCATCTGCGAAAAAATTCGAGGACACAAGCACGCAACATTTCCTCAAGGGTATGAATGGTCTACTCAGTCTGTCCATCGGTCTGATGATGGAAGGCGGTGCTCAGATAAAGCTGTGATCCAAAAGCCTCCTGCAACCCCTTCCATAGATGGTGAGTAAAACTTTTATCATGATCAGAGACAATAGGCATGGGAACTCCATGTAGCCGCACAATCTCCTGCACATAGAGGCATCCCAAGCTCTCTATTGAACCCTGCTCTCTGATCGGTAGGAAGTGGACCGACTTGGTGAGTTGGTCAACGATCACCCAAATCGAGTCATGTCCCCTAGATGTACGTGGAAGTCTTGACACGAAGTCCATGGATATTTCATACCACTTCCACTCCGGAACCTCTAAAGGCTAAACCAAGCCTATTGGTACCTGATGCTCTACCTTCACTTGCTGACAAGTGAGGCATCGAGAGAAAAAATCTGCTACTACCTTCTTCATTCCCAGCCACCAATTCTGTTGTTGGAGATCCCAGTACATCTTCACCACTCCTGGATGTACAGTTAGAGGGGAAGTGTGGAACTCCCTCAACACTTCCTCCTGAAGTGACATTGGTACCATAGTACGTCCTCTGAAGGGGATGACATGCTCCCCAGCTTCAGAAAATCCATCAGGTGCCTTCCCTGTGGATATCTGAGCACATCGTGTCTCGTAGTCAGCATACCCATGTTGTGCCTCCCTGACTCACTGAAGAATTGGGGGAGTGACTGTAATAGACTGAAGTAAGGTTGCTCCATCTCTATCCACAAATGATATCTGTAAAGCAGCCAGCTGCTCTGTCACCTCGCCTAGCAGTTGTATACTATTTCTCCTACTGAGTTCATATACAACAATGTTCCCCTTCCCAGGAGTATAGACTATCTCGAAGTCATAGTCCTGGAGGAACACAATCCAAATTCGTTGTCTCGGGTTTAGGTCCTTCTGAGAGAAGATATACCTGATACTCTTGTGATCAGAGTACACGGTAAAACGTTCACCCATCAGATAGTGTTTCCACATCTTCAAGGTGAAGACCACAGCTACTAACTTCAGGTAATGGGTAGCGTAGTTTTTCTCATGTTTTCTCAGCTGTCAAGAGCCATATGCGATCACTACTCACTCCTGCATCAGGGCACATCCGAGTCTGGTCCCTAATGTGTCGTAGTATACTACGTGCCCTACGCCTTCCTCTAGAAGCCTCAAGATGGGGGCACTAGTCAACCTCTACCATATCTTCTGAAAGCTCTAATGGAATCTCTCCGACCACATGAAGGGTTTCCCCTTCTTTTTCAAGGCTGATAGTGGTTCTATAATTATGGAGAAGTCTGGCACAAACCTCTGGTAGTATCCAGCCAAACTCGGGAAACTTAGTACCTCTATCACACTCATGGGTGGCTCCCAAGCAAGTACCACCTCAATATTCACTGGTTCTACTGTAACTCCAGCCTCTAATATGACATTTCCCAGTAAGTGAACCTCTCAGATCCAAAATTGACACTTTGAGAGCTTACTATAAAACTAGTGCTCTCAGAGTGTGTCCAATACTAACCACAAGTGATAGGCATGCTCCTCCTTAGTAGTCGAGTATATCAAAATGTTGTCGATGAAGACTATGACAAAGCGATCGAGGTATGGATTAAAGATCCAATTCATGAGTCCCATGAACACTTCTAGAGAATTTGTTATTCCGAACGGCATAACCAAGAACTCGTAGTGGCCATACCGACATCCGAAAGCTGTCTTCTGCACATCCTCATATCGAACTATGAGTTGGTGATAGACTCATCTGAGGTCTATCTTCGAGAACCACCATGCTCCCTTCAGTTTATCAAAGAGGTCATAAATCCTCGAGAGTGGGTACTTGTTCTTCACGGTCACCTGGTTCAGGTGCCAGTAGTCAACACAAAGCCTCAAGCTCCCATATGCCTTCTTAGCGAATAGAATCGGGGCTGCCCTGGGAGAAACAATGGGCCAGATGAATCCCTTCTCTTTCAAGTCCTCTAGCTGTACCCACAGCTCGTGAAGCTCCATGGGATCCATCCGATACACTGGTGTAGATATCAGTGTCTTCCCTGGGTACAAGTCAATGTAAAATTCTACGTCTCTGTGAGGGGGTAGACCTAGAACATCATTAGGGAAAACATCTACGTACAGGTCCACCACTACAGGATAGATCGGACTCTCCACATCAACTACTCTGAGGGTAACGCTAGCCAACTAGTGAGTGATCGGCTGCACTCTCCTCCAAGTAAGTCCATCATGTGCTGCAAAGGCTCCCTTCTCTCCGGTGAAGGTAAACCTGGCACCATCCATACGGACACACCTCACTATGAACCTAATACAGTCAATATGAGTATGGATTGTAGATAACCAGTCGATACCCAAGATGACGTTGTAAGGCCTCGACGTCGCTACCAGGAGATTTCAGCCGAAGCTCTCACCTCCTAGAGTAAGCTCACAGTGCCGCCACCAGTGCGTAATCATCGAATCTGCACCCGTAGGAGTCTCTAGCCGTAAGTATCGATCCAACGGCTCCATTGGAATCTCCGAGCTCCAAATGAGGGTAGTGGTAATGAAATATTTATTTGCACCTGTGTATATAAGTATTGCAGCTATGGTGGATTAGACACATATCATACCTCAAATCATCTCCGGAATTCCATGATCGTAGGCCTCAGCGGCCTGGAGATGAGCTCTCCACTATCCACCTCCTCCCTGTGGACCGCCTCGATCAAATATTTGTCTCTATCTAGGTGGTCCTTCGACCATCTTCTGATCATCTGAACGGTGGGTCGGGCAGTCATGAGCCATGTGACCCTGCCCGCGGCATGCGTAACACTGCCCACTCCTGGCATGTCTGTCTTCGCTTCGGGTGCTCCACACAACCGATCTTGAGTCATGCGGTCGTCCACCTGTAGGTATGGTCCTCTTGGACCTCTATGACATCTTTCTTCTTCCAGCTGTAGAAGACTCTGCTATATGTTGACTGGTGGTGTATCTCGCTACTGGAGACTGCTCATCAAGGAAACTCTCCACTATGAGGGCTCTCTCTAACACCCCCACCTGTGTCGGGATGCTGAGTGAGATCACCGATGCCATGATCTCCGACCTGAGTCCCTACTCAATGCTCTGGGCCCTGAAGAATGGGTCCCACACCATATCGGAGGAGTAGCGTGAGAGGTCTATGAACCTTGCTAAGTACTGATCTACAGTCATGCTGCCCTGCTACAGATGAAGTAGATCCTGTATGCGCACTGCGCGGAGAGTCATTGGAACAAACTCTGCCCGAAACAGGCTCTCAAAGTCTACCCAGAGAAGCGTCATCACATCATGAACCTAGAGCATCAAGATCCACCATCTTCCAACTTCTTCCTGTAGAAGGATGGCCGCAAGAATCACCATGAGGTCTACTGGTGTCCCTACCAGTCAGAAAACTCTCACCACGGCCTCCAGCTAATCCTCTGCCGCATGCGTGTCTATCTCTCCCGTGAACCTGGGTGGCATCTGGCGCTCGAACTCGTGCAACGTGCATCGTCTGCTACTGGGGATGGTGTCATTGGTGGCCCAACGGGGAGTGGTACCACTGGTACCTCTGATGTGCCTCTACTGGAAGAGGGCCCTACACCGAAGCATCATCACTCGGTGGGCTATCAGTGCGTACAACTCTCGAAACTCTAGCTGTTTGTCTTCATAGAGGCATACTGTAAAGAAATAGGTATGCTGCATTCAAAAAGTTATACCTTGTGAGCTGACCTATATGAGCTGACTTAAAGAAAACTTTTGAAAACACACACGCAATTAGTGTTTCCATGCACTAGTTAAGAAATCAGAAGTCAGAGTCCTAGTGTATTGATACGTTGGTAGCCACACTAACACTGGACTCCCTGAACTAAAAACTACACTCACTACACTTAACACTATTGTTTCATAGATAAGAAATATCAGAGTCCTAAGTTATGTGGTAGAACCGACTCCTCTGATACCAATTTGTCCTGACCCATTCCCCGGGGCCCGTGCTGTGACTACCTCAAGCCCACCTTCTATAGGCCAGGAGCTGGCGACTAGCACCAAAGGCGTAATTCCCAAAAACTGGGAAGGAAATGCCTTTATAACCTGTAAATGCACACAAAAAAGCACTCAACATGATACAAAACACTAAGTAAACTGTATAACTAAAGAGTGCTGAAAAGTAAAAGGGGCCGAAAATACAAGCCCAACTGTAAAGTACATGGAAATGGAAGTACAAGTACAACTGAATAAAGGAAAAACAACTGTTGGGTTGTCCTCAAGAATTCCTACCTAAAGGGTAGGTACAGATAGCCTCCTCAGCACTCCACGTCTATTAGTCTCCTCCATGTACCGACTCATCGCAAGGTCCACCTCCGGGTACCGTCCAGTCCTGGTACTCTCAGCCTCAGTCAGCATTGTCCATCGTCTGCAACCAACAAAACAAGGAGCGGGCATAGCTCGTGCAGGGGTGATTATAACGATACTCAGTAGGGACCCTAAGACCCTCAAGGTTTCACAAAATCGAACAAGGATATACCACAAAGTATGAAATCAATAGATAACCTTACTTAGGTATATGACCATACATATACCCAAGTTATCAAGTGATTCATCTCAATCCTGAGGAAAACACAAAAGTACTGACTCAACTCAACCAGGATTTTATTATAGGGGTAGTATCAAGTAACATCCTCAGTCACATTATCGAAACCTCGGCTGATGGAGAAATCCTCCTCAATCGAGTATAGTGGGCCTGCCCCAACACCAAACACACCTCCCACTAACCTTGGACTGTTGTGGTACTCCTCATGTCGAGTATTGTGGGTCTGCTGCCACACCCTGGCGCTCCCCACTATGGGTATGCCGCCACACACAGGCACTCCCCCTCGTAGCCTGCAGAGGTACTCCTCCTATCGAGTACTGTGGGTTTGTCACGTCACCAAGCGCACTCCTCCACTGTGGGTCTTCCGCCATAACCAGGTGCTCCACACTGGGCCAGTAGAGTCTCTCTGAGTCAAACGGTCAGCAGTCGTCAGGTCTCAGCCATCTACGAGATCTCTACACTCTGCTCGCTCGTCACTGGAAGGATCCGCTCCACGAGCTACAGGCCGATACTCCAACTGTCATGAAGGCCCAAGAAGAAGTATCTCAATGTTCCGCCACATCATAGGGGTCTCAACGCAACAGACTGTGTGTCAATCGGATGCTCAGTCTGTGAGTTATTATCCTTTTAGTCTAGCGGCCCGGTTGGATTTGTGCATGATCCAACCTGACCATATCTCAACTATACCCCAAAGTCCAGTGGGGTATACTCAAAGGGACCGTCATGTTCCAAGATTACCAGGGCCACTGACTATTTGTCAAACGGACACCCGGTGACAAAGCTATGTCCAAAAGAAAGTAAAGGGTCATAGTAGGCCCAGGTCTGGTCCGACCTGGTCGGACTGACCCGGTATAGGTCGACTCGTCCTGACCCATTGGGTCTGGCCTGTCCCGTTGTGCAGGCCATCCCGTTAGGTTGGGCCCAGCCCACAGGTCCCAGCCCAGCTGGCCGCAAGGGGTTGTAGAGGGTCGTGATGGCGCGGGCCGATCGTAAGGGTGCGGACCTGCCATGGGTCTGAGAAAGGGCAGTTCGGCCAGGAGGGCGCCACGAGGGCACGGTCCGTTTCAGCCGGAGCACCGTGAGGGGTCAGCGGGCTGGCGCGGCCAGGGAGGATCGGGAGGCTGGTGGGTCGGTTCGGCCGGCGGCACTGCAGGGCATGCGGATGGCGGAGCCGCGGGGTGCGCGGGGCACATAGAGGACGCGGGTGGCTTGGCAGGGGGCTACCGCGAGGGTGCGGGTGGCTCGGCTGGGGCTACCGTGAGGGTGCGGCGGGGCAGCGGTGCCGTAGAGCGTTGTCATGTGTTTTCGCCTTTGTCACGGCCTACAGTGGTGTTGGTCGCCGTTCCTATACTTCTCCACGTAGTTTGTCATCCTTCTCCATCGGGAAGAACACCAAAGGAGATCGGCAGAGGGGTCGGGCCATGTTAGTTTGGCCTTCACCCTCTGCATTTAGAGTGGTAGCAAGTGGGTCTACTTTAATCTTGAACCAAGAATGAAGATAATAATCGAAAAGATTCAAGAATTTGATCATAACCCCTACCTTGTTCGTTGTTCGTTGATGGAGTCGTGAGGAAGAAGACAAATCATTGGGAAAAGACGGACGTTAGTGTCGTTGGCATTTTCCTCGATCGTCGGTTTCTGCACCGGCTCGTTGTAGTCGAAGAAGTCCTACGTCGGAGGAAGTCCCAAGGAAGAAGGTCGAATTCGAGGTCGTTCTTCATAGGGAGAGCATTCTTTGTTGGGAGATGAAGTTCTTAGTTGGAGAACTTTACTTATCCCAAGCTCTCTCCTATCCCAATATTTCTCCCAAGTTCCACCCAAAATGAAAAAGCCAATCTAAGATAAGAGATTAAGAAAAATATTATTTTTTTTGGAAAAGAATTCAAAAAAGGATAATTAATCACTTGGTTGGAACATTAAATGGCATGTGAATTGGCACAATAAAGGTGGAGGAGGTCAAGAGGATCTCCCTCATTTATGAGGGAGTTGAGAGGTTTTCCTCTCCCACCATTATTAGGGGGGTTGGGTGGTCCCTGCTCCCAAATTCAAATTGGGAGGTTTTGAATTCTTGGGTGGTCCCCTCCACAATTAATCATGAAGAGGAGGTTTAGGCATCGGGTGGTCCCCCACACCTTAAGCTCTCATGGGAAGTTAAGGTGTGGTGGTCCCCACCTACAACTTCCACATGGGTGGTTATAATAGATAAAATAAAATAAAACATGTGTCTATTTTATTTTATTTTTCCCACGAAAAACCCAAAAACTAACTTTCACCCTCGACCAACTGTCATCGAGGTGAAAGTATCTTTAAGTGAATACCGGCACTGTGAGTTCAACGGTGCCCTCAAATTTCAATTCTGAGAACCAGTTCAAAAGTTATAAAAACTCTCTCGTACGTTTACTAAACGTACCCAAACAAAACTTCTAAAATTGATTCCGGGCACACCGGGCCTCAGAATCACATGCCATCAATTTTTGTTGACTCTTAAAATTCCAATATATTTAAAAAAATTACATGTAAATTTCAGGTCTTTAAATTATCCCCACATCAGGGCTCTACATCCCCGTAAGGCACAACTCAACTAGTTAAATAAGTGGGGGTACTGAGCACGCACCTCAGCCTCCCGCTCCCATGTGCTCTCCTGGAGGTTCTTGTGCTGCCAGCGAACATGAACCAGAGGAATCGACCATCCACAAAGGACCCACTCTTGTTGATCCTCAATCTCTACTAGAACCTCCATAAAAGTCGCCCCATCGTCAACGTCTACCTTTCCATGGTCGATTATATGAGAAGGGTTGTGCATGTATCTCCTCAGCTGGGACACGTGGAAGATGTCGTGCACCCGATGCAACTGAGGTGGAAGAGCTAAGAGGTATGCCACCTCACCAACTCTGCTGAGAACTTGAAAAGGTTTGATGAACCTCGGAGATAACTTTCCACCTCGTCCAAATCTCTGCAAACCTCATCGAGGTGAGACCCGTAGAAAGATGTGGTCGCCATCCTAGAACTCCAGAGGTCTCCATATCCTATTGGAATACAACTTTTTCCTACTCTGTGTAGTCTTCATTTTCTCCTGGATGATCTGCACCTTCTCCGTGGTAACCCATACCATCTCTGGTCCCACGAGTTTTGACTCCCCTGGGTTAGCCCAGCACAAAGGTGATCTGCAAGGTCGCCCGTATAATGCCTCAAAAGGTGACATCCCAATGGTGGAGTGATGGTTGTTATGGTATAAAAACTCAACCAAATGTTGGTTATCCTCCCAGCTATGACCAAAGTCGAGGACACAAGCACACAGTATATCCTCGAGGGTCTGAATGGTCTGCTCGGTCTGGAAATCCGTCTGAGGATGGAAGTCAGTGCTCAGACGAAGCTACATTCTGAAAGCCTCTTACAACCCCTTCAATAGCCGGGAAGTAAAATGTGTATCATGACCGGAGACAATCATCATGGGTACTCCATGTAGCCACAAAATCTCATCCATGTAGAGGCGTCCCAAGATCTCTAATGAACCCTACTCTCTGATCGGTAGGAAGTGGGCCGACTTGGAGAGTCAGTCAACGATCACCCAAATCGAGTCACGTCCTCTAGATGTATGTGGAAGTCCTGTCATGAAGTCCATGTATATCCCATCCCACTTCCACTCTGGAACCTCTAAAGGTTGAACCAAGCCTTCTGGTACCTTATGATCTGCCTTCACTTGCTGACAAGTGAGGCATCAAGAGAAAAACTCGACTACTGCCTTCTTTATTCCCAGCCACCAGTGTTGTCCTCAGAGATCCTGGTACATCTTTTCCACTCTTGTATGTACCGCTAAAGGGGATGTGTGGAACTCCCTCAACACCTCCTCCTAAAGTGACACTGGTACCATAGTACATCCTCTAAAGAGGATGACATGCTCCCCACCTTCAGAAAATCCATCAGGTGTCTGCCCTATAGATATTTGAGCACGTCGTGTCTCGCAGTCAGTGTCCCCATGTTGTGCCTCCCTGACTCACTGAAAAAGTGGGAGAGTGACTCTAAGAGACTGAAGTAAGGCTGCTCCATCTCTATCCAAAAAGGATATATATAAAGCAGCCAACTGCTCCGTCACCTCACCTAGTAGTTGTATACCAGTTCTCCTACTGAGTGCATCTGCAAAAACGTTCCCCTTTCTAGGACTATAGACTATCTCTAAGTCATAGTTCTAGAGGAACTAAAGCCAACGTTGTTGTCTTAGGTTCAAGTCCTTCTGAGACAAGATATACCTGAGACTCTTGTGATCAGAGTACACGGTAAAACGTTCGCCCATCAAATAGTGTTTCCACATAGTCAAGGCAAATACCACTGCTTCTAACTCCAGGTCATGGGTTGCATAGTTCTGCTCATGTTGTCTCAACTTTTGAGAGCTATATGCGATCACTGCTCACTCCTAGATCAGGACACATCTGAGTCCCGTCCCTGATGTGTCACAGTAGACTACGTACCCTACGCCTTGCTCTGGAAGCCTCAAGATGGGGGAACTATTCATCCTCTACCTCAGCTCTTGAAAGCTCTGCTGGAATCTCTCAGACCACATGAAGGGTTTCCCCTTCTTCATCAAGGATGATAGTGGTGCTACAATTCTGGAGAAGTCTGGCACAAACCTCTGGCAGTATCCAGCAAAACCCAGGAAACTTCGTACCTCCGTCACACTTTTGGGTGGCTCCCAAGCAAGTACCGCCTCAATCTTTACTGGATCTACTGCAAATCTAGCCTCTGATATCACATGTCCCAGGAAGTGAACCTCTTGGATCTAAAACTAGCACTACGAGATCTTACCATAAAGCCGGTGCTCTCGGAGTGCGTCCAGTACTACCTGCAAGTGATTAGCATGCTCCTCATCAGTAGTCGAGTAGATCCAAATGTCGTCGATGAAGACTACGACAAAGAGATCTAGGTATGGATGAAAGATCCTATTCATGAGTCCCATGAACATTGCTGGAGCATTTTTTATGCCGAATGGCATAACCAAGAACTCGTAGTGGTCGTACCGACATCTGAAATTTTTCTTCTACACATCCTTGTCTCGAACTCTGAGCTGGTGATAGCATGATCTGAGGTCTATCTTCGAGAACCACCGTGCTCCCTTCAGCTGATCAAAGAGGTCGTCAATCCTTGGGATTCGGTACTTGTTCTTCATGGTCACCTGTTTCAGGCGCCGGTAGTCAACACAATTCCTCAAGCTCTCTTCCTCCTTCTAGGAAAACAGAATTGTCGTTGCCCAGGGAGAAACACTAGGCCAGATGAATCCCTTCTCCTGTAAGTCCTCTAGCTATACTCGCAGGTCGCAAAGCTCTGTGGGAGCCATCTGATACGCTGGTGTAGATATTGGTGTCATCTCGGGGTACAAGTCAATGTAAAAGTCTACCTTTCTATGAGGGGGTAGACCTAGAACATCATCAGGGAAAACATCTGCATACAGGTCTACCACTACAAGATAGCTCAGACTCTCCACATCAACTACTCTTAGGGTAAGGCTATCCAAATGATGAGTGATCGGCTGCACTCTCCTCCGAGTAAGTCCATCATGTGCTGCAAAGGCTCCCTTCTCACCGGTGAAGGTAAACATGGTCCCATCTGTACAGACACACCGCACTTTGTGCCTAATACGGTCAATCTGATCATGGACTATAGATAACCAGTCCATACCCAAGATGATGTCGTAAGGCCTCGACGCCACTACTAGGAGATCCCAACCAAAGCTCTTGCCTCCTAGAGTAAGCTCACACTACCGACCCCAATGCGTAATCGTCGAATCTTCTCCCGTTAGAGTCTCTAGCCATAACGATCTAGCCAAAGGCTCTGTTGGAATCTCCGAGCTCCGAACGAGGGAAGTGGAAATGAAAGAGTGACTGTCACATGTGTCTATAAGTACTTTAGCTATGGTGGAGTAGACACAGATCGTACCTCGAATTACCTCTTGAGTGCCATGATTGTAGGCATCAGTTGCTTGGAGCTGAGCTCTCCCCTATCCACCTGCTCCCTGCGGACTACCTCGATCGAATCTCTATCTCTGTCTGGGTGGTCCTTTGACTATCTGCTGATCATCTGAATAGCGGGTCGGACAGTCACGAGCCATGTGACCCTACCCGCTGCATGCATAACACTACCCACTCCTGTCATGTATTTCTCCACTTCGGGTGCCCCACACAACTGATCATGAGTCATGCGGTCATCCACCTGTAGGTCTGGTCCTCTTGGACCTCTGTGACATCTGTCTGCTGCCAGCTGTAGAAGACTCTACTACGTGTCGACTGGTGGTGGATCTCGCTGCTGGAGACTGCTCAGTAAGGAAACTCTCAACTAAGAGGGCTCTCTCTAACACCCCTGCCTGCGTCAGGATGCTAAGTGAGATCACTGAAGCCCTGATCTCTCGCCTGAGTCCCTGTTCGAAGGTCTGGTCCCTGAAGAATGGGTCTCGCACCATATCGGTGGAGTAGCATGAGAGGCATGTGAACCTCACTAAGTACTAAGCTACAGTCATGTTTCCCTGCTGCAGATGAAGTAGCTCCTGTATGTGCACTACACGGAGAGTCTCTGGGACAAACTCTGCCCGGAGTAGGCTCTCGAAGTCTACCCAGAGAAGTTTCATCTCGTCATGAACCTGGAGCATCAAGCTCCACCATCTGTATGATGCTTCCTACAGAAGTTTGGTAGTAAGAATCACCATGAGGTCTTCTAGTGTCCCTACCAGTCGGAAAACTCTCAGCACAACCTCCATCCAATTCTCTGACGCCTTCGGGTCCGTCTCTCCCCAGAACCTGGGTGGCCTCTAGCGCTGGAACTCGTGCAATGCGCTCAAGAGGTGTGTATCATCTGCTATTGGGGTTAGTGGAATCAGTGGCCCGATAGGGAGTGGTACTGCTAGTGCCTCTACTGGAAGAGGGCCCTACACTGAAGCCTCGTTTCTCGGTGGGATATCAGTGCGTACAACTCTTGGAACTCTAGTAGGATGTCAGCGTGGAGGCATATTGAAAAGAAACAGGTGATCTATGGTCAAAAAGTTATACCTGGTGAGTTGAACTAGTTGAGCCAACTTAAAGAAAACTTTTAAAAACACACACGCAATCAGTGTTTTCGTGCACTGAGTCAGAAATCAGAAGTCAGGGTCCTAGTATATGGATATGTCAGCCGCCACACCAACACTAGACTCCCTGAACAGAAAACCACACTCACTACACATAACACAATTTCTCCATAGAAAAGAATGATTAGAGTCCTAACTTCTATGGTAGAACCGACTCCTCTGATACCAATTTGTCACGACCCATCCCATGGGGTCCATGTCGTGACTACCCCAAGCTCACCTTCCATAGTATAGGGGCTTGAAACTAGCACCAAAGGTGTAATTCCCTAAAATTGGGCAGGCACTACCTTTATAACCTGTAAATCCACACAACAGAGCACACAGCTGGATACAAAACACTAAGTAAACTGTATAACTAAAGAGTGCTGAAATGTAAAAGGGGCCGGAAATACAAGCCCAACTATAAATTACTAGGAACTGGAAGTACAAGTACAACTGAAGAAAGGAAAAATAGTTGCTGGGTTTTCCTCCTAAATTCCTACCTGAAGGGTAGGTACATATAGCCTCCTCATCACTCCACGTCCATCAGTCTCCTCCGTGTACCGACTCGTCGTAAGGTCCACCTCCGGGTACCATCCAGTCCTGGTACTCTCAGCCTTATTCAGCGCTGTTTGTCATCTGCAAAAACACAACAAGGTGTGGGCATAGCCCGATCAGGGGTGAGTATAACGATACTCATAAGGGACCCCGAGACCCTCAAGGTCTCAAAAAATCCAACAAGGATAAACCAAAAGGTATGAAATCAACAAATAACCTTAGTTAGTTATATTCCCATACATATACCTAAGTTATCCAGTGATCCATCTCAATCATGAAGAAAACACAAAAGTATTGACTCAACTCAACCAGGATTTTATTCAAGGGGTAGTATCAAGTAACATCCCAAGTCACATTATCGAAAACTCGAGTGTTGGAGAACTCCTCCTCTATCGAGTACAGTGGGCCTACCACGGCACCAAGCGCGCTTCCCACTAACCTTGGACAGCTGAGGTACTCCTCCTGTCAAGTACTGCGGGTCTGCTGCCACACTCAGGCACTCCCCACCGTGGGTCTTCCGCCACACCTAGGTGCTCCACCTCGTAGCCTGCAGAGGTACTCCTCCTATCGAGTATCGTGGGTCTGCCACATCACCAAGCGCGCTCCTCCACTTTGGTTCTTCCGCCTCAACCAGGCGCTCCCCACTGGGCTAGTAGATTCTCTCTGAGTTAAACTGTCAGTAGTCGTCAGGTCTCAACTAGCTACTAGGTCTCCACACTCTGCTCGCTCGTCACTGGAAGGATCTGCTCTATAAGCTACTGTTTGATACTCCAACTATCATGAAGTCCCACGAAGAAGTATCTCAAAGGTCCTTCATGTCATCGGGGTCTCAACGCAATAGACGGCGCGTCAATCGCACGCCCGGTCTGTGAGTTATTAGCCTTTAAGTCTCAAGGGGCCCGGTTGGATTCGTGCATGATCCAAACTGATTGTATCTAAAATATACCCCAAACTCCAGTGGGGTATAATCAAAGGTACCATCATGTTCCAAGATTACCAAGGCCGCTGACGGTTCTTCAAATGGACACCCGGTGCCAAAAGTATGGCCGAAAGAAAGTAAAGGGTCGTAGTGGGCCTAGGTCCAGTCTGACCTGGTCGGACTGATCCGGCCAGACCCAGTCTGGGTCTGGGTTGACCCGGCCTGGGTCTGGGTCGTAGTGGGGGAAGATTTGGGTCAACCCGGCCTGACTCATTGGGTCTGGCCCTGCCCATTGGGCGGGCCAACCCATTTGGTTCGGCCTGGCCCGCAGGGCCCAGCCCAGCTGGCCGCAAGGGGTCGTGGTGGGCCGCGAGGGCCTGGGCCAGTCGCGAGGGCACGGACCGGCCGTGGGTCGGCGCAAGGGTGGTTCGACCCGGAGGGAGCTATGAGGGTGTGACTCTGCTTGAATGTTAGGGTTGGTTCGGCTGGGGCACCACAAGGGCGCGGGCTGGTTTTGCCGGGGCAACGTGAGGGGTCGGCGGGCTGGCACGGCCGGGGCGGCTCAGGAGGCCGGTGGGCCGGTTCAGCCAGCGGTGGCGCATGGCACGTGGACGGAGGAGCCACGGGGTGCGTAGAGGCTGCGGGTGGCTTTGATGGGGGATTCCGCGAGGGGACGGGTGGCTCGGCCGGGGCTACCATGAGGGTACGGCGGGGTGGCGGTGTCATGCGCCATTGCCTTTGTCGCGACTGGATGTGGTGTCAGCCACCATTCCTGTGCTCCTCCACATAGGTTGTCGTCCTTCCTCATCATGAAGAAAACCAAAGGAGATTAGTGGAGGGGTCGTACCATGTTAGTTTGTCCCGCACCCTCCGCATTTAGAGCGGTAGAAAGCGGCTCTGCTTTAATCTTGAACCAAGAACAAGGATAGTAATCGAAAAGATTCAAGAATTCGATAATAACCCCCTACCTTGTTCATTGTTCATCGATGGAGTTGTGAGGAAGATGAAGGATCATTGGGAAAAGATGGACGTCGGTGTCATCGGGGTTTTCCTCGATCGTCGGTCTGTGCACCGGATCATCGTAGTTGAAGATGTCCTATGTCGGAGTAAGTCCCATGGAAGAAGGTCGAAGTCGAGGTCGTTCTTCATCGGGAGAGTGTTCTCCGTTGGGAGAGAGTTCTTTATTGGGAGATGAAGTTCTTTATTGGAGAACTTTATTTCTCCCAAGCTCTCTCCTCTCCCAATATTTCTACCAAGTTCCACCCAAAATGAAAATGCCAAGCCAAGATAATAGATTAAGCAAACTATTATTTTGTTGGCAAAGAATTCAAAAAGGATAATTAATCACTTGGTTGGCACATTAAATGGCTTGTGTGTTGGAACAATAAAGGTGGAGGATGTCAAGAGGCTCTCCCTCATTTATGAGGGAGTTGAGAGGTTTTTCTCTCCCACCATTATTAGGGGGTCGGGTGGTCCCCGCTCCCAAATTCAAATTGGGAGGTTTTGAATTATCGGGTGGTCCCCATAACAATTAATCATGAAGAGGAGGTTTAGGACTCGGGTGGTCCCCACCAACTTAACCTCTCATGGGAGGTTAAGGTTTGGTGGTCCCCACCTACAACTTCCACATGGGTGGTTATAATAGATAAAATAAAATAAAACATGTGTTTATTTTATTTAATTGTTTCCATGAAAAACCCAAAAACTAACATTCACCCTCGACCAACTATCGTCGAGGTAAAAGTCTCTTTAAGCGAATATTGGCGTTGTGAGTTCAACGGTGCCCTCAGATTTCAATTCTAAGCACTGGTTCAAAAGTTATAAAAACCTTCTTGTACGTTTACTGAACATACCTGAAAAAAACTTCAGAAATTGATTCCGGGCACACCAGGCCTCGGAATCATGCGCCGTCAATTTTTGTGAACTCATAAAATTACCATATATTTAAAAATAATTACATAGAGATTTCGGGTCATTACATTAGTTTTCTCCTTATATTTATTTTATCTTTAAATTTCTATTTTTTCTCCCTCGGTGTATCTCATATTTATGGAAATAGAGAACTAACTTTGATTATTGTTTAAAGGGAGGTAGTGATGTTATGCTTTGAGTTTTTTTTACTTCAATGCTTCTATTTGTTTTTTTCTAAGATTTTGGAAATATATTAAATGATAAGGTTATGAATTCATTCCCTTTTATTTTTTGTAAACTTCTTCTTCCAATTAATCTTTATTTCTCTACTTCATCTCCATAATGTTTTATGAGTTAGAGTAACATCGTGGTGAAAATGTGAGGGGGATTATCTTGCATACAGAGGGTCTGGGTAGGATAATTACATTTCAAACATTAGGGTGTTTAGTGATAGGATTGATCTCAACATTAGGTTGAATATTTAGAATTAATATTTTTTAAAAGAATAATGATAGCTACATTGTGAACTACATAGGATAAAAACTCTTTAAAATTCTTATTACATTGTGTATTGTGTTATTTTTTATATTTTCAAATCTTATATATATTTATATTATATGTTTTTAACCCAAATTTCTATTTTTTGGATAAAATATAAAATTAAAAAAATATAAGAGAGTAAATTGGAATATTGAGTGATTGACAGTAAGACTCCTCAAGAGAGATGACCTAGGTCAGTCCCTCTACTATACTTAGTAAAAATATAAAATATTTTGAGAGTGTGCATGAAAATGATCATAAAATTGAAACCATTTTTGGGAATCTAATTCAATTATTCAATATTTATTTTCACTTTATAAAAATTTGTCTACTTTAATTTTTAAAAAACAAGAAAAAAATGGAATCATTGTTTACTTAAGACCTTCCATTAGTGAAACTGTGCATCTATTTGAAAATAAAATTCAAGAGGTGTGGAAATTCAATTGTAGAGATAATACATTCAAGGAGATCATTGAGGACCTAAAGTAAGACCTTGAAAAAAAATTAAAAGAATTATCCACAGAGCTCAAAAAATTAACAAACTAATTTTCAGAGTTCCATCAAGAGGTGGTTGAGGAAAAAAAATAGTTTATCTTTTTTACTTTTGAAGAATACATCATGGAGGTGGAAAATAAATTGCACAACACTTCTCTACCACAAAATCCTAAGATAATCCAAGATTCTTTTTAAGAAGAACTGACGCTCAACATTGATTGGTTTTAGAAGGTGGACTTAACATTGGATTCTATTATTTTTTATTTTACACTATTATTAAATGAAATTAATGAAATTTATTTTTTTTTGATGAAATGGAACCTATAATTTCCATGTAGCGTGATGATTTTGAGGATGATGTGTCCACTAAAGAGGATAAAATAATGCTAGAATTAAAAGATGAAGAAGTTACAAGGGTTTTCCAAATTGATATATACCTGAAAGCTAATAACAATTATGGGATCATGTATATTTTAATTTTTCCTATTTTAATATTTATAAAATATAATCATTTAATAATTTTTATCTTTATTTTCATATAGAATTACGAATTTTGAAACTAACCCTGGATGTTAACAAAGAAACTACCCAAGTGGTGGTGGTTAATGAAGAAAAAGAGTTTAAGGTGATTGTGGTGATGCAACTACCTCCTCTTCATCAACATGAACATTTACTAGAGGAGGAAAACATGAAATCTAACATCGAGTACCCATTACTTGATTCCCTCCCCCTAATTATTACTTCCTTCCTCTTACTATTGTGGGGGTAGGATAATTTTTCTATTTTACTGGGGTTCTCTTATATTGGTATTTCATCAAAGACATTGAGAAAATAAAATATGTTGGTTCCTATAAAATAAACTTACCCACCTTTATATTGGGGGTAACCCAATGGAGCATCCAACTTGAGGTATTTAAAAATCAGTACCCACTTTAAATTTAAACCATGTTATATCCTTTTAATTATTTCCCTTTCTATTTCTTTTTATTTAATTTTCTTTTAATAAATTCATAATATTTTTTCCTTTTTTATTTTAGGTTTAAAAAGGTTCTAGCTTGAAGATTAACTTAGGGGTTCCACTAATAGATAAAGTTAGGTTGTATCTTTTTTATATTTGGGTTTCCTTCCATTTTATTTATAAACTTTTAATATAAAATGAAAGGTTAGTTAAAAATAATTTTGGTGGGGGGGATTTCAACCTGTCTTAGAAATTTCATGTGTGTTTTTCTTTATTTTTCATGTTTTTGAAATATTATTTGATTTTGACTAAATGTTTGTTTTTTTGTTTTTCATTTAAGGAGTGTTTTTAGGATATTTATCTTAATTGAATATTTTAAGAAATTCAAACCATATTTTTATTTTTGGAACACTACTTGATTATAATTTATAAGGTTTTAAATGATTTCTAAATGGGTTTTTCTTCCTAATTTATAATATTTCCATTTATGGATGTTTGGTTGATTTTAAAACTAATATGCACTAGTATTGTCTAAATTGAATATCTTTCCCATTTAAAGATGTTTCTAAACATTTTTGATATTTTCTTAAATTTATAATTTTCATGATATTATTGAGTCCTATTTTTTTATCCATAATATGTGATTATTTCTCTTTCAAATCATTAGAGTTAATTTTTTATATGATTGGGGAACTTCTTTTTCTAGCCAATTTTTCAACTTGAGAACCCCTATTTAAAAATACCCTTTTATCCATTAGAATCAATGAATTATATTATAATTTTAATCCACATTATAAGATCATTTTTCCTTACCTACCTCCACCCTTAATATTTTGTCATGGATATTTCATGTTTGAGTGTGTGGGAAGGTATTTTAATGTGTGTTCATTGGGAAGTAGTTTATTTTTGAGTGGTATGAGGTGAGTTTAATTATTATGGGAAATGGATAAAGATAATTGGTGGTGATTCATTATTCATTGTTCTTTATTAATTTCATCATTTTCTCCTAAAAATTTGAAAAAAGGAAAAAAAATTAAAAAAATTTGGAAAAGGTGACAAAGAATAATTGGGATGAAATTCATTATTTCATTCATTGTTTGACTCATGTATCATGTCATTAAAAAATGGGGTGTGGTTTTCACATTTGTAATAGGAATTGAGTGAAGTATTTTTTTCATGTTTTCACTTGAATATTCTTATGATTGTATTTAAGAGTTCAACTTATTCATTTTAACCTTAAATTTTTTAATTTTTTTCTCCCTAACAATTAGACCTAAAAATTACATTAAAAAAACTTCATGATTGAAAAAAAATATATGCCTCATGGAATGGATAGATGATAATTTTTACAGGACTATAGAGATCACATGTGTTCTTGAGAAAGGGAAATATCCATATTTAAAAATACTTGAGTAAAGAGATAAATGCATTTTTGATGTAGTAGGTATGATATGCACATAGGGATTAACATGATATCAAATGAAATTTTATGATTATATTTTGGAGTTAAGTAATTTATATACTTATAGGGGGGTTTATTTTTCCGAAGATGTGATAATTTAGTATTATTTCTAATTATACCTTTGAAAGATTTTTTTGAACTTAGTATAGATGATTACCTGGGTGGGTGATGGTTAAGTGTGGGGGATTGATGAAGCACATTTTTTCACATTTTATTCAATAATTAAATGTTTTAATACCTAAACAATTATTTTATGGGTAATTTTCATATTTTTAGTTTTTTGTAATAATTTGATCTTAATTATGAAATTTTATTATGTTTTTATATTTAAGTGTTTTATATCACTTTTGTATTTCAAAAATATATATTTTTTACATAGATATAAATTAATAAATTATTTTTTATAAACTTAAAATAATTATGGGATACATTTTATTAAATTATACCTTGATCTTAATCCAAAAAAATATAAGACTCAAAAGAAACATGCAAGTTGGGCCACAAAATATTTTACAGTTTTGAGATTTTTTAATTATGGGACTATATATGAAAAAGTAATAAACAAAATGAGAATAAATTTAAATATAAAATAGATAATATGTTGAGGAAAAAATTTATTAATTGTGGATTCTTGATATTCAGCCTCATTCAAGGACATAAATTCATGGAAATCAAGCAGATTAAAATTCAATGAGTCTTCTAGGCTAAACAAGTTTTATTTAATAATCTAGTCATAACTTCTTCTACACATGTCCAATAGAGCTTAAATTTATTGGTTCTACACTAAATATATAGGTGAACAAATTTGAAGAATCCAATTTTCATGATTTGAACATGTATTAAAGAAACCATGTGTGATCTTTTGAAAAAGAAGTTTGGATCCAAAATGAGCCACCCATCATGCCTATAAATGTGTACTTCCACCTCATTTCAAGAGATTTAATCATTTTAGAAGCTTGGTAGGTTTGATTTTTTATTTTAATAGTAATATATATTTTAAATATTTATTAGTTTAATTTTATCCTTCTATTTATTTTCTCTTTGGTTTTCTCTTTTGTTTACTCCCTCCATGAATCTTATCTCCATGAAAATGGAGAACTAACTTTCATTGTTGTTCAAAGGGAGAGATCATTGTTATGACTTGAATTATTTTATCTTCAATTATTCACTTTTTTTGTTCTAATATTTTGATAGTAGTTAAACTAATTAGGGTATGTAGTCACTCCCTTTTCTTAATTGTCAACTTTTTCTTCATATTTATATTTGTTATTCTCCTATTTCATATAAATGCTTCAAATGGTAGAGTATAATTATGGTGATGTTTTGGGAGAGATTATTCTATATTTAGAGTTTTGGTGTGGGATAATCACATTTTGAATGATAGGGTGTTGATATAGGGTTGATCACAATATTGGATAGAATATTTATAATTTGTATTTTTTAAAAGATTAATAATAGCTTCATTGTAAAATCCCTTGGATAATAACTCTTCTTTATTCTTACTAAATTATTTTTTTATTGTGTTCTTATTTTTATATTTTATATTAAATTCATAAATATCTTACATATCCATTTAAATTTTGGGTTATTATTATATATCCTAAAAATTAATCTTATATAAACTATGAAACTTTAAAGTTATTGTTACATATCAATGGGTTACTCTTATATATACTCTGGGTTACCATTATGTGTCATCATAGTAATTCTTGAAAGGTTTATTAGGATTAAAAAACTCTTTTATCATAATTAAATAAATAAGAAATTTTATTTTCCAAGATATTCCATGTGTGAATACCAAAACCATGATATAAGAAAATGGAAAACACTAGGTATATACCTTACACCGATGAATGTTGTTGCATCATTATTCAACCATATGGTTGATGAAGAACACTGAGAGGTAGTCAAAGGAATCCCTCATCTATGGTGTATCCATATGATAATAATAATCACCCATATTATAGGTATGGCCCTCATTTATCCCATGTAATACTAGTTTCTCTCTAGGTAAAGAGATATGGGAGAAGAGAGATTTAGGTATTTATAGAATAATCAGGAAGCAATGAAATGATCAAATGATCCCATATAAATGGAATTTTTTTCTCTGTATATACATTAGTACATTCCAATGCATTAACTCATAAGTTTATAAAACATGATTTAATTTCATGCAATTATAAAATTTGCAAGCTTCGGCTCATAGCTATTTTATCATGAATTTAATCTTATGAATCACTCAATAAATGATAGACTTCTTGTGTAATTTTTATTAAAATGATCTAATAAATTTATAATTCATTAAAATAAATGCACTAAGAATTCATTATATCATATAATTTGATGTGTGAAGGTAGTGTCGTGATATCATATACCATGCCTTATGATATCCATCTACAAAGGAATACAATATTCCTTATAATCAATCATTTTGTACTATATGACATGAACACATCATATAATATGAAATTAGTTCTTTAGAGAATATATCCTTTAATATCTTACTTATAAAAAAGCCTCATATAATTTATTCTAGGTCAAAAACAAGGTTAATACCCTGAGTGGAGGGTCAAGGTATTTCAATTTTGAATTTATCCCTTGCTAAATATCGTATCCCACTTTTAGTAAGGGATCTTCTGTATTCCCCATATCTAATATATATTAAAAAATATAGAGAGAGAAATATGAAATTTTACTTGGTTCATAAAAAAATTCTAATCTAAAGATCATTCATAGAAAAGTGCTTATATGATCGAAACACTAAACTCGATACTTTGGTTACAATTTTGGGAGTGGGTACACTAACCCTACTAGTTTAAAACCTTCACAATTCAATACCTTAGTGTCATTGTTGAGGTTTATTTTATATATTTTTTAGTTATCTTGAGTTTTTTGGAGTTTTTGGGTGTTTATTTTAATTTTTTTAATTTTTAGGGTGTTGAACGGGTACCACATGGTTACAACAAACCATGTGAGTTCCACAGGAAATCATGCTATGGTATTTTGTGAGAAGACCACTTTAGGGTATACTCAACACTAGGGGGTGGATCATTGTTGGGAAGTTTTTAACCAATTATAACTTTTTATCACTTTTCCTCTCAGACCTATGAGGATATTGATTCTATTATTCTATTTTACTTATCATATTCATGTATATGAAAGAAAATAAAATATGACACATGATATTTTTACAAGGTTCGCTACTCAATATGAGTAGAAAGTTTTTGTCGTGTATAGTGATGACCATTACACAAATTATCTACTATAATTAGATATAAAATACAATGTTTTGGCTATAAAATAATCATAAGCCTAAGTGTGAGTCCCTATACTTTAGGAGGTGGAATAGAAATAATCTTGAATCCTTGGACTGGTGATGACCTTGTCCAACTTTGAACTCCTCATTGGTTCTTTTTACTACCTTTTAAGATAATATTTACCTTTTTCTTAAAGTAATTTGTAACACCAAGAACTTCATTCACCGAATGATACTTTTGTGTAATGTAATGGTGTTACTTTGTTCTCTACTTCTTCTTCTTCAATTTTTAATTTCAAAGTGATGGGAAAAATGTTATTTCATATTCTTCCTTCATCTAAAAATTTTTTATCTGATAACTTCATCCAATCCATTCTATATAATTATGATTCATTTAGTGATAGTTTATCTTATCTCTCTTCCTCTTCTAGTTAATCCTATCACCAATGGATAAAGAAACTCTGCCCGATAATTGGAAAATCTTCACTTATTACTGATCTTCTGGTACCAATTCATTTGATAAACTCTTATTTTTTATCTTCACAAACTTATTAAATAATATCCTTAAGGAAAAATTGCCCATTATTTTTAGAAACCTTCTTAAGGAAATTTCTATAATGTTGATAACAAATATGATTCTACAAAAAACATAACACATATTTTATTAATTAATAATAACTCATTAATCATCATAAGTAAAACTCAAAGTCTTCATAGAACATTATTAAGAGAAAATGACTTGAGAACTTCATTTCTTCAATCATTCAAGAAACATAAAATTTCATATAAAGCTTGGGAACTTCAGTCGAACTTCTTTTTAACAACTTCTTCTTGTAAACTATTTCAACATATTGGAATAAATGAAATATTTATATTTCATTGACAACCAATATCATCCATTGATAACTAATACAACTCATACAAAAAATGGGCTCTTAAATATACTCTTTTTTATTTTTCAATAATACCTTCGAAGTACTTACCAAATTAATATTTCAATATGTGAGTATTCAACTTTATTCTATCCCCTTTAAATTTCTAAACTTTCATTTCACATTATCTCCTCCTTAATGAAAAAAAGGACAAAATTCATGGCAAAATGATATCATTTCATTCTTAAAAAATTTTCCATCTATCTTTCCAATCTAAGTCTATGTGAGTCAAGCTCAATGTAGAAAAAAAGAGAATTTAATTTAGATAAAAAATATATATCCCTTGATAACTGATCTTGATACCACATGTAATGAGAACTAATGTACTTTTCTTAAAGGTTTATCCACTTTTATTATAGGATGAAGACAATTAAATTAATTTTTTTAAGAAATATCAACCTAAAACTCCATCACACACTTCATTTAATAGATAAAAAACATTCAAGTGCAACAAGATCGATAAGTGGACTTGGAGCACTATCATACTTCAATTTTTTGTATATAATTGATTAATTATATGTATCAATATTTTTGTTAATTTTTTTTATAACCAAGGTTGAATGATTAATATAAACATACCTTTTCCAATTAAATTAACTTTAATCATTTTATAGAATAATAATATTTGTATGAGATAAAAATTCTGAAAGAAACTTCAACTTTCTACAAATGTATCCCACTCAAGAAGTATTTTCTTATGAGATTTATAATGATGAATCTCTTCAATAGATATTCTTTAGGATCTATATATTGATAATGTTCCAAAAAGGAACTTTATTATATGGTTTTTCATACTTTTTACAATTTCTATATATTCATCAAGGATGACCCTTTCCTATGATTTTTCAGTGAATCAACATAGGAAACAATCCTTATCTTGGATAACCCAATTTTATAGCTTTCCATTATCTTAGGTTCTCCCCCTAATATTATGCCTCGCCTTCAATTCCCCATTTTGAAAGATAAAATATAATAAAAAGTTAAAGGGAATAATTTGGGACTTCCTTTCTTCTCAACATGAACATCAAGGTAGATATGTTTTTCTCAACCAAGTTACTCCATTTCCTTCATTCTTTACACTTGCACATGTAAATTTCAGTATTAATTGAGTCTAATTGGATCTTATCACTTATTAAATTTCTTGGTGTGTGAACATTCTTTCACAAATATCATTTATAATACTTCAATCACCTGGTGAAACTTTCTTGTTATTTAAAAACTCTTCTTATGATGGAATTATTATAGAATATTATTTAGGAGTATGTCCATCCATGTTGCACCTCACAAATAGAACTTATTTATCTTCATGTGGAATCTTTTATTTTAATTTAGAACTATCTTTTTATTGTTCTTCTTCCATTTTCCTTATTCTCTCTAAATATTCTCACCAGATAACTAACATATCATTAGGAACATTTGAAGGAATTTTGGATATTACACATGGATTATTTTGAGTATCATCCTTCTTATTTATTATTTTTGGATGAAATAATTTCCTTTAACTTCATGTATTTGGAATCCAATGTATTCTCATATTTATTACTTGAATTATTATTAGAATAATTTTTGTTTACACCATTCTTCCACTTTCTTCCCAATGTTTCTTATTCTTTCTTAACCAACTTCTGCAACCTTCTTTTATTATCTGATTTTGATATAAGTTGAGGTGAACATGTACCAGCCTTGTAACCACAATCTTTTCCAAAATCATAGTTATTTTTAAAATTTAAAAATCTATTGAAATTTTTCATATTTATCTTACATTGTTGATGTTTCTTCTTTATCTCCTATAGCACCAATATTAACCCACAAACCTTGATATTCTTATATATTCTATATGAATTTTGTGGGTCTTATTTATAACTTATTCGGATCTTCATGGGGAACCATAGTCTATAATATTTTTCCTTTCAATCCTTTTCTCCTTTCCTAATCTATACTTTTATATATTTTTTTCCCAACCTAAACTATTCATGAAAATAGATTTGGAAAAATTATTACAAGATGATATGGATGGTATATCATTCTTCATAGATGATTGAGATAAATCATTTAACAAATTCATGATATTACATGTTTTGGGTTTTCAACCTTATAATCTGCCAATAAACATTGAGTAGTAGTAAAAACTTTCTATTTATTTTATGGAAGTCTTAATGTGTGACTTCTCAAGATTGGACAACATAAATTCCAATTCTATAAATTTCACATTGAGTTTATTTTTATAATCTTCAATCACAACTAACCTTTATTCACAAACTTTCATCATTATTTATACTTCCTCTTCATATAGATTAACTTTGTTTTTTTAAAAAGATTCAAGTTCCTTGATTTTCATGGATTTCACTTCCAATTACAAATCCTTGAAATTTATGCAATTTTTTAACTTATCTTCAAGTGTATGGATATTTTTTTCTAGAATCTTCTTAAATCTATATTTCTCTTAAACTTCCTTGATCCATCTACTTTAAAATTTTACGAACTTGTTTCGAGCTCCACCTTTATTTTTTTCAAAGTCTCCAACATGTCTGTAGAGCTTCATATATTCTAGATTTTTTTTCTTTTAAATACTTCTTAATGTTATATACTTCATATTATCATTGTTTGATTTCATCCTATATATGTTGAAAGACAAAAAAACAAGAGAGACACTTTCTCTAGGAATACAATGCATAATATATCTTAAACTATCAAATTATATATCTCAAGAATATATAGATTCATTATCATCACCATTTATGTTAGGATCCTATTATTAAGGATAGTTTGTATAATAATTTTCACATACCTCATGATCATTTAACATTATTGATTCAATTTAGGTATAAATGTTGTCCTTCTCCTTGGTGGAAACTCGAGCCACCGAATCTTTACTTTCCAAGATAGATATATCATCATTATTAGCAACATATGAAGAAATTGATACTTTATCTTCTTTAGATAATAGGGATAAATTTTTCAAATTTCTTTTCTCTTTATTTATCCTATTCATCATGCTCTTGGTAGAAATAGAATTCTTATTAGAGATAACTAAATATTTAATAAAACTACACTTCATTGTGAATACAGAAAAGAAACTAAAATAATCCAAAGATAATAAATTTAGCATAGATAATCCAATAGATGTAAACCTTGTCTCTAATACCACTTGAGAGGGACACTTTGGTATATACTCAACATAGGGAGGGAGAGGGGTGAATAAGTGTTGGGAAATTTTTAATCAATTATAAATTTTTCTCCCATTGCATCTTAGACCTATTAGGATCTTTATTATTATATTCTCTTTTCCTTATCATAAGAAATTATATGAAATGAAGTAAAATATGGAACAAATTATTTTTACAAGGTTCAATACTTAATAAGAGAAGGCATCCATTTCCTTGTATGGTGATGACCAGTATACTAATTCCCCACTATAATTAGATATTAAATATAGTGGTTTAGTTATAAAATAATCCTTATACTAATTTTAAGTCCATACACTTTAGGATGGGGTATATAAAAAATCTTTAATCCATGGACTTGTGATGAACTTGTCTAACTTTCATCTCCTCATTGGTCCTTTATACTAATTCTAAATATCTTCTTCACCTTCTTATTAAAGTAATTTTTAACACCAATAAATTATTCCTCCAAATGATACTTCTATTAATTGTTACAATGATTCTTATTTATCCACTACTTCTTCTTCTTCACTTGTTACTTGAACAACAATGGGAAAGAAACTTTTCTTCTTCTTCTTATTTTGTCTAAAATTTTTTATCTGATAACTTCATCCAATCATTTGTATCTAATTTTGATTCATCTGATGATATTTTATCTAATCTCTCTTTATTTTCTTGTTCATTAAATCTCTAATTGTTAAGGAAATTACATCTAGTAACTAGTCAATCCTTAATTTTTCTTGATCATCAGGTACCTATTAATTTGATCACCTCTTCCTTTATTCATCTGGTAATTTAGTTCTTTCAAGTGATTTAGCTCTATCCAATAACCCCTACTTCATATGGAACTTCTTCTCTTGAAAATTTGACTCAAATGAGAATATCTCTCACACTTCATAACTGACACTTTCTAATAGAGAAATTTATTTAGAACTTCCACTCTTCTTCATGTATGAACAATGTCTAAAACATTCTACATACTATTGAAACCCTTTATGTATGTTCACTTCTAGAAGTTTGGGTACTAAATGTTAATTTGAATTTACAAGGTTTCACTCAATTATTTTTAATGATTACTTCTCAACTCTTTTTTAATCTTCTTGAGACTTATTTAAGATTCATAAAAGTTCACCCATTCCCCAAACATACTTAAAAATAGTGTTAAGTAACTTATAAAAACTTACTTAACCTTTTTATAACCACAAACTCCCTTTATTATTATTAAAATGTTGAATGGTTATCTAATCATATTCATATTTTGATAAAATAATTACAAACACTTTATAAAGTTATTCAAAAAAATTCTCTGTAAAAAAATCATTGCATATCTTATATCCAGTTAAAATCAATCTTTATTCCTTTGAAACATTATATAAATATCACTAAATTATTTTGAAAGATACCTCCTTTAAACAATGACATGCTTCACAAATATTTCATCCAATAACATCTTTTTTATAATAATATAATTTATATTCCATTTGAAAGTTTTTTAATTATAATTTTATGGGTTTCTTCATCCATCTGATGGGTTTTCAGATATTTTTTAGTTTTACTCCATCTGATGAACCCTTGGAGATCATCTCTATTTTTTCTTCCTAATGGCTTCATATAACTATTTCAAATGACTTAATAGTACTCATATTGGTGTATTTGTAACTCTGTGTCTATTTAAATTTCTCAGAAACATCTTTCTGATTCTACTGTTTGGAAACCACCGCAATTTCTATCCAATAAACTTGCATGGTGACTTCAGTCTGATGAATGTTACTCTAAATCCAATATCTAATAAATTTATATGGAAATTTATATCTAACACATTAGCTCAAAAACCATTAGAAACCTATATTTTATGATCTTCATATGCTTCCTCTAACTTTTTTAAGAATGATTTTTCCAATCAATCAAAAACCCCTTTATATAAAAACTTCACAAACATTATTCTTTACAGTAACCTACTTCAAAAACTTCTTCTCTAACCGATTATTCAGAAACTCTTCTATGATCATTTTATAGTCTCTTTATTCGATGATCATCACACATTTCTTTCTAAATTTAATTTTTTTTTTAGGAAAATTGTGATTTATCATTAGATAACTCCTTTACTTCACATCTCAATCTTTGTACAAGTCATTCTAGTGGACTACGTATAGTTCATAGTTCAGGAACCATCAAGTTCCTTCATCCTCTCTAAACTTGTAAGATACTAGCCTTTTATGGGTATATAATGTCCTCATTTATAAGTACTCTTTTACCCTGTTTTTTATATACCTTGGTTGGTTTCTTGTCATAGGGTGTTTCAGGTTAGAAATTGATAATTTTTAAAGAAAAGGGGTAGTGCATGGTTGGCGCATGGTTTTCCCAAACTGCGTGCCTATTCTTAGAAAACTGTATATCCCTAGAAAAAGGGGGATTGCATAGTTGGCACATGTTTTTCCAAACTATGCACCATCTTATGCCTTACTCTATAAAATTGCATACATTATTGTAGACTAGATATTGTTTTAGACACCATTGGTGGTTAGCTACTAAGTTTTACTCACACCATACTCGGGGTGCCTGACCGATACCCGAATAGAATTCTTGTTTGGTGGATAGGATAATTTCAAGATCCTTATTTGAGATGGATGAGTTGAGTTGGATCATGGATAAGGGAACCATATGTAAAGTAAGGACCCACTTGATAGTTGTCAGGGTGTCTTTATTTTGGGGTTTTCATATTGAAATATAAAACGTAAATGGCATGAAATATCTACTGTTTTATTTTTGGATATTGTTTCCTATTTTAAATCATCATATGATACTAGTTTATTCTAGTTCTAATATTATTCTGGTTGTTTTTTATTAGATTTTGGTTATTTTTTATTTATTTCCACTATTTTATTACTCTTATAAAGAGTTTATAGTCTCCCTATGTTTTATATTAGACCCTTTTTGTGAATAGGAAACCTAGGGCATCGGGATGTTACAAATTGGTATCAAATGAAGTTTTATTTTATTTTGTTTTGTTTTTTTATTTGGTAAAGGTAAAAAAATACTAGGGAGAGTCAGGCCATGGTCATGAGCTCATTTGTGGAAGTAGCTAATCCATTTTTTGGGGAAAACCCAAGTACCCAAGGTTGGATTTCTATTATTTATTTTTATTGTTATAGTTGGATGTTGTTTCACCTTAAGTGATGCACTTTTTGTGTGATTTAATTAATTGAGATATTTTTCTGAGATTTTACTAATGTCTTGATATGGCATGAAATTTGATCATAAATGCGTCATTTTAGACACTTAGGATTAGTGTGACGTGCATCATTTTTAAGCATGCACATAAAATAAGGTTTTGGGGTAAGTTATTTAAATGAAAATACTTTTATTTACTTGTGTATTTTTAATGAAGATGTTCCAAATATGAAATTGCTAATTATGGAATGAGGTTGAATGGGGAAAATAAAGTGAATAAATGGGTGTCTAATGAGAAACTTGATTTGTAAAACTTTTTACACTACATTATCCTTGAACTATATGAGGGATGGTAAAGGGTAGTGATGGTGCCTCAATTTTGATATTGAGGTGGGTTATAGAGGATAAATTATTGTGGATTTATGTGAATATCTCTCATTAATTATGTTAATGTTGAGTAATGTGTCCTAAGACTTGTGTTTGGAATTATATAATTATGCCTCTGTGATGATGCTTGATGATAGGACGATATGAGAACATAACTAGAAATGATCCTCAAATAGTGGAACAAAAGGATTCAATAGTTCTAGGTGAGGAATCCAGAGAGCAGTTCCATGAGAACCTTTCTTGGTTTATGCAATTTATGGAAAGATACTCGGGGCGGGTTGTCAAGAGTATGTTCGACCTGACATAGGAGTTTCAGTTTAAACACCCTCTGAATTTCACTAAGAGGGTGAAACTAATGAATTTGAGTTCTAGAATGAGTCTATCTAGAAGACCATTTGGAGACTCTTGCTAAGAAGAGAGTCAAACTAGCTGCTTATATGTTACATGGTCAAGTGAAGCATTGGTGGGAAATTCAGACTCAGGATGGAAAGCTGGAGAATATGGTATGGAAAGACTTCCAGGATACTTTCTTAGAGCACATTTAACCTAAAACCCTAGGTAGGATAGGGATGCATAGTTCATGGGGCTAACCTAGGGGAGCATGTCCTTAATAGACTATGCAGGATTCTTTACAGATTTGTAGCACTTTGTTCCAGCTTTTGTAAGGGATGAGGATACTACAGAAAATCATTTTTAGGATGGAATTAAATGTGAAATTAATTACAAGTTTAAAATATTTAGGCTGAATAGGTTTTTAGAAGTGGTAAATTCGGCTCTCATATTTGAGGGAAACATGAAGGAGGATTCCAATGGAATGCGGGTGGTATCATTTGGATGACTAGGAGGTATGTCTTCTGAGAGTAGGATGCATCACTACATGAATGTTTACTAGGGAGATAGAAAGAAGAGTGGTCAGGGGGATGTATTATCCACTCAGGACATTACTCAAGTGACCTGCCACTAGTGTGGTAGACTAGATCACTTTCGTAGACAGTGCCCCCAACCACTGGTAGAGTGTCGAGCTTGCAAAAGTATGGGACATATATTGCAGTTCTACATGAACCCATGACAAATGTGTAATGACTGAGTGGATAGGTAGAACTAGGGTGCTAGAAGGGTATCTTCTACCCCATATCAGTCTAGCTGTTACAGTTCTACTGGCCATGGTGGTCGAGGTAGTGGATGTGGTAAATCTGGGAAAGAGAACTCGTATCAGAAGAGTGGTGCAGCTCAAGGGACTCAAACTACATCACAATAAAGAGAGGAAAGACAATTTTATGTATTTTATCATACACTTGTGGATAGTGAGGATGGATCATCAATAGTTAGAGGTACTATTCTTGTATATTATACACTTACTAGTACCTTATTTGATATTGGTTCCTCTCATTATTTTATATCTTTACAACTTGTGAATGGTTTGATCTTGGCAATGGAGTTTGTGAGTGGCGTTATGATGATCGATACACCTTTGGGAGTTCATTTGAGAGACATTTGCTCATGCAAGGGGTGTTCTCTTGAGGTTAGAGAGTATTATTTTACATGGTATCTCTACATACTTGATATTTTAGGATTCAAATTTATTTTTGGGTATGGACTTGTTAGTATCATACCAATCCCGCATAGATTGTTACCATTAGAGAGTGTTGTTTACATTTCCTGAGGGTGGTAATTATATTCATCATGGAGAGTGGGATATCAAGGTGGGTTGTGCAGGTCTAGTTCATCGACAACTGGGGGAGCTCTCCACCTAGGTTGCAAGTATTTTTTATATATTATGGGGGTATGAAGAATACTTTCTTTCCACCCATAGTATATCGGTTCTCAAATTTTTTTTTCCTGAGGACTTCTCAGGGATTCCACCTGAAAGAGATGTGGAATTTACGATTGAGGTCATGTTGGGGGCTAAGCCAGTTTCTATTCCACCATACATAATGGAACCAACAGAGCTTCAAGAGCATAACACTCAACTAGAATATTTGATAGATAAGGGTTTTATCTACCCTATCATGTCACCTTGGGGTTACCCAATTTTGTTTATAAAGAAGGATAATGAGACCTTGTACATGTCTATTGACTACCGAAAATTAAATTGGATGATGTTGAAGAATAGGTATCTTCTTCCTTGTATTGCTGATCTCTTTGACAAATTGAGAAGATCTCGTGTGTTATTCAAGATTTACTTGAGATCAAGGTGTCCTCGGTTGAGACTTTGACCTTCTGATATTCCATGGACTTATTTCAGAAGCAGGTATGGCCTTTATGAGTTTTTTTTATGTCATTTGGGATGAATAATTCCATGATTGTGTTTATGGCCTTGATAAATAGAATCTTCCACCCATACCTGGATCATTTTTGTGCTACTGTTTTTTGATGAAATCTTGGTATAATCCAAGACTTGTGACAATAATGTCCAATATATTAAAATCACCCTAAGTAAACTAAGATTGAATTTTCTATATTCCAAGATATATAAGAGTTAATTTTGGATTGATTAGTTAAATTTATTAGGTCACATCATCTCAAAGGAAGGTTTTTCATTGGATCTAGAGAATGTGTAGGCAGTGGTTTCTTGGTATCAGTCCAATAATTTCTTTGATATTTGTAGATTTCTGTGATTAAAGGGATACTACTAGAGGTTCACCTAGGAATTTTCTTTCTTGAAAGAACCAATTTCAATCTTTGCCAAGAAGGTAGTTAAGTTTTAATGGTCTAGGGCATGTGATAATTTTTTTCAAGAGTTAAAGAGGAATTTGATTACCTCTCCAATCTTAATCCTTCCCAAGCCAAGGGACGAGTATATTGTGTTTTGTGATGCATCTGGGGTAGGACTTGTAGTAGTGTTGATGTAGGGAGATTGAGTTGTGGCATATGCATCATGGCAATTGAGGTCACATGAATAGAATTACCCTTCGCACAACCTCAAGTTAGTGGTAGTGGTTTATGATTTTAAGTGTTAGCAAAATTATCTATTGGGTTATAAGTTTATTGTGTATACTAATAATAATAGCTTAAAGTATATATTTTCTCAGTGATATTTGAGTCTATGGAAGTAGAAATGGGTTGATTATATGCATTCCTTTGACTTTTATCTATCATATACACTCGATAATGGAAATAGTGTTATTGATGATTTGAGTAGGAAAAAACATACTCAGGTAGTTTAGGATTCTATATTTGAGTCGAAGATGATGAAGTTTTTGATTTAGATGCATGTTTTGGTTCAAGAGTTCTAGGATAATATGACCCTTGTATCAATATCAGTGAAATCCACACTTTTGATTCGGGTCAAGGAGAGAAAGTATGAGGATCCAGAGTTTTTTTCCTTGAGGGAAATCCTTGAAGGTGGGGATTCACCTTACGATTAGACCATATATGAGGATGAAATCATCTATTTTAGGAATCTTGTTTTTATGCCTACAAGTATACAGGGGTATTTGATGTATTAATTTAATTCCTCAAAGTGGGAGGTGTATCCAGGTTTGACCAAAATGTACCGTGACCTATGTTGATGATATTGGTGGTTGGGCATGAAAAAGGAGATTCCAGGGTTCATGAATTGATGTTACACCTATCAACAGGTGAAGGTCGATCATCAAAATCTGGTCATTTACTATAGTCATTTACCATTATGGAATGGAAGTGGGATGATGTTACCTTGGATTTCATGGTGGTTATCATGAGGATTCCTTAGAAGAATGACATTATTTGGGTGATTGTGAACCAATTGATGAATGTATCATTTATTGACTATACAGGAGACATTGTCAATAGATTAGTTGGGAGACTTGTACATTCAAGAGATAATCTATATTCATAGGGTTACATAGAGTATAGTTTCATATCATGACTCATGTTTCACATAACGCTTATGGAAATTCTTTCAGAAGGCACTTGGTATACAGGTATTTCTGAGTACATATTTCCACCCATGTATAGATGGACAGTCGGATCATACTATACAGGTTTTGGAGGATATGCTATGAGAATGCATCTTATACCTTGGTGGGGTGTTGGGAGAAGAACCTATCAGTCATTGAGTTTTCCTATAATAATATTTATTAGGATAATATACATATGTAACCATAAAAGGTTCTTTATGGTAGGCTATACATATCACCTCTATGTTGGATGGAGGCAGGTGAGTCAGAGCTGTTGGGATGGAGTCTCATCCAGGAGATGTCAAAGTGGGTTCCACTGATTCGGAAGCATATCTATATGACTTAGAGTATTCATAAGTCTTATGTTGATAAACTTTGATAACCCCTTTATTTTACATTGGGTGATCATGTGTTCCTTTGGGTGCCACTTAGATTGGTTCACAGTAGAATTCAGAGACAAGGCATGTTGGCAACCAGGTTTATCGGACCTTTTGATATTGTACTGAGAATCGGGCTGGGGGAATACTAATTAGATCTTCTATATAGGTATGGAACTATACATTATGTTTTTCATATGTCATATCTTTTTCCTTATCACCCTAACCCTTCTCATGCGATCAATGTGGATGATGTTGAGCTTGATATTGATACGTCCTCTGAGGAGAATGTAATGTGTGTTTTGGATCGTAGTGAGAAAGTGTTTCAAGGAAATACCATGCTAATAGTATGTGTATTGTGGAAACATGGTTGTGTTCAGGAGGAAATATGGGATAGAGAAGTAGATATACGGGTGATCCTGTAGTGATTCACTGTTCATTTTCACCCTTACATCACTATGTTAAACTGATTTTGTATCATAAATTTCAAATTTACTAATAAATTTCACTTCATATTTGATTCAATTATTTTGTAGTAATCACTATTAAAAAGGGTGATTTTACTTTTTTGGATTATTTCATTTTAGGTGGAGGTGATTTGGAGGGCCCAACATGAAGCTGAAGAAAAATGGGCCAAAATGTGCAAGATTTCAAGAACACCAGTAGATTCAAACGGAAACTTTAGCTAATAATTGAATTGAATTTGGCTAAAATTTGGTTATATGATCCAAATTTCATTGGTATAAAACTATTATGAATACACTAAATCCCAATTTGTCCATTAAAAGGTTTAAACTAACTGATGTTTCCAGGACACTAAATCTACAGGAAGTCAAAAGTAGTGTGATGTGTTTAATCCATATCTTGATATGTCAACCATAAAATGATTCCCAATTTTCAGTAGAGATATTAAAGGGATGGGAAAAAACTTTCTATTTTTCCCTAAATTGATATAATAATGTCTGGATTTCGAAAACCATGGTCCAAGTGGTTTTAAGAAATATGTGTGCCCAGAACCACCTTTAACATTGCATATAAAATGGAACCTTGGCCACCCCATTTGTAAGTTTGAGAAAGAAGTGATGTTCTGCCATTTTGGAGTTCCGTATAAGTCCTCTACTCCTCATAGAAGTTCTATACGCCCTTATCCACATAGGGGGATAAAGTATGAAGAATAAGATCCACCCGAGATTCCTCCTCTTGATGTCAGGCTAAACAGTGGGTGTTCATTGTGAGGGAGCTACACACATGTCAAGGGAGTTATATTTCATATGTTATCTACTAGTTTGGAGTAATTTGGGTTTTAAAAAAATTCCATGTATCTTACATTATTTCATATTTGGCTGCTTGTTTTGATACATGTGATTGATATGCTCTTAATTTATAACCGATCGGTGTAAGGTTTTTGAGTGCGTGAATTGTGTTGTTCTGATTGCACAATACAAGAATAATTTTCTTACCCAATTTCTTGAGATTTAAATTTTCATTGGAATCTATTATTCCATGCATAATTTATATAACTTGGTAATATGATTGTTATGTCAAGGTTTGGTTCTTCAAAATTGAAATAAAATCTTAGGAATTAATTGGGATTCCAATTAATATCAACCAAATAATTACTCTAAACTTGAATGAATATTGAAGAAAAATTAACTTTAAATGTATGTAGTGAAATAAAAATGACCCCATTATCTCAGATTTTTCAAAATCCACTTGGTTTTTCAACTAATAAACTCTTTAAATTATGTTATTTTATTTAAACTATTTTCAAAACCACCGCCTATTTTAATACTTTTTATTAAAAATAAACACTCTAAACCTATAAAAACTCATTGAGAGAATACCTAGGGCCTTCCATAGACTATAAATAAACATTAAAAAATAATCAATTTGACTTTTCATGACAACACGTTCAAATTCTGGCACCATTTCTGAGGATCACTTTGGTTTTTAATGCGTGTTTTTGATAATTTTTTTGTAAATTTTGTGAGTATTTATTTTTTTTATTTTCTACCTTTATATATATTTTTTTGTTATAAGTTATTTATTTTGTAGGTTCTATACATAATTCATTTTACTCTAGGAGATTTACCACCTTTTGAATCTGAACCGGAGAGGATCCTATGTCATTGACACCAAGACACATAGGATAACCCTTTGAAGGAGGACACCCAAAACATTGAAACTCTTCTCAATCCTTCTTCTTATGGAACCCATGTTAAAACTGAACATAACATGTATAAAATGTCTGAAAATAATAAAAAACTTAAATAATTATCCTCATTTAATGTTTAAATCCAACCCACATATATTCAAATGCACGGTGATGCACCCAATTTTGAACTTAAATCGGGTTTAATTCACTTATTAACAAGAATCCAGGGAATCATGAGAGAAGATCCACATATGAATTTAAAATAATTTCATACTGTGTGTTCTAAATTAAAACCTTCTAATTTGGATGAATAATAAGTAAATATTAGGGCATTCACTTTTTCATTAGAATACATTTCAAAATTTTGTTTTTATTATGTTAATTATTATTTTAGGGGTTGGGCGGACAAGAAACGCCTTTTTCTTGAAAAATACTTCCCATACAGTAAAACTGGAACTATAAGAAAAGAAATTTTTGGGATAAAAAAATCACAAGGGGAAAACACCATGAATACTAGGAAAGATTTAAAATACTTTGTTCAATTTTCCCACACCACTAAATTAGTGATCAACATTTAATAAAATATTTTTATGAAGGTTTAATTCCAATTTATCATAACATGATTAATGATGTTGTAGGTGGTGTGCTAGTTGATAAAACCCCAATTACTGGATGGACCCTAATTGATAACATGGTGCAGAACACTCAACAATTTAGTTCAAGGACCAATTTACCCATTTGAGGTGTTCATGAGGTGATGATTTCTCAGTTTGATAAGAAGGTGGACACGAATTTTAAAGAGGTAAGTTTCATTCTTTGAGAATATTATCTTTCCTAATGAAAATCCCAATATCCTCCTCCCATCCATTGTGTTATATATTCTTCTAACACCCACTATTCAGACCAATTACCTCAATTTAGAGAAACATTTGGGAGTTTTGAGGAAATTTTTTCAAGCCTCCCCTATAACCAACCCATTAAGAAAAACCCTTACTCTCCATCCAAACCTAGGTGGAAATATAACTAATCCTATATAAAAGGGGGAATTCAAACCAACCTAAACAACCATGGAACCAACCGAGGAAGAGTATTCAACCACCGCCACCCAAAAATTATCAACCACCATAAAGTTCTTTTCAACAAACCCCTCCAAAATCCAAGCCTATACCAGAAGACATGATGAAAGAAATGGATGAAAATAATCTCTAATTCCAAAAAAACAACCCAATCATCCATACAATACCTAAAAACCCAATTAGGCTAACTTGCCAACTCGATGGGGGGAATTCAAAGTCATGGGTCGAGTAAACTACCCTATAAACCACTAGTCAACCCTATGGATATGGTAAATGTCAACTCATCACCCTTAGGAGTGGAACATAACATAAAATCCAAATTACCCCTCAAATAGAGTCATCCCCTCCTGATAAAACCACCATACCAACCACTAAAAATGGTCCAAATGAGGAAAAACTTTTTATTGAGAAAATAACTGGCTATGAAAATAGAGTTTGATTTGATTAACCACTAAGACCAACCATTCCTCTTCCATTTCTTTGAAGGGTCACCAACCAAGGAAATAGAAAGAAATTGAACTTGATAAGTAAATCTTGGAAACTTTAAAAAATTTCAGGTTTACATCCCCTTGATTGATGTCGTAAATCAAATTCCATGATACACAAAGTTTCTCAAGGCGATATGTACAAACCGAAGGAGACTTCAAGGAGATGAAAAGGTGAACTTGGTGAGTAACATCTCAGAATTTATAGATCCATCACTTCCTAACAAATGTAATGATACTATAATATTCTCTACTCTATGCATAATAGGGGAGTATTCTTTTTCCAATGCTATGAGTGATTTTGGTGCTTCTATAAATGTTATGTCTTTCTCTATTTATTCTTTATTGCGAGTCATAGAACTAAATCCCATAGGAATTTTTGTTCAACTTTCAAACTGAATTACAGCACACCCCACTGGTGTATTAGAGGATGTTCTTGTGAGGGTGAAAATTTTAATTTTTTATGTTGAGTTTTATGTGAAAAAAATAGAAGATAATAGGATGAATGGAAATGCCCCAATTATATTGGGGAGGCCTTTCTTGAAAACCAAAAAACAATAATTAATTTCCACAATGGTACATTATATATGGATTTTGTTGGTGAAATTTTCCACTTCAAAATCCTTGGTTCCATAAAGCACCCCTTAGAAGAGCATTCCTCACTTTCAGTTAATTCAATTAATGTACTCCATTCCCCTGAAAAAACTTCATTTCTTTCCCCTGATCCCCATTTTGAGTTTTCATCCTTAATATACATGCTAGATAATGATTCCTTCATTGAATATTGTACCTTTATAGAAAAATTTCATCCATGTTTATTAATTGATGATTTATTGAACACTGAGGAACCCATAACCATTGATGATATTGCTAAGCTTATAAAAGCTTATTCCTCATCTAAAGAGGTGACCATTGAGCAGTTAGATGACATTCGTGACCTATCACTTTCTCATTAATTCCCATCAATACAAAATCCCCCCTAAATTAGAATATAAAAACTACCTCGAGATTTAAAATATTCATATCTTGAGAAATAAAATAAGTTTTCTGTCGTCATTGCTAGTTCATTACCTCTAGATCATGAATTACGACTACTTGAACTTTTTAGGGAGTATAAAAAATATTTGGGGTGGACAATTGATGAAATTACTAGTATTATCCCATCAATTTTAACACATCATATATTTTTAAATGATAAGGCTAAACCTATGAGGAAGGCACAATGTCAACTAAACCCAAACCTCCTAGATGTTGTTAAAAAGGAGGTAACCAAATTACTAGCTGCTGGAATCATTTACCCCATCTCTAAAATCTAATGGGTTAATCCAATGAAACTTTTTACTAAAAAATGGTCTTGTAGTAATTAAAAATGAAAACAATGAATTGGTTCCAACCCATGTGTAGAATAGTTTGCATGTCAGCATAGATTATCATCCACTAAACCAACATGCTTGGAAGGACAATTTCCTATTGATATTCATTGACTAGATTCTAGAGAGGCTAAAAAGAAAGCCCCATTATTATTTTCTTGATGAGTATTTTGAATAATTTCATATCCACATTTCCCCTGATGATCAGGAAAGGAAAACATTTACTTTCCCCTTTGGCACATTTGCATATAGGAGGATACCATTTGGTATATGTAATGCTCCAGGTACTTTCCAAGCATGCATGGTTAGTATTTTTTTGAATTACTTCTAGGGTTTCATGTAATTTTTCTTAGATGATTTCACTATTTATGGCTCCTCTTTTGATGAATGTTTGAGTAGTCTTGGTTATGTCTTACGTTGCTGTATTCAAAATAATCTTGTATTAAATTATGAGAAATTTCATTTCATGGTGGGATAAGGTATAATGATTGAGAATGTCATTTATGGGGATGGTATCAAAGTATATAAATCAAAAGTGGATTTCATTTCTTCCATACCATTCCTAAAAAATGTATAGGATGTGCAACATTTCTTAGGCAATGTTAGATTTTACTGTCTTTTCATTATTGACTTTAGGAAGATTTCACTTCCCCTCTCCCACTTACTCAAAAAAATTATTTATTTTGGTAAAGAATCTGAGGAAGATTTTAATAAATGGAAATGGAGTCTAACATCACCCCTATTAATCAAACCACCTCAGTGGGATTTACTATTTGAGATCATGTGTGATTCCTCTAACTATGATGTTGGGGAAGTCTTATAAAAAAAAATTCAATCGAGTTCCACATGTCATAGACTATTCCTCACACACACTAGACCCTTCCCAAGAAAACTACACCACAACTGAAAAATAATTACTTTCCATTGTGTTTTCCTTGGATAAATTTAGGTCACACCTTTTAGGGTATAAAGTCATGTGTTCTCAAACCATGCATCCCTCCGGAATATTTTTATAAAAATAGAAACCATACCAAATCTCATTGGTTGGATGCTCCTCCCTCAAGAATTTAACCTAGAAATTAGAGATAAAAAAGGAGCATAAAATGTAGTGGCTGACCATATCAGTAGGATACTCCCATCCTTGTACATTGATTCATCCCCCTATATTCCCATAAATGACATGTTACCTGATGATAAATTGCACTGCGTGTAAGATTTTATTCCTTCATATACTGAAATTTTAAATTATTTGGTAGAATATTGCATTCTTGCTGATTTTAATAAAAACCAAGCCAATCGTTTAAAACATGAGTCTTATTGGTACATTTGGGATGACCCCTATCTTTGGTTCACATGTAGTGATCAAGACCTTAGAAATTTTTTTCTCAATAGTGAGTTTCAGCCTATCTTTAGGTTCTTCCACACTATTTCTTATGGGGGAAACTTTAGTCCCCAATGGACTGCTCGCAAGGTACTCAATTTTGGTCTCTTTTGGACAACATTATTTCAGGATTCCCATGATTTATGTAAATATTTTCCTCTCTATTAAATAATAGGGAATTTATATAAAATAAATGAAATTACACAACAACCCTTTCTCTTACATGACATTTATTATGTTTGGGGCATTGATTTTATGGGGCAATTTTCCAATTCCTTTGGAAACTTGTACATTATTTTAGTATTTGATTACATGTCAAAATGGGTAAAGGCATGATCCACGAGGATAGATGATTCCAAGATATTTGTGGAATTTTTGGGAACTCAAATTTTCTATAGGTTTGGATTACCTAGGTTCATCATCAGTGACCAGGGTTCTCATTTCTACAACCACACAATGCAATCACTTTTGCATCGGTATGGGGTCGTGTATTGAGTGTCTACTGTATATCACCCACAAACCAATGGTAAATATGAGGTGTTGAATTGAGAGGTAAAAAAAATTCTTGAAAAAAAAGGTTCAACCCAAAAGAAAATATTAGAGTCTTATACTCGATGGTTCATTATGGGCTTACCGTACTGCCTTCAAAAATCCCATTGGAATGTCACCATATCGACTAGTTTTTAGAAAGATGTGTCACCTTCCTATTGAGATATATCACCAAGCCTACTCATCCATTAAACAATGCAATTCTAATCTTTCTAGTGAAGGTTCTCAAAGGAATCTATAGATTCGATAGTTGGAGGAAATGTGTAGAGATTCATATGAGAACTCCCGAATCTATAAGGAGAAAACTAAGGATACCCACGACCATCTCATCCTTCATCATCAATTCCTCATTGGGAATAAGGTCCTCCTTTACAATGAAAGGATGAATTTTAATCTAGGAAAGATTTATTCCTACTAGTTTGGACCATATAATGTTACTAAGTTTTATCCATTTGGTGTTGTTCAGGTTGAAAATAAAGAAACAAAACAAACCTCCATTGTCAATGGGTAGTGGCTAAAGCAATTTTATGAATCCATTTTGGAGTCCCCAATAGAGGAAATCCAATTTCAAGAAGCAACCTATGAATGAAACCCACCAGGTTTTATCCTTCCTTCCCACATTATATTTTATTATAGTCAGGAAACTTTATACTCTAGGTGTGGTGGATGGGTACATTCTTGGGTTAGTTAGTAATTTTCATCATATTTATTCTTTTCTCTTTTTGAATTACTAGACAGTATTGTTACCTTTACCCTCCCCTTGTTTTCCCCCTCATTTTTGGTTAGAATATTCATTTATGATGCCCACTAAATCATGGAAAATGATACCCGCTTAATCATGGAAGCTATTGAAAATGCACGAGGATTTTTATTATTTTATGTTTTTTTAACAAAAAAATCACCAATAGAATGTGTGTTTTGGCATGAATTTATCATTAAGGTGTGATCTTGTCTTGAAAATTTGTTGTTTTCGATGATATAATTGGTTGTATCACTATGAAATCTTTGAAAAGAATATTACCCTTTGTGTGAGTAGTTTATGGGAAAATTGTGTCACTTAATATCTCCACACATATTTGCACCAAACTATGAAGTGTGAATTTTTTCTTACTCAATATAAGGTTAATATAAGTTAGGTAAATATTTATCATCTTTCCAAAATGATTTTCCCATATGTATGTTCCTTATTAGATCTTTTTCAATACTGTATTGGATTAACCTATGTGTGTATACTTGTTATATGATTGTTGCACACCCTAAAAAATATAATAATAATAATAACACAAAAAATATGGGTTGTGTCTTGTCCAGGATAAAAACCACTCTTCCTTGACCTTTAATCTTGTTATATCTATTATAATTAGTGTCGTGAGGAGATCAAATAAGGTTTGAGAGATGAGTTTGAGGTTTTTTCCAAGTGAAACTTTTGAAAAAAAAATAATAATAAATGAGAGTATTGATTAAATGTAAAACATATGGTGATATATAGGTTATGAGATTAAGGTTTGAATTTCAGGAATTCTTAAGTGAGTAGGTCTTGAAATTTTATTTCAAATGATGTAGGCAAAGTTCGGTGTACATAATCATTTAAGCAAAAAAAATTAAAATAACCTATATTTACTGGATAGAAAGTGGGAAGAATAACCTAAAATGGTTATAACATGCACATGTGGAGAATTATTGACATGATTAAAATTTTAATTATTTTCTCAATTTGGTATCATTCATCTCCTTGAATTTTTTTATGATACAATTTATGAGATACCTTTTTCCATAAACACTGATAATAACACATTGGTGTTGTTTTTTATTTAATCAAATTTATATCAAGAATTAAATTTTCAATGTATGTTAAATATTCATGAAGTTGTTAATATCTCCATGCATCATTTTTGGAAATTTTTCTTTTCCCAGGAGTTCAAATTTTTAAGTGTGGGGGTGTGATCATATAGCAATTCACTATTCATTCTCACCCTTATATCAATGTGTTAAAATGATTTTGTATCAAAAATTCAAAATTAAATAAAAAATTTAATTCATTTTTTATTTAATTATTTTGTTTTAATCACTATTAAAAAGGGTGATATCACTTGTTTGGATGATTTCATTGTATGTGGAGGTGATTTGGAGGACCCAAAATGAAGTTGAAGAAAAATGGTCCAAAATGTGCATGATTCTAAGAACACCAGTGGACTCAAAAGAAAACTTAAGCTAATATATGTGTTAAATTGGTATGAAATTTGGTGATATGATCCAAAATTAATTTGGATACAATTATTCTAAAGACACCAAATCCCAATTAGTCCATTAAAGGGACCAACTGAACCGATCTGTCCAAGCCACCGAGTTTGCATGAAGCTAAAAGTTGTGTGTTGTGTTTGGTCCATTTCAAGATATATAGACATCCAAATGATGCAAAATTTTTATTTTAAATATTAAATAGGTGAGGGAAAACTTTTTAGTTTTCTAAAAAGTGAGATAAGACTGTATGGATTCCTAAAACCATGGGCCAATTGGTTTTAATAAATTTATGTTCCCAAAACCACCTTCAACTTTTCCAATAAAATGGAACCTTGGGAAACCCATTTGTAAGTTAGACCAAGGAGTGAATTGTTTATATTTTTGAGTTCTATATGAGTACTATCCTCATCCTATAAGTTCTGTAGGCCCCTATACTCATAGTGGGATCAAGGATGAAGAAGGAGATCCACCCGAGCTTCCTCCTCCTCCTGATGTCGGGCTAAATGGTAGGTGTTCGTTTTGAGGGATATACACACATGTAAAGGGAGTTTAGTCACATATATTAGATAATATTTTTGAGTAATTTGGGTTCTAAAATATTTCATTCCATTTATCCTAAATTATTTCATATTTGAATGATTCTTTTGATGCATGTGATTGATTGCTCTTAATTTCAAACCGATCGGTGTGAGGTTTTGAGTGCGTGAATTGTGTTGTTCTGAGTGGAAAACACAAGAATAATTTTATTACCTACTTTATTGAGGTTTCAATATTATTTGGAAGATATTATTCCATTCATAGGTTTCCCACCAAGTCAATACTATTGTTATTTCAAGGTTTGGTTCTTCAAGCATTGAAATAAAATCTTAGGAATTAATTATGATTTCAATTAATTTTAACGTAATAATTACTCCAAAAATGAATTAATATCTAATAAAAATGAACTTTAAATGTTTTTAGTGAAATAAAAATGACCCCATTATCTTATATTTTTTCAAAATCCACTTGATTCTTAAACTATTAAAGTCTTTAAATTAAGTTTTTTTCTTAAAACTGTTTTCAACCCCCCCCCCCTTTAGTAATTTTTATTAAAAGTAAAAAATATAAACCTATAAACACTTGTTGATAGATTAACTAGGGTATTCACTAGATTATAAATAAACTTTAAAAACATAATAAATTTGGCATTTCATGACAATGTGTTCAGCTGGCTCAGTGGACCGATCTTTTTACCTTGGAATATTAGAGATTCTTGGGAGTATAGCTTGAGGAAAAGCTGTTATAAGATGAGGATATTATAATATCATGAAATTTTCTGGATATGTATAATTATTATTTAATGATACTCTTTTAACCTCTTTTTGTTATACCTTGGGTGGGTTTTTTCGTGGGGTATTTTTGGTGAGAAATTGATAATTTTGAAACAAAAGGGGCAGTGCACGGTTGGCGCACGGTTTTCCCAAATCGTGTGCCTACCCCCAAAAAAATGTGCAAACCCAGGAAGAGGTGGATTTCATGGTTGGTGAATGGTTTTTCAAATATTTTTCCTTGGTATGAGAAACTATGTTCCCCTAAGGTGAGGTGCATGGTTAGGGCACACGGTTTTGAAATCTGTGCACCCCATCCCAGGAAACCGTGCATGGAGAATTAATTCCCTAGAAAATGTTTTAGAATTCACTAACCACCTAGATTTTACCGTAATTCAACCCAAATTGACCCTAAAGGATTTTCATTGATTTTAGAGGCTCCCAGATGAATTATAAGGCCTTATGAACTCCGTTCTTGATGAATCAAAGATCTGACTAAAGGAACTGCACTGCTTTCGGTATATAATCTCTTCCCAATTGGTTTCCTCCCTCCTTACTATCTTTCTAGCATATTTTGAAGGTATGATTTCATCCATTGGTGATGGGTTTAGATTTATATTTTAATATATCTTAATTTTTTTGATTATTTATATAGGTGTTGGTTCTAGATATCGTTCTTCATTGTGGAATTGATTATTCCATTTTAATTTGGGGATTTTCTATTGGAAAACATCCATCAAAGATATTGAGGAAGGTATTGAAAATACCATAGTATATATTATATTTGTGTGTATGGAATTTTGAAATATCAATTTCCATGTTTGTAAATCACATCTGTAATTGGATTAATTAATTGGTTAATTAATTAGTAGAATGATTAAATTATGATACTGATAGGATGTTGGGGTTATGAAAGAGTTAAATTAATAGGATTGTGTAATTGGTTAATTGATGGGATATAGAATTTATTGATAATGGGATTTAGGGGATTATTTTATTAAAAGGTTTAATTAATTATATTATTAAATGTTGAAAAAGTTTTAATAGTGATTTGTTCATATTATTCCATGTGATTAAAGTGAAGAACCATGATTCCAGGAGGGTATGTTTTAGTAGCCTTTTCAGCCTTTTATGGTAATGGTGATAATTTGCAGGCAGAGGATTAGGCTATGGTCATGGGTTTGGAGCTATGAAAACAGAGACAAATTAGGCTTAAGGAGGTGGAGACAGATTCCTTGATCCTCTATAAATCACTGTCAAGCAAAGACAGTTTTCCCTAGAACATTGCGTATATGATAAGGATGTGTAAACAGATCATGGGTAACCATATGAAGATCACTAATACTTGGTGATAGGGGAACATGGTAACAGTCTTATTGAAATATATGGCATCTCCAAATCAAATTAATTCCTTCTTCCTCATCTTAGGTTCCTTTCCTCGTAAGGGGATTCAATTTTTTGTTAATGATTCTCTAGGCCTTCACTACTTTAGACCTTCATGATTCTTTTGTCCCTGTGTTTTTCAAAATCAATAAAAATGATACTTTTCCGTCGGTGATTAAATTGATAATTGAAATGGGTCACTTTGAAGAGAATGTTTGATAAGAAGGTTAAGGATGCTTAACCTTGATGAATGTGAATTTTTGATATGTGGGATATTGTGACAAATGTGATATTGTGATATATGTGATATAAATGTGTGGGACTTGGAATGATGCTTCAAAATCCCATATTTTATTGACTTATATATGTGTGTGGGATAAGAACTAATGCTTCAAAGGCCCATATGTGATAACAATGTTTTGTGTTACATAGAATGAATCTTCAAATACCCACGGAGTGCTAGACAATGTGTTCTAGGCCCAAAATGTTGGCATTGGACTATTGTTCCAAGTAGTCATGTTATGAATTGAAACTAAATGGATAATGAAATCCCATGTTATAATTAATTTTTATTCCCTTTCTGATATGGTTCAAACTCTATCATGGGCCGAAGAAGGTATTGATGGTTTGGGTGTCATTTTGAACCCAGGTTTTTATGTGGTTAATTAAAGAATAATGAAAAGTGATAACTATTTACCTTATTCTAACTTATTCTTCATACAACTATATACATTGTTATAGACTGGATATTTTTTTATACATCATTGGTGGAGGCCAACTGAGTTGTACCCACACCCTACTTGGGCTGCCTGAGCAGTACCCGAATATACTTCTTATTTTATGGACAAGATAAGGGAAATATCCATATGTTTGATGGATGAGTTGAGATATAACATGGATGAGGGAACCAGAAAAAAATTCATGAACCACTTGGGAGTTGTCAGTGTGTATTTATTTTGGGTTTTTCATATTGACACCTGACACATAAATGGAATGAAATATCTACTATTTTAGTTTTGGATATTGTTTCCAATTTTAGTTCATCATGTGATATTGGTTTATTCTGGTTATAGTATTATTATAGTTGTTTCTTATTATATTTTTTTTATTGTTTATTTATTTCCATTTTTGGACAACTCTGATGAAGAGTTTATAGTCTCCATGTGTCTAATATTAGACCCTCATTTCTAGTTTACATCCTCTAGTATAAGAGGAGGCGTTCTTGAGGTCATGTAACTGATCATCTTGGGGCACCGGTGTGTGGTACTCAGGTCAACACATTACAAAACATCATCTTGAATCAAAACCTCATGAAATTGTGATGTTTGATCAAGGAAGAATGCATCACTTTGTATCATCTAATGTGGTTTTTTTGATCATTCAATGCTCATTGTAACTTTTGAATATAATCATTCAAAAAAAAAATTTCTCTTATCACCTAATCAATTTCATCTGTTCACATTAGTCCGATATAATTGTGAGCATTCCTTTATTGGTATCCCAAAATTTCATTTGTTTGATTGGTCTTTACATTTTTTCCATCTGATGTACACTCCATCCAATGTAATAGTTTAAAAACCTTTATCATATGGTGCAACATGGAAACCCTTATGTTTTTACCCTTATGAAACCATCATATTACCCTTTCATGGCTATTGGAAATATTGGAAAAACTTTACATATATTTCATCTTACCCTTACACTGGTCTTTACTACCCTTACGTAGTTTCCTTTTCATAACTTCAAAAACCTCATATTATTTTTTTTGTCTGATAAACTTCAACCAATTATCTTTGTATGATAAAATCTATCTTATCACCTTATTCTATTGGACTCTATCTGATCATATGTGGTATCTATATCCATTATCCCTCACAAAATTCTTATGGAAACCCCTTTAGGAAAATTTTTCTATTAGAGACATTCTTAAAGAAACTCCTAAAGGAAACTTCCATAATGCTAAAAAAATTGATTCTCTAACAAACATAGAACATGTTATAGTCATTAAGAAAAACTCATGAATCATCATTATTAAAACTAAAATCCTTCAAAGATTTTTCTTAAGATAAAAATACTTGAGCACTTCCTTTCATCAATCAACCAAGCAATATTAAATTTTTTATCAATATTGGGAACTTCAGTCAAACTTCTTTTTAACAACTTCTTCTTGGAATCTACTTCAATATATTTAAATCAATGAAATATTTATATTTCATTGATAACCAATATCATCCATTGAAAAAAAATATAAATCATACACAAAGTTTATTCTTCAATAGTGGTGTTTTTCATGACCGAGGCACGGTTCTCCCTATTATGTAGATTTCCTATGTAAATTGTGTAACTATATTAGGAGTGTAATGGAAACTCACTAGTTAGTTCATGGTAGGGGAAACTATATATCCTAAACAATTCAAGGTTTATACATGTTTTTGTGTGTGGGTGGTAAGTAAGGTTGGTCTATTTAGTAATTGCCACATTTTTGGAGCACTAGTTTCCTAACTGTGTGACCAAACTTTTCAACTCATACCAGTTTTTAAAATTTTTTAAAATACTGATTTTATCCTATTAGAATTAAAAAATATATATCCCTTTATCCTCCCCATTTGGATTAGATGACTCCATTTATGCTCCTCCTTTCTCCTCCAATCCTACATGGATTTTCATTGAGTATAATTCCATATTTGAGTTTGATTATTCAAGCTCTTATAGACTTCATCTTCATCCTCGGTTGGGATTTCACTAAAGTGATTGGTTCCACTTATGTTAAGGTATGTGCTTCTAAGAAATCCCTTGGAATAAATTTTAATTTTTGATCTTTCCTAAAATCATTTTATATCAAATTATGATTTTATAAAGTTTACTTGATGATTGTTAAAATGTTTTTGAAGGTTTTCCTCACTTTCCTTAAGGAATTTTCATTGCTTTTGTATTTCCAGATTTAAATGGTTGGTTTAAAAAATTAAAAGTTAATGTATAAATTCGCAAGGTTATATTTTCAAGTGGAATTAAAATTTAAAAGGTTATTTTTCACCAGTGTGATTTTTTTAAGGTTTTTTTCAATTAAAGAGTGATTTTTTGTTAAAATATCTTTTAAATGAGAGTGTTCAAAATGGATTTTCAAGGAAAGTGTTGGTTTTAATTCATTTACATGGGGATTTTAAAGTGTAATTACAAAATTGAAATTTAAAATATTGATAATTATGTCTTTGAATTCCATTAATGTTTTAAAAGTCCCATTTGATACTTTTTAAAAAGAAATTTAAGCTTATGTTTTTTAATACCCTCGAATTTGAGCCCCCTTATTTGATATTCCTTGTCTATAATTTTTTCCGATTAAGGGATGTGGATTGATTATTATTATGTAATTATTAATTATTATTCATGGAAAAGAAAGGGGTTGTTTCTTGTGAGGGAATTGAATGTAATATGATATTTACTATTTATGTTATATTGATTCATGTGTTGATCATTGGATTATTGTTGCTCACCTCCACTTGATTGACTGCATGGGAACCCTCAAAAGTAAGATAGAGGTATGGATTTATTCAACACTATTTATATCACACACTAGATATTTTCCCTAAAACACCCCATGATTTAATATGTATTCCTTTGAATTAAATTTTAGGTATTTGATAACATGAATTATATGCAATTCCAAGTCTATATAAACCATGATATATTATAGACTTTATATCCTAGTTGTTGGATTGGTGAGTATGAATAGGATTAAACAAATTATGAAATATATATAATTTTTTTTCAGTAATTCACATGTACTGATTAATTCCTAATAAATAATCATTAAATTTTCTAATAAAATAATTTCATGATTAAAAGACTTATTTTTCTCAAGAAATGTATTTTTCAATATGTTATTTATTTTTATATAAAAAATGTATTGATCTCTATTAAAAATATATTTTAATGAAATTTATTAATAATTTATGAATAACTATTCATATATTATTTATCTAATTTTTAGGGATGAAGATAAACCCATTTTAAGGTAAAAAGGATTATTTTTTTCTTCGAAAAACTATTTTTTATGTGTGTAATGTGTTTCATCTTAATAAATTAAATAAACATATATTTATTAATGATTTTAATGAAATTTATAGAATATATATTCAATAAAATAATTAATAACTCATCTAATAGTTTTTAAAGGGCAAGTAATTAAATTAAATTTATTTTTATGCTTAAAAATACAATTTTCAAAAAACAGTTTTTATTACGTTTTCTACGTTTATTTTAAAATTAATTTATACCACTTCTATAAATTAAATTTTATAAAGTGCTTTAAATATTTTTAATTATAATTTATAAATTTTTTAATTAGGACACTTTTATTTTTTGTTAGAATGAATAGTAAAAATAGTAAAAGTTGGTTACTGTAGTTTGTTAAAACGGGTTTACTAGGGAAGTAAACTAAGAGATAAGGGTAAAAATTCCACTTAAACATGTATAAATATTATTAGTTAAATAAATTTAGACCTTATTTTATCTAACCTTAAAATTATTTTCTATTTGGTTCCACTTTCACAAGAAAATGTCTTTATATTATTTAAATCTTTTAAATAAATTCAAGTGTATCCCTCCCCTCACTTATAAAAGGGAACCTCTTATCTTCCATTATTCACAAAATTTTAGCACTATATATCAAACAAGACCCACCAATAACCCTTAATGTATTCCTTACCTTAATTATTTAGCTACTTGTATTACCCGAAGACCAACCTATTAAGGCTTTAAGTGTTAGCCAAATGAGGTCTCTCCAAGAAGAGGTAATCGTCTTACCTGACACTTTGAAGGTTTATTTCTTATTCTTATTACTCTAAATATATTTTATCCATTGTAAAATAATTAATATAGTATCACAAATATAATTATATGTTTTAATTATTATGGTAAAACCATTTTATACCTCCTTTCCTTCAAATGGGAAATGAAAGTATCACTCGTGTGTATGTATGGACTACCACCTCCACGAAGAGATGTGATTAATTTTCCATAATTTCCTCACATGGATATTTAAAATGATGGATTTAATGAATATATATTATATTTATGATGCAATTATTGGTTTATAATGATAATATACATTTTATATTTCTTTCTTTCTTTTATTTATAAAATGAAAGCAATATTTATGCATACGTATGGAATACTGTCTCCCTGAACGGTGTAATTCATTTTTCTATCTCTTAATTTTATGGATGGTTGTAAATATGTATATAATTAATATATATATATATATATTATTTATATAATTATTAAAATTCTGTATATTATTTAAAAATTATCAAGATTCACGGATTACAAATGATGAATCGAAACATATATGAAAAACAAAGCAATTAATACCCAAAATGATGATGGTAATGAAATATTGTTAATGAATAGGTGATAAGATGTTATAATTAAACAATTGATGTTATTATAAGTACGAATATGATTCTATTATGTAATTATAAAAATTTAAATTTATTATATATGAGGTTATAACACTTATGAAGCAAGTCAGATTTGAGGTAAGGGTTTTATGTTACAATCTCATGGTTTATCGAGACTATTTATGATTAAATTTAAGATGATAAAATTATATTATTTGTACCTAATAAATATCATTTGTTTAATTATCATATGGTTATTTCTAGAGATCAAAATTTTTCTTTTAATTTTTTCTCTCTAAGTACTCAAAATTACTATATAATGTTTAAAGGAAAACTGACTTTATTTTTCTCTTTGGCCAGGAACCTTTTTCTTCCATCTACATATTTTGTTTAAAATATTTTCAATAATGCTTTTAGTATTAAAAATTTATTTATTAAATTCATTTTTATCCATGTTTAAATTTCTTTAAATAGGTTTAAATTGAATCTTCAGGTCATTTTCCGAATGAGGTAATTTTTACCAATGGTGTGAACAGAATCTTTATTTGTAACATATACTGCATGAATGAATTCCCATGCCATCATAACTACTCTTTCATTTAAAGGTTACTTTAAAATTTTCAATGTTAATTTTTGAAGAAAATTTTTCTAACAATATTCTAGAATTTTTTATATTGTAAATGAGTGATTTAAAAATGAAAGTATATTTTCTTCAAGAAATGTTTCAGTGATATTTTAATGGAATTTTCATTTATTAAAACATCCTTTAATGTTATTTATTATTAATTGAAGATATGATCCAATGATACAATATTTATTATTTCTATTCATGGTTAATGATAATGATGATGAAATCTTAATTAATCCCATTTTCGTTTCCACTAGTTAAGATATATAGAAATAAGAAATGTTTTCATGATCTTATAGCATAATTATTAATGGATTATGATTATGTGATGGTTGGGTACATTATAGACCTTCAATGCATCAGGTAATTTTTAATTTTTATAATCTTAAAGGTTACACTAGAAGTTATTTGAATCCCTAATAGGGTACATAGGTGGTTATCCCAATCCCAATATGTGATGAATGTCTTGGTAGATATCCTTGACAAATTATTTCTATGATTATGATTGTGAAACTTTTTATGAAATTATATATGACATGTTCTTATTGTTATGATATTATCTAAAGATAATTGATTCTTCTATTATTCACATCCTATGATTTTCCAAATCATTATGATGTGATTATGATCAATGAATCATTAGATATGATTTTATAATGTTAAGCTCATATTCCCATGCCCTTAGGCTAACATTATGTTTACATGTCATCATTGACTGATATCTCCCATTTTACACTTAATGAATATCTAAGGAATCCATTTATTATTTATCCTTTCCCCAGGTTTTGAATAATATTTTTATGTAGGGAATGACTAATAAGTTCACTTTTTGAGGAAAAAAATATATAAGATGTTGAATATCTTTCACTAAATAAGATGGATATATATCTAATCTTCAAGGACATCAAACCATTACGGTTCTAGAGAATGTATTATTATGATATGTATTTATTATTCATCCAAAATGATGTAAAATATATTTATTTAATTTTTGGGTTTCTTTAGTTGGTATCAGAGTAAGGTTTAGTTAATTTTTAAGTTTAGGATTAAAAACCATGTTGAAAACCCTAATGATGAGTCTAAGTATAGGATAACATCCTGATTTTTGGTAAAGAATGTATTTTGTGTTTTTATTAGAAAATGCATACTTGTATAGATATTTTCAAGTGGGTGTGGTTGTGGAATAGATTCAATTAGGTGTAAAAACTCTAAAAGGGGTGTATTGAGTATTAACTCGATTGTCACCAATGCAAGATAAGTGGGCATTTGACTTCACATGTGGCTAGAAACTCCAAGGTAATATTCTTGGGTAAATTCACATTTTATTTATGAACCATTATAAAGGATTTGAATAGATAATGACCTTTTATATCCATGGTCAAACCTAAGGTTTCATGTATTGAAAAGGTTTCATGATTTAGACATACTATGAATAATTTTTAATGATTATATAATTTATCACTATGATTATTGTTTCTCACACTGTGCTTTTTTTAGTCAATGGTTGGAACCAGGAAGAACCATGTTAACACTGAATGTGATAGATAATGAAATGATTGTTCTCCTAAGAAACTAAATGTTATGGGGTCTAGAATTAATAATCTTATTGTTATGATTATGTAACTTTCTTAAGCTATGAATCATGATGATCTTCTAATTGAGAAAAAGGAGGGAACAATGTACCATTGAATCCCTCATGAGACAAAATTCACCATATTTTAGTGGGTCCATTGATCCACTAATTGTTGAGAAATGGATCGGTATCACTGAAAAGATATTATCCATTCTCCAGTTCTTAAAGTATGAAAATTTTATTTTAGCTATTTATTATTTAGAAGGTGAAGGAGATAAATTGTTAACTCTTATCGAGAACATGAGGCAATATTAATAAATTGAATCTATATGGTTGGATGAGTTTAAGAGGTTATTTTTTTTTAAATTACTTTACTTGTATTCTTTTTATGAAAATGAAGAAGGAATTCCTTGAGCTAAAATAGAAGTTTAATGAATCCATTAGTACCTATGAAGAAAATTTTACAATACTTTCAAGGTATGCTTTTTGTATCATCATTCATCTTAAAAATAAGATTGATCGATTCTTCAGTGGATTAAAACCAAGTCTCCTAAAGGAATTTTCCATAATATACTTTAATTGTTATAAAGAAATGTATTATCTCTCTATGTAAATTCCTTGTTTTAATTCTAAAAAATCATGTTTACTTTATTACTAACTGTTTATTTGTTAAATGGTAGAAGCTTCAAAATTCTAAATATTTTTTTAAAAAAAAATCTAAGTACAAGATACTTTAGTGAGAAGGAAGTCTACTAATTATAGTGGAATTTTTTTACCACTATAATTACTTTCTACCACCATTCACTACAAGAAAATCACCACATAGTGGTGGTTTTTTTTAATATGGTGATAGTTTAAACTGTTGTCATATGATTCTGTGACGATTTCACAAAACCATCACTAAATTGGGTTTCAGCATCCAAAACATGGCAATTTATTCAATTTAGCAGTGATTTTTTGGAAGTGTCATGGTAAACATATTTAGCGGTGATTTTGGTAGTTTTAGTGGCAGTTTCATGTGAAAAAAATTGCATATTTAGTGGCAGTTTAAATAGCTGCTAATTTGTTTTTCATTTTTTACATTAAAACCACTACTAAAACACCATAACCACCACTAAACAATAAATATCATTTATTTAGAAGTGGTTTTAACCGCCGTTTATAAGAGAATATCAAACTATAGCTGCGATTTAAATCGCCGTGAAATATGATCCATTTCGTTAGCGGTAGTTTCAACCACCGATAAATGTAGATTTACAAGTAAAAAGATGCAGTAGATTCTACATCCCCTATACCAGTACCCTGGAAAAAAAACCATTTTGTATAGAACATATAATAGAATAATCTAATCCATCTAAAAATGTTCAGTAGTCAACAATCTAACAATGTTTTATAAAAAACCATGTACAGAGAACGTATAACATATTAATCTAAACCATACAATCTCAACCATCTAACAGTGTTTCATAGATCAAAATCTAAGACTTTAAACTATATAAAAACAAATTATGAGTTTTAAGCCTTCAAAATGTTGGAACCACTTTGTGTATAGGTTTGTATTTGTTGTCAATAGTTGTCAATGGAATATCAAAATGAAAGAGATCAATAAGTACTCCAATAAAATGGAGGAATGGAAGCTCACAATGAAGGAGAACATGAAGTACTCCGATGAAGTAGAGGAGTAGTGATTCAGACGATTGTTGTGCTGATCGTAAGTTCAAAGAACATGTGTCAAAGGTGATACATTGTTTACAACAATTAAGAATTTGAGGAGTAATCCATCCAAGGATGATTAAAGCAGGATGGTGTTTTTGGATGAAGACCATGCAATTCCTCATTATTGCATGAGAACAATGGGTTTTGACGAAGACCATGCAATTACTCATGATTGCGTGAGAACTATGCTAGAGAATTCTTGATGGATTTAATCACATGGTTTACATGAAGTTGATCATGACGGTTGATGAAGGAGGCAATGTGCCAATGAGTTGACTTATGAAATGGCCATGCACTTCACATTGTCATAGAAGATGATGGTACTAAAGTTGTTCCTTCAAAGAATACATATCACAATAGTGGAGTTTGTGATAAAATCAAAAGAGTTGTTGAAGGATACAGATCACCAAGAAGAAGTGCTTTTGAGGTGATCGTGCTTGTCGACAAAGCAAACAAACGACATACAATTTTGTTGACAAAGTAGATTCCATGGTGACATGTCGAGTTCAAGAGTTGTGGTCAACGATCTATGTTTGATTCAAGAACATCGACAGAGGAATGGATGATCTGGAGGCGGTACGAAAAGAGCAGATAAAAGGTGGCGCCGTTTTCCAGTGTTTGCCAAATTTCAGGGCCTCAAAATCAACAAATGAAGAAGAGTGATTTTGGCAAAGGGACTTGCGTGCCATACTCTTGGAGGATAGGAAACATGCGTGCCATATGTTTTTGAAGATCAGAGCATCAAAATATGGCAAAGGGATAGGGGTCGCGCAAGTTTTGGTGAAGTCGCGCAGGTGAATTATGTGTCGGGAAGAGACTTGCGCGCCGACACCTTGAATGCATTATAACTTGCGCACCTATAGTTTTTCGAGATCAGAAGATCCAAATTTGGAAAAGTCAATATGTTCGCGCAAGTTTGGATGTTGATCGTGCAAGTGACTAGTAGGGGCCGAGACTTGCGCGCCGATGGATGACTTGCGCGCCGCCGCGCAGGGGGTCCAGTTTGCCTACAAATACTGGACCACCCCTCCTCATTTCTCACGGAGCTCAAGACTTAGAGATTGTTTGAGCTCTCGCCACGCAGGTGGTTGAGCCGCGAAAGTGGTGATTGCGTGCCGATTGATGGTTGCATGCCCCAGGTGATTTGGGCAAGGAAGGAAGTGAGTCACGCAGGTTTGAAGTTCAAGAAGGCAGAGTCGCGCAGGTGCTTTGGAGACACTTGCACGCCAGGTTATACTTGCGCGCCTAAGACTTGCACGCCAGATGGAGACTTGCGCATCGGGCTTGAAAAGGAGAGCCAAATATTGTTGAAGCACGCCCGCCTTTCTGGAGCTGCACAAGAGCTAAAGATTTCTTGATACTTTCGGTGCAAAGCGAGATTGAAGAAGAAATCTAAATGATACATGCATGATCTCATGCATACATGGTGAATTGATTCTGACGAATTCCGAGTAAGCTGAACATCATTTATTGAGCAATCACATAAGTGATTGTGATTCAGGCAAACGAAGACAAGGGGATCTAGTGCATTCAGTCATTGCACTAAAGAAGAAATATTGAACTATAAAGAGCATCAACTCTGAACCCTGATGCAAGCAAAGTCTCATGCTGAACAGGAGACAAAGAACATCAATGCACATTTATTGAAGAGACCTTCACGTCTATAAACTGAGTGGGACTTCACCAACGGCCAGGGGGAGTCAACGGGAGTGACCCAAGGGACGTAGTGAGATATCCCTGAACAATTGTAAAGGCAGTGAGCCTGGGACAGAGTGTCTATACCCAAACCTTTGTAATCTACAGCTAGTGAAGCATAGTGGATTTAGGTACGACCGACAACCTGTCGGCGTATGCTCCTTGGACGTATCCCTTAGTGGTGAACCAAGTAAAAATAGCTGTGTCATCTCTCTGCATGTGAATGTTTAATTTTTGATCATATCCATCATACAGGTTTAAGTAGTTCATACCAATATGGGAACAAGATCCACAACTAAAAGAAGAAAAAGTTTCCACCCTGATTCACCCCTCCCCTCTCAGGGTGTCCCGGGGTCCTACAAGTGGTATCAAAGGGAAAGGTTAACGTATGTTGGATATTCTCCATTAATTCTATTGAGAAGAGGATTTGAGTTTCTTTCCTAGAGTCAACAATGAAGAGCAGTCTTGATAATGACGCAGTCATTTCTGAGCAGAAATATATATCCACCAAGTCTTTGACAAATAGGAAAAAGAAAGAGAAGAAGATGATGAAGAATTCCCCCACATCCAAAGAAGATGCAGTGTCTTGTTCTCCATGCCATTCCAATAATGAAGAAACATTAGGCTTGGAAAGTATCAAGCAGGTGGCTCAGAACTCATCCAGAGGAAAGGATGATACCCCTAATTCAATATTTCAGGAAAAACTCAGAACATATCTGCATGATATTCCAGAAGAAAGGGTTTCTATTATTTGTAGCCTATTCCAATCTATGCAGGTTGAGATCAATCGATTAGAAAGGGAAGCTGACAATATGGAAAAGGGGTTGGAAAGAAAATTTATGGAAAGTATGAATCTCATCAAACGGGTGAAAGTCTTTGAAGAAGAAGAGGAAGTAAATAAGTCTTTAAAAGAAAGGATCCATGCACTTGAAGCTGAGATGAAGAAGAGCAATGAAGTCAAGAATTTTTGTTTGGAAGAAACTTCCATTAAATTCAGGGAACTTGACTCTTTGTTACAAAACAAAGTTAAGATGCATGAAGATGAGGTTGAAAGGCTGAAGAAGACTTGTGAAGAGAAGATGATCATGATTAAAGATTAGAAGATCATACTCAATATTGTGGGTCAAAAATTGGAAGCTCAGTTGACCAAGATTGAGAACACACATATTGAGACTTCACAAAAGAATGAAATGAGTGATGCTTGCACTCAATGTTCGTTGGAGGAGTCTAAATCTGAAATGCCTCCAACATGTGATAAGAAGATCATGACTTCACTCTTTGATCTATCACAAGCAACTGAGAAAGTGAAGGTACCATCCAAACCATCTTGTACTCATATTTCTAAATACACTCCTACAATTAGTGCAAGTGGGAAGAAAAGTTCTAAACAATTATGGATGAGGAAAGGTGAGAAGAAGAAATCTACCACTATGGCTAGGGTGGATGGGAAGAAAAAAGAGGAATTGGGTTCCTCAAATAGAGCACAAAAGATTAAGCAGATGGCCCAACAACTTAATACAGAAGACACAAAGAAGAAAAGATTTGTGGGTCAATGTTGGTGCTGCAACAGATTTGGGCACTGTGCACTAGATTGTCTTTATAATCCCTTACATGGAAAAGCATAGAGAATGCCTATATCAAAGAGAAGGAAGCCAGAGAAAAAGAAGCAACATCAGCAGGTCCAGAAGCATCTGTTTACTGCAAACAGATTTGGAATTCTTGATAACATCTGTGATGTATGCAACGGCAGCAGTCACAATGCAGGCACATGTCCATATCAACGTGCTTTCACTGTTGAAAAGAAAAGAAGACCTCTGATGTCGTCAAAGAATGAATCAGCTACCTTGGGGAGAAATCAGAAGAATGTTGTGAACACACATTTCCCCGAGAAGATCTCAAGTAGGGAAGCTGAGAAGAATCAGGATTTTAGATCCATGAAATAGAAGGGTCATTCATCCAAAAGAAACACTAAGTGGGATGAATCTCGGATGAACCCATGTGGAAGACCTAAACCAGCTGCAAAAGTTCCAAATGATATATTGGTCATCTGGCCAGAAGATTTGAAAAGAATAAGGAAACTTGAAGATGAGAAGGCCAAGGCTGGTGACAAAGGAAAATAAAAACTTTCACATGATAAAGACACAGTGCATGAGAGATTGCAAACAAAGAGAAACACACGTGTCAAAGAAGTTCTGTGTGAGAGATGCAAGAAGTCTGGTCACATTGAAAAAGGTTACCTAACCTTAATACCAGAGCAAGAAGCAGTCCTTAAGAGGAGTAAGAATGTATCATTCATGATGGATGCTAAGAAGAACAATTCTCCGCACAAAGCAGAAGAGAATGTGAACAGAGCCATGCCACACCGACAGATGTCAGAACATATGTTCAAATGTGCAGGCATGAAGACTGGAGTGAACAGAGGAACTTGGTTGAGAAAAGAACCTCAACCAAGCAAGTCTTATTGATGAATCAATAAGGAACCACCTTATTCCCGTAATCATTTGTGTATTGTATTTGTGATAATAATGCAGGGAATTGAAAGTGAAGCATGCTCTCAGGGGGAGAACCTGAGAAGTAGTGAATGCTGTCAACTCTTGATATCCAAGCTGAAGAAGTTTCCATCCATAGTAGATTCTTCAATTGATATTCAAAGATTATGATGATGAAGGATCACTCTTGATGAAGATGATGAGGAGTGTTTCCCTTAAGGGGGAGAAGAATGAAGAAGCTTCCATAATCACTGTTTCAATCAATATCAACTCCAGCTGGACTCAAAAGCAGTTACTTTGTGAATTTCTTGAAGAACACATCAATGGAGAAGGTATGTCATTTCTCAATCACTATCCCTTGGTTACTCAGATCAAAGATTATTTTACAAAGGGGGAGTAACTGAATTGATCGGTGACATAAAGAGAATGGAAGTGCTCCAAGGTCACTTATCCTGCCGATTGCACTTGAATGTTTTTGATCTATTTGCTGATGTGAGTGCAGGAGTTTCAGGTTGATTATTCCCTATCATAGTTGATCTTATTCTACCTGGAATTAAAGTGGTAAACCCTTGAAGACAAGATACATGAGTTATCATCTCATGTTGGTATCATGATCTGTGGATAATGGACAGCCTTGTTGACTTAATCAAATCCTCTTGTTTTCTACATTGAGCATTGTTCAAGTAGACTTAGAGTGAAATGATTAATGAAACATTTCTTAAGTGTGGATTGATACCCTCCCTACCATGTGATTTGTATTTCCTGTCAATAAGGGGGAGAGAAAGTGAAATGAACGTTTGAAAAGAAAAGTTGATGAATAGAAGATTCTCATTTTGACATTGACAAATTCATTTCAGAAGATGTATAAGGTATTGACAACAAAATACAAAGGGGGAGATTTTTGGAACCACTTTGTGTATAGGTTTGTATTTGTTGTCAACAGTTGTCAATGGAATATCAAAATGAAAGAGATCAAGAATTACTCCAATAAAATGGGGGAATGGAAGCTCACAATGAAGTAGATCATGAAGTACTCCGATGAAGTAGAGGAGTAGTGATTCAGACGATTGTTGTGTTGATCGTAAGTTCAAAGAACATGTGTCAAAGGTGATACATTGTTTACAACAATGAATAATGTGAGGAGTAATCCATCCAAGTATGATTAAAGAAGGATGGTGTTTTTGGATGAAGACCATGCAATTCCTCATTATTGCATGAGAACAATGGGTTTTTATGAAGACCATGCAATTACTCATGATTGCGTGAGAACCATGCTAGAGACTTCTTGACGGATTGAATCACATGGTTTGCATGAAGTTGATCATGACGGTTGATGAAGGAGGAAATGTGCCAATGAGTTGACTTATGAAATGGTCATGCACATCACATTTTCATAGAAGATGATGGTACTAAAGTTGTTCCTTCAAAGAATACATATCACAATAGTAGAGTTTGTGATAAAAGCAAAAGAGTTGTTGAAGGATACAGATCACCAAGAAGAAGTGTTGTTGAGGTGATCGTGCTTGTCGAAAAAGCAAACAAACGACATACAAATTTGTTAACAAAGTAGATTCCATGGTGACATGTCGAGTTCAAGAGTTGTGGTCAATGATCTATGTTTGATTCAAGAACATCGACAGAGGAATGGATGATCTGGAGGCGGTACAAAAAGAGCAGATACAAGGTGGCGCCGTTTTCCAGTGTTTGCCAAATTTCAGGGCCTCAAAATCAACAAATGAAGAAGAGTGATTTTTGCAAAGGGACTTGCGTGCCATACTCTTGGAGGATAGGAAACTTGCGCGCCATATGTTTTTGAAGATCAGAGCATCAAAATATGGCAAAAGGGATAGGGGTCACGCAAGTTTTGGTGAAGTCGCGCAGGTGAATTATGTGTCGGGAAGAGACTTGCGCGCCGACACCTTGAATGCATTATAACTTGCGCGCCTATAGTTTTTCGAGATCAGAAGATCCAAATTTGGAAAAGGCAAGATGTTCGCGCAAGTTTGGATGTTGATCGTGCAAGTGCCTAGTAGGGGCCGAGACTTGCGCGCCGATGGATGGCTTGTGTGCCGCCACGTGGGGGGTCCAGTTTGCCTATAAATACTGGACCACCCCTCCTCATTTCTCACGGAGCTCAAGACTTAGAGATTGTTCAAGCTCTCGTCACGCAGGTGGTTGAGCTGCGCAAGTGGTGATTGCGCGCCGATTGATGGTTGCGCGCCCCAGGTGATTTGGGCAAGGAAGGAAGTGATTCGCACAGGTTTGAAGTTCAAGAAGGCAGAGTCGCGCAGGTGCTTTGGAGACACTTGCATGCCAGGTTATACTTGCGCGCCTAAGACTTGCGCGCCAGATGGAGACTTGCGCGCCGGGCTTGAAAAGGAGAGCCAAATATTGTTGAAGCACACCCGCCTTTCTAGAGCTGCACAAGAGCTAAAGATTTCTTGATACTTTCGGTGAAAAGCGAGATTGAAGAAGAAATCTAAATGATACATGCATGATCTCATGCATACATGGTGAATTGATTCTGACGAATTCTGAGTAATCTGAACATCATTTATTGATCAATCACATAAGTGATTGTGATTCAGGCAAACAAAGACAAGGGGATCTAGTGCATTCAGTCATTGCACTAAAGAAGAAATATTGAACTATAAAGAGCATAAACTCTGAACCCTGATGCAAGAAAAGTCTCATGCTGAACAGGAGACAAAGAACATCAATGCACATTTATTGAAGATACCTTCACGTCTATAAACTGAGTGGGAATTCACCAACGGCCAGGGGGAGTCAACGGGAGTGACCCGAGGGACGCAGTGAGCTATCCCTGAACAATTGTAAAGGCAGTGAGCTTGGGACAGAGTGTCTGTACCTGAACCTTTGTAATCTACAGCTAGTGAAGCATAGTGGATTTAGGTACGACCGACAACCTGTCGGCGTATACTCCTTGGACGTATCCCTTAGTGGTGAACCAAGTAAAAATAGTTGTGTCATCTCTCTGCATGTGAATGTTTAATTGCTGATCATATCCATCATACAGGTTTAAGTAGTTCCTACCAACGTGGGAACAAGATCCACAACTAAATGAAGAAAAAGTTGCCACCCTGATTCACCCCTCCTCTCTCAGGGTGTCCCGGGGCCCTACACAAACTACATAGAAAAAACTTATAATATGTGTCCCTGATCCATCCTAATAAGGATAGTTTATCCCAGTTCTCAGGATAACATTGTAAAAATAATTGGTTCCAACAACACTATTGATTAGTTTTAGTTTGGACTTTATGTTTGATATAGATGAAGTTCTTAAACATGACTTGGTAAGAGAATCACGCATGAATATATAGGAAAACCTATACTCTAACACTTATAATAATACGATGTTTTTTCAATTCAGATATATGATTAATATAAGCATGTTATCCATGTTTTGGAACCACATTTAGGAGTGGATGAAGCATGTTCCATGGAAAGTTTTTTATTTCAATAAAATGTTACCCAGGAAATTCCTAAGGTGGGGAGAATGGCGAGTATTATGAAAATTATGTCCTTTCATGTAGAGGGACACAACTGTAATGGAAAGAATGGAAGTTTTTAGAATGAATTATTGAATCCAATGAGTTGGTATATTCAATATTTCATATCTCAAACATGACAATTACTTTTAAAACATAGGTTTGAGTTTAAACTAATTCTATATGATATATACATGCTCGAGATAAATAAGTGATCCATGAGTTTTACTGGTCGGTAGTGTGTCTATGAATTTATGGAAACATGATGGAAAGGTGGTTGTTTGATTACCCTACCATTGATGAATGATGAGATTCATTGTTGGAATATTTTGGTTATGCATGAAATAACATGGTATCATTGGGATCCAAGGCTGTGTGATAAATACCTTAATTAAAACACCATCTATTAAGATTGGAATCTCTTAAACAAGTATTTCTATAGTGGATTGATTGATGCTTCAGTGATCAAATTTTGAAGGGGAGTTGAGCCTTCTATCTATGCATTGTGTTAAATATGATGTGAACTTTTGGGGTGTAACCCTTCAAAGATATACCATAGAATTACAATGAGGGTTTTAGGGTGCGCTAAGGTGTTTGAACCATTGTTGGACCTAGTCACACATCATCGAGAGACGTGGCATCAAGGGTTGGTTCAAGGCAAGTATAACATGTTTTGATGGAGCGTGTATCGGAAGATCTAAACAGGCCTATCAATATAATTTTTAAAAAATGTTAGGATGTTTTTATTTGTAGACTAGGAATGGGTAATGTTTAGAAACATGGTGTACTTCTATTCTAGATTCATTCATTCCCATTATTTTGACACCATCCAAAGTACGTTGGGAGAGCCTCTATATACCAAGATAAATAATTAAAACCAATTCCTTTTTGTTTGGATGGAAAGAAACCATGGGAGGTTTACATAAGGATTGATTTATAGAAATCATTAATATATAGATTAAAAATTTCAAATATTGGAGGGTAACACTCATGTGATTGTTGGATTACTTGTTGGATGGTCATTTTAGTTTTTAATTTTCTTGATAACTAGAAATGGGTACTATTGTATTCCATGGTGAATTCTAGGTACTGGTTCCAATACATACTTGGCAGAAGCTTGAGTCTAAGCATTAGGCTTGGGATACATTTTGATTATCTAGGTGTGTTGGATCGGGAATTCACTAGGATGTGTTTTTGGAATGGTGACATAAACAAGTAAGATTTGGTAATATCAAGGGATGTCACTGGAATTTAGTTACAAGTAGTGGTGAGCATGATCAAAGTGATATTGGGGTACCTTGGATAAAAGGTGCCATAATATGGATTTAGAGATGTCAATTATTAAAGTTTAGTGTTCTTGAAAAATAGTCAACCAAAAGTAGTTCAATATAAGTTATTTTTAAAAGTATTATTTGGTTAGTGAGGAACCACTTTAGGCACATGGTGGGTTGAGACAGGTGCATTTCAATGGTTTTTGAGAGATTTTAAAGGAAAATATAGTGTGAACAGTATGAGCATGGTCAATTGGATTTCAACCATTTCAACAAAATTGAGGACCAGGGGTAATATCCTCATAAGTAACATATTAAATGTGTTGGGAACACCGTTAGGACATTGAGGTCTTGCATAAATAGAAATTTGTGATAGTGGGAGTACCAAAACTCAGAATTAACCATTAAAAATTAAAATTTATTGTGGGTATGTTTATATGATAGTTGATAATAGGATTATTAAATGATCATCTCTCTTATATATAGGCTCACTCAATGTGTTCAAGCACAAAGTGGTGTAGCTCCCAATTTGGATCTCTATCATCCTCTAAGTATTATTCTCCCCTATAGTGTTGGTGCGTGGAAAAAATAGGCTCTCCAACCATCTAGGGAACACAAAAAAAAAGATATATTATGAGAAGTGATCATTACCATGTTTCAAATTTGGTCAATGGTTAAACCAACATTTGTGGGGGCCGTCCTTGAATGACACAGTTGTGGGTCTTGTGTCTCCAACATGAATAAAATGAATCAAATAAACAAAAAAATAGTTAGTACAAAATACTAATATAAAAATCCTAAGATAACTCAAATGAAAATAATAAATATCTTTATCTTCCATATGGAACATAGATTGCTTCACACTCCACCAACTTCATACTTCACTAAATATAGACTCACTACCTTACTAAATCATCAAGCCATATGAAATTCCAATGCCTTTATCAAACATGGGGAATCATGAAAATGTTAGGTCATGAAAATGTTAGGCGACTATTATGTGCCACACATGATACATGATACATAATACATGAACAAACCCTATGTTTCCATATTTTTTCAACATATCAACAAGACCATTAATCATTGTCCTATGATAAACACTACTTTTCACCCTCTCCACCTCCATCTCTACTTCCTGCTACCAGCACCTGTAAGATAATTATATTGAAAATTAAATAATGCTGTAAATTTATATTTAAACTTAAAACCAATCAATGTTTTCAAAATAAATGATTTTGAAGTTGTGTGATTTACCTGATCACCACCCATCATCAGTGTAATATCACCAGGGACATATCCAGTCATCTTCTAATATAAATCGACCAATGCTTTCTACAAAGTAGATATTTGAGCCCCCTTGTTCCTAAATTGTGTTTTTCATAGAAACATAATCTCTCTTAGAATCTCGACTGCAAACAAGAGTATATGTGGCTTCAATACCCAATGGCCTTCTAAAGACCTCAGATGGTAAGGTTCTTAAACACATCTGACACACTCGACTAGGATGATCCTTTCCAAGAACTTTACCAACTAAGTCATCCTGGGAGACTGAGTAGGACTTCACGAGATTGGAATCCCATAGTTATTTAATTTTTACCTATAAATAAAATATCAGTAATATTATAAGAAATATATATTAACATAGTGAAAACTTATAATAAGTTATTATAATTAAAAATAAATTCATACCCCAAATTCTTTGGCATGCTCATTAACAAAACTCGCATCATATTTTTTATGAACATCCAACCACACTTCTGTTCAGGATGCTTGGTTCCCTAAAATATGTGACTTCATTAAACAAAGATAAATCAAAATTTTAATATATTAAACATATAATTTTTTCTTATAAATATTTAAACTAATGAAAATATTACCATAGTCAATCAGCTTCTAGAAAAACTCTTTGACCCCGTAGTGTGAGGGATGATTTTCTTAGCCCAGATTGATGAATTCTTCCTTAAATGATCCTAAAATAAAGAAAATGTAATTTAATATTAATGTATGCAATGTCATATCCTTTTAATATACATGTATAAATGTAAAATGAGATTAATATAAAAATATATATGTAAATACCATGTGCTTATCATCACGATGTCTGTCAATAAAAACTTTCCATTTATCTCTAGGTGCCCCATTGGTTACCTTGTTATACATATGTTGGGAACTCAACGAAGTATCGTTGAAATCACCCCATAATATCCATTTAAAGTATTTCTATTTATTTCTAAGAATTTTTAATGTCCACTTTTGTACTAGAACATTAGAAATCGTAAAGAGGAAAACATTTGTACATAGAAATTCATTTCAAAAATATTAGAATTTAATAACATAATTACATTCGATTACACCATAATGTATTAAAATTGCCTTTATTTGTGAATTAAAAACTTCATTCTTCCAAGATGAAGGAATATGCCTCCAATCATCATAAGAATCGGAAGGGAAGCTGGCACCGCAGCCAGCTGACCTAGAATCAGGCCAAGTGATCCTATGACGTCATCTGTAGGGACCCCATAGAAATCAAATGGGAAAACTATATTTAGTCTGGTCAGATTCCATACATCTGAAATTTTCATATTTTTCTCTATAGTTTCATTGTTTCCATCTTTTATGAACAAATAGTTAGTATAAAAAAAGTGAAACAAATTTATTCATATTAAAATTTGTACCTATAACAGTAACCCTCCAGTATCCACACAAAGAACTAAGAGTGGAACCCTGATCCCTCACTACTGAGGCTATTGAATGGAAAGGCGTCAATTGTGCTGATAATGGGATGCTCATAGAGGGTGTGAGAGATGGTGCAGGGGGAAAACAAATGGTGTCTCAAATGCTGTAGTGAGGGAGACATATGGATCTTCATCTATCTGTGTGGTCGATGGAACAGTATAGAGCTTCCTCCTTATAATTACTATCATTGAATCAAATAAAATTAAATTCAGAACATATAATTAAAAAAAATTATGCAGAAAAAAAAATAGAAATGAAAACATATTCACAGTACTAAAAAAATATACATAATAGTGATAAATAATGAAGCATTTTAAATAAGGTTTTATATTTCCTTCTTACTACAATCGGTTATATAGACTTCTATTGAAGATTCTATCAAAATATTTGTTGTATTTATAAAATATAAACAAATGAAATAAAATGTTTTCTAGGTCTAAAATGAAGCATCAAAGAAGGTTGTGTGCAACATGTTGATATATAGTTGAAAAAGACTAAAAAAATACACGACCCTCATGGTAAATAATGAAATGGTTGATTGGTGGAGAATCATATATAAATGGTCAAATACAAAAGGATTATGCCCATGGTGTGAGTAACTTTGAAGTCTTGATAGTCAGCTAGGCTATATAGTGTATACGTAGTGGTGTGAGTGTTTAATGCTTGGGTAGGGGATTTAAAAGTTTCTCAGTGGCTATTCTACAAGGTAAGTGATATCGATAATTTCTGAAATGACACCAAAGTTGTCTTGGATTGTGGAATGAGTTTTTTTGGAAATGGTTTGAACCATAGTAAGTTACATGAAGGGATTATAAGAGGTTATCCTTGAGAAATATACTAATTAGTGTAGGGCCATATGAATTATATAGGATAAGATATGGAAATAGACTTAGAATCTTGAAACTCCTTGAGAAAGAATATTGGGATGTTGGAATGGGTCGAATGGCCCATGATAATTCATTGGTCTTGGGGTATCTATGTTGGTGGATCATAAAAGATAATAGTCACTCTCTTTGCATGTGTTTAGTGTAACCAGGTGATTATAATTAGGGGAATAGTCTCTCTTGAGTGTGGGGATCCAGAGGGAGTGAGGATAAATCATTATATAAATAGGAATTCCTAGTTAAAGGTTGTATAAGAATTATATAGTTTTGAAAGGGGTAAGCCTTGGAGGAACTGAGTGGATTTTGGTTAGTTCATATATGGACTTGGTTCTTGGGAAGTAATGGGAAGGGGAAAAAGAATCTGGTGATATCAGGATAGTGAAAAAACCATGAGGGTCATAATGAGTGGAATGATCATAGGGTTAAGTTGTGATGTAAGTGTGGCATAAGGGCATGAGATCATTATGGATACTATGTAGTAGAAGTTTATGTTTGAGATGAGGCTGGGGACTATAGACATAAGGATCATAGTGTAGAGTTACATCTCCTAGGTTCTCATCTTTTCTTACATTGTATATATGTGTTTATCTATGTTATATACCTCATGTTAGTGTGGTTTAGCTCATACGGTAATTCAAATATTAAGATTTGCTCCTCGCACCACTTCTAATAATGCTCTATATGTATGTAACTAGCCATGGGAGTTTCTATATACTGATATGGTTTGGCTTGTGTGGGAGGTTAAAAATTGAGATACCCTCCTCAGATTACTGCTGATGTTGACTGGTGGATATGAGATGTGTCCATGGGACCCTACCTAGAGCAAATTATTCAACTTTTGAGAGATTTTGGATATTGATATTCTATCCTTAAATATCATGTTATATGTGATGGATTTTCAATATGATTAGAACTGGCTATTATGATGACCTTACCTTATTATTTTTATTATGGTTAATACTAGATATTGAAATTTCATTTTTTGATGGAACTCTAATGACCTGAGGATACAATAGATGTATCACTGGAATTGATTGAAACAGGTGAGGTTAAGTGTTGGGGTAAACTGGTTAGCACCAGATAACCCAACATGGATTCTAGTAGACAAGTTTCTAGATGAAACCTATATGATAATTCTCAAATGTTTCATATGATATTCATAACAAAATAAAGGTTATACATGTGAAATTTAAAATAAGGAAACCCAAGGTAATCACAATGAAATCAATTAATGATAGAGAAACACAAATTTTCCCATATTTACACACTAAACATTCTCTACATCATAACCATAGACATGATTCATATCAAAATAATAAAAATTCCCTATATTAAATGATTTTACATGTTTAATATCAAAACAATATATTATTATAATTTATTCATATCAAAAAAAAGATAAACATGATTCTGAGGAAAACATAATACACCTTCAGCGTGTACAATATAATTTATTCTATCATCCATTTATTCCCATACCCAACAAACTTAATAAAATTGAATTTCATTTAATTTGAGAATGAGAATTTTCAATCAATCTATAACTACTAGGAAACAACCAAGACAATACAAAACCCTATACATAATTTACATACCAACTCCATGCTCCTGCATCACACATCACCACCACAAACATGATCATCACACAACTATATGACACATCATCCAATGTCACATCTAATTCCAACCAACAATTTTTTCAATGAAAAACACACTCTAATTAAAACCCAATTACCACCACTAATGGTAAAATCACCATAGGGAGCACATGATGCACAAAAAATGCATCAGTCACATAAACATATAAATGATATTTCAACATGCACAATACCACATTTCAAATTGAAAAATTGTAATTCATTACATTTCATAATTTTTAAGGTTTTTATTTTAATGTAATTATAGATTTCCATCTAAAAAAATAGAGGGGTTCACATGAATGAAAATCCAAAAAAAATATAGGGGTTAACATGAATGAAAATCTAAACAAAAATAGAAAATGAAAGAGAAAACGTGAAGAAGAAGGTACCTTGATTAATGGGTATATGTTTTTTGATGATCCAAAAGGTTAGAATCCACAATAGATATGATCAAAGGGAGCTAAGGGAGGTGAGGATTGAGACCAGCAACGAGGCTCGGGACTAGCGGTGAGGCGTAGAAAGGGGCGGTGAGGCTCAGGACCGGTGGTGAGGTGTGGGGAGGGTAGGGAGTCGGGGAGTCGGGGGTCGTGGGGGTTGGGGAAGTGGGGGTTCGGGGGAGAAGTGTCGGGTTTTTGGAAAAAAATAAAAGTTTTAGCGACTGGTTTTAATAAACTGTCACAAAATTATTTAAAAAAAATAGCAATGGTTTAATAATCCACCGCTAAAAACTGCCGCTAAACATTGATTTTAGTGTAGTGAGTATACATGTGTTACCACCAGTATACTTGTGCTACTTCCAGTGGACCTTTTTCTCTCTCCAAGATGATTCTTCCATCATCAATATATTACTTCCATTAGTTGAATCATTATACCATCAGAATGATTCTGCTACCTCCATTCTAAATCTGGTACCACCAGTATAGTTCTACTATCACTAGTTAAAGATATGATACAACCAGTCTGAATTCACTACCATTAGAATAGTTTTGTTTCTGCCATTTTAAACCCACTACCACTAGTCTAAATCCATTAACACCAGTCTAAATCTGATATCACCAAGCTAATTTTATTACCACCAGTTGATCTATGATTCCATTTATTTATACTTCTATTTCTATTATGAATTAAATTAAAATTAATTATTCTAATTGATAATTTATGTAATTTACTGAAAGTTGGATATTTTTTAAGTATGATGATTTAATAATGATTATTCTTAAAATGGCTACTCAAGAGAATAAAAAATCATACTTTTGGGATTTTTTACTCAGTATGTGGATTTATTTTATTATTATCCTATAACATTTTTCTTAATTTTCTAAGTAAACATGACTACTTATATTTATTCATATAAAGAATATTTAATATCTTATACATTTTTTCTCTACTCTTCTTTGTTTTAATTACTTTCAAGTTGTTCTTTCACTATCTATTTAAATCTTGAGCACAAAATTTTGTACTATATTGAAAAGTACTCCAATAATCTCTTCATACTTCTTTTTCATCTTTCATCCTAATAATTACTATGTAATATGTTGTTTTTATCCTATACTACTTTGTTTGATGTTGTAAATGTAAAACCCGATCTAGGTTTTGTATCTGTTTATATTTTAACAATCCTTCTTGGAAACAAAGGTGACTATAAAGTGGAGAGAAATATATATCATATTGATACTAAACCTCTTGAATTTAGTTCCATGGTGTGTTATTTTTTACATACTTTGTTTTTTTTAAATCGGTTTATTTCTTCAAAAAATACTTCAAAAATCAATAATCTGATATTTAGCTTTAATCAATGATTTATATACTATGTTTTATGTGTGTGTATTTATTTAAAAATAAAAATTGATTTAAAAATTATTTTAACTATGTTTTTATAAATCTTTAAAAATCTAAAATTATATATTTCCACTGTTTTAGTTAACTGGGTTATTTTTATAAATTGGGGAATTCAGTTTTCAATTTTTTTTAAATAAAAAAAATTATTGGAAACTCAATTCACCTACCTCTTGAGTTTTCCACTCTGACCAACAAAATTGTTCAATATGATCCCAAGGTAGAAATGGATATTATAGTCACCCATAAATCTTGTGGTTTTGATAAGAAAAGAAAGATGCAATTCAAAGAAGATTCTAATAATAAAAACCATCTATGTAAAAATGATGAATGTTCCTTTATGCTATATGTGGGGAAAAACATGGAGGAAATTGTTTTAAAGGGACTAGTAAATGATTTAAGTTTATAAATAATGTTCATCAGACAATTGAATATCAAAGTGATTTGAAGAAGTTATCTAATGATGTGAATGAAGAGAAATATCCACAGAATGAACCACCCACACTCTAGTGTTTAAAATGAAAGGAGTAGGGGGATTATACTCCCTAATGATCGAATTAGATAGTTAATGAATAATATCAATGTCATCAGCCTCTTAATCATAGTGAAAAATGGAAATAGCATGTGATCACTATTACTGATGTGGGTTATGAGAATGAAGTGGTGAAAGGTACACTTACCACCCACTCTAGAACAACTAATGTCTTATTTGATTCTAGATCTTTTATATCTGAATAATTTTCTAAGGGTATCACATTACCACCGTAATGATTATATTTTGAGTTAGTATAGAAAAGTCTTAATGGTATGATGATTTAATCTCAATTCTATGATTCTTCTATGATTGAAGTTTGTGGGGATTTTCTCCTTACAAATATTGTTATTCTCCCTCTAGTTGAATTTGATGTAATTTTTGGGTATGTCTTGGCTCTCTTTATATAGAGATCATATCAACTACCCTATAAGAGAAGTCACATTTCATATCCTAAATGAACCTTGATCATTTATCAGTGTGAGGATGAATACAATATTCCAATAGAAATTACTTCCATTTTATGGCTCTTAGTTCCTATTCATGAGGGGTATTTATCTCATATGGTTGGGGAGAAACTCAATATCAAAGATATTACTATTGTAATGGAGTTTATTGATTTATTTATAGAATATTTTCCTAGTATTACTCTAAATAATGAAGTTTATTTTTCAATAGAATGCATACTTGGTGCTATACCTATTTCAAATCCCCTTATTGAGTTTCAGTAATTGTAGAATCAACTCAAGGATAATTGTGATAAAGGATTAATTCGACCGATTTCATCACCATGGGGTGCACCTATTCTTTTTTTAAGAATAAATATGGATCAATGTTATTATACATTGATTACTGGGAACTTAACAAGATCACAATCAAGAATAAGTATCCCCTTCCCTATATTGATGATTTTTTTGATCAATTGTGAGGATCTCAATAATTCTCAAATATTTATTCTTATTCTGGATGCTATCAATTGAGGTTAAAAAGTGAAGACATTCCAAATACATACTTACATATAAAGTATGAGAACTATGAATTTATATTGATTCCATTTTGAGTTACTAATTCCCCCATTATCTTCATCTATTTAATGAATGAAGTCTTTAAATATTACCTTTATCAGTTTATGGTAGTATTTATATATTATATTATTATATACTCTAATATAAAGGGAGAGCATAAAGATAACTTTAGAACTATGTTCAAGACACTGAGGAAGGATAAAATATATTCCAAATTTAGAAAGTGTAAATTATAATTATAGAAAATATCATTCTTGAGGTATGTGATCACTAGTGATGGTATATCAGTAGATCCTTCTAAGACATAAGTAATTGAACATTGGACCAGACCAACCACTATGATTGAGATGCATAGATTTCTTGGATTTGATGTATATTATCAAATATTTTTTGAATAATTTCTCATGACTATCTAATACATTAACTAAGTTAACACAGAAGGGATTCAAGTTCATCTAGACTAATGAATGTGAAGAAAAACTTAAGGAGATAAATAGAAGAATGGCCAATGCTCCTATACTCACACTACCCTATAGTGGAAAAGGGTTTGTGATTTTCTATGATGTATATAATAAGGTACCAGGATGTGTTCTTATATAGAATAACATGGTGATAGCTTATTTCACTCATCAATTAAAGGTTCATGAATAGAATTACCTAACCCATGACTTGAAGTTAGCAATGTTAATCTTTGTATTAAAGATATTGAAGCATTATCTTTATAGAGAAATATGGGACATATATATTGATCATAAAAGTTTAAAGTATATATGCACCTAGAAAGATTTGAATATATGCTATATAATATGGTTGGAGTTGATTAAAGATTATGAATTCTCAATAAATTAACACCCTAGGAAAGCGAACAAGGTGGATAATGCTCTGAATCTAAAGGATCATGCTCTCTTATCTATGATGAGGATCAAAAAACATAAAATATTTATGGATTTTAAAATTATGGACCATGAAATCTTGAAATAAGGGTATAAATATTATCTTGATCAAATGAGCTTTCAACCATCTATCCATAAAAATATTAAATAGGAAAATAAGGAAGATGTAGAGATAGAAAATAAGTTGAGAGATGTTCCTGAGTTTAACATTGGTTGTGTTAGAATAATAAGGTTCAATAATAAATTATGTGTCCCTGTTATACTAGAATTGAATAAGGATTTATTAGATTAATCTCATAACCCATCATTCTCATTTAATCCTAGAAGTATGAAGACGTATATAGACCTTAAGAGGCATTTATGGTGGGATAAAATAAAAAGAGATATTGAAGAGTATGTATCTCGGTGCTTGGTGTGCCAACAAGTTAAGGCTGAGAGGTAGAATTCTAAGTGAATTTTACAACAATTACTCATTCTAATATGGAAATGGGAAAAATTCACCATGTATTTCATCATAATACTCCCCAAGAAATCTAAAGGGAATAATACTATTTGGGTTGTAGTAGATCTCCATACAAAGTTAGAAAATTTAATTAGTATTAGAGAATATTTAACTCTTGATTATAATTACTAGATATAAGTTATTAAAATGGTAAGGTTATATGGAGTACCACATTCTATTGTATCCGATCAAGATTAAAGGTTTACCTTGAAGTTCTGGAGAAGTGTTCAACAAGATTTGGATATGAAGTTTTGTTTCAGTACTTTCTATCATCCTCATATAGATGGTCAGTTTGAGAGAAACATTAGAACCCTAAAGGATATGATAAGATCATATTCTCTATATTTCAAAGGTAGTTGGGATCAACACATTCTTCTCATTGAATTCTATTATGAAAATAACTTTCCCTTTATTATTTAGATGGATCCTTATGAATCCATATATAGAAAAGAGTATAGAACTATTAAATTATAGTATGAAGTTAGATAATTGAAGATATTGGGACCTTAACTAGCTATGGAAATTGTAGATAAGGTTAGATCCATTTATCATCACATCATGGTAGCTCAAAGTTGACAGAAGAGATATACTGACAATCATCAATGAGATATGGAATTTGAATTTAGTGAGAAGGTATTCCTATGAATTTCTACAAGGAATAATTTTATGAGATTCAAAAAGAAGGGAAATTTTATCTCTAGTTATATTGGACCCTTCAATATTCTTAATTGAGCAGGGACGGTATCTTATCACTAGGTGCTTCCACCGAACCTCTCAAGTCCATTATGTATTCCATGAATCTATTTTGAGTAAGAACATACCTAATCCTTCACATATAATTAACTTAGAGGTTCTAACACTAGATAATCATATTTCCTATGAAGTATAACTGGTATAAATCCTAGATCAAAGTGATAAAGTTCTATATAACAACACTACTTACATGGTTAAAGTTCTTTTGAGAAATCATAAATCCGAGGAAGTTATATGGGAACCTAAGGATGTGATGAGGTACAAGTATCCTCATTTATTTTTATTATAGTAAAAACATTTCAAGGGAGAAATTCATTTTTACGGGGGTAGAATGTAACTCCCCTATATTTTATAAGTATTCCTTTGAAAAAATTGAAGTATTTGATATCTTTCTTTACACACAACCCTAAGTCTAAATAAACCATGATATATCATGGACTTTATAACCTGGTCATTGGATTGGTGGTTATGAAAATTATTAACTACATTAGGAAATATATATATATATATATTAATTCAAATGTATTGATTAATTCTTAATAAATAATCATTAGATTTTATAATAAAATCATTTCATTCTTAAAATACATTTTTTTCTAAAGAAATATAATTTTATATGTGTTCAATATTTTTATATAAATAGATATATTGATCACTATTAAAAAAATTAATTAAATGTATTAATAATTTATTAATAACCATTCATACCTTAGTTATCTAATGGCTAGTACTGAATATAAAACCATTTGAAGGTGAAAGAATCATTTTTCATAAAACTGATTTTTTATGTGCACAATGTGTTTTTATCTTAATTAAATAAATAAATCACTACTAATTAAATATGGTAATGAAATTTATAGAATATATATTAAGTAAAATATCTTAACATTCATATAATTTTTTTTAAAAGGTAAGGAATGAAATTAAATTTAGTTTTATGATTAAAAAATCATTTATCAAAAAGATGATTTTCTTGTATTTTGTGCATTTATTTTAAAATTAATTTTTGTGAATTATAGAAATTTAATTTGTAAAAATATTTTACATATTTTGAATCATAATTTTTAATTTTTTTTTAATGATTCCACTTTCGTTTTTTTATAATTAACAGTAAAAATAGTAAAACTTGTTACCACTGTTAGGATTAAAACGGATTTACTAGGGGTTAAAATAAGAAATAAGGGTAAAAATGACACTTAAACTTGTATAAATATTATTGGTTTACTATATTTAGACCTTATATTATATTTCCTTCAACATATTTTCCATTTGGTTCCACTTTGAAAATAAATGACTTTATATTATTTAAATCTTTTAAGTAATTCCATGTATGCCCATCCCCTCACTTATAAAAGGGAACCTCTTCTCTTCCCTTATTCACATACATTGAGAACTCTATATAAAAAATACCTTCCTAAAATAATTCCTATATTACTTATTTTAATTATTTATCTTCTTATATTACCCTAATACCATCCTAAGAAGGCTTAAGGTGTATTCCAAAGGAGGACGTTCAAAGAAGAGGTAATTGTCTTACCCGACTCTTTCAAGGTTTATTTCTTCTTCTAAGTCCTCTAAAATTATTTAATATATCAAAAAAAATACATTATAATAAATATACCAATTTTTTATTATGATTATGGTACAACCATATTACACCACATTTCCATAAAATGAGAAATGAAATTAATGATCAAGTGTATATGTGGACTACCACCTCTATGAAGCGATGTGATTCATTCTATATCACCACCTCACATGGCTATTTATAATGATGGATTTAATAAATATATATGATATTTTTGATATAATTATGGTTTTTTAATGATAAAATATTATTTATCTTTCTTTACTTCTTTTTATAATAAAATAAAACAATGTCCATGTGTATGTAAGGACTACTGCCTCTATGAACGATGTAAATCATTTTTTTAAACATAAATTTTATAGCTGGTTATAAATATGTATATAATGAATATATATAACATTTATATCATTATTAAAATTATTTATATTATGTAATCATGATCAATATTCAAGGATTCTAATCACTGAATCGAAACATACATGAAAAATGAAGCAGTTAACACCCAAAATGACGATGATAATGAAAGATTATTAATGGATGGGTGATAAGATGTTATAAGGAAAACATTTATGTAATTATAAGAATTAATATGGTTTTATTATATAATTATAATAAATTTAAATTTATTATACATGAGGTTATATGACTTATGAAGCAAGGTGTACTTGTGGAAAGAGTTTTATGTTACAATCTCACGGTTTACCTGAATTTTTTACGCTTAAATTTTAGATTATAAAATTATATAATATATATATCAGAAATCTTTTTTTTTATTATATGATTATTTATTAATATTATAAGTTTTTTTTTCATTTTTCTCTCTTTATGTACTCAAAAGTCTGAAATAATGTTTTAAAGGAAAATCAACTTTATTTTTCTCTTTACCCATAAATTTTTTTCCATAAATATATTTTCTTTAAAATGTTTTAAAGAATTTTTTTAGTATTATAAAATGATTTATTAAATCCATTTTTACCCATTTATGAATTTTTATAAAAAAATTAAAAGTAATCTTCTTTTCATTTTCCGAATGAGGTAATTTTTCTAATAGTATGAAGTAAATATTTATTTTACACTAATGATTTTTTTCGCCATCATTACTAATATTTTATTTGAATATTCATTTATAAGTTTCTAGGGTATTTTAAAATAAAATTTTCTTCCTAATATTTTAGAATTTTTTAGATTTAAAATGAGTGATTTAAAAATAAAAGAGATTTTTTCCTCAATAAATGTTTCAGTGACATTTTAAAGGTATTTTCACCTATAACAACATCCATTGATGTTATTTATGTTTCACTGGGGATATGATCCATTGATACCATATTTATTCTTTATCTATATGGTTAATAATTATGATGATGAAATCTTGATGAAAGCCTTTTTCTCTTCCATGGGTTAAGATATAAATAAATGATAAATGTTTTCATGATCTTATGGTATAAATATGAATAGATTTTGATTATGTTATGGGTAGGTATATTATAGACCTCTAATAAATTGGGTGATTTTTAATGTTTATGATCTCAAAGGGTACATTAGAGGTTATCCCAATCTTAAAAATGGTACATGGGTGGTTAACCCAATCCCAACATGTGATGAATGTCTTGGTAGATATCCTTAACAAATGTTTTTATGATTATGATCATGCCACTTTTTATGCAACTTGATATGACATGTTTTTTATGCTTATGATATGATATCATGATCTTTTATTCAAATATGATTTATGTATTATGATTTTCCAAATATTTATTCCTTGATTTTGATCTATGAATTTCTAGATATGATTTTCAAATTTCAATCTCATATTATCATACCCTTATTCTCACGTTATGATTATATATTATCATTGACTGATATCTTTCATGTTTACCATTATTGATCATTTGAGCTCACCCTTTCTTATTCTTTCTTTCCCCTGGTTATGAAGAAATATTTTAAGTAGGGAATGACTAAGAAGTGTACATCGTAAGAAGAACATTGTGATAGATGTTGAATATATTTCACTAAATAAGATGATTTTATATCTATTATTCAAAGAAACTAAACCTTTACAGTTATAGGGAATGTATTTTTATGATATGTATTGAATATTCATCTAAAATGATGTAAATTTTATGTATCTAATGTTCGGGTAACCTCATTACCCTATTTGTATAGATTGTTTTGGCTTGAATAGTGCCCCGGTGAGGCATGTGTGGGTAAGTCTAGTGGATTTTGTATTTGATTTGGATGAAATGTTGGCTAAAAATTGGTCTCATGTTATATAAAGTCTAGGATCATATCCCTTTAACACCTAGTGAGTTTCCCATGTTTCTTTTTCATTGAAGATAATTCCATATAGGGGATTCCTACCTTATAATTTCATCCTCATATTTATTTGGACTCTATGGAACCATTGTTCAACTATTATTAATTTTAAATTGATTTATTGATATATGTTGACAACTTGATTTTTACTTTATTTCTTTCATGACATGGTTTATGTATTAAATGGTTTATTTAAAAGTTAAGTTCTTAATAAATATTTTGACAAAGGAAAAAATATTTTTTCATTAAAATGTATAGTTTTATAAATCAAGGTAATTTTAATATCATTGTTTATAAATGTTTCCTTTTAAAATGAAGTTTTATTTTAATTTCAGAAGGAATTAGATTTCAAAATAGGTATTTTTAAAGGAAATAAATGTTAATTGTATTCTCTTATTCACTCCCCTATTAAATCATATTTTATAAATATAGTTCAAAATAAAATTATTGAAATTTCATTTATAAGGAATTGTATAAACCCATTGTTGAGATCATTCTAGAAATATTTATCTCATGCCCTATATACACATCATCATGTGTATGTAGTTCTCATGTTCTCTTTTAGGTGACCAGGTTATACCCTTGTCAATTCTTACTGACTGGTTTTGTGGGAGGATTTTTTAGGAGGTAGCGAGTGTCCATGGGCCACTTAGAGTTGGTTTTTACTACTATTTGAGTTTGTTTTTTGTGGTATGATGATGTATCAACCAAGATAACATACACTTTATTATTATTTAGTCTTTTTTATTGTATCTCATTGTATTCAATTTTGTATGATGTTTTATGTTTATAAATTTGTTTTTTCATATTTATTGGATATGACTCATTTGGTTTTCTTATTTAATTAGTTATACTTATATTATTTTACATGGTCTATTCTAGATTTTTAGTAAGATTACACTACCTTTTTTACTTTGATTTGAGGGTGAAATCATTCCTAATATAATTTTTATGATGCATAGGAAGTATTTTCTAACCCATGGGAATTAGGAACTCCCTTTGGGACCAATGGTGGGATGGGTTTTGTGACATGATGGGTTAGATCGAGAGTATTTTTTATAAATGATATAATATAATAGGTTTTTAAAAATCATAGGTTCCTAAGGTGTCCTCTAATTTTTTGGGTGCATAATTTCTAGTATAAAGATTAAGGTTGTCTAAAATTGAGAGTTTGATCATGAGTAGGGTCTTGATCGCCACATTTCATGGTGAAACTTGAGTTTCCATCCATAGTCTATATTTGAGTCTTTAATATTGATTTATTTATTGATGATTTTTGATTTATTTTAATGTGGGTAGAAGGTATTTGAATAATCGATGAGTTTTGAAAATAATTTTTGGGGCTCTTTTAAGTTTTACTGTGGAAGTGGATGAAGAACAAGGGATACACGGTTAGCTCACACTATCTAGTAAACCATGAATATCCCGTGTATATGGTTCTAAGAAATTCAAAGTTATTATTACATAGTTGACGCATGGTCCACCAATCCATGTGGCCAAACTATGCATAGATTTTCATACCTTAAAAAAAATTTAAACCTCTTTTGATTTAAAATTCCTTTAAAATTGGTTTCCACTTGTCAAAGATGGATTAAATAAGGTTTATTAATGTTATTATTATGATTAGGATTAATTTTATTTGGTAATCTGTGCTCCTTACTTTTTTATATGTTTGTTATAAAGGTTTTGTTTATGTGGAAGGAGGATTTTATGAAAATATTTAGTTTATAAAGAGGTTTAATAAATTTTTTGTGAAAATAAATTTAATTCTTATGAGATGCTTCAAAATTTAAATTGAATTTATTGAGTTTTTTAAATAAGGAATAATTTTTTCAAAGGAATTTTATTTTATAACAAAGGTTGGATAATGTTTTAATATAAAGTATTTTGATTTTGGAACCAGTGTTGCTGGTTCATTGGAAAAAATACATTAACACATATGAAATATTTTTGAGGATATATTAATTTATAATGAAACATGGGTGGAGTTTTAGAATGAAGGTTAATATTTTCTTTTAAAAGAGGATGATGTTTTTCAAAGATAATATAATGTTTTAAATTTCCCTAATTGGGTATTGAAATTAAAAATTTGGGTTAAATTTGTAAAATTAATTTATTTATTTTTTAAAGAAATTTTGGATGTCTCTAAAAGGATATGAGTGTTATTAAAGTACATATTCTTAGATAAAAATTGATTTTTTACTCTTCTTTAAATATTTTGGTTATAAAATATGAGTTTTTTATTCATATTTTGTTTTCAAAGGTGGCTATTTTCAAATAGAAGTTTGGGAAAGCATTTGAAATGAAATGGTTTTGATCAGTTTTCTAAATAAGAAGAGAAACTTTTAAGGTATGGTTTATTTTTTAAAATGTATACACAAAGATAAAATAATTTTTATTTCATGTTCTTTTATGGTTAATTATGTTCCTATTTTAACAACTTGGTTCATATGGGTTTTTCAATTCATTATGTGGGATATAAACTGATTAAATTCATGTTTTCTATTATTTGGATTATTCCTCCCAAAAAGGTCTTGAGAAAAGGTAGAAATTATATCTCTAGAGAGGAACCCCAAGGGGATTCTATTTATTTTTCAGGTGTAGTTTTTTCAATGGTTAGACCAACCTAGACTTGTAATATAGTGGAAAATCCAATAATCTTATATAATCTTGGAATTCATGATCATCATCTTTTTCCATTTTTAGTGATCAAGTACTGCATGAAGCAAAGTACTGGCTAAAAAGGAATTGATATAAAATTAAATCCTTTGGAAACCCTTGAGGCCTAAAGGGTGAGAGCTATCATGGACCTATTAAAAATCCCAAGTAGAGTGTGGGGTGATTCCGTTATCCCATTAAAACTTCATGGTGACTTGTCTTTGGATCTCATTGATATTCTATTTTTAGATTCATGATCGATAAATTTAGAGCAAATTGAATCTCATGAGGTAGATATTATCTAGTATTTTTTAGGTATTTCTTTGTTAGGTGATTATGGGATGTTAGTTATTATTTTGTATATCTTGCTTCAGTTATGATAATGTTTCCTGTGGGTTATATTTTATAGATTGGGTATTTTATATTTTGTTTTTGATGGATTGAACACGGGAAACTTGGATAGGTTCTCAGAGGGTAAAAAATGGGCTTGGTTTATTTTTAGATCAAGTTGGATCCATTTGGATTATGATGGATTCACTATGGGTGTAATTACATTGGGGGTTCTATATTACCCTCCTTCTTAGTTACTTAACCTAAGGTTAGATCCATGTTGTTCTATGTTGAGGGATATTTTTAATTTGTGGAATTTCTTACTCGGATTCTAAGTGATAATGTTTTTAGTTAGACCTTTTCTTAGACTGCTTTGGTGTATTACCTATGGTTAGTGATTTATTTATGGAATTTAAAATTAGTTTCTTGGATGGTTGATGAGATTAATATAGGTGTTTTTTTTACTTTGGGTATTTTTTTGAGTTATATTTTTTTTGTGGAATATCTTTTTAGGAGTTTCCATCACTTTGAACCACCTTTTTTTATGAAATTTAAATATTGGAGATAATTTAGATGGAATACATGTTCTTTAGGCTTCGTGTCTCTTTTTTGTGAGTTTAATTCCACTTGGATGTGTTGGGTGATATATATGTTTTTCTTTGTTAGTATTTTGGAATAGTATTTGGTCGGTGGTTCCCTATTCTTAGGATCCTTCTTGTTTTCCATATCCTTCCCACCTCTCTTTTGAGGTGTTGAGGTTTTATCGATCGATTGTGAACTATCTTTTACTTATGACTTTCTATGTGTAGAAAGTGGCATGTTGGGGATAATTTTAACACCTATATGTCACATTGAGTTCTTTTTTAGATATTTTTTTGATATCTTAATATTTTTGAAGTTTTTCAGTATTTATTTTAATTTTTTGGAGTTTTCAAGGTGTTTTATGGGTACTTCATGGTTACAGAAAACTATATAGGTTTCATAGAAAACCATGAGAAGGTATTTAGTGGGGTTTCATAGGGATTATTCATGGTTCTCCCAACTGTGTGAATCCCTCAGGTAAGCTTTGTGACTTTTTTGGGAGTTTGAGGGTGACTCTCTTGGTTAGAACATGGTAGGGGAAATATTGTGGACCAAACCATGAAATGTGTGTGTAAGGAGGGGTGTGGGTCTATCCAGTGACTCCTTTATGGCTGTTTCATGGTTTACCTAACCATGTTACCAAACCATATGACTCACACAATTTTTAAAATTTATGAAATTACTGATTGTCCCTTCTTTTAATTAAAAGGGTTAAACCCCTTTATCCTCTCCATTTGGATCAACCGATTCTAGGCATGAAACCCCCATTTATCCTCCTCTCCTTTTTGAATTTTACTTTGGAATTATTCCATGTTTGTGATTGATTCTTCATAGGGTTATAGGCTTAAACTTCATCCTAAGTTGGTCTTCTGTCATTGAAAGTGAATGCTCCGGCTAGTGTTATGGTAGGGACTTCTATAAAATTACTTTACTTGGAATGTATTTTAATGCTTAAGATTTCCTAAAATAATTTTATATAAAATTATGATTTTATATGGTACCCTAAATGGTTGTTAAAAAAATCAATATTTTCATTGGCATTAAAGGATTTTCATTGATTTTATATTGTTTTTTTTTTGAAATGGTTGGTCTAAAAATTTCAAATGAATATATAAATTCCCTAGAGGCTATTTTCAAGTGGAATTAAAATTTTAAATGGTGTTTGATATTGATGTGATTTTTCTAAGAGGTTTTTTTTCAATTATATTGGGGTATTTTTGTCAAAATATATTTTAAAAGATAAAGTCCCTAATTTAGAAAAATGGTCTTAGTTCTCAAAATGGGGTTTCAAGGAAATTGTTAGTTTTTAATTTATTTTAGAAGGTATTTCTAAAGAGTATTTTTAAAATTTCACTTTCAAAGCTCGATAGTTATGGATCGGCATCCCAAGCTAGTTTTCAAAGGCCCATTTGGCACATTCTAAAATTTAATTTAAGTTTTTATTTTATGATTACCTCGAATTTGGAACCTCTTATTTGATACGCCTTATTTAATATTTTTCCATTTATGGGATATATATTGATTATTATTATGTAATTATTGATTCTTATGCATGGATATGAAAGGGACTGTTTATTTCAATGGTTTTGGAGGTGATATTTCATTTACTAATTAGGCTATATTGATTCATTTGTTTACCATTGGATTATTATTTCTCACCTCCGCTTGATTGACTACATGGGAACCTTAGGCACTAAAAGATAGGTTTCTATTTATGATATACTAGTTAGCTCACACACTAGCTAGTGTCCCTTAGTTGTATGATTTGTTCTCGCTATGAGAGTTCCCCCAATGAGGACTATATGGGTAATTCAGGTCAATTGTATATTTTTTCAAGATACAACATAGGTTGAAATTCATCCCTATGTTATGTATCATCTAGGACCATCTCCCTATATCACCCTATGATTTTTTCATGTTTCTTGTTCATTTTTCATTATTCTATATAGGATATTAATTCCTCGTACTTTCTTGAATCCCCATGTTTATTTGGAATCGATGGAACAACTATCCTGCTGCTATTTATTTGTATTTTCTTAATTTATATATGATTTTGGCTTGATAGTTACTTTATTTCATTCATAAAATAGTTAATGTATTAAATGGGTTTTTTAAAAGATAAGTTATTGAGAAAGGTTTTGATAAATTAAAAATATTTTTAAATCAAAATGTATAGTTTTATAAATCAAGGTGGTTTTCCTCTCATGGTTCATAAATGTTTCCTTTTAAAGTGAAGTATTTTTTTAATTTAAAATAGAAGAGGATTTCAAAATAGGTATTTTCAATGGAAATAAATTTTATTTGTGTTCTCTTAGACACTCCATGTTAAATACTATTTTTAAAATATTGTTTAAACTAGAATTATTGGAATTTAATTTATAAGGAATTGCATAGAACCCTTGGTGAGATCGTATTGGACATGTTTATCTCACACCCTACATAAAAACCCTCATGTGTATATAGTTTTCATGTTCTCTTTTTGGTTCCTAGGCAATTCCCTTATTTATTCTTGTCAATTGGTTTCATGGGAGGATTTTTTGAGAGGTGGTGAGTAGCCATGGGCCACATGGATTTGGTTTTTTCTTTAGTTTAGGTTTGTTTTGTTTGGGATATTGATGTATTAACCAAGAAGACATGCTATTTATTTTTATATAGTTTTAGTTTATTATATCTCATTGTATTCTATTTTATATGATGTTTCATGTTGATTTAAATGAGATGGTTCGTCTTTATTGGATATCACTCATTTGGTTTTCCAATTTAATTAACACTACTTATCTGGTTTTTCATGGACACCCAATCTATGGATGCTCTATGCCTGATTTTCCTATAGAATCCACTTCATTTTTTACTCTGATTTAAGGGAAAATTCATTTTCAAGAGAATTTTTCATGATTCCAAGTCTCTAGTTTATAACTTGTGGGGATCAGGAACATCCTTAGGACCTATTGGTTAGTCAGGTCAGGTGGCATGTGTGGTCAGCCCAAGCCAGTTCATTACAAATAGTATTAGAGCCTAGGTTTTTGAAAGGACTAGGTTTTTGATGCACCCTATTGTTATTTGGGTGCATCATTTATAACAGACCGGAACTTGCACTCCCAGATCCGGTGCTAAAATCATAAACTTTACATTTCTAGATTTGAGACTAATAAAGGTGACCCGATTTTCACCATCCAAAAACTTTTAACATGAAAATGAAATATTGGATAAATTACATACCCAAAGTCATTTTAGGTTTATAGTTTTAGAGAATAAAGAAAAAATATTACATAAAAATACTCACGACTTCAACAGAGTATCTTTCACACTATACACAACTTTTCTTATTTCATATTATATCATCATCATCATCCACATGAAACCCTTTTATAAATAATTCATTTAATATCATTCTTGATGACCTTGGGAATAGAAAACATAAGAAGGGTGAGCTCAAATTATCAATAAGGGTAAACATAAACATTAACAACTGAATGTCATCAGTGATCATAAGAAGAGTATAAGGGTATTATGACATAATCAAAGTGAATGAGAATAATATAAGAATATTCATACCCATAAATACATGGATCATCAAACATGAAAACATGGAATAAGGATTTAATAAAGGTAAGATTCATAATAATCAATAATCATGAGCCATGTAATATCAATATTGATCAAGGGAAGCATTTATAACCCATATCAAGCATAATGAAAATGTGTTGGAATCTTGGAAAATTTACTTCACAACCTGTGTTAAAACCATGTTAAAAATAACTGGATCCTAGTTAAATTCATAGGATAAACCCACCGATAACCCCTCCATCTGTTCTATTAAGATGAGGAAAATTACCCAATGCATTGGATCATTATCTAGGAACACCCATCATATAATCTATATTAGGATTACTCAACACTATCTAGGTTCACCCATCATGTAAGCTATATCGAGCTCACTCAACACTGTCTGGGAACACCCAACATATAATCAATATCAAGCTCACCCATAAGCTATAATGGAGATCAAGCCTTATTATAAGATATAGTAGGATCACCCATTCATTATCAATAATTTCCAAACACCGTTCATGAATAAAAATTTATAATCCATCACTTTTTAATCATGAAAATAATCAATGTTCTTTCATAGCTCAATTAACAAGTAAAAAAGAAATCAGTTTCACAAAAATTTCATAATATATCCAAAAAAAGAATAAGGATGGTATCGATAAAACATATACCCCAACTATGTTGGGTCCTAGGTTTTCAGCTAGGGTGGAGGGTTCTCTTACTATAGATCTTTCAACTTAGGAACTTCAGGAGGATTCTTCCTTTCATGACTTCTCTTTGGTGGCACGCTTTGGCCGTAGCAAGCCACCCCTTGGATTCTTTAGGGACTTTGTTGAGACCTAGGGCATGAACCTCCTGATTGTAGTTTCTGACTTATCTAAGGTGGATTTTTTCATCCATATATTCTCCAAGGAGGATTTCTTTTAAGGCTTAGGCTAGTAAGGAACAGTGGTGTGGCTCGTGGAAGTTCTCTCTATCCTAGAAGTTGTGGGACTACCATTTTGGTAAGGAGTCTCCCTCAATGGATATTCGGGTATCCTTGCCTGGTCTTCTATTTCCCTTCCAAAACCCGTTAATTTTGAAGTCGTTTGGAGACTCCTTAAGATTCTTCCTATGATCCAATGAACCCACTGAGCATCTTTTAGCTGCTATGAATCCCCATATCTGTGTGGAGAGTTATCTCTTAGTGGGATTTCCATATAGAATTTTACAATTCTTTGGGGATGGTTTCTCTTGGTGGAATAGGGTCTTCTTCAAAGGCTCCCCCAGGTTATTTATGACTTGTGGCATGTACAGTCACTTGGAGGTGGTCTATCGTCGAAGGAGGGTGGAGCCTTGAGTGCCCGGCTCTGGTTTTCGGGAGTCCCAGCCTGTCAGATCATCCTCACCGGCTAGACAGGTAGCATAGGTTTCCATTGAGGAGATTTTTTCAAATTCAAACTCTGGGACGTATCCTCATGCACCGTCTGACATCTCTAACATCACTGGCACGTATGAGGTGGGTGATCACTCATAGGAATCCTTGTCTCCATCCTCGGACTTGATTTCACTGTCTCCTATCCCCATTAGAGTTTAAAGGGTCCCCTCTTTCTCTGGTCCCTCCATGATGGTTGCGGTAGGCCCCTGGGAGCTCTATGTCCTCCCATTCAACCCTAACCCACTTCTCCCAGATCCCTTTCTCCTCTTTCTCTAGCATTGTGAATTTCATCCCAAATCTTCCTGGGTTTTCTCTATCACTCTCTGAGTAGTAGTCTGGAATCCTTAGTAAAGGCATCCTCTTGGGTGGACTCGGTCCCTGTGGGTATTCTGGAGAAGATTGAGGTTTTTGGGGCACCCCATAGTGAATGGTGTTAGTTTCCCTTCTACAAGGGGATTCAACTCCTTTCTCTCTCCACTAACATTCATAGGTAAGGTTTTATATGTATGAGGACACTAATGTTCCTATGGTAAATAATATCCTCTCGCCAAAGCTCACCCCGCAGGATGAAGTTTCTGGTCACCCGGTCTAAATCTAAGGAGGCTGGTTTGTCTCTTTCCCCTACTTCATACTATTTATTTGGCCAAAATGCCAAGAGATCCCACATATGATTTTTTCCTTGATTATATGTAATTACCAAGGCTTGGGGGTCCAATAAAAATGTGCCTTTATGGCCTCATAGTCTAGGAAACATCATTCCTTTATCATGGTCATCTTGGAAACTGAAACAAAATCCATGTAAACTCCAGGACCTTACTAGGAAGATTGGATATTGTAGGTTCTGGAATGGATATCTAGACAATTATCATATTTTTATTTACTAGAAGAAGAATGTGTAAGTTGAGGTGACCAGTATGATGAGTCAGTGTATCAATAAGAAGATTTCTAGTATAGGGAGTGAGGTGCTTTTTTCTTTCATTTATAACAGTACTGAGTCACCAAGGAGGATTTACCTCTAGAATTCCTTAACTTCCTTCCATCCAGGTGGCCTTCCTTGGTTTTTAGGGGAGATTTCAACTCAATTGTTGACCCATATGAGAAAAGGGGTCTTCTTTCTTATGTTACTAGTGGCATATAGGATTTCCAGTCATTCCTTTCTGTTGCAGGTCTTCTGGACATGGTTTTAAGCAACAACAAATTTACATGGTGCAACAACCGTATGGGTACCAGTCGTATCAGGAGTCTCCTAGATGGGTGCCTTTCAAACCTATAGGGCATGTATCCATTCTCTTAGGCCTCGATCACCCATTTATATCATTCCTTCTCTGATCATGCTCCATTGTTGGTGTAGATTCAAAGGGATCCCATTGAGGGTAATTCCTTCCATTATTCTAGTAACTGGCACTGGGCATAGGGTTTCATGCAGATGTTGAAAAACTCGTGGGAGAAAGAGGAAGTTTGGAGATCCTAGTGTGGTCTTTCAAGTCATCTAAAATGCTTAAAAAAGGATATAAAAATATGGTTTGCTGAGAGACCCCAATATCTCATGGGCATGGATATAATTCAACTTGATATTGATGTGTTAGAGGAAGAGTTGAAATCCAACTAGAATGAGAGTAGGATTTCTATGATTTTTGAAAAAAAAAATCCTGGCTAAGAAACAGCTTGAAATTGAAAGGTATTATAGGAAAAGGTCTCGGTTCGATGGATTAAAGAGGGTTATCGGAATAGTACTTTATTTCATGCATGTTTAAAGGACAAGAATAGCATGAGACTCAAACTCAACCTTGGTAATGGGGTGTATAATTATGATATGGGGTTTTTTGGCCATATGGATCTGGATCACTTTGAAAATATTCTGGGTGGTGGTTGGCCCTCCAGGTATGAGAATTTTCATGATGTGAAGGGGGTTGAAACATTCTTGGGTTGCATTCTGTAGCTGTTGGAGGGGCCTGACCATACGTGTCTGATGTCAACACCGTCTAGAGAGGAAATAAAAGACTCAGTCTTTATGATGTCTCATGACAGTTCTCCTGGACCGAAAGGGTTCCTGGGGGCATTTTATGTGGGTGCTTGGGATATTGTGGGTACTCAGGTAGTGGAGGTATTCCTGGACTTCTTCCATGGTGGTTCCCTCAATAGGAGAATATGTGCATCTAGGGTGGTTCTTATCCCAAAAATCAAATATCCCTCTAGCCTCACTCACTATATGCCTATCTTATTGTGTAATGTGTCCTACAAGATCCTAGCTAGTCTCATCTCGCAAAGGCTGAGTAGTGTGATTCCAAGGCTGGTTTCAAGAGAGCAACATGGATTTTTTCAAGGTAGGATCATTCAAGGGGTGGTGGGCGTTGTGAATGAGTTGTTCAAGGATATCAACAAGAAATAAATTGGTTCAAATATCATTTTTCAAGAGGATATAGACAAGTCCTATGATACCATGGAATGGATCTTCATTATTCAGGTGATGAGGAAGTTGGGATAAGAGGAATGGTTTTGTGACCTTTGTTTCAGGTTCTATTCTTCTCCTTGGCTGTCAATTTCCATTATGTGGAAGGTTTTTGGTTTTTTCAAAATGGTATGTGATGTTTGACAAGGTGGTCTCTTTTCTCCTAATATCTTCATTTTAGCCCAAGATGCACTCTCCTGAAACGTATACAGAGGACTAGAGGAGGACAGATTGTCTCCTTTTATTTCTTGAGGTGTCTCCAAAGGCATATCTCACCTCATGTTCGCTGACTAAATCTTGGTTTTCATGAAGGGGAGGAGGAGGTCTCTTCATGGATTCATGGAAATCATGCACACATACGAACTCTTGATCTTAAAAAGTATCAACTATTTGAATAGTCATGTTTTTATATCTAAAAAATTCCCAGATCATCATTGTAGAGCCATTCAAGAGATCTTGGGATGTTAAAGGAGAAAATTTCTGATGATTTATCTTGGTATTCAAATATCCTATGGACGGATCAAGAACCACTTATTTGATGATGCCATCAACATAATTCTTGGAATGATTATCAACTGGAAAATTAAGTTTCTTTCATTTGGGGGAAGAGTCACCCTAATCAACAGTGTTCTCATGTCCCTTCCTATGCACATATTATCGATCGTTAAACCTTTAATGGGAGTTATTGCAAAGATGGAGAAAATTTTCACTATTTTTCTTTGGGATGCCAACCAAGCAGGGAACTGTCATTGGTCCTCTTTAATACATTTGGTGATGCCTATCGACAAGGGTGGGGTGGGGTTCCATGACATTTCTGGTACCATGTAGGGGTTGTAGGCATGGTTGGTCTAGGAGATTATTGTGGGGGTTCCTTATGGGATTCATTCTTTAGAGGAAGATACAGGGCGGATGGCGAGACCTTTATGTTCCACATATCTGGTCTCTCTCCCCTTGAAAATTGTGTGATCTCCCATTTGGAGCTTATTCATGGAGTGTCACGGTGGATTATTGGAAGAGGTGATGTTAAATTTTGGGGGGGAAACTAGGTAGGTGAACAGATTTTCTTCCTTAGATGTCCCATTCCCACAGTCTCTTTTAAGGAGGCGTGTGCATTTCCCTAAATTATTCATAATATTTTTAGTTAGGACCAGAGGAATATTTTTGATAGCATAATCTTGAACAATGAGGTGGATATGTGTTGTTTCATAATTTTGTCCTTGGGAAAGTTCTCTATCCAAGATTTTAGAAGGTTGCAGCTTGCGGACGGGATCCTAGATGACTGGCCCTCGAGGGTATGGTGCAAAGAGTTACCTAAAAAAATAAACTTTCTCATTTGGAGGATTATAAATTTTTCACTTCTGACTGATGAGAGTATTCAAAGAAAAGGAATCACCTTGGCTTCCCACTATTTTTGTTGTGAGCATCTGCAGATGGAGACAACATTGCACCTTTTTTTCAGAGTGAATGGTCTGATTGACTTTGGTCCATGCTTTCCACTCACCCCCATTGTCTTAATCCTCATCCTTCCTTCCAAGATTTTATGGCCTCCTGGTTTCATGGGGTTAGGTGAAATGTGATGGAGAGAAAAATTCAGGCTATTATTATTTCATCCATCTGTTGGAGTCTTTGGGAGGAAAGAAACCATGCGAGAATGGGCACTCTCCCTTCAGTTCCGTTCCTTCAGCTGAGGAAGAAGGTGCTCATTTTTTAGTTGGGTTTGGTTATTAAGGGTGGACAGGCTTCTATCACATTCTGTAATTTCTTCAATAATCCATTAATGTCCGGTGTGTTGGGATGGATGGGTGGATGATGGGTCAGATGGAATCCCCCCATGCATGGGTTGAAAATTAATGTGGACGGTTCATACAAGAATGGGGTCATTTAAGTCAAGGATATCCTTCTCAATTCATGTGGCTTAGTCCTGGTGGGGTTCAGTGCCATCTTTGGTCCAGTCAATTCACTCAAGGTAGAAATTAGGGCTCTACTCACGGGTCTCACTGTTTACAGGAGGTTGGGATCGCAGGTGGATGAAATTGAATCTGATTCCAAGGCTTTGGTTAAGATGAATGATGTGACATTTGAGGTACCTTGGAACTTGAGTTAATTGTTCAGAAGATGATCTTTGGATATAGTATAAGGTCAGTTTGTCCATCATATTTGGAGGGAAGCCAATTTTTCTGCAGATGTGCTCGCATGCATGGGTAGACCGGAGGAGCCGCTTATCATTTATGATAGATTGTGGTCACTTCCCATGGTTTTTATGATTTTTTTTCCCAAGGTAATTCCCTTGGATTGAACCACTTACTCCCCCATTAAGGGCCCTCTGTGCTTCTTTTTTGTACTTGTGGCACATTCATCCTTTATTTTAATAAAAAAGAATGATTCAGCCAAATATTCCTAATATAATAGAAGATTCAAGATCGGTATTACTTACAAATGATGTTATTGATGTTTATTTAATAAATAGGGGAGGAAATGAAAATTAAACATGTAAATAAAATTAATAAACTGATGAGAATAAAATATTTGTAGTTAAAAAAACTAAGATCATATTATTTCCTCTAAAGGAACCTTGAATATAAACAATAATGAAAAGATATGAGATTATAACATAAAGTCTTTTCCACTTTGGAAACTTTCAAATCATAAGCCCCATGAAATAATAACTTCAAATGAAACTTTAAATATCATGAACATAAGAATATTCATGATATACATGTAAAATGTGTAGGATATACACCTCATAAAAGAATATAGGCGCATATCATAGATATATGTCCCAAATAAAGGGAGTTTGAGATGAATAACCCTTAAAAAGATCATATAATTGAATTGATATTTAATCAATGGAGAGATTATGTATAACAAAATGTAAATCCAAAAAAAGTTGAAAAATATAATAAAAAATTTTATAGATAAATTCATACATAATAATGGCCTAATAAATTCAATGAAAAAGAGTTATAACGCAAAGAAAGTAAAATGAGTTAAGAAACCTTTTACCACTTGGTAACTTTCAGGTCAAATCCCTATGGATTAGATAATTAAAATTGAAACTTAAAATACCATGAATTATAAATTATTCATGATATAACATGTAAAATGGTAATTATATACACCAAACAATATAAATAAGTGGTGAATATTGCATATGTCTCTGAGAAATACAAGTGAGATGTGAAACCCTTACAATGATCATAATGTTTAAGTTGGAATTAATCAATAAATCAATTATGTGTATCAAATTTAAATCCATATAAAACAATTTTAAATAAAATATAATATAATCAAAATTCATTATACACATAATCTAGAAATATCAAATACAATCAATAAGTAATATAACTCAATGAAAAGAAATTTAGTTATGAAATTATTTACTACATGATAATTTTCAAGTCAAATCCAATTGGTTGAAATAATTAAAATTGAAACATAAAATACCATTATTTATGAAGGATTAATTATATTACATTTAAAAAATTTAGTTTATAAACCATATAAAATAAATTAGGTTCATAACATTACAATATTCCTTAATAAAAGTAAATTGAGACAAAATCCCTTACCTCGAGTCCAAAATTTCCATGTATGTCCTTTAACTTATGTATAATAAGATTATATAAATTATTTTATTACTTAATAAAATTATAAATTTTTAATATCTTATACTTAAATAATTTATTTTAATTATTTTTAATGTAAAATTTAAATACTTTATTGGTTAAGTCCATGTCCTGTGTTTTGAGGACATTTGGTTCATTGTTTCAAAATGACTTCGATGTATTGGTCGTGGTAAAAGATGTCATTTTTTAAAAATATAGAGAATAATAATAATTAAATATTTATAATATTTATTCAAAAATTATACTTTTAAATCCAATTATGAAATATGGTTATGAAAAATGAACTATGTTACAATGATGGAGACGGTAGTTGTACGTACGCCTGAGTAACGTTTCCATTTTTCAATGATCATTATATAAAGAAGGTAAGTAATATTTTATATTTAAATAATTAAAATAATATCATAAATACCATATTATTTCATTAAATACACTTATATATATCATTCATGTGATGTGGTGATGAAAAAAATAATCATGTTGCTTTGTGGAGGCGGTAGTCCACACGTACGCAAGAACGATGTTTTCATTTTTCAGTGAGTAGAAAGGTAAGAAATAAAAAGATATATAATCTTTACATAATGATAAATATTTAATTAATATTATAATTCTTTCATATATATCACATATATTCATTAACTTTATCCTTTTTATCTTCCATGAAAGCATTAGTGAAAATTAATCACATAGCTTTGTGAGGTGATAGCCCTCCGTACACACGAGCGATGTTATCGTATCCCCTATGAAATGGAAACTAATAAGGTATATGTGATATAATAATTAAATGATTATAATTATGTTTTAAATATCATATTTATACTTTAAATCCATAATTATAACAATCTTTAAGAGATGATGATGAAAAATGAATTACATTGGTTCGTGAGGCGGTAGTTAGCCGTACACACGAATGATGGTTTTGTTTGCCATTTAATGGAAGGGGAGATGGATTTTGGTTATTAAATTAACATAAAAATATAAATATATGGTAGATAATTTTTTTACTATATCATAATAATTAAATAATATTTGAAGGAGGTGTAAAATAAATAAAATAAAAATGCTCGGTTAAGCACAATACCTCTTCTTCGGACAACTTCCTTAGGTTACCACAAAAATAATTCTTGGTATGGATGTTGATAAAAATAGGATTATATAATATGTTGAGGTAATTAATTAAGGTATTTGGGAAGATATTTTCTGAGCCAAAAGTGTTTTATGTTTTTAATAGGAGATGATAGGGGTAGCCTTTTATAAGTGAGGTGAGTGGCATACTTGTAATTTTTTAAAATAAAAAGTGATACCCACGTTTTTACATTCCAAAAGGATCCAAAATAGACCATTATTGAGAATTATACAATATAAGGTATAAATATATCCATAAAATATATTTTATAAAAAAAATTATTTCATTTAAACCCTTATCTTTGTAGTTTAACCCCTCAGTAAATCTATTTTTACCTTAACCACGATAAAATATTTTTACTGTTTTCACTATTAATTATTAAAAATAATTAATTTTAACTTATTAGATAATATAAATTATGATGATTCTAAATATATAATCCATTTACATAATAAAATTAATATAATTTTCATAATTAAATATAAAATTAAACATGTAGATGCGATAAAAAAGAAGGTTTTCAAGAAGTGCATTTTTTAAGAAAAATACGATTTTATATTAACTCCATGACCAGTAATTATCATTATATGAATTTAAATTAATATTTATATATATAATACATAAATATAATTTAAATCATTCATAATTATTGGTTGTTTTAATTAATTAAAAATGGAAAAATGTTATTCACTTTAAAACAGTTTTTAGAAAAATCCAATTTTTAAACCCAAAAATAAACTTATACAAAAATAAAATATAAAGTTGATTCAAAATTAATTAAGTGGATTAAATAAAACTAAATAATACTTAAGTTACTTTAAATCATATTTATAAAATAATGGTACTTTTAAATTACTTAGTTTATTGAAAAGCAATGACATTTTTTACAAACAATCGGTATTTTTCACTATTCACTAAAAAAATCAATATTTTCCAAAAAAATCCCAAAATTTCACCCTAACATAATTTTTATGTGATGAATTAAAAATTTAATTCAATTTTTTAAAATAAATTTTCTAAAATTGGTAAAAAATAATTTTAATGTATGTGTTCATAGCACGATGAAACCGCCTTTTAGAGAAATATAGTTTTTTCAAAAAAACATTTCATTTTCTTTCAAATGATTCTTATTATATTTTCTAATAAATAGATAACTATTGAATTTATTTTATAAATGTTTAAACCATATAATTTTAATAACTTAGTCATCCCTATTCATACTCTCTAATTTAATGGCTAGGTTATAACGGTATACTATATTATAGTTCATTTATACTCAGGGTTGCATGTACTGAAAGATCTTTAAGGAAGTATATTTCATGGGTAGTTTAAGCTCAATGTTTTATTTTTAATATGCTATCAAATATATATTCCTTTTTAAAAAAATCTCAAGCTTTTACATCATTTGTAGTATGAATACTATCGTTTTTGGAACTCCACAAGTAGATCATGAGTTGGTTCTTGATCACTACCTTTCTTGGTGAGATTTTAGTTACCTTGATAGTCTAGGTTTGATTCCTTAATATTGATTTATTTATTGAATATTTTTGATGTATTTTTATTTGGGAATATTTTATTTAACCCCCCCCCCCCAATGAATTTTACAAGTGATTTTGTATGACCTTTTTTGTTTTTTGGATGGGAGTGGATAAAGAACTAGGGGTGAATGGTTAACTCACATAGCCTAGTAAACCATGTGGAGCCCATGATAATGGTTTTTATAACTTCACAGATCTTGTTTCATGGTTAGAACATGGTCCACTAAACCATACAACCAAACCTTTCATGCCACTTTATCCCTTCATAACTTATTTCTTGAACCTCTTTTGATTATAAATTTATCCTAATGTGGTTTCCACTTATCTAAGGTGAATTAAAGAGGGTTTTGTAATGTTTTGATGATGATTGGAATTAATTTCATTTGTTTTTTTCTATCTTTTTTTTGTTATAAAGGTTAGGTTTTTTTGGAAATATGGGAAAATTCAGTTTATAAAGTATTTTTATGAATTGTTGTGAAAATAAATTTGATTATTATGATATGTTTTTAAAAGTGAAAGTGAATTTAATAAGTTTTAAAAATAAATAATAATGTTTTTAAAGGAATTCGATAATATTATTAAGGGTTGAAAATGTTTTGAGATAAAAAAATTATTTTGGAACTATTTTTATGGTTCATTGGAAAAATAAAGTTGACACCCATGATGTATTTTTGAGGATATATGATTTTATAATGAAACATGGGTGAATTTTTAGAATTAAATTTAATATTTTAATTTAAAATAGACCTATAGTTTTCAAAGGTAATATAATTTTTTGAATTTCTTTAATTGTGGATTTAAAATAAAAATTTGGGTTAAAGTTGTAAAATGGATTTTCATTTATTTTCTAAAGGAATGTTGGATGTCTCAAAAAGAAGATGGGTATTCCTAAAGTATGTATGTTTTGATAAAAATGGGTTTTGGATCTTCTTTAAATATCATGGTCAAAAAAGATGAGTTTTGTATTCATAAATTTTTTTCAAATTTGGTTATTTTTCATATAGATGTTTAGGAAGGCGTTTGAAATGGAAATAGTTTTGATATATTTTCTAAATAATATGGTAAACTTTTAAGGGTTGGTGTGTTTTCAAAAATATATACACATTTATAAAATGAGTTTTTATTTCATGTTTTGTTTTGGTGAATTGTGTTCCTTTTTTAACTCCTCGTTTCATATGGGGTTGTGTGGTTCATTTTGTGGGATATGAACTGATGAAATTTAGGTTCCATGTTATTTAGTCTATGCCACCCAGAAAGGCCTTTAAAAAAGGTAGAAAGTCTCTTTCTATAGTGGAAACTCAGGGTGATTCTTTTTATTGTTTAGGTGCATTTCTCTAGGTGTTTGGCCCTATCAAACTCATAATAGAGTGGTAGAGCCAAGAAACTTATGTACTCTTGAATTTTATTGTAACACCTCGACCTAAACCACCAAGTCTGATATGGATATCCAAATGACATCATGCATGCCTCTCAAAATGAAAAAGTCCTCCAACTATAAGTGAGGGTCCGAACACCATCAATGGTGAGACTATACCATTGGTATCATATCTATATACCAATAATATAAATAAAATATAAAACATCTCATAGTAATCAAGGCCAAAGATAAAGAATCATAATGTAATAACATATGCCACACATTCCATACAAATAAATAAACCAGGATCCTAGTGTGGAAGGAAAAATAAGAGTATATAAGGTTCAATAAGATGGATAGATAAATAAATGATACAGAATCTTCAGGAGTCCATCCCGATACAGCTACTAACTCCATGATCCACTACTCAACTATCTACCATGGTCCACTATCCCTTACCTAGATCCTAATACATGATGTTTTCATATGAATCAATATTCCCTTGTAGGTTGTGAGTAATAAAACCCACGAGGACACCACCAATGAATCCTTAACATGTGTGCACAAGTATAATAGGTGTATTCCATGATAAAGAAAATTCATAAGAAATCTGAAATAATCATACGCCAAGCGTTGGTGTGAAAACCAAGCCACCATAATCCCTAATAGTACCTACTTAATCTATATACTAAAAAGATAATTAGAAGATGTTGAAAGTGATCATTAACTAGCCACAAGTCTAGTGAACATGCTACTCAAAATCTACAAGGCATCAAGTTTCGGTTCAGGCCACAAGGCTGACTATGAATGTGTCACTTGGGATCCTCAAGTCATTGAGTGATCATGTCACTATCATGGGTCAAGTCACAAGGCCTTCATGACCACACCTTGTTTATAGGTCCATCATCATCATCTCAATATTTTATGAACACCCCCCCCCCCCTCCTTTAATGGGTAATCATATCTCAATGGTCCACCTATTACATGTACCAAGAAAATACCATTAAGGCGTAGTAAATTCACACAAAAGGGAAGTGTATAATAAGGAAAAGCATAGAATTTCATCATGAGAATATAGTAGAAACATATAAAAACATGTGCTTAACATCAATCATGGTAACAAGTTACCCCAGATATACTAATGTAATTAAGAATCATATATTGGTCTCACAGCTACAGACACACCCACAAGAAATCACCATAAAAAATGGTCAACAAGATATTCCATCGCAACATGAAATCAAGGAAAAAAGTGTATACAAGGGTCTAAAATGGTAAGTAAATCCCAACTTAAATCTCGTTGAAAATGTACTCTAATATTATTTAAAGGATTGAAGCCTGAATAATGTTGCACATCCATGGAGAACTAGCTCCCACATTAATGATCCATATCTCAGGTTCTAGTTCATTAAGGAAGTGGTTTAGAAAATAGAAACGAAGTGGTTCCATGTTAATAAGGATGATTCTAGAATCAAATACTGCCTGGATTCCATCAATGTAAATAGTTCTGATATATGTCAAATAAAAGGATGCCAATTCATTGGATCTATTATCTATCAAATAACGAGTTGTGAATTCCTCAATAATTCTAGAAGATAGCCTTGGGTATATTTAATGAACATAAATCCACCATCAATTAATCAATAGAATAGAGATACAATATGATATTGAATAATCCTGATGATCAATCTATGATAACTTACATAAAAACATCCATCGTTCATGAGTGATCTAGATCTGATCAAAAGGAATTCTCCATCACATTGAAAATTGCATCTTTTCTATCAATGATTGATTAATTCATAATTATATGGAATAATAATACATATATAAGGAAAAAATGATGAATATATGATTCATTTCAAGTTAAAATAGTTAGTTGTATATGGAACCTAAAAATGAAGGTTTTTAGACCACATACCTCAATTCCCAGTTAAAAACTCTCTTGTATCCACCAAATTCAAGATTTAAAGGATAAGAATTCATCAAGGAAGATCATAGTAGTCTAAAAGTTCAATATGTATTCCTATTGAAATAATAATGGGTAAAAACATATCATAAATGGGCATTAAATGGGATTTTTGGGTAATTAAATTTAGGCACACACAATTTGGGTGCACAATTTTCCAAACTGCATGCCAATCGTGTGATACATTCTACCTCCCCTGGGCACCCACATGTTTTGGGTTCATGGTTTGTTAAACCATGTGATAACTATTTTATTGGACACTAGAGGGTGTAACATGGTTTTTATTGGATGGTCGCACAATTTTTCAAACCATGTGCCTTAACTATGCGCCTCTCATTAGACTAATTCCAAAAGGCACATGATTTACTAGAGAAACTACATGGTTTGGACAAACTCTTCTCAAATTTTTCACCTCAAAAGAGGTATCTAAAACACATTGAAACCCAAAAAAACTCCCATAACTCATCTTAATCAATTCATATCTCAAAAAATAATATTAAAGGATGGAATTAACTCATAACACACCTTAAAAATCCGAATACATTATAATCTCTCCCTCTAAAGTCTTATAATCCTTGAGAAGCATATCTAGGAATATTTACTGAACAAATCAGGACAATGATCTTAAAAATTTTCCTCCCAATCCCAATTCTCCTCCTAGATCTATCCATGTCACCATAGAATCTGGACAAGTGGTACCATCTTCCCTCATAGGACTTTCTTACTTTGGTCTACAATCTACACCAGGATTTCCTCATATGATGTGTTAGACTCTAGCTCAATATCCTCATAGTCAATGACATGTTTGGGATCAAGCATGTACCTATGTAACTGAGACACACAAAACACATCATTCATACCTTGACAACAAAAAGAAATATCTATATGGTACACTACTATTCCAAACTACTATGTGATATTAAAGGGTCCAACATATTGAGGTGATATATTCCTTTTCTTTCTCAATCATCAATGTATTAACCAAGGATTCACTCTCAGAAAAACTTGGTCTCCTAAAACAAACTCCAAATTTCTCCTCTTATGGTTGGTATAAGATTTTTTCCTACACTAAACTGTGATCAACCACTTTTGAATCAGCCACACTCTCTCAGAGATCTCTTATACCAAACTGGGACCTAAAACTACCACATCACCTACCTCATTCCAACAAATCAATGAATGACATGGACTACAATAGAGAGCCTCATAAGGTTCCATCTAAATTGAATCCCAGTAAATATTTTTTTATGAAAACTCAACCAATGCTATGTGATCATCCCGATCTCTGGTAAAATCAAAAACATAGCCTCAAATAATATCCTATAATATATGAATTTTCTACTTTGAATATCTATTTTTTAGGGATGGTACATTGTTCTCAATCTTATTCAGGTCCCTAAATACTTCTACAAGCCCTACCAAAACCATGAAATAAAATTTGAATATGCGTTACATAAAATTTTCAAGGGAACTCCATGCAAGATTATAATCTCATAGACATACAGATTTCCCAACTCATCTACCGATTGAGTTTCATAGATCGGTAATAAATGAGAAACTTTTGTTAGATGATAAATAATAAACTAAATAGCATCATGACTCCTTAGGGTTCTGGGTAACCCTATCAAAAAGCCCATCATGAAATCCTACCATTTTCACATGGGTGAAAGAAGTGGCTGGAGAAAACTACCAGGACACTGGTGCACATCATTTATCCTCTTCTAGGTAAGGCATCAGAAAATGAATCTAGAAATATCCCTCTTTATTCCTAAACACCAGAACTATCACCAAAGGTCATGGTATATATTTGTTTCTTTAGGATGCACTACCCACTTAGAGGTATTTAAGAATATCATATGTTCTTACATGATGGAAGTAGGGACTATAACTATATCATGTGCTATGATCATATCATCACTATACAATTACCACTCGGGCATTAGTTCACCACCTTCTAGTTGTTCTCACATCATAAAACACTTTTTCTTATAGTCCTGACTAGCCTTCATCTAGTTTACTAAAAAAATATATGACCAATAATGGGGAAAATTTTCATTAATCTCTAGTCCTAAAAATCATTCATCCACTAATCAGACAATATGCTCATTAGGTGAAGTTATTCCTCCAATGGATATTCATCAATCTCCTGATCTACCTATGCCTTACTACTAATAGCATCTACAGTGACATCACCATTACCTGGTTCATATTCCATCTCAAAGGAATACATCTACAGGTAGTCTACCCATCATCTCTACCTCGAATTAAATTCTCATTGTGTGGAGATATAGTGGAGGCTCTTATGGTCCATGTATACAATAAGCCTCTCACCAAAGAGATAATATCACCAACACTTCAAATAAAAGACCTTGGATTCTAGTTCCAAGTCGTGGGTTGGATTGTTCTTCTCATGTAATCATATATAACATGAAACATAAGCTACTACCCAATCCTTCTACATCAAAACTTCCCCCAAACCAGCTCTTGATGCATCACAGTACATGAAATATCTAATTCTAGGATTAATAAGAATTAACACTAGATATGCATTCAACCTTCTATTCAGCTCAAGAAAATCCTCCTCACATTGGTCTGACCACTAGATATTCACCCCTTTATTTTTCATCATATCCATGGGTGTTGATAAATAAGAAAATTCTTGGTTAAAACTTTTATAGCACCTCACTAAACCAAGAAAGATTCTAATATCAAACACATTATAGAGGCATGTCCCATACATCACTACCTCTACTTTCTCTAGTTTCACTAATATACTAGTATCAGAAATCACTACCCTGTGAATTTCTCCTTCTAAATCCAAAACGTGAAACTTCAACAGCTTGGCATAAAGACAATGTGATCGAAGAAAACTCAAAACTATCTTTATATGTCTAACATACTACTATGGATTTGGTGATTAAATTAGGATATAATCATTTAACACCATGAAAAAAATAGTCATGTAATGGGAACAAGATCATGTTCATGATATACATGAACAATTTTGGTGCATTCATTAATCCAAATGGCATCAACAAGTACTCATATATCCCACACTTTCTCCTAAATACCATATTTAGTATGTAATCCTCTCTAACCCATAATTATTGATATCTTAATCAGATATTAATCTTAGAGAACCACTAGTCTTCCCATAGTTGTTCAAATAGATCTTCGATCCTATGAAAAGTGTACCTATTCTTCATGGTCACCTGATTCATCTTCCAATAATCTACACAAAGTCAAAGATTTTTTTTTCTTTTTTTGTGAAAAAATAGGTTCACCCTGCGATGATTTACTTGTCATAATAAATCCCTTATGTTTTAAGTCCATGTACTTTTATCTCCTTAAACTTAGTTGATTCCATATGATAAGGGGGTGTCAAAATGGACTGTGCACCTTTCATAAGTTCTATCTCAAATTCAACTCCTCAATTAGGGAGAATTCATGTGAAGTCATCCACAAAGATGCCATAATAGAGATCTAAAACTGGAAGAAAAGATAAGGGGGCCACCACTAATCTTACTAAAAGAGACAATACTATAATATATATTGTAATTATGTCAATACGGATCATGTATGGATCCACTCTACCTACTCCCAACTACCACTCACCAGTCATCATGAACTTCTCTCCCTTAGGTGATGTAAACGATACCCATATTCGATAGCAATCAATGTGGGCTCATAATATGGTCAAATAATCTATGTAAAAAATCACCTTGAAGCTCATCATATCTAGAATCATGAAATATCAAAGATTTATATAACTGAAAATGACTATCAGACACTTTGAGCATCGCTGAATATGGTCTACTTTTATGCCAAATGGTTTATCAAGGGAAAGAAACTCAAAAGATAACTTGACTGATAAGTCACGTCCAATAATAAGTTTCTCAGATACAAAGTAATGAGAATTGATGATATCAAAAAAAAAAGTAGTATACATCACAGAATTGATCAAGACCATACCTAGAATAGTAGACGGTCCCTCACTACCAGTCGTTGGAGCCATATCTACTCATACACTTAGTTTGCCTCAACTTCGTGGCCTTGTCCTTGTGATGCATGAATCACCTAAAACATCATCATTTGTACATTATACTGAGGATCCTAGCTAGATCCCTTGGTGGAAGATCATGTCAGTCCCTCACCCTTGTGGAACCTTGACATCAAATCTCTATAGGAGAACTGTGGGGGAGGGGTGCTCTCAGGATCTCTGCTCTCAAGAGTGCCCTAGGGTTTCAATGTTGGACGATATGCTGCAGATATCTCTTGGTAGTGAGATTCATCCGGGAGTCTCCAAAATGGAGGCATTTTCTTTAGGAAATGGCATGGACAGCTCTATGGTGGCGATTTTCATCTGGGAGTCTCTAGCATAGCGGCGTTTTCTCATCTCAGCTAGCATTCGTGGATCTTGGCATGTGAAGGTGGAAAGAGTCGATGGTGATTCAAAGATGATGATGCCTTTAGATATTCTCGAACCCTAGAAACCCTACCTTACATCAGCTGTGGATCTAGGTTAAACTCGCGGAGTTGGGGTTCCGACAGACGGGCCAGCGGCGGCGTGGGTTTCCGCAGCGGTGAGGGTTTTAATATAAGTGTGCTTCTTGGCGTCGGCAACAGTCGGGAACCTATTTGATGTTTCTTTGATTGTGTTTAATGGTTTCCTCAGTTCTAGTATGCTTTCTCTTCTACATTATTGACTCTTCATTGATTTTTATTCGGATTTGGTTCGCCAGTGGCTCGTATGTTCAGTTTTCAGTTGTTTTGTGGTCAAGATGGTTCTGGTTTTTTTATGTTTTTGTTGTTTTTTCCGCAAAAAAAAAGAGTTGGTGTGTGTCGATCCAATATATTTCAAGATGGTGGATGATGGGGTTGATCCAGTTTAGATGTTATTTGTGTTTCTGATTTTCATTTTTATGTCAAACAACCTAAATATGTCAGTGTCTGTTGGGACTCGATTTGATGTGTTTATGGAAAAGGTGGAACAATGGTGACAAGACGAGGTATCGTCATCGATTAATCCTGCCTCTATTTTTTTTGGTTCTCTACTCTGGTTCCAAGATTTATCCTTTCTCTCTGAGGAAGATCAGCGCAGTGGTCTTCTTGGTTCATTGAGACGTGAGTTCGAGTGGCTAATTTAGGGAGATAGAGGATGATTATCAGTTTCATAGTTTTTTGGTGAATTTTTTTATTTGAAATTTGGATAGTTTTCAGTATCGGTTTTTGAATTCTGAAATGGGAACGATTGAGGAAGTTTTTTGATTTTTGTTTTATTTTGAATTTTGGAACCATCACTCTACAAAGATAAACTCCATATTAGGATTCAGATCAGGAAGCATTCGCCTGTGCATGACCATTCGGATTTGGATGAATGAGAAGGTATGGATTTTCCATCGATACTAGGCTCATGAAACTCTGCACGGGAAAGCTTGTTGAGCGGTCATGTGAGGTGAAGTCTTGACGAATGATGTATTTGTTGGGGAGGGGAAGTTCCTAGTATTCTGGATCTGGGTCATTTCTTGTATTCTCGTTTTCCCACTTTTTCTTCAAAAGTGATTTTGAAATAAAAATTTAATTTTCAGTCAGTCTAGAGCAGAACTGTTGGTGATGCCCCATCTTACCACATTGTCAATGCTTTATCTAAGGTTCTATGTATAACTTGAGATAATTTCTGACCATCCCATAGTTGAAGCATTATGGAACTCCTCCTGAGGGTGATAATGAATCCATACTTGGATCCACCTACTTACCACTACTCTGTTGAACATCCTTGGTCTTCTTCTTCCTACTACTAGAAGTGAAACACATTATAGTAGTAAGAGGTCCTCGTACCTGAGTATTGAAGGGTGGAAGAAGACCAATAATAGGATACTCCTCTAGGCCCTTCTTAATAACCATGGACTCATTCAGAACCTATAGGTATGTCATTAAGTATAAACTCCTAACATTCCATCTAATATCTGGATAAAGACCAATCTCAAACTTCCTATATTTTTGTACCTCATTCATGGCTTAGATAGGAAATAAGTGGAGTATCTCTATAAAACAAACATAGTATAATTAAAATGCCATGGATCCCTACTATAGCTCCATGAACACCTATTCTCATCACAACTTCATCTTTTCAAGAAATAATTTCCTGAATAAAAACTTTTTGAAGGTCTTCTAGGTGAGACCCTCATGTCTACTAGCATGTCTCATCATACACCACCACCTTCTAGTCAGTCCCTATAGAATGAATACCACTAACTTCACCTTTATATATTTAATCATCTTAATTAATTTAAAGATACTCTAAATAATATCTAACTAGTCCCCTACATCTCGTAGTCCTCTGGTGGCCTAAAAGGATGGTGGACACTAGATATGGAACTCTATGGCATAATCAACCATGGACCTTGCGCCTCTCTGCCTAGGATAGGCACAAATAGAAAGACTCCCAGTTGAGGTGGGACCACTACCTATACTACCAAAGTGAGTATATGAGTTTTCTTTTTTTCACCATCCTATATAGCATACATTGGGGTAAGGATGTCACTTGTAGCAGGAGTATCTTGGCCCACATCAGTTGGAAGTCCCATAAGTCCCCTTCAAGGAAGTATCTTCTGAATTTTGAAAAAAAAAAAATTAGACACCTAAGGTAGTTAATATAGATCATAATCATTCTATGAAATCATGAAAAGTTTGTCCTAGGAGGCTGCTCATATTCCAAATAATATCCCTCCTAGTACTACCCAGGGTTCTATGTACCAACACATTAGTCACAGGTGTAACACCCCAATAATTTATAATATTTTTTTTAAAATAAATTTAATATATTCTATATCTTGTAATGCACACAACACTTATTTATCTTATATTTCATGAAATAGTGACTTTCCTCGATAGCTTGTATGAGACGCAAGACTGAGTTTTACCAAACGACAATATATTATTAAAAATTTATTATTTAATATAATAAGATATAACCCAGCCATTAAATTGTTGGTTATAAATATAATTAACTAAATTATGAAAATATTTAAATATAATATTAATTCCTTAGTTACTAATTAATTAGAATTGAATATATAAACTAATTGAATATAAAGAAAATATTTTTATTTTACGCTCCCAAAGGAATTTTTGTCTTAATAAATTAAATTAATTACACTTAGTAAATGAAATATATGTGTTATATATTCAATAAAAAAATTATTTTCATCCAACCTATTTTATAGGCACAAGATAAGAATAAACCCAATTTTATGCATAAAACCTATATTTTTCAAAAGTAATATTTACCACCTTTTAATGGAGAACCTATTTTAAATCCATTTTTTGACACTTTTATATATTATATTTGACAAAATAAACTTCTTCTTTTAAAGAGGAACATAAAAATTTACTTTGGTTGAATTTTTGGTATTTTTCTGATAAGTTTCATGTTTTGATGAATAGTGAAAAATACTAATTTATAATTCAAAACAACTTTTTCATTGAAATAATTTATTTTGTTGAATTAGTTTTTATTAGTTTTAAAGTATAACTAGATTATTTTTTATAATTTAATCCAATTTAGGTCATTGAAATCAATTTTATATTGAATTTATATATAAAAATGTTTCAATCTTTTACACGTTTAAACTTTAATAACCTGTTTTCTCACCCCATCAATGGGATTAATTTTAAATTAATTACTATAACTTTTGTGTTTTGAATTTTGAAAAAGGATTTTAATATTTGGGATCAGTGCTTCCAAATTATATAAATAGGTTTATTTTATTTTTGGGCATATGAATAGTAACTTTAGTAATATTTCTCATTACCACGATTAAGGGTAAATCAGGTAATTAAAGGTAAAAATTATATTATAAATATTATAAAATTACACTAACACTTGTCCTAATTTAATTGGATGGGTGGTTTTTGACCAAAATCATCCTTGGGTCAAAATTATAACCTTTTTTAAGCCACTTGGGTGAGAGTATGATATTTATTATATTTTATTTAAAGAAGAGTTAAAGATGTCATACCGATATTTTAATACCTATACCATTTTTAATATATGGTTATACATAAGATAAATTTGACTATAAATAGTAATTTTAGAGTTTCCAAAAGTGACCCACACCTCAATTATAAAAGGGAACCTCCTCCATCGCTTCTTCACACCACCCTGAGCCTTCTAACCCAACCAACCCCTACCCATTTATCCTCCCAACATTCTTATCCAAATTATGGAGTTCTTGGTCTTCCAAAAATACCAGCCCTAGATCCATTAATAAGTGATTTAAAGTAATTCTATCGAAGAAGAGGTAATCATTTTTACAAACTCATCCAAGTTCATTTTTTCTTATACTTACTATTTATGTGTTGTTTTAATTATAAAGTAATAAATTCAGTATCATATATATGATTATATGTTATTATGATTATGGGAAAACCATATTTCACCTTTTATCTATCCTATGAAAAACAAAATCACTACATATGTGTATGTACAACTTACCGTCTCCACACTATGGTGTAATCTATTTTTCATCGCTAATTTATTTGTATGGGTATAATTATGGATATAATGGATATAAATAATAAATATGACATGATATTAATTCTTTATAATTAATATACCATCCAAATCCTTACCCTTTCACCATTAATGGAATTATATCATCGCTTGTGCGTACGTACAGCCTATTGTATCCACAACATGGTGTGATTAATTTTCCCTGTTAACCATTCAAGAATGATTATAAAGATGTATATAATGAGTAAAAAT